>CM077643.1:114397604-115597604 GCA_039707465.1 Rhabdophis nuchalis | reverse complement strand
GGTCTGTCAAATATCCAGGTCCTCAACTTGTGTGACATTACAAATGCCTTAAACCTGGCCCTGTAGCAACTGCCCTGTAAGATCATTTACAGTACATGCATGAGTCACATGCTTAAGCTTCATTCCACTTTAATTGAGACTAGACACACTAGATTGTGTACCCTCCACACCAGTACATATGCCCACTGTTACTATAATATTACACTTTTGACTGATGTTCTATAAAATGTAAAATTGACTATTAGCCAGGTCGGCACTATTTTATCTCCAGAAACAGACATAACATTCTTGAATACTTGTTAATGAGGAAGTGGCTCCTGTGTTTCGTTTGAAGATTTCCCTATGGAACTCGGCTTGGTTACTGGGGAAATAAGAAGCTGGATTAAGCAGGCCTTTGAACATATCATGACTTCCTTGGATATGTTCAAATTAAAAGAATGGGAGGGGGGGACGACACCCAACAGTATACCAGCTGTCCTGTGAAGAAAGGGTAACAGATGACAAAATCAAAACTTCTCAGTTCCCATTTTTGGCTCACTGTTCTCAGAAAAGAAGACATGCATTCCAATTCTGTTGAAAGAGCAGAATTCCTGTTTAGGTCTCGTGGCAAAATAGAGAGGCAAAAATTCTTGACCTTGAATTAACTCAAAATTTCAGAGACAGATGGACTGCATCTTTAATATTGGGGATATTAGTTATGTGTTACCTTTGAGAAGTTCAGAGTATAGATGACGTTTTAAATGAGTAGAAGAAAAATGTTGGCATAGCAGGACTCTGGAGATAATATGCTTGGGATATGGACTAAGAAATCTGACTCCAAGATTTTTCTTTTGCCCCATGTCTCTGCTTCTATCAAAATGCCTATCTTCTGACCTTTGCTTTTTCATTGATCTTATTTTTGGGAAACTAGCCTCATCATCATCCCAAAATTCTCTATTGTTGTGGCCCGTCAGAGCTTGTGGCAGACTCAGACAGTGAGGAGCTTGGGGAGGTACATGGACCAGTCCTGGAGTCTGGGAAAGGCTCTGACGAGTGTGTTGGAGGCAGAGATGGGGCCAGAGCCATCTGATAGTTATCAGCTGTCTTCGAAGTCAGACATCAGTGGGGCAGAAGAACAGCTGGAACCTGTTTCCAATGTGTGCATGCACAGAGCTGCCAGGAGAAGGGAACAGCTAAGGAATAAGGTTCGACTCAGGAGTAAAGTCACAGGTGGACAGTGAATGCTCCCTCCTCCTCCTCAAGGGAATAAAGAGGAACGAAAGGGGAGTGGAGTTTTTAGAGGACAATTAGTTCAATTCATTAGGGTGAAGATCCGTTCCTGACTTCTTGCCAAGTATTGTCTGCTACAGAGTGGCGTTTGGAAGATAATAATAATAATAAATTCGAATTTATTAACCGCTCCCTCTCCCCACAGGGACCCGGGGCGGTGCACAGGAGGAACTAAAAAACAATATAAACAATAAATACAAAAATACATACTTTAAAACACAATTAAACAATATTATCCCATGCTAAAAATAATTAAAAACCCATTAAAATACATTTGAAATCTATAGACAGAGAGACTATCCAAGGCCGGCCAGTCGAAAGAAATGGGTCTTCAATTTCGTACGGAAGGAGCGGAGGTCAGTGGTCATTCTGATATCGGGGGGAAGGTCGTTCCAGAGGGCCGGGCCCGCCACAGAGAGAGCCCTTCCCCTGGGCGTCGCCCGCTGACAAAGTCTAGTGGACGGCACCCGGAGAAGTCCCTCTCTGTGGGAGCGAATCGGCCGTGAGGATGTATGGGGCAGGATCCGATCCCGCAGATAGCTAGGTCCCGAGCCATGGAGCGCCTTGAAGATGATAATTAGCACCTTGAAGCGCACCCGGAAGACGACAGACAGCCAGTGCAGCTCGCGCAAGAGCGGTGTAACGTGGGTGAACCTAGTGGTCCCCATAATTTATTTATTTATTTATTTATTTTATTAAATTTATACCCCGCCCTTCTCCTTGTTAGGACCCAGGGCGGCGCACAGGCATTATATAAAACCATAAATACAATATACATCAATCAATTAAAAATATATTAAATTAATTCACCCGTGCTAAAACCCATTATTAAAACCGTAACCAAATTATAATTTATATTTAAAAGTCAGATGCGGGGGGCTATCCTAGGCTGGCTTGTTGGAATAAGTACGTCTTAAGACGTTGGCGGAAGAGGCGGAGGTCCGAGGTAGTGCGAAGGTCGGGGGGTAGGTCGTTCCAGAGGGCCGGGCCCGCCACAGAGAAGGCTCTTCCCCTGGGTGTCGCCAGCCGGCATTGCCCAGCCGACGGCACCCGGAGTAGGCCCGCTCTGTGGGAGCGGACCGGACGAAGGGATGTATGGGGCAGGAGGCGGTCTCGTATATAGCTAGGCCCCGAGCCATGGAGCGATTTAAAGATGGTGGTCAACACCTTGAAGCGCACTCGAAAGGCCACAGGCAGCCAGTGCAGCTCGCGCAGGAGAGGTGTTACGTGGGCTTGCCTTGAGGCACCCATAACCACCCGCGCGGCCGCATTCTGCACTAACTGCAGCCTTCGAGTGCACCTCAAGGGGAGCCCCATGTAGAGAGAGTTACAATAGTCCAGTCGGGATGTCACGAGGGCATGAGTGACTGTGCGAAGGGCGTCCCGATCCAAGAGGGGGCGCAATTGGCGAACCAGGCGAACCTGGTAAAACGCCCTCCTGGCCACGGCTGTCACTTGCTCTTCCATAGACAGCCGGGTATCCAGGAGGACACCCAAATTGCGCGCCCCATCCACAGGGGCAAGATGTTCGCCCCCTATGGCCAGCGTTGGAGAGAGCTGGTTGAATCGGGCAGCCGGAAACCACAGCCACTCGGTCTTGGTCGGGTTGAGCTTGAGTCCGCTACTTCCCATCCAGATCCGCACGGCTTCCAGGCACTGGCACATCACCGCTACGGCATCGTTGGGGTGGTTTGGGGTAGATATGTACAGCTGGGTGTCATCAGCGTACAGGTGGTACTCTACCCCAAAACCACGGATGATCTCACCCAGCGGCTTCATATATGCATTAAACAGGAGAGGCGAGAGGACCGACCCCTGAGGCACCCCGCATGTGAGGGGTCTCGGGGTCGACCTCTGCTCTCCTGCCCGCACAAATTGCGATTGGCCAGAGAGGTAGGAGGAGAACCACCGTAAAACGGTGCCTCCCACCCCCAACCCCCCCAGCCGATGCAATAGGATACCATGGTCGATGTTATCGAAAGCCGCCGAAAGGTCTAATAGGACCAGGATGGAGGAGCATCCCCCATCTCTGGCCCTCCAGAGATCATCAACCAACGCGACCAATGCCGTCTCGGTGCTATGCCTGGGCCGAAAGCCGGACTGGCGTGGATCTAGATACTCAATTTCCTCCAGGTGACAGGGAAACTGTTGTGCCACCACACTCTCGACAACCTTCGCCAAAAAGGGAAGGTTGGAGACTGGACGATAGTTGTTTAAAAGAGCTGGGTCCAAAGAGGGCTTCTTAAGGAGGGGCCTCACCATGGCCTCTTTTAGGGAAGCAGGCAAGGAACCCTCACTTAAGGATGCGTTGACAACCTCTTGGAGCCAGCCTCGTGTCACCTCCCAGGATGCCAGTACAAGCCAGGAGGGGCACGGGTCCAATAAACATGTGGTGGCTCGCAGTCGCCCACGTAGCCTGTCCATATCCTCGGAAGTAACGGGGTCAAACTCCTCCCAAACAAGATCTCTCTCGTGGCATCCCACTGGGCCATGAATGGGGGCTAGCTCACTCTGTATCTGAGCGGTTTTCTCCTGCAGAAAAGTCACAAATTCCTCTGCTCTACCCTGTAGCGGGGCTTCCCGCTCCCTCTGTTGGAGGAGGGAGCGGGTCACCCTAAACAGGGCGGCAGGGTGGTTTTCTGCGGATGCTATGAGAGTGGCACAATGGTGACGTTTGGCCACTCTCAGCGCCACAATGTAAGTCCGTAAATGGGCTCTTACCTGTGTCCGGTCAGATTCAGAACGGCTAGACCTCCATCTTCCCTCTAGGCATCTCTTGCGGCGTTTCATCACCCGCAGCTCCTCAGTAAACCAAGGAGCCAGGGTGGTTCGCCGCCGCAAGAGAGGCCGCAAGGGCGCGACCCGATCCAAGGCTCCCACGGCCGCAATGTTCCATGCGGCCGTGAGGTCCTCCATCGGGGCGCGGGTCAGGGATACAGGAAATGGCCCAAGCGCTGTCTGGAACCCATCCGGGTCCATCAAGCGCCTGGGGCGGTACCAGATTGGTAACTCTGGTTCCGCCTCCCCGCGGAGGGGAGCAGCGGTCGGAAAGTCGAGCCGGAGAAGTGAGTGGTCTGACCATGACAAGGGTGTGATGACTATGTCCCCTATACCCAGATCACTCTTCCATTGGCCTGAGACAAAGATGAGATCCGGCGTATGTCCACCCTCGTGGGTGGGGCCCTGAATTACTTGGGTCAGGTCCATGGCCGTCATGGAAGCCATGAACTCCCGAGCTGCCTCGGATGATTCGCCCAACGATGGCAGATTAAAGTCCCCCATGACTAAAAGTCTGGGGGTCTCAACTGCCACCGTAGCGATCACCTCCAGGAGCTCGGGCAGGGCTGCTGCTACATAGCGGGGAGCCAGGTATACAACCAGCAAGCCCAACTGCCTCCCTAGGCCCCACTTCACGCAGAGGGACTCACAGCCGGTAGTCTGAGGCACAATGGTCTCTCTCGGCTCAAGGCCTTCCTTGATAATGACCGCTACCCCACCTCCCCTGCCTAGGGCCCGTGGCTGATGAAATGCGCGGTAGCCTGGTGGGCACATTTCAACGAGGGGAAGTCCTCCCTCGTGGCCCAACCAGGTTTCCGCAATTCCTACCAGGTCCGGCTCCCCCTCTGACACAAGGTCACTAATGAGGGGGGCTTTGTTGACAACGGACCTGGCGTTGCAAAACATCAGCCGCAGACCCTGGCTCTGTATTCCCTGGCCACCTAGCCTGCGGGGGTTGTGGCACCCGACCGTTTGCAACCAACGGCTACGTGCCACCAACCGGGAGGATGAAGATTGTCTCCCCTCGGTCCTGCCCCTCCCCACGACCCTCTGAATTGGTATGCCCTCCTGTGGAACGACTCGGGTATCCCCCCTCCTTTCGGCACCTTCCGCTTCCCTCCGTCGACTGCTATCCTGGCCCTTACTATTGATCATTGCTTCCGTCTCCATCTGTCTATATCCGCCCCCCTCCCTCGAACCCCCTAAAAAAGGTAATTTAAATAACTTAAAAACTAAAAATCCCCATAGGCCGCGCTTCGCCCATCTCTTCGGATTCACAATACCATCATCAAGATGGGCCCTAGATAGGTCAGGGGGCCAAACCTGCGAGAGCGGGGACTCTCGCAGCGATAGTAGGTTTGCTCTGGTATACATTATTTATAAATAGATGGTTAAAATTCAAATAAATTATGTAGATGGAATTCGGGTGGGTTTTGGAATAAATACAGATGTTAAAAGTCGTTAGCAATTAATTAAAACAGTTCACTCAGGTCAATTCATTTAGTTGGTAAAATGAAGTAAAGTGCAAGATGGGTAAACCAGGATAAATTAGTTGGTAAATTAGGTTAAATTACAGTTAGTTCGCAATGATGATCATTGGGGCGTCCATAATTGGTTACTGTCACACGTTCTTTAAGACAGTCAGTTCTTACGGGCCTATCAAGGCCTTGGTGGCGTAATTCTCCCAAACGTAGGAGAGTGACCATGGGGGAGATGATATTTCAACTGGAAGATATCGGCCTGGCAGCTCTGCAAGCCTGATAAAGGTCTGTAGTTGTGAAATCTCTTAAAAGACTGTTGGCCGGGACTTTGCTGGAGAAGAATTCACTTTAAACTAAATAAAAGAGATTTTATCAGGACAAGGAGTTGGCTTCGTGCTTTTGGGAAGCCTAGGTCAGAACATCTGTATAAGACAGTGGATTACCAGCTACATATTACCAGCTACAAAGAGGCCAAAAGGATGAAACGTGATTTGCTTGTTTATGCTTGCATCATGATATTGTCCAAAATATGCAAAAGATGGAGTAGCACTAAGAGCTGTCTTGCTTTAAAATAGGTTAAGTTTCCATTTTATTGTTAGCTGAAGGATTTTCCCTGGAAATTTGAAATATTTTGCTGATATATATTATCTCTATTTAATGTGAATTATTTTACACGAAAGTATTTTCTCTCTTCCAATAATTGATTCTGCCACAGATAATGAAATGTTAAAGTTTGGCATGATTTTCCATTTCTACAGTTATATTAAGGTTTAAGGTTTATTAGTTTTTTATACTGCCCTACTCCCGAAGGACTCAGGGCGGTGTACAGCCAAAGTAAAACAGATATATAAAAGTTTTTTTAAAAAACAGTTTTAAAAGCATATTAAACAATTTGGCCTCTCTTAAAGTTAAAAAACCAAACAAACCTTGATTAAAATTAATAAAATTCATTATTAAAAATTTGTATTTAATTTTAAATATGAATAAATTCATAATTCATATTATACGAACCCTCGGCATCTTAATACATGGAAGGGAATTTCTAAGGAAAAGTAGGCAAGTCTCCATTGCTCACTCATAAAATTTAGACTGGCTGGCTTAACATTACGTTTGAGCTTTATTAATTAGAACAAATAATAGATTAGTAAGTTTTATGATTCTGTCAATGGTGATTATACAGTTTTATGTAACTTAACTAATCATGTACGCATATCATGCAGATATGCTTACTTTTTAGTACAATGACATCTGTTTCTCTTTTTGACTGCAGCTTTTGGTAAAATAACATCCAACAGTAAGATAAACCAGTTGTTATATTTGGCTAGAATTTGAATTATTTCAAAATCATTTTCAAGATAGACTTTTATTGTCCGCTGTTCCATTTATTCCGGCAATTAGCTATGTCTGTAATTGATCTCTCAGGTTCATTGACTGTTAGTAAGTGAGAAATAAGGAACAATAATGAACTTCCTAAAATGGGAAGTGCCAAAAAATGACCTATAAAGCTACCATAGTGATCATTATGGTGGAATTAGTACAATGGCTCCAATGCCACCCTGACTTCAATATTTAATGACTTGAAAATAATGAGGTTAAAGCATATGGGAACCTAACTATTTTCTATGTTTAATACTAATTTATATTTAAAGTTTTCCTCTACATGTTTTTGACAAATGTATAAGCATAGAAATCAATCAAAAAATTAATCAAGCCATCAAATATGTATATAATAAAAATAAATTGTAGCCTGTAATACAATATTTATTTATTTATTTATTTATTTTCATATAGTAACTTGTCTCTCCCTTTAATATAAAAAAATAAATGGTAGTGTACCTTGGGTTGCATTTAAGTCCAAAGTCTCCCAGACTTCATTTGGGAAATGAAACAAATTTATCTCATACATCCTATTCCAGCCTTTTTTATACTACTTTTGTGATTGTGCCAGGATGATAGACCAAAATATTATTATTATTATTATTATTATTATTATTATTATTATTATTATTATTATTATTATTATTATTATTATTATTATTATTATTATTATTATTATTAAATTCTAACTGTAGGCTAATTAGTAAAATAAGGAAGGTGGAAGTGAGTTTAAGTTTAATTAAGGTTAAAATCAAGCTATGACTTGGAATTTTATGAAGTCTGGGGGTCTTTCAAAATAGATGCTTATAAAAATCGACATGGCATCTTTAGTTGTTGAGTCATTAGTCAACACTCCTCTTTTGATACAACTTGATGATTCCAAGGTTATGAAACATGTGAATCAGCCACAAAAGAAGCAAATTTCACATTTAGTTAGGAATTTCAAGTGTGTTCTTTTTGCCTCTTCTCATGTTCTAAATTTAGCCTTGGTGATGTTTTATCAAAGCAGTAGCTCCAGTGAAATATGTCACTTCTAAGATCTGAAATCAACCCTAAGTGTTTCTCACAGTTTTATTGTTCACCATATTGTTAGATGTCACTAATAATAGCAATTGGTTTAAAGTAAACACTATGAATAGTTCCACATTTCTCCAGTGAATATGGATGTGAACAACTTGGACATAAAGTTGAGTCTACTGTCTTCTTTTTCATCATTAGATAAGATAAGAGATTAACTCTAATTTTTATTCTTTATTTATTTATCAAATTTATATAGCTGCCCATCTCATCAGAAGTGACTCTGGTCAGCATACAGCAATCATGTATTTTTATAAAAATACATCATTAAAAAAATAAACAATAGGAACAATAATTATTTTACAATTAAGATATTATTTAAAAATTAAGATATTATTTAAAAATTAAGATATTATTTAAAAATTAAGATATTATTTAAAAATTAAAATATTATTTAAAAATTAAAATACACAAAACACAAAGAGAATGCATAACTACGGCTTCAGGAACATTAACAGATCGAGCTAACCTACCTTCAAGGATGGGGGAATATTCCATAAGCAAGGAACACTTTATTCTGTTCATTCCCTCTGTGGATTCAATTTACATTTACCTAGAATTTTGCTTCCTATACCAGCAAGCATATAAACGCATGCAATTTTAGAAATTTAAACATTACCCCTTTTCTGATTCAGGGTTGTTATATAAATGTTTTAAGCTATTTCTCTTTTGTCCTGGTCAGTCATGTTTTTCAGAGATCTTGTTTCTCAATCAGAAGAAAAATTTGGTTATATTTATCTGTTCTTTTTGTGCTTTTTGAGTGGCTTTTTAATCAAAAAGGAGCTAGATTGAAATATGTATGAAAGATGATTTTTTTTCCTAGGGTGAGCCATTTCTTGGAATAGGCATTTTGACAAGGTCCTGTATAATAGCAGACTCAGTACTGTTAGACCCACTTCTGATGAAGTGTTTTAGAGTTCTATTTTCCCTAAACACAAACAAGAATAATGTTAATTTGGCTTTCTGCAATATTGTTCTTTATAATACTGATTCATTCTAGAATGGGTAGCATTGCTTGTAGAGATCATTGAAGCAAAAGCTCGAAACTAACCACAAAAATACAAACCTCCAGATATCCTCCTTATATCCTGTCATTTGCTTTTATGTAGCTTTACAAATGCATCAGAAAAAAAAATGATGCCTTAAGAACAATCTCATTTCCCTCATTGAACTATTATTTTTTTCTTTCTCTTTATTATGGGATTACTATTATTGGGTTTAGTAAATCTGTGCTTTAGGAAGTTGACACAAACCCCTTCCCCAAATTAATATTGCATTGATGTGCATAGTTGGAAAAAAATAGGTGATAATTAGTTCACAAAAAGTTGCACCATCATTTTCAGGTCTGCTGCCATGAGCAATACAAAGTGTTTCTGTAGATCTAAATGGTTTCTAAAATATGAGTCATGTTCTTGCCTTTCAAATAAAAATTCATAATTTCACATTTCTCATCTTTGTAGATGCTTGTCCCTCCCAAATTTTTTTTTCTAAATTTCTCTATATTTATTTTATTTTATTTATTTAAATTTATATCCCGCCCTTCTCCACGAAGGACCCAGGGCGGCGCACAGGAAAATTTAAAAACATACAAAATACAATAAATATAATTTAAAAAACTATTAAATAACCTATCCTGCGCTAAAACCAAATTTTAAAAACCCAATTTAAAACTACCTAAAAGTCCCCATGGGAGGCTAGGCTAGGCCGGCTTGTTGAAACAAATATGTCTTAAGACATTGGCGGAAGAGGCGGAGGTCGGTGATGGTACGTAATTCAGGGGGTAGGTCATTCCAAAGGGCTGGGCCCGCCACAGAGAAGGCTCTTCCCCTGGGTGTCGCCAGTCGGCATTGTCCGGCCGACGGCACCCTGAGAAGGCCCTCTCTGTGGGAGCGTATCGGTCTAAGGGATGTATGGGGCAGGAGGCGGTCTCGCATATAACTAGGCCCCGAGCCATGGAGCGCTTTAAAGATAGTTGTCAGAACCTTGAAGCGCACTCGAAAAACCACAGGAAGCCAATGCAGCTCGCGCAGGATCGGTGTTATGTGGGAGCATCTAGTGGCTCCCATAATCACCCGCGCGGCTGCGTTTTGGACTAGCTGTAGCTTTCGAGTGCACCTCAAGGGAAGCCCCATGTAGAGAGCATTACAGTAGTCGAGTCGGGACGTCACGAGAGCTTGAGTGACTGTGCGAAGGGCAGCCCGGTCCAGTAAGGGGCGCAATTGGCGCATCAGGCGTACCTGATGAAACGCCCCCCTGGCCACGGCCGCCACATGGTCCTCCATGGACAGCCGGGAATCCAGGAGGACACCCAAATTGCGCGCCCTCTCCACGGGGGCCAGTGTTTCGCCCCCAATGGCCAGAGTTGGTGTAATCTGGCTGAACCGGGGTGCCGGAAACCACAGCCACTCAGTCTTGGCAGGGTTGAGCCTGAGTTTGTTACCACCCATCCAGATCCGTACGGCCTCCAAACACCGGGACAGCACTTCGGCGGCATCGTTGGGGTGGTTTGGGGTGGATATGTACAGCTGGGTGTCATCAGCGTACAGATGGTACTCCACCCCAAAACCACGGATGATCTCACCCAGCGGCTTCATATATGTGTTGAAAAGGAGGGGCGAGAGGACCGACCCCTGAGGAACCCCACATAAGAGAGGCCTCGAGGTCGACCTCTGCCCTCCCGTCAACACATATTGTGACCGACCAGAGAGGTAGGATGAGAACCACCGCAAAACGGTGCCTCCCAACCCCAACCCCCCCAGTCGGTGCAATAGGATATCATGGTCGATGGTATCAAAAGCCGCCGAGAGGTCTAATAGGACTAGGATAGAGGAATAACCTCTATCCTGCGCCCTCCAGAGATCATCAACCAACGCGACCAATGCCGTCTCGGTGCTGTGACCGGGTCGGAAGCCGGACTGGCGCGGGTCTAGATAATCAACTTCCTCCAGGTGTCGCGGAAACTGTTGGGCTACCACACTCTCGACAACCTTCACCAAAAAGTGAAGGTTGGAGACCGGACGATAGTTCTCTAATAAAGCTGGGTCCAGGGACGGCTTCTTGAGGAGGGGCCTCACTACCACCTCTTTCAAGACGGCAGGCAAGGACCCCTCACTCAAAGATGCGTTGACAATGCCCTGGAGCCAGCCTCGTGTCGTCTCCCAGGATGCCAGTACAAGCCAGGAGGGACACGGGTCCAATAAACATGTGGTCGCCCTAAGTTTCCTTGACAACCTGTCCATATCCTCGGTGGTAACAAAGTCAAACTCCTCCCAAGAAGGAACCTCAAGACTAGTCTCGGACAGTCCCACAGGACCACTGTCGATGGAGGGTAGCTCATTCCGAATCCGAGTGATTTTCTCCTGCAGATAAATCCCAAATTCCTCTGCTCGCCCTTGCAGAGGGGCTTCCCGCGGCCTCTGATGAAGGAGGGAGCGGGTCACCCCAAACAGGGCGGCAGGGCAGTTATCTGCGGATGCAATAAGGGTGGCACAATACTCACGTTTGGCCACCCTTATCGCCACTAAGTAAGCCCTAATATGGGTTCTCACTAGTGTTCGGTCGGCTTCGGAGCGAGAGGATCTCCATCTGCTCTCTAGGCATCTCTTGTGGCGTTTCATCCCCCGAAGCTCCTCGGTAAACCAAGGAGCCTGGGTGATTCGCCGCCGCAAGAGAGGCCGCAAGGGCGCGACTCGGTCCAAGGCCCCCGCGGCCGCACTTAACCATGCGGCCACTAGGTCCTCAGTCGAGTCGCGGGGCAGGGTCACAGGAATTGGCCCAAGCTCCCTCTGGAACCTTTCCGGGTCCATTAGAAGCCTGGGGCGGAACCATATAGGAATATCCGGTTCCGCCTCCCCGCGGTGAGGTGTAGCGATTGGAAAGTCCAGCCGAAGGAGAGCGTGATCTGTCCATGACAAGGGAGTGATGGCTAGGTCCCCTATTCCCAGATCACAACTCCACTGTCCCGAGACAAAGATGAAATCCAGTGTGTTTCCTCCCTCGTGAGTGGGGCCTAAAACTACCTGGGTCAGGTCCATGGCCGTCATGGAGGCCATGAACTCCCGAGCTGCTCCAGAGGCTTCGCCTGCCGACGGCAAGTTAAAGTCCCCCATGACTACCAGTCTGGGGGTCTCAACTGCCGCCTCGGCTATCACCTCTAGGAGCTCGGGCAGGGCTGTTGTTGCATAGCGAGGAGCCAGGTATACAACTAACACGCCCAACTGCCTCCCTAGGCCCCATCTCACGCAGAGAGATTCACACCCGGTTGTCTGAGGGACTGTGGTCTCCTTCGGTTCAAGACCTTCCTTTACAATAATCGCCACCCCCCCACCCCTCCCTAGGGCCCTTGGCTGATGGAAGGCACGGTAACCTGGTGGGCACATGTCCACGAGGGGCATACCCCCTTCGTGGCCCAACCAGGTCTCCGTTATACCCACCAGGTCCGGGTCCCCCTCTGACACAAAGTCACGAATGAGGGGGGCTTTTTGAACCACGGACCTGGCGTTGCATAACATCAGCCTCGGGCCCCGGGTCTGTGATTCCTGCCCACCTAGTCTGCGATGGGAGAGCGGAGAGTTGGAGCACGTGACCGTCTGAATCCAGCGGCCACGGTCTTCCAACCGATGATGACCATTTCGTCTCCCTCCGCCCCTGCCCCTCCCCAAAACCGAATCGATGGAAAAAGCCACCGAGGAAATGACCCCCCCTCCCCTTCCTCCGTTTCCCTATTTCCGCCCGCCGGCCTCAATTGCTGTCCCCTCCCTGGACTATTTTTCCCCTCCTCCCTGGAACCCCCTAAAATCCGAATTAAAAACCTCCCTAAAAACCCCCTCAACCTGCGCTTCGCCCACCTCTCAGGAATAATCAATCCGTCATCGAGGTGGGCCCGTGTTAGACAGGAGGGCCAGGCCTGCGAGAGGGGAGACTCCCGCAGGCCAAGGAGGTCGCGCCTAGAGTACATGATAAAAGCCCCCGAGGCAGTCCAAGTCCAGGAAGGCAAAAAACACAAGTCCGAAAAGCAGATAAAGTGGCTAAGTGCAAGGATATATTTCAGGATGGGGGGTAAAGTCAGAATCCAGAGTCTTATGGATGGGGAGATCGAATCCAGTCCCATTACAGGCCCCATCCATCTGTCCTTCCGACCAAAAGGGCTTAGTTCGTATTTAGTGCCGCATGGCTAATTAGTCCATCATGCGGCCTGATGTAAGATACTGCCCTCTAATGGCCCAGATATTATCAGCCAACCTCCTCCAGTCCCGTGCACTCACTCCAAGATGTTACAGATGTTAAAAGCTCTTCCCGGGTCGTCCTCGGCCAGGTCCACCATTCCACAAAGCGGCTGCAGATGTTCCACGCCAGACTGCTCAACCAGCATACATGTTCAGCTTTTCTCCTTCTCCTTCTTCCATTTCCACCATCTCCAACTCCTTCCCATCTCCATCTCATCACCATCTCCGTCCATCTCTCTCGATCTCCATCCATCGCTCCTTCCATCTCTCTCATTCTCTCTCCTTCTTTCTCTCTCCTCCTCTCCTTCTCTCTCCTTCTCCATTTCTTTCTTTCTTTCTCCTTCGCCTTCTCCTTCCTTCTCCATTTCCTTCCTCCAACTCCTCCAACAACACCTTCCTTCCAAACCTCCACACCTTCTCTCACCAGCCTTCTCTTCCAGCCTCCCTTATGAGCAGTCCTCGCCAACACAAGCCGATCGGGATTGGGGATATTTCGGGCACAGGCCAGGGTAGGACCGCACGACCTGCCACTGGTCGTGCGGCCCAATGGTAGCTCTCCTGGCTCTCTCTCCTATATAAGTTCAGACCAATATTTCAGAATTAAAAACAGGAATATTTTTGTGAATGGACCGGAGAGGGGGAGGGGGGGCTACAAGAGAATTCTGCTCCTGTCAATATTAGTGTCCAGACAAAAATGGCTCAGTTAGAAAGTATCACCTAACAGTTCCTGCAACCCAAAGTTTTAGATTAAAAATTGTGTCATCAGTGACTGCATTACACATTTATAAATTACACACATTACACTATAAAACAAAGTCATTGACAGATCTCTTGAAATATTGGAATTCAACTCTTAAAATACCCAGGGAGCATGGACAAGGAGTTACAGGGGATATTTGCAGCCCAAAACATGCAGAAGACTTTGCACTAAGGAACATGGATTAAAAGGCATCTGAGTCTCATCTCAAGCTAAAAAACTATAAACCAATGACCAGTCCAAAGTCAATCCATGATTCCTCAAAATAGTAATCTTAAACATAGAATTAAAGAAAGATAATGAACACCTTCTCTGAGAACATTCATAATGGTTTCTCTTAACATGCAAAAATTGTACCACCACCCCCACACACATATTTTGGATTAAAAACTGAGTTTAGAATAAGGAAATTCTCCATGCATATTAAATCCAAAATTCATTTGGATTTACAAAACTCCTTTTATCTAGGAACAAAAGACATTCAGCATTGAGCTCCTTCTTCCAATCTTATCTCTGCAGTGACAACCCACTAAAATAGGTCAGTCTGAGTTTCCATGGCTGAGGCTGGACCTGACCAGGATCTCCACAGTTTTAGCCTAATTCCACCATGCACCCTACTCACCTTTAGAGACATTTTAGTCTCTTCACACCAATTTGGGACCAAAATGGGTCAGAAGTGTTATTTTTTAAAAATTTCTAATGCTATTTGCAACCCCCCCCCCCATTGATTGATCTAAGGAATATTTGTGTGTGTGTGTGTGTGTGTGTGTGTGTGTATTCTATTTTGCTAAATGCCAATTAATCTTATGTAGGTGGAAGGCAAATGCCCCTGTTATCGTTCTTTCCTATAGGTTTATTCTTGCAATTGGTATGTAGATCTTTAAGTGCTATCTTCTTTGCCTGATTATACTTAAAATGAGACAACTTTCACCTCAGTTCATCTCCTGGTGTTTTTACAGACCTGCTCATATAATTAGTAATGTAGAGCCTTTTTGGGAAGGAGGTATGTTTTTTTAACTGTCCAGTTTAGTCTATAGAATAGTATTACTTGGTGATCTCTCCAAATTAAGTACTAACCAAAATTTGATGCTGCTAACCCTGTTGTGTTCATCTAAAGTTGTCAAACTGAAAGGACCTCAGAATTAAATTTCTTTGCCAGAAATATTGCACTTTCAACCAATCTTGTTGACATTTTCTTCACTAATTCACTAATTCTCAAAGCAATATAAATAAGAATAATAAATTCAAAATAATATAAAGCTACGAGGATGGCAATGCTTAAGCCAATAGGTCAATGACATTAGACAACACAAAAGAAAAACATTCAAACCTGGAGTACAAGAGTTTTGTGGTGTTATTGATTAGGCCTAAGGCTGTATATAAATAAAATAAATAATAAAATCAAGTCCAAGTTTTCTGGGTTGCACCATTTTAGGATCAATAGGAAAATGTATATTCTCCCCAGTTCTTTGTTTTTTAAATCTCCACAGCAACACAAATAATAAAGGAAAGAATGCAGCCAACACTTTTCTTTTTAAAGCAAGACATTCTTTTTTTCATTATGGAATTCCCTACTGCAAATGGCTTCTCATCTGTCACTCACTGTGGTCTGAAAGTTTCACCACACATATTTATTGAAAACATTAAAATCTTACAAAATCTTACCCTGTTTTTGTGGATGTCCTAACATAAGACTTTCCTTCTAATCCAACTATAGGCTTCCTCATTTTCTAGACATAGATTTTTTTGTAAAAAGAAAAAAGAAAGAGGAGAATCTTTCTCTCTCTTTCTGTCTTCCCCGAAGTGTAGAGGTTGCTATTCTTCTGAGCTTAGCAAGATGATTCAGAAGATAGACAGCTGTTGAACGGGCATCCCATTCCTGAAGAAATTTCCTCCAGAGACTTTTTCATGTTACTTGGCAGTAAATGTCATAGATGATTTGATACACAATTATCTCTGTGTCTGCTGCAAAAAGACATTGCTTAGGATATGTACTGTTTTAAACTTTGGGGAGCTAAAGGAATCTCAATGGGAGATTACTCGGTTGTGATTTACATTCATCATAGCAAAACCAACATTTTGATTACATCAATAAAGTTCTCCTGTCTTGACCCTACCACCACCTGAATCAAGAATGCTTTTATATTGAATACAGCCAAGGCAAAGCTATTAAGACCAAGTCTTAATAGCTGAAAAATGGGACTCAAAATATGTATCAATCCTTCTCTTAAAAGTAAGATACAACCACTTTATTCTATAGCCAGAAGGAAACAGTAATAACTAGATCGACTGAAAAGTTTCTATTTGTAGTACTTTTGTAGAATAGGAAGGACAAAAGAAGAGAGAGAAAGAGACTACTAAGACAGAAAATATGTGTCTAAAAGGTTCTATCCAGTTATGTTAAAAGATAAAAGAGGTACTAAGACACATTATTGAAAATCATAGTAATAAAGCAATAGAAAGCAATCAATATAATGAGTAATATCTTTTAAAAAGCTCAAAGATTGCAAAAAGGAAAACTAATGAATAGATATGTAATAGAACAGACTTCTTCAGTCAAGTCCTATCTTAGATATATTGGGCCACATCTTTCATTGCAACCAATCCTCTAATAATCACTGGCTAGAAAAAATGGGACAATACAAATCAATAAGAAAGCCAGTTTGTTGTTGGGGTTATATCACCCGCTAGAAACTAGTAAACTGTAAATTAGAATCCCAGTTTAGAACAATCCCTGCAGTAACCTAGGCCCTAGTTCCAAGCCATGAAGGATTTTAAAGTGACAACAAATGCCTTGAGAAGTACATTGGCAACCAAGGCAGCTCAGGGATGTAATCAGCCATAATAAGAGAGAGGAGGGAGAGGGAAGATAAATAAAATATATATTTCATTGTCTCAAAGCCTTTTATTAAATCACAAAAATATTATAATTGATGTCAATGATAAATGTGATTTGTAAGTCATATTAATTGACCAGCCTTGCTGTTTGGTGATAGCAATTTGAAAATATGAAGGTCATCAGCATTAACATTCAGAATGTTAGTTCTGAAAGGATAACAAGTTCTTCTTGCTCTAATATTTTGACTTGCTTGCCAAACCTATTATGGATCTTGAAAACTCAACAGACAAATGCTGGTGATGTAGGATTTGGAGTCTTTAAATTGTTATTTTGTTTTTTTTAAAGCATTGTATTCATTAACCTGTTATGCCTAGTTTATTAAGCAGCTTGTTCTTCTGCCTTTTCTATGCTTAAGAATCTAACCACTTTGCATTTTCTAAAGGCTATTCAAGCAGATGACACTGAGCCATACTTTAGCTAAAAAGCAATTAATTCAAACTTTCCTCAAATTGCTAAGAATCTTCAAAACTCAATCAGAGCATAAAAGAACTAACAATTTCACTCCTCAAGTTTGAATGCTAGGCAAGGAATCCAGGTTTCTCAGACTGACAGGCATTTTTACAATTCCAGGCCTAAAACTGTCACTTTTTACAGTTCATTTCAACACGAGTGTCTTCCTTAATCAATAAGATAAACTGGTTTATTAAAGTGTCCTCATACTGCATGCCTTGACATTTCTATAGCAGGGGATGAGTCGGTGATGTGAATGATTTTCTGTCTTTCCTTGGATTTGATTTAGTAGAATTTAGCAGAATTTCAAAGTATGTCAAGGTGGCATTTGTTTTGGGATATCTGATTGCTGTGACATAATGACCAGAGTGTTCAAGTATGGGGAAACAACCATGTTTATTTGATAGATTTTTATCCTTGGGCATTTGTGACAGGTAAAGGTGGGGGAGGGCAAATGGCAACATGTACATTGCAACTTTGCAAAGCACCCTATATGTACTTATACAGTACAATATTGCAATGCAAGGGCAAAAGGAAGAGCTTGTATTATCACATTATAAAAAGGTCATCATTTTGGCATCCTCATGTTCTGATACATACATTTCTATTTATATCCCTTCTTGTCTCCAGAAGCTCAAGTTAACTTTTATGGGGATTTTCCTTTGTTTTATCCTCCCAGTAAGACAGGCTGGTCTAAGAATAACTACTCCAATTTCACCTAAGACTGAGAATTAATTGGAATTCAGGTCTTCCTAGTCCAATATTTAAACCACTGCAGTTTATTTTACAACCTACTTCACAAGTTTGTTATTAGGATGAAGTTGCCCTAAGTTCTTGGAGCAAAGAGGGCATATTAATGTATAAAAACAGATGGGAATTGCCTTAATGAGAGAGATTGTCTGCATCCTAATTAGTTTGCAACAAGGATGGAATGTTCAAATCTCATAAGGAAATGGCTAGTTATTTCTTGAATTAAAAAGATCAACATTCCACTTCGGTCTCATAATTGCTATTGTACATACAAAGGGATTTTCTACAAGACAAATTTATTCTTCATTCTGAACATAGAGAAAGATCAATCTTGGAAACCATTTTGGATATGCCTAATATGATTTACAGTTGGATTTTCGAACTTTGCCAAGAATTTAACCATTGGAGCAGTGGTGGGATTCAAATTTTTTTACTACCGGTTCTGTGGGCATGGTTTGGTGGGTGTGGCTTGGTGGGTGTGGCAGGGGAAGAATACTGTAAAATCTCCATTCTGCCAAATATGTAAATGGACGTTGGGTTTTTAGTGGGAATTTTAGCGCAGGCTCTTATTTAATTCTTTTTAATAATAATAATTTAATAATAATAATTTTATTTGTATACCGCATCCTCTCCCCAAGGGGACTCTATTTATTGTATTGTTTTATTATTTGTTGGTTTTAATTTCCTGTGCACCGCCCTGGGTCCATTTCGATGGAGAAGGCGCGGTATATAAATCGAATAAAATCAAAATCAAATCAAATCATTCTCTCCTGATCAGCTGTGACTCGGGAGGCAAAAAATAGATGGGAATGGGGCCAGTCAGAGGTGGTATTTATCGATTCTCCAAACTATTCAAAATTTCTGCTACTGGTTCTCCAGAACTTGTGAGAACCATCTAAATACTACCTCTGCCCTTCTTTCCTATTTTTCCCACAACAACAATCCTGTGAGGTGGGTTGGGCTGAGAGAGAGAGTGATTGGCCCAAAGCCACCCCACCAGATTTGGTTATATGCAACATGACCACAGTTATTATGAGTGACAGAAACATTATGGGTTTTGCAGACAAAATATTCTGGAGTATGAAGGTGGGCATTTTCTCCTGTTCCTCTCCATATACACAAACGTGAACTATATATGTGAACTCCAAGATAATTCAGGTATTTTATCTCTCAAAATTTGCTTATCATTTTAGAAAGTATAATCTTATCTGATCTATTGTTTTTCTTATCACTAGGGGCTTTAGGGTTTAAAATAATGTAATAAAGGTTTAAGAAGAAGCTGAAATTGTTGGTGATTCATAGGTCATCAGTGGGTGGCAGGTGACAGGGAAAAAAAGCCTAGAGCAGTTAAGGATTTAATGAGGCTTCCAGAGCTTTTTTTCCATTCAAGGTGTTATTTACTTCTTTTCTAGTTCCAACCTACAGCTAAGGTAAAAACCAAGAACTTGTTCAATAGGAAGTTCTCTACCCAATTTGTATTGAATTGACAAAAAAAAAAAAAACACCACCACAGCACCCTGTGTAATGCTATTTCTGGGGATGTTTCTCCCTGTCTTTGTAGTATTAAACTACCGTGTCTTGACAGGTAATTTTGAAAAGGAGATTTTGTGAAGGTATGACACAAATTATATTTTGGAAACTCCGTTTAGGAATGGACATCTTATTTGAACTACTTATGGTGGAAAACAGTAGATCAAATTTCACAGTCAACATAATACCAGGCTAACAGCATCCTATTTAGAAGGTAACCTTATTGTGCTGATTAGGCTTACTCCTAGATATACATGCAGCCTGAAGCATAAATAGATAGAAATACTGTAAAGGTAAAGGTTCACCTTGCACATATGTGCTAGTTGTTACCAACTCTAGGGGGAGCTACTCATCACTGTTTCAAAGCCAAAGAGCCAGCACTGTCCAAAGAGGTTTCTGTGGCCATGTGGCCAGCATAACTAAACACCGAAGGCTCACGGAACACTGTTACCTTCCCACCAAAGTGGTTCCAATTTTTACTTGCATTTCTATGTGCTTTCGAATTGCTATGTTGGCAGAAGCTAGGACAAGTAACAGGAGCTCATTCCATTATGCGGCGCTAGGGTTTAGAACTGCCGAACTGCTGACCTTTCTGATCGATGAGCTCAGCATCTTAGCCACTGAGCCACCGCATACCTAATATTATATCTCTGGCAAAAGATGAACAAACTCAAGTCCTCGGATTTATGACAGGTATCGGGCAGAACAAAAAGTGATTTCTTTGATTGGCTCTAGCGCACCTGTCAGCAGGCGTGTGAAGTGCAGCCCTCGGATTGGCTGCCCGCCTGACAGCTGTTATATAAATTGCTGTCAGGCGGCTTCTTTGTTGGTTCGCTGTTCTAGTTGTTCTGTTAATAAACAAGGCTAACTGCAGCTTTGCATCTGTCTTACCTTACCAAACAAAGCATTGGCAACGAAGATAGCGGGATTCTTGACCACGCGTTTATTTGCTGAATACAGTCCTGACCGTGAGTCATTGGACGCCTTCTTAGAGCGTTTTGAATGTTTTCTTCAGGCGCAGGATTTGATGGATGGCTCTCTCGCCTGACAGGAAAAGAGGATTTTTTTTGAGTTCCTGTGGAACTACAATCCACTGTGCTAAGCCGTCTCCATGAAGGCCACCCAGGCATAGTCTGGATGAAGGAATTAGGTCACAGCTATACCTGTTGGCCTAACATGGATGCAGACATCACAAAGTGGGTCCAACAAAGTCCTGCCAACAAAGCCGACCCGCCCCACCCTCTGTGCCTTTTCAAATATGGGAAACACCTAGAAGCCCTTGTTCGCGGATCCATCTTGATTTCGTGGATCCACTGGAAGGGCATACGTATCTGTTAGTGATGGTAGACACCTTATCCAAATGGATTGAGGTTTGCCCTATGACATCCACTACAATGGATGCCACTGTCTGGGTGCTCACCAAATTGTTTGCCACACATGGGCTGCTGGATATGGTAGTATCCAACAATGGCACCCAATTTACGTCGGCTACCTTCCAAACGTCCCTAGCCTCCCTAGGAATAGGACATTTTTTGTAGCCCCATACCATCCTGTGGGAAACGGATTAGCAGAGCGGGCTGTATGCTCCATTAAAGACACTCTCAGCCGACTAGGCCAGGATAGTTGGCACCCCCGCCTTACTGCATTCCTTCTGGCACAACATACTACCCCATGCCAAGTTACAGGGAAAAGTCCAGTGGAGGTTCTAATGGGTCAGCAACTCAGAACCACATTAGACAGGCTCCACCCTGAATATACCATTCTAGGGCCCAGAGGGGACTCTGGGGTTTTCAGATCTTTTCTCATGGGAGATCCGGTATTTGCACAAAGTGGCTTCCAGGTTGGGGAACCACTGTCACTGGGCCCTGTTCCTATATGGTTCAGCTCGCGGATGGCCGACATTGGCGGCACCATATAAACCAATTGCGTCTATGCATTTCTGAGGATGACCTCGAGTTAATTGCCAGAGGGGATGCCGACCTGCTGTCTGACGCCATCTGTCGGCAACACCCACCTTCTCCAGCACCTATACATTCACCGCCGCCCAAAACAATCTCACCGGATTGCCTACCTGCAGTTGGATGCCAGGATCCGGGGGTGGAGTCACCCGCTGAAGTCTCCAGTCTGCTCCGCCCACTTCCGGAGAACAAGGACACGCCTCCTCCATCGATGTCCACCCCTGAACTGCACAGATCAGGGCGGATCCGTCACTGCCCCGCCTACCTATCTGAATACGCATGTGCAATCTGGGAGAAAGGGGTGTCAAGTCCTCAGATTCACGACTGGTGTTGGGCAGAACAAAAAGGGATTTTTTTGATTGGCTCTAGCACGCATGTCGGCAGGCGCATGAAGTGCAGCCCTCAGACTGGCAGCCCACCTGACAGCTGTTATATAAATAGCTGTCAGGCGGCTTCTGTTGTTCGTTCGCTGTTCTAGTTGTTCTGTTAATAAACAAGGGTAACTGCAGCTCTGCATCTGTCTTACCTTAAGCTTAACAAACAAAGCACTCAACAAGCATTATTACTCAGGAAAGGAGATGCCAACTGTGTCTCAACAGTATTTAGATGATCTGAGAATCCTCAGACTTGCTTAAATTTAATTTATTAAAAAGTTTATAGATACAGTATAGTTGGGGAATTTGTGAAAGATTCCAGTCATGCTAGGATTCAGATATGAACCAATTCCTCATTATTATGATGTTTAATGTTGATTCATGTGAACCTATTTTTTTTTAAAAAAACATGGTTCAAATACTTTATTAATGCCTGTATGCCAGTTCAAAGACAAAACTGTACCACCGTTGGCAAAAGCATATGGCTTTCTAGTTTGACCAGAAAAGAAGCGTATTATAGAAACTGGAGAATAATAGCAAACTTGTTCTGGTGCAAAGGTACAACAATGTTTCTGTAGTTGTGATTGTAACCCAGTCAACATTATCTACATTCTCAAGATGCTTCAAAGTAGAGATGCTAGTCCAACTCCCTGCCTAGTCAGGAAGCCCTATACCATTTCAGACAAATGGCTATCCAACATCTTCTTGAAGACTTGTAGTGTTGGGACATTCACAACTTCTGGAGGCAAGCTGTTCCACTGATTAATTGTTCTGTCAGGAAATTTCTCCCCAGTTTTAAGTTGCTTCTCTCCTTCATTAGTTTCCACCCATTGCTTCTTGTTCTGCCCTCAGGTGCTTTGGAGAATAGTTTGACTCCCTCTTCTTTATGGCAACTCCTGAGATATTAGAATACTGCTACCATGTCTCCCCTAGTCCTTCTTTTTATTAAACTAGACATACCCAGTTCCTGCAACCGTTCTTCATATGTTTTAGTCTCCAGTCCTCTAATCATCTTTGTTGCTCTTCTCTGCACTCTTTCTAGAGTCTCCACATCTTTTCTACATTGTGGTGACCAAAACTGATCTCCTGGTGTTCTTTAAAAGTTTATTTTTGTCCATCATGTTATATATCCAGCTTAATGAATTTAGTGAAGTTTCCTGGGCTTCTTCTATGTGAAGTAAATTGTTGTCCCTTTATATCTGTTCAAACAACATTTTGTCATAACAGTTCAAACATGTCATTTAACATCACATCTTTTCACATATGAAGGAAAACATTACATCTTTTAACCCTTACAGTGATGGATCTTTAGAAATAGAAAGAAGTCAGATAATGACTCATTGACTTTAATCCTCTTGATCTAAAATTTCTATCTACCCTTTCCACCAAGCACATTATCTATGGATTCTGCTAGAACTATGCATTTCATATTTCAAGATATCTCAGTGATTACTCAAAAGAGTTGCTTGATGATATCTCTAAACATTTCAGGACTCAACACAATGATGATGTCAACTCTGAATTGATCCTGACTGAAGCCATTTTTTGCTGCTTCATAGTTGCTTCATAGTTTTCACACACTCTAAGGGTGGGGGAAGAGATAAATTTTCTGCAGACAGAACAATGAACCTTCCCATGGGAACTAAGGTTATCCCAACAGGTGGCAGTTAAAGAAGGTTGGGTGTAACTGAGGAACCTACCAACTGCTTTAATTGGACAATGTGATCTGAGACAATTGGAGAGGGAAACAGTTACTCTTTTAATTATGCTATTAGTGTGGGAAACTTCAGGGTTGGCTTGAAGTCATATAGCCATGCTGATATGATGTATCCAATAAACATGTTCTTTGAGGAACCTGCCTGCCTCAAAGTTCTGATTTATTTGAAGGTATTACTCGGAATGCTGATAGTTTATCTATAGGCAGTGGTGGGTTTCTGCAGGCTCGCACCTACTCGCGAGAGCCGGTTGGTGAAATTTAGAGAACCAGTGAGAGGGGGTTCCACCGGCGTACCTGGAAGTAAATATGGCTTGCCACTGCCAGTAACCCAACGGTAAGGAAAGGAAAGGAAGGAAGGAAGGAAGGAAAGAAAGAAAGAAGGAAGGAAGGAAGGAAGGAAGGAAGGAAAGAAAGAAAGAAAGAAAGAAAGAAAGAAAGAAAGAAAGAAAGAAAGAAAGAAAGAAAGAAAGAAAGAAAGAAAGAAAGAAAGAATTTATCATCACAATTGAGTCCAAAATTTTGGTTGCTAAGCAAGAGTGTTGTTAAATGAGTTTCACCACATTTTAAAAGGTGGCCACTCCCACCCTGTCACATGACTGCCAAGCCACACCCACAAAATAGGCCACAACTACAGAGTAGGTTCTAAAAAATTTGAAACCCACCACTGTCTATAGGCAACTGATATGGTCTTGTAGATTTAAACTTCTTCACTGAATGAATGGAAGCCTTTAAGCATGATCTGAATTTTCTTCATTTTACTAAAAAATACTACATCATATGATTTGATCATTTGAACTAATGCCACACCTTTATGGCTGACATATTTGTATAAAACATATAGAATCTTATTTATGTACTTCAATAGTTTTTGATTTGTAAATGCATAGTTATTTCTAGTGGGTTTTCTATGATATATAAATTATTCTTGTCATGTGTAGAAACACAAAAAGACAATATATGTCTCATTTTTGAGGATAGATAGATAGATAGATAGATAGATAGATAGATAGATAGATAGATAGATAGATAGATAATAAATGGATAAATGGATAGACAGACAGACAGACAGATAGCGATAAATAGATAAGAGAGAAAGGGAGGGAGGGGGAGAGAGAAACCATTAGGAATAGGTGCTTTTTAAAACTTGGAGTTATAATATAGGGTAGTTTTACTCTGTAAAATTTCCAGTATTTTTCCTATTTGTTTCATGGTTGATTTTATATAATGATGAGTCACATTCTATGACAAATGAATTCCTGCCAGCTTTGCCTGTAGTTCCATTTTCACTTTAAATGGATCAACATGAAAGTGAAAAAAATATTGAATTATTTGCAAGAACTCCGTGTTGGTAGACCTCCAGCATCAGTAGGTCCAAATTCTAATTGCACCAGAGAAGAAAATATGGACATGTTAGTAGAAATGGCTTCTATTAGTTTTGACGTGTTAGAGAAAAATAGATATTTGGGAGTTTTTAAGGGTGAAATCAAGGAGCAACACCTTTATTGGCAGAGAACACATAAACAGTTAAACTTAATTAAAAGATAATGAAGAAAGTGATGGTTTCTATTTAATAAGCAATCCAGGAACTATTATACTGCTGAAATTAATTGTAGCAAATTACTCTCTAATTTTAGGTTAGAAATAAATCATCTCCATGTGTTTTCTCGGAATTTGGATGTACCAAAATTGATAAACAGATGAAGCTGCCCTTGTTGGCTTCATCTCTTTGTAACCTTCCCCTCTTAGATCTTGTTGTATGTGGAATAACATGATCAGAAATGAGTTTCTCAAGGCTTATGGGTGTGCTGGATATTCGTAAAGGAGTGGAGACCAAATGGCAGCAGAGATCAGTGTCCAGATGTCAAATTCTGCTTGGCAGAGTCTTTCTGGGTAAGGAGAGTTTGTAAGATCATCCACTGGCATTCCAAACAGCTGCTCCAAGCAACTGCTCCTCATTAGGAAATCACAGAAATCATGTTTTTATGGTCAATTTGTGAGTTGAGTGGCTGGAAATTTCAAGGGCTTAAATTATGTTCATGACTGTAACGTAATTAACATATGGTTTGCAAAAGCCTCACTTTCTTACTCACTATTAGATATATTGAATGTAATAATTTTATAGTTAAAGAGAAACGTTCAGATTGGCATGATAAAAAAAATCTTATTTAATGGAAATCTTATTTTCTTTATAAGGAGAACCAATCTGGATCAAATAAAACTAAAAAAAAATGTTTGAAATTTTAAATTTTAAACTACTAGCAAAAAACCTAAAAAATGTTAATAAGTCGAATGAAATGAAATGAAATGATTGGATGTAAGAAAGTTTAAATGGATAAAGGAGGCAGTAATTTTGAAAAATAAATTTTTGGTGAAAGGTGTTTTTGAAAACATTGGAACTTAATAAACAAAATGGATGTTCATGGGAATGTTGTTTGTTTAATATTAAAGAATGGAGACAATAGGTGGATTTTACAAATTGTCTATCAAATGAATAGTATCAAATGAGACTAAAATATTAAGGACATAAAAAGGCAAAACAGAAAAAAGTGGGGAAGCCTGCTTTGTATTTTTCCCCTGTAACTTTCATACTTTTACTTTTGGATTACAATGTTAGCATAGCTGACAGTGCTTCTCAATTATTTTCTGTCATGTCCCCCTAGGAAGAAGAAAACATTTCGCGCCCCCCGCGTGACTGTAAATAGTATCATTTGTCTATAAAATTGTTATAAGTACACCTCTGCCGAGGTCAAACGCGCCCCCCTTTACGGAGCCTCGCGCCCCCCCTGGGGCGCCCGCCCCACTATTTGAGAAGCACTGGAACACAACAACCAGAAAATTGGCAATAGCAGATAATGGAGGGAGAGGATCAATAGAGCAACCTACAGAAAGGGGATCAACCAAGGATGTTCCTACAATCAGAACTTATGCTGATTAATAAACATTGTAAATATGCTGGAAGGAAGCTTGCACAAGGTTAAAATTATGGTATTGATATTGTTATGAAACTTACAGATGAACTAATGATCTTTTCTTATGAAAATTGGTGTCCAATGGGAGATTGGAATTGATAGGAGTAGTTTCCTCACAAGAAGATAGAACTGAAGAAAAATATTACAAGTATTTAGTGTAAATTATCAAAACTTTTCTTTGATTTGATGGATAATTTAGAACTTGTTGACATACTGAGACATAAAAATGCCAGTTCAAAAGAATATACTTATTTCTCTGAAAGATGTAAAGATGAAAGATATGATCTGGTTCTCAACCAATTTGTTCAATAATAGATATGATCTGGATCTCAAACAATCACAAACAATAAAATAAAAATACTATTAGAGAATTTTATTAAATGGTTAAGATTATATTCCATAGGAAGCATAAATGATTGTTAATGGAGAAGTAACAAAATCCTGTGATGTACAAAATAAGCACATGACAAGGATATCCATTGTCTCTGCTCCTGTTCATTGTAGTATTTGTAATATTGAACAGAAGTACAAGACAAGGTGAGAAAATTGTGGGAGTAACTTAAAGGCAATATTTATTGCTCATTTGAGAGGTTCTACTAAAAGGAACAGAAACATTAAAAAGAAGATAGAATAATTTGGTATGCTATCAAGTTTTAAGATTAATAATCAGAAGATGCAGTTAACAAAAAATATGAAAAAGAGGATCAAGCAGTGGAAATGGTGAAAAAACTGAAATATTTGGGTATCATCATGACAATCTATATGAATTGTATGTTATTGCAAAGCAATTATGTTAAGATATGGAATGAAATTAAAAAGAGCAAGCTAATATGAAAGAAACTATAATTGTCACTGGGAGAAATTCTGTAAAAAAAAATGTTCTGCCTAGAAAGTTTCTTTTGTTTCAAATAACACCTGTTTTGACAACTATTTTGCCATTTAAACATTAGTATATCAATATATCACAGATCATCTTAATTGCTTGCCTTTGTAGCATAATTGCTGAAATCTCCTAATAAACCTTCTTATTTTCACACTGATTAATTTCCCTACAGTTCAATATTCTCTTCTAGATGGATTTTTTAAAAAAATAAGATTCTTCACTAAGCATAACTAGACAGGCCAATGTGCACATTACACATTAATATTTTGTCAGTAACCTCTTTTTAGTTGTACCTTTCACAATAATCAAAAAATGCAGAGGAAAATGGAAGGCGTTAGAACATAAATTGTCAAAGTTTATCTGAGAATTATTGTGGTGGAAAATTAAAAGATACAAAGCCTTTTTTCTTTTTCTAAGAAGAAAAGAGATTCCTCATCCCTTTTTAGAACACAGAATATAGAATAACATGGTTGGCAAGGACCTTGGAGGACTTCTAGTCCAACGCTCTGATCATTCCAGACAAAGGGCTGTCCAATCTCTTCTTGAAAACCTCTAGTAATAGAGCACCAACAATTCTGGAAGCACGTGTTCTACTGATTAATTGTTCTCACTATCAGGAAATTTCTATTTAATTCTACATTGGATCTCCCTCTTTAATTATCTTCTACCCATTATTTCTTAACCCATCCTCATGTGCTTTGGTGCATAGGTTGACCCCCTTCTTCTTTATAACAAGCCCCTCCAATACTGGAGGACAATTGTTATGTCACTCCCATTCCTCCTCTTCAATAGGCTAGCCATACTTAGTTCCCTTAACCATTCATCATACAGTTTAGTCTCCAGATTCCTTATCATTATTGTTGCTCTTCTCTGCAGTCTTTCTTTCTCTTTATCCATAAAAAAAATCTCAGACATATAAGCAAGTTAGTTGCAATAATTAACTGAACTGAGATGGTGCAGTGGTTAAAGTGCAGTACTGAAGGCTACTTCAGCTGACTGCTAGCTGCAGTTCGGCAGTTCAAATCTCACCAGGCTCACGGTTGACTCAGCCTTCCATCCTTTCGAGGTGGGTAAAATGAGGACTCAGACTGTTGGGGGCAATATGCTGACTCTGTAAACTGCTTAGAGAGAGCTGTAAAGCACTGTGAAGCTGTATATAAGTCTAAGTGCTATTGCTATTGCTGTCGCTAAGGCACTGGATTAGAAACTAGGAGATGGTGAATTTTACCCTCCCTTGGGCATGAAAACCAGCTGAATAACTTTGGCTCTGTCTGTCTGTCTGTCTCTGTCTCTGTCTCTGTCTCTGTCTCTGTCTCTCTCTCTCTCTCTCTCTCTCTCTCTCTCTCTCAGCCCAATTTATCTCACAGAACTGTTGTGGATGGCAAAAGGAGAGATGACCATTTTGAATTGTCAACATTAATGCCAGTTCTGACAAGACTGGCTGGTGGTTTAGTTATATTCCAGTTCTGAATGTTTATGTTTATGTTTATTATTAAATTTGTATACCGCCCTTCTCCCTTGCGGGACTCAGGGCAGTGAACAGGCATCAATAAAAACATAAAAAAGACATCAATACATAAAATACTATAAAATAATATTAAATCGGGGCCCGTTCTAAACTCCAGAATAAAACTCTTAAATAAAACCAATTAAACCAATTAAAAGCTACTACGCCAGGCCGGCCACATGGAATAAATGTGTTTTCAAGGCCTGACGGAAGAGGCGCAGGTCAATGGTCATACATAGGTCGGGGGGTAGGTGGTTCCAGAGGGTAGGGGCTGCCACAGAGAAGGCTCTCCCCCGGGGGGTCGCCAGGTGGCATTTTTTGGCCGACAGCACCCTGAGGAGGCCTAGTCAGTGGGAGGTATTTGGTAGCAGGAGGCGGTCTTGAAAATAACCAGGACCTGTGCCATGGAGCGCTTTGAAGATGGTTACTAGTACCTTGAAGCGCACCCGGAAAGCCATAGGCAGCCATTGCAGCTCGCACAGGAGAGGTGTCACGTGGGAGCACCTTGAGGCTCCCAGAATTCCTTGCGTGGTTGCATTCTGCACTAACTGGAGCCTCCGGGTGGACCTCAAGGGCAGGCCCATGTAGAGAGCATAGCAATAGTCCAGGCGGGAAATGACGAGGGCTTGAGTGACCGTGCGTAGTGCGTCATGATCCAGAAAGCGAATCAAACGAACCTGATAAAAAGCCCTCCTGGCCACGGCTGTCATGTGATCGTCTAATGACAGCCAAGAATCCAGGAGGACACCCAAGTTGCGAGCCCTCTCTGTGGGGGCCAGTGATTCGCCCCCAATAGCCAGTGATGGTCACGCTGGGAGCCACAGCCACTCAGTCTTGGACGGGTTGAGTCGAAGTCTGTTTCTCCCCATCCTGAATAAGTGAGCATAACTCATGGAATTAAAGTCCACTATGTCTAAATAGTTTTTTTTTTTTTAAGTGTGGTTTTTGGGGGGGGAGGGGAGGAAGGGATTTTTTGTAAATTATAAGTATTAACATGAAGTATCTTTCCTATTATTGATATCACAAAACAATTGTACCTCAAATAGAACATTGAGCCTTATATAAAATAGCAAGTAGTTTTCTCATATTGGAAACAAAATGTATTTGAGAGGAATTGAATTTATACAAGAATTTGGTCCGTTTTAATCTTGGCCCAGAAATAAGCAACCAATGTAAAAAAAAATAATGAAGGATTGTGGTTTTACTTTTGCCTCTTTTGTAAAAAGATTTTTATCACTACCTATATCATATCATTTTCAGGTGTTAAATATTGCTAAAATCTGGTCTTTTTTATGCTCTTTGATTCTAGCCATCTTTTTTACTTTGATATTGTTAGGTGATTGTAATAAATGGTTACATAAATTTCCTTGAGTTCACCTTGAACATCTTGTTTACATTTTGCATTCTGCCACCCACATTGTTTGTTTGCAGGCAGAAATGATCCAATCATGTTTCTTCACTTTTGATTCCTCGCAACTGAATATTTTTTTTCTTTTCACATTCTGTTTAAGGGTCTGCCACTTTGCTTCAATTTCCTTCATGCTCTACTTCCTGCTTATCTGTCTCTTCATCATTCATTCTTCTGTTTTGTTGTTGTTTGTGATTTATAGAGCTTATCTGCATTGCCCAGTTATCCCATCATGATACTGGCCAGCACCCATTTTTGGAGGGGCATAAAGAGTGTTGCTCTTGAATAATAGTTTACTCACTGTCAAAATGTTCTCCGCTTTCTGCTGAAATACTTTTTAGTGTTATGTCATATTGAATGCTTCTGTCTGTTTCGGTTCTTTCAACTTACCCTCAGCTGTTCACTGGCTATTTTGCAGAGATAAGAATTCCCCCTCAACTGAACCATATTTGCTGTAATTAAAGCTACCTTTACCAGGAGTAACAACAACATAGTTATAATACTTGCCTAGCAAAATATGGTCACTATTTTGAATTTTGTCAGAAATATTATTGTTGCTGATATTGATATTTCATGAGTTAGCAATAGCAATAGCACTTAGGATTATATACAGGGGTGGATTCCTACCAGTTTAACAACCAGTTCACTGAATGTGCATGGAATGCCAGTTGATAGGCCCTAGAAGATGCTATAGAACTGTGATGGCAAACCAATGGCACACGTGCCACAGGTGGCACAAGGAGCCATTTGTTAGGGCACGCAAGGCATTGCCCTGTCAGCTCCTGCATGCACTTCTGGATTGCCCTTAGGGCCGTTTTCATCCTCTGGAGGCTTTAGGGAAGCCTCCTGAAGCTTCCAGAGGGCGAAAAATGGCCTAAGGGCAAGCCGGAAGTCACTTTCCCAAACATCCAGTTTCCCTGTAGTGCTGTTTTTCACCCTGTGGAGGCTTCAGGAGGCTTCAGGGCCTCTGGGGAGGTGGGGGGAGCATATGAGGGCCCGACGTCCACAGGTAGGGGTTGTACTTACAGCCCAACACTGTGCAGGACGTTTGGCATTTGCCAGAGAACACCAAGATTGGCAACTTCACCACTGGCGCCCTGTGCTCCTTACAGATGAAAACAGGTTCACACTGAGCACATGTGACAGATATGGCAGGGTCTGGAGACGCCATGGAGAACGTTCTACTGCCTGCAACATCCTTCAGCATGACTGGTTTGGCAGTGGCTCAGTAATGGTGTGGAGTGGCATTTCTTTAGAGGGCTGCACAGCCCTCCATGTGCTCGCCAGAGGTAGCCTGACTGCCATTAGCTACTGAGATGAGATCCTCAGACCCCTTGTGAAACTATATGCTGGTGCAGTTGGCCCTGAGTTCCTCCTAATGCAAGACAATGCTAGACCTCATGTGGCTGGAGTGTGTCAGCAGTTCTTGCAAGACGAAGGCATTGATGCTATGGATTGGCCCGCCCGTTCCCCAGACCTGAATCCAATTGAGCACATCTGGAACATCATGCCTCGTTCCATCCACCAATGCCATGTTGCACCACAGACTGTCCAGGAGTTGGGAGATGCTTTAATCCAGGTGTGGGAGGAGATCCCTTGGGAGACCATCCGCCACCTCATCAGGAGCATGCCCAGGCATTGTAGGGAGGTCATACAGGCATGTGGAGGCCACACACACTACTGAGCCTCATTTTGACTTGTTTTAAGGACATTACATCAAAATTGGATCAGCCTGTAGTGTTGTTTTCCACTTTAATTTTGGGTGTAACTCCAAATCCAGACCTCCATGGGTTGTTCAATTTGATTTCCATTGATAATTTTTGTGTGATTTTGTTGTCAGCACATTCAACTATTTTTATTTTTTTTTATTTTTTTTTATTTTATTAAATTTATACCCCGCCCTTCTCCTTGTTAGGACCCAGGGCGGCGCACAGGCATTATATAAAACCATAAATACAATATACATCAATCAATTAAAAATATATTAAATTAAACTATGTAATGAACAAAGTATTTAATAAGAATATTTCATTCATTCAGATCTGGGATGTCTTATTTTTGTGTTCCCTTTATTTTTTTGAGCAGCTTATATACACACACTTATTTTTGACATTTAATTAAAGATACCTCATAAAACATTGCTTAAATTAGGTCTCAGCTCAACGATTTCCAGAATTTGCTTAATCTCCTGAAATTCCATGAGCTAAAAAGATGATTCATTTTAACCAGCACTCTTTTGCCTTTAATGAATATTCCTGTCTGTTCAGACAAAAAAAAATATCAAAAGAATTCTGAAAACTTTCAACGTTTATATTTAGGTTAGGGAGCACAGAGCATATTTTGTTTTTTCCAAGATGACACTATTTTCAAAAACATTTCCTAAAATGATTTGTCTTTTCCCATTCCTGTATTTAGATTTTACCTTTTACTATATTATTGTAAATGTCTAGAGAAGAGTCATTGTTTGTGTTCTTACTGGTTCTTTCCCTCAAAGCTTGTTCCAGGGGATGTGGCTACAAGGATGAGAAGGGAGAATTTTAACTCTCTTTCTCTTTTAGTCAGCATGATAAAGTGCTTGCTATTGATTTCATAAGGGAGGGAGGGAGCTCCCCATCATATTCCAAGCATTGTTTACTGTTGTGGCCCAGCCGGCTCCGGATGAGCTGCTAATGGACTCTTCTAGCGAAGAGTCCTATGAGTCTGCCCTGGAGGAGGAGGGCTCAGTCTGCCCTTGGGGAGTGCTCAGGTTCAGAGCAGGAAGCAGAGAGGCTGGTTGGCTATCAGGAGGTGCCTGAGGCATGGAGTAGTGGGGAGGATCAGGGGCAGTTTGTCCCTGATGTTAGATTACACAGGGCTGAGAAATGGAGGCAGCAGTTACGTCAGAGGCAGGCTCGTAGGCCATGATTAGAACCAGGTGGTGGCTGAGTGGCCCCTCCCAAGAGAGCTTATAGGTGAGACGTTGGGAGGGGACATTTGCAGGAAGCAAATGAATTGTCATAGACCCTACAGGACACAGTAGGCTGAAACAGATAAATTGCTATACTATAATATGTGCATAAAGGTCACTGCTTCTTACTCAGTCAATAAACCATTATTAAGCAATCCAGGGCATTGCTTGAGGATCAAGAAAGTCAAGAAGGTGACAACAATTGCACAGTTGAAGCCCCACCACTATGTGAGTCATACATATTAAAAAAAAGAGTAAGGCCTTAACCATACAGTTGAAACTCCCCTTTGAATTTTTAACCCAAAATCCATCTCATTTTTCTTGTTATTGGAAGATTGACTATAAATATCATAAAATTATAATATGGTGCCATTATTTATTTTCCATTATAGGAAAAGAGAGTGCAATCTACTTGTGTTTGGTGTACTCAAATATATAAGCAACATATATGTTCATGTTTCCTATGCACCTGTCATTATTCAGATACAATTTGGTGCTCATTTGTCTACACTGGACAAACTTCATATTAGGTGAATGTATATGAGCTGCAAAATATGAATGACCACTAGATGGCAACAAATGGATGCAGAAAATAATAACTCTTTCCTGCCATCTAATCGCTGTCCAGAATTTTTTATAATCCAGATATTGTAATCTTTTATGCATGCTCATTCAATATTATGGGTCTTTTTGTCTTTCATATTTCATTTCCACATAGACAAATAAATCACTGGTTTACTACAGATTCTTACAATTCACATGACTTTACTAAGATTGCATTAATTTGAAGCAGACTCTAGAAGTTTAAAGTGGACTGAACTAACACTTTTGCAACATTTTCACAGCTGCTGCTGCTGCAATTTGTATCAGTAACTAAAGCCAGACTCAGGCCAATTATCTGATCTTATTCACTGTAAGCTGTTTATCTTCTTGCCCACAAGATATGGATTTTAATTGTCATTATTTCTTCCATGAAAATCCATTTATTGTTGACAATGTATTTCTTGGCTGTTACATTTTGACTTTACCTTTTGATCTTTACTAATTGTTGCTATAAAATAATTAAGAAATTATTGAATAACAGACCTCTAGCTACTGTAGGAAGTTAGCACCCACCTCTCTCCTAGGAAAATGAAATATTTTAGGAAATATTAAAAGGACAGAATATTTCCCTTAAAAGCAAGGCAGAAACTCACCCCCCTCCTTTTGTCAATGGACCATTAAGGCCTTAGCCAGTCTATTCTACATAACAAAGATCTACCCCCTTCAGCTCTAGATATGGCCTTCAGAATATGATAGCCCCCTACCCATCTAGCAACAGAAATCACCACATGACACTTGGGGAGATTACATCACCCAGCAAGATTCAGCCAGGCCTAGGACACAGACAGCCTACAAAGTTAACTAAGATGTCCTCCTGGAAGTCTGACAGCCAATGGGATACATTTCTTATACAGGAACAAGAAATTCTAAGGTAGGGGCCAAAGAAGGCATAAAACCGAGGGACTCTCAGCATCTCAAGATCTTCAAGGCATGTGATCACCATTTTTCCCAGGATCCCAAGCCATGTAGTCCTGTTCACCATTAAAGCCATCTTTCAAAACTGCCATGTTTCCAGTGTCTTTCGGTTTCAGTTGGAACCGAACCCAGGTGGACATTTCTTCCAACACTACTGTGGTCCTGAATGCTGAGTTAGAGAGGCCTCAGGACCTAGTCAAAGTGTATAGTATTATCTTAAATAGTGTAGCATACTTTTATTTCTTCATCAATTAAATATTGCATGATTTTCTTTCATTATAATGATATTTATTTTTATATCAATGTTGATAATTTATGAAAATTTTCAAGATTTTATAAGATCGATAGATTCAAGTATGCAATACTTAAATAAACCAATGAAGTTCTGTTCCATTTTTCAAATTCTTTAAATCCCTACTTTGACTTATAATTATAAAAACAATATTTCACACATTTACTTATTTCACTTGATGTAAACAAAAATGTTCCTTCTATATAGTACATGTCTCTATGATGTAGATGTGACAGAAAATTCAGTTTGCATCACATAATCGTTGGAAGCAATGCCGTATATACCATATCTGAAGGGCTCTAAGATCTTGCCTTATAAAAGAAAAGTTTGGTCTTTATTAGACAAACAAATTGTGATGTGGCTTTTAAACAAATCATTTACATCAGTCATATTTTAAAATGGAACAGTTTGTCTGTGTATCTCACTGCACAATTGCAAGGCATGTTTTTCCACTTTTCAAACTTGTAGAAAAGGGGTCAGTTTTGCAATAGAAATGCATTAATTTAAATAGATAAACAGCTTCATTAGGAAACTTGCAAATAATTTTAACTGTGAGGTTATACATGAGGTATACAGAAAGACATGATTTGGAATAGATGTCATTTATATCACTTTTCAATATTTGTCTTTTTTTTTTTTTTTTTGCTTACTTAAAAATAATTAGACTACCTTGTCTAAAGGAAAATTACTAATTGGACATATCACAAAGTGGAAAATCTTCACTAATGGTAACTGAAGTGACAATTCCAAATAGGTAGCTTTAGATGATGTTCAAAAGACAACTTGCAGATTAATTATTTTTTATATTCTCTAACTTTGTTGAATTTTTTTTTAAACAATTCACGGGGAACTTAATAAATGTCACTCCATTAATAATCAAAGTTTCAGGACCATTGTAAGCACCAAACCCTGCAAGAAAAAAGACTAACAAGTCATCCCAGGACAAAGAACCAAACCAACTACAAAAGAAGAGGTTTTTTGAACTGATGCATAGAAGGCATATACAATTCACATTGTGATCTGAACATCAAAAAATGTGGTAGACATTTTTAAATATTTGTTTAAAAATGAATACATTTATTTAAAAAAATAGTACATTGAATGCAGTTTTCAATCTGTTTTAAATTACTGTATGGTTCATTGTATTAGCGCAATCTCCTTATATGGATGGATTATAAAGTATGGATTATGATGGACCACATATAAATCCAGTAAAGTATGTTTTATGACTGATCACTACTATCTATGGCTTATTTAATACACCATTGTTGGGAAAATCATTACTTAGAGCAACTATAGCTTCTACACTAAACTTTAGGCATTTTCAGAATGCAAAATTTTCAGTCTTAAACTCTTTTTTAAATCCTTAGTTTGTACCTTGCCTCAATTTCTGTTTCAAGGTCTAGAGTTTAGCAATTCAGACCATATGTCCAGAACATTAAAAACATTTTTTATTTAAGTCAAGTATATAATTTTAATGATAACAATATTATCCTTTTCAGCAAATATGTATAAACTAAGTATTAAACATATTTAAACTAGGTATTTTCCTATTATTTATAATACGCCTTCAGAAGTTATTTGTGATAATAAAATCACCAACTTTTTATTACTCCAGAATTGCTCTTCTATCATGTTCATCTCTGAAAAACCATTTTTGTAAATCAGTCTGTTTAATTGACCCAGTGTGTTTGCTACCTCACGGCCGATTCGCTCCCACAGAGAGGGACTTCTCCGGGTGCCGTCCACTAGACTCTGTCAGCGGGCGACACCCAGGGGAAGGGCGCTCTCTGTGGCGGGCCCAGCCCTCTGGAACGACCTCCCCCCCGACATTAGGACCACCACGGACCTCCGCTCCTTCCGTCTTAAACTAAAAACACACTTCTTCTGCCTTGCCGGCCTGGGATAGTTATTCCTCTGTTTTTGGGTTTATTGGGGAATTTTTAGTCTAGTTAGTTTTAACGGGTATTTTAGCACAGGTACTGTTTAATCTATTTTTAATATGAAATGTTGTATATAGTCATTGTTTTTATTCTTCCTGTGCACCGCCCCGAGTCCCTGTGGGGAGAGGGTGCGGTCTATAAGTATTAAATTATTATTATTATTATTATTATTACCTGGTCAGTCTCCTGAATCAGTGTAGGAATGCCTATGTCTAGAAATTCTGCAATGTCTTTTTGACAGAACAAAAATAACAAAGAGCCTATTGACATCTTCAGACTAACAGATTTATTAAACTTAAGCTCTCATGGCTTAAAATCTATTTCATCAGATGTATAGTACATCATCTTTGGCTGAGACATTGTATTCAGAATGAACTAAGTTGTTCTTCAAAACCCATACATGCACAGATTTTGAAATATCGTGTGTGCCAAGGCTGCCATAGTATATTTTATTAGGTCTTAAAACTGTTAATGTAAAGCTATGAAAAAATGGTATTCAATATGAATAGATACATTTTTATCTCTCCCTAGAGGGCTCATTCATATGTCTTGAAAATGCCAGCCCTTAAATTCTCAAACTAACTATTCCCCTTAAAGCAAACTACAGGAAAGTTTTTACATTAGAATTAAACACACTTCATGGCCAAGATTTAGTTCACTCTTCTTTATTGTCACATCATATTGTATTGTGTTGCATTATAGGTAGATAGATAATAAGAATTTGCATCATTAGGACAAATGACAAAGTCATTATAAAAAGCTTTTAAAGATGCAGGAACAAAGTATTTGTATGGTGCCTCTTCCATAGTCTTAGTAAAAGTGGAAGAAGAAGAGACAAACTTGTGGCAGATCAAATAAGAGAAACCCAAAAGTACTTTATACCAGAGTGTGTTATGAGTATATATTTAAAAAGGGGTAAATGAGGTTTTGCCACCAGAGAATCTTGAAACAGATATGGAATTAAAATCCAGCCATTAAACAAAAATATCCTGCATTTAAGTAGTATAAACAGCTACAGTTCTTTATAGAATCAAGCCACTGAGGTTATGTATAAGTTAAAAAAAGATTCCTTGTCATAGATGAGTAAAGTGAGAGAAAAGGTGCATCCTAAGAATTTGGTCACAAACTATAATTCTCCTAGATTGCCAAGTTCCTGATCAGTTGGGAGTAATAGAGACTTTTATTCCCCTGCCTCTGAGTGTTATAATGCAAGAAACTTCCAGTCTTGTCCATTAGAGCAGGGGTCCCCAACCTTTGCAACTTTAAGTGTGAAGGACTTCAGCTTCCAGACTTCTCCAGCCAGCAAAGCAAAGCTGTCTGGAGAATTCTGGGATCTGAAGTCCTTCAGACTTAAAGTTGCAAAGGTTGGAGACCCCTGCATTAGAGGACTATGAAAGAAGGACGACCAAGCTATATAACTGGATTATTAAAGAGTACTATCTTTTGTACCCCTGATATGCTTCATCCTTTGGAGCAAGGCCTTTGGGTATGAGGGAATCAACTTTGCTTTTTAGAAGCAGAAGACCACATCATTTCTCAAGGCAACTTTAAACAAATGCTATGCTTGGAGTTTGTTCAAGCAAGGAAACTTTTAGTACCATCCTATTTTATAGACATTAGATTGAGGGGTTAAGGCCCCTAAGCTAGAAACCTGGAGACACAAGCTTTAGTCTTGCTTTAGACACAAAGATAGCTGGGTGACCTTGGCCCAATCACACTCTCTCAGCCCTAGGAAAAAGGCAAACCACTCCTGAAGGTCTTGTCAAGAAAATATCAGAGACGTGCAGTTGTCAGAGTCAACATTGACTTGAAGGCACCAAAATAAATAAATGAAATAAAGAGATAAGGACCAAAAATGGCTGGCAGGAGAATAGGATTTAAGGAGCTTTGAAGAGAGGAGTTATGGCTTAAGATCTTTATATTAATGTTACAGGGGAAAGTAGCAGGATGATTTTTTATTAAAACATGAGGATGACAGTTATACATAGAAACAGCAGTCCAAAGAAGGAGCAAAGAAATGGCAAGAAGCAGAAATGAATTGAACTTGCAACTAGACACACATATTGCAGAGTGTTTAATTTGGGAAAAAATATTAGCATTTGTGAAAACTAATAGAAGTTCCAACTGCTATTCATCAACTATGTAATAAATTGCTTCTTAGAATTAACTTGATTTTCCTGAGATTTAGTCAGTATGAATATTTTCAGTAGCTAGTATAGGCAGATTATAGCCACTGACTCATGGTTCCAGATGGTGACAATGGTTTGGAAGAAAATCTCCCCTTCTCTTAAGAAATGGACAACCAATAGTCTCATCTTGCTCCATCCCTGTTGGTGACTGTGAACAAGTTTTAATAATATCCATGATAGTATTTAGCCAGTTCTGTTAGACACATGTCATAGGGAAAGCAAAGTATTAAACATTCATTTTCTGTGGACAAATCATGGGACATGATAACAAAGCCAACGGAGTCAAGGGTGAAAATATATTTGTATTTAGGGACATATCTAGGAGGAAATCAATTAATCAATCAGAGGGATAGCCTCCCATCTTTCCATCTCTCTATTGTCTCTCTCTCTCTCTCCCTCTTTCTCTCCATATATAAATTTGAAATAGGTCCTTAAATAATTCTTGATTGTTGGTCATTTGGGGGAGGAGTTGGAAGAGACACACATATTTTGGTATATTCAAAGCATGTTATGTAGTAAGTGCAATATTAAACCAGAGTTTTCTGAGAGAAGCATCTGAAGCTTGAAAGACACTTTTTCACTTGAATCATGCATGTCCAAATTTTCCCCCAACCGGTGTTTATGCAGTTTTGATTAACTTTCCAAGTAACAGCAGTTAATCCTAGTGGATATGTCTGGTCAATAGGACTGAATCTCCTTTTCCAGTGTCTGTGTACCATACTGCTGCTTTTGAAATTCTGTGTCTGCTGAATCCTAGTGACAGCTGGGTTTTCAATCTTTTTATTCTCTAAACTGTCCATATCTACTAATCACAATGTAAATTGAATGTGACAAGTGCCTCCATCTCTCTGGACCACCACAATTTCTTTTCACCCCACCAGATATCATACTGTACAGGTGACTGAAAAGAATAATACTTTTTGATATTACCTTTGTAGTCTTTAACCCTTAGGCTAAAATTAGGATTAACCATCTTTAAAAATGATTTAGCTGCCTACAACTATCTTCATATTTCTTTATCCCAAATAGATTTATTGCCTGACTTTGAAAACAAAATGGGTTTCTCTACTTTTCTGATGACTGTTGGGGGGGGGGAGCATGAAAGGAGTTTGAATAATACTATTGTGAGCATAACTCACAAAATGATTGCATTTTAAGAAGAAAGGAAACACATTAGCATGAACAAAAAAGACTGCTTTAGTGAACTTTAGCTGCCTCTATCAGCTACAGTAATCTCTTCTTCATTTTGAAAATGTTTGGATCATTCAGCATCTATGATATGCATGTTGATACAACTGTTAGTAGAACTAGAGAAACAGTACCTTGCATGTCAAAGTTGTTAAATTCAGTCATAGACTCCTCCAGATTTCACCTGGAAAGTACCAAACTGATTTTTTGGGGATGACAAGATTGTTTTATAGAAGCAATATAAAATCAAGAATTTTTTAATCTACTAGTTATATCTAATTGGGTTATGTTGTTGTTTAGTCATTACGTTGAGTCCAACTCTTCATGATCCCATTGACCATAGCATGCCAGGCCTCCCTGTCCTCCACTGTCTCTCAGAGTTTGTCCAAATTTCATGTTCATTGCATCGATGACGCTATCTAATCATCTTATCCTCTGCCATCCCCTTCAACTTTTGCCTTCAATCTTTCCCAACATCAGAGTCTTTCCAATGAGTCCTCTCTTGTCATTTGGTGACCAGGTATTTGGGCTTCAGCTTCAGTATCTGTCCTTCTAAGGATAACTATGTTGTTGTTATTGTTGTTAGTTTCAAGTCATGTCTGACCCATCGCAACCTCCTGGACAACCTCCAGACCTTCGTATATAATTGTGTTATGCTTTCATATAATTGGTACATCAGCCTATGGCTCTGTACAGTGTTTAGACTCCTGTTAACTGTCTGGACCAGCTCCTGCAGTTTTCTTTGCAAGGTTTTTCAAAAGTAGCTTGCCATGGCCTCCTTCCTGGGGCTGAGATACACTGACTGGCCTAGGTCACAAGCTCACTTTATGCCTAAGGCAGAATTCATGGTCTTCTTGTTTCAAACCTGATGCCTTTGACACTACCCAAAACCAGCATACTCTAGAGCAGGGGTCGCCAACCCCCAGTCCGTGGCTTGATAGGAACCGGGCCGCAGGGCCGGAGAGGAGGAGGAGGGAGGAGGGGGCAGCCTCCTGGGCAGAGCGCACACCAGGGGCAGGAGAGCGCAAGCATGGCCGCTCGCATGGTTGGGGGCCGAGAGGGGCGAGTGAGCCTACTCATCCCCCCATGCGTGCATGTGCCGTCTGTTCCCCCTCCCCCCCCGCTCCCCCTCTACGCCAGCCGAGCCATGCCCTCCGGTCCATGGAATTTTCTTTAAAATGAAACCGGTCCCTCGTGCCAAAAAGGTTGGGGACCCCTGCTCTAGAGGAGACAATTATTTTAGATTTTGGAAATCTTAAAAGCCAGGGACAGGAGCAGGCTATTTTTTTTCTCGAGAGCTGCAGCTGTCATTGACATGATAAAGGAGAAGGAAGGGCTGAGATCTTGAAGAAGTTTTTTTTTTTTTTACAGTGTTGGGAATGATTAAAAAATAAAACAAGATATGTAAATCCCGTAAAGTCTTAACACTCTGTTATTTTTTTACTTTCAGAAGAGAAGGAGCAACAGGACCTTAGAAAAACAAGACTTGAAGGTTTGGCAGCAACATATAAGGACTTAAGGACAAATCACATAAATCTCTTTGATGATGATGATGATGTCGTCACAGGACTTTGGCTCTCTGTACTGAAATCTTTCCAATTTTTCCCCCATATATCTTTATTGTAAGTCTAGGTTGATTTTTTTTCCTATTTAAAAATGAGAATTTTTAATCAGATCTTTTAATTCTGATATTCTCACCTATCTTACACAGTTGAGAGCAAGTCCAGCTCACATATTGCATTTACCGCTACCTTGAGACAATGACAGGGAAATGGTGCACCTGTCACTTATTATGGCTTTAGGGCAGGGGTCCCCAACCTTTTTTGCACCAGGGACCGGTTTCATTTTAAAGAAAATTCCGCGGACCAGCTGGTGTAGAGGGGGAGCGGGGGGGAGGGGGAACAGGCGGCGCATGCGCACGCGGGGTGGTGTGAGTTTATTTATTTATTTATTTTATTTTATTAAATTTATACCCCGCCCTTCTCCTTGTTAGGACCCACTTGGCTCACTCGCCCCTCTAGGGCCCCCAACGGCATGAGTGGCCGCACCTGCGCTCTCCCGCCCCCAGTGCGCGCTCTGCCCAGGGGGCTGCCCCATCCTCCCTCCTCCTCCTCTCCAGCCCTGCGGCCCGGTTCCTATCAAGCCACGGACCGGCACTGGTCCACGGACCGGGGGTTGGGGACCCCTGCTTTAGGGTATTCAGTTGTCTCTGGAGGTTTAACCACTAGCACCTACATTTATTCTTTATGAATTATGTTAGTGAATTTAATATTTCCTAGTGTAGAAAATATGTGTCACATAGAGACATAATACTCTTTAAAAATGAGACGAGCAGCATGAAACCAAAGTTCTGCTTCAACTTTAAATTTTAATTGTAGACCAATAGCTTTCCATAAACTTCTGGTTTCTTTTTCATTTCAACTGCTTGTTTTCTTTGCTGCAATATTGGATGAATGTTGATGTGGTTCATCTCTTGGACGATGTCATTTTACACTGAAAGCAGAAATCTGACTTCACTGACTTCTTTCTATAATACCGTGTAGCTGCCATTCATGAACTTGGCTTGAGTTCAGATTATTGGTTAATTGCACAGTTAAACATGATTTGTACTGTAATTATAGTGATGGTATATTATGCATGGAAAGTTCCCAAGTTCCTTGATTAGTAAAAGTTATGCTAAACAAGTAGAAGCTCAAGGTGACCCTGCATTTATGACAATCCCTACAAAAGAGAAATAGATGTTGCCAAATGTAGCCCAGCTTCCCCACCTTTTCAAATGTACAGTTGCCAATTCCAGTCCCTCATCCTTAATAAATGGCAAAATGTGGCACATGTTACTATTTGTACCTGCCAGAAACAATATTTCAAAATCAGTGGAGCCATGAAAATTAAATTAAAAATTACTAATTCAAATGGATTGTTTACATAAGATGGTAGCTATTTGCAATATTAATTGTATCTTAATTTCATAAAGCAATTATGCCAATGACTTCCATATATAGAAATGAATTTTGTATCTATACAACTACCCTCCTACCAGACGGAACAAAAAAGAGGGGAGGGGGACACAGGTTAAAGATGGAGGAAGGAATGGAGTAGTAGCATTGGGAAAGGAAGGGATAAGATATGTGAGAACAAAGCTAGCTGCAAAACAGGATAGAAATAACTGCTCATGCAGGTAAATTCACCAAGAAACTATCCTGATAAGCATTAGCCAATCTTTGAACAAAATTTTAGAGGTGTTCCTGTTTGTAGCAGCAATGCCGGTAAATATTTGCCGCCATCGCTCATGCCTTTGCTTTGGACATCTCCAATTCTGATCAGGAAATTCATAATTCACATATAATTTCCAAAGTGTATGGAGAAATAATGAATTTTCTAGAAGGGGGCAAGAAGCAGTTAATACCTCAAAATTCTTAGCTGATATGAAGGGAAAAGATATATTCTAACTCAATGAATAAGGAGACAGCATTCACTTTATTCTTTGAATTTCATATCTCACCTTTTATTTAGGAGCTCAGTGCAGAGATAGTACTTCCTCTAATTACACACACACACACCAATTACTCTGTTAGGTAGGCTGGGCTGAGGCAGAGAGTAATTGTTCCAAAGTCAACCAGTGAGCTTTCAAAGCAAAGGCTGAACTTTAATCTGGGTCTCCCAGCTTCTTTTCCAACACTTTAACCACAGCACCATGCTGGCTTTCTTCAATTGTTTTAAACTCCCTTGTAGTGTTATTCTAGGACATTCTTTAAATTTAAGTAGCAAGCCTTTAACAGCTGGAAACATTGGGAAGATTCACTCAAGGCATAGTAGTTTACCTACGATGCTAGGAATAGTATTAAGACTAAGTTTATTTAGTACTTTCAAAAACCTATGCTACTTTTTAAAAGAATATTCTATTGCCCATGTGTTCTTCCAACCCATGTAGCTGAATTATATCTATACAGTTGTCTTTGACTTATAATCATTTGTTTATCAGCTGTTCGACGTTTCAATGGCCACAGAAAAGGTTCTTTATGGCCCATAAAGCATTTCCAGCCATAATGAAGTGTTGCGGTGTCCCCACTATGGTAAAATGATCACATTCTGGGCACTTGTCAACTGAATAACATTTACAAGTGGTTATAGCATCCTGTTATCATGTGACCACACTATGCAAAAAAAAATTGTCAGTTTTCAGCAGAAAATGCTCATTGGGGAGAATGGATTTGGGCTTATGTGTATTTTACTTAATGACCTTGGTAAAAGTGGTTAGCCCAGTCATTCCTTATCTTATAATTGTCATGACTCACAACCAAACTTCCAAACCCAATTACAGTCATAAGTTGGGAACTAACTGTATTTATATGATATATCACATGTCTGTGTGGGTGATCTGTAAACAATTTATTCTCTTTTATCAATAACAAACATAAAACACTCCTGATAGCTAATAAAAGAAAATACCAGGGATTCAATTTCAGTTAAAAACACTTAACAATGCTACTACTATTACCATCATTACTGTCACTGTCCTATGAGTACCAAGTTCCTGATTTTGTGTCTCTTCTATTTTTGTTTCTTCAGAACAGTTTATATCTGTTTAATTCCAAATAATTTTGCAATATTAATGTTAACTGGAATCACTGATACAATACAATACAATAACAGAGTTGGAAGGGACCTTGGAGATCTTCTAGTTCAGGGGTCCCCAACCTTTTTGGCACCAGGGACCGGTTTCATGTTAAAAAAAAATTCTGTGGACCGGTGGCCGTGGCTCGGCCAGTGTAGAGGAGGAGCAGGGGGGGGGGGGAAACAGGCAGCACATGCGTGTACGGGGGGTGGTGAGTCGGCTCACTCACCACTCTCGGGCCCCTAACAGTGGGAGCGGCCGCGCCTGCAGTCTCCCGCCCCCGGCGTGCGCTCTGCCCACGGGGCTGCCTCCTCCTCCCTCCTCCTCCTCTCCAGCCCTTTCTAAGAGTTGCGCCGCTCACTGCAGCCCGGTTCCTATCAAGCGACCGACTGGCACCGGTCCGTGTCCCAGAGGTTGGGGACCCCTGTTCTAGTTCAACCCTCTGCCTAGGCAGGAAATCCTATACCATTTCAGACAAATGGCAATCCAACATCTTCTTAAAGACTTCCAGTGTTGGAGCATTCACAACTTCTGGAGGCAAGCTGTTCCACTGGTTAATTGTTCTAACTGTCAGGAAATTTCTCCTCAGTTCTAAGTTGCTTCTCTCCTTGATTAGTTTCCACCCATTGCTTCTTGTTCTACCTTGGAGAATAGTTTGACTTCTTCTTCTTTGTGGCAACCCCTGAGATACTGGAACATTGATATCATTTCTCCCCTAATCCTTCTTTTCATTAAACTAGACATACCCAGTTCCTGCAACCGTTCCTCGTATGTTTTAGCCCCCAGTCCCCTAATCATCTTTGTTGCTCTTCTCTGCACTCTTTCTAGAGTCTCCACATCTTTTCGACATTGTGGCGACCAAAACTGAATGCAGTATTCCAAGTGTGGCCTTACCAAGGCATTATAAAATGGCATTAACACTTATGTGATCTTGATTCTATCCCTCTGTTTATGCAGCCCAGAACTGTGTTGGCTTTTTTTGGCAGCTGCTGCACACTGCTGGCTCATATTTAAATGGTTGTCCACTAGGACTCCAAGATCCCTCTCACATTTGCTGATGATTGATGACTGAGTTGACAACAGGAAAGCTGGTGTCAGTTGCTAGACACCACAATTCAACTCTCTGAAAGGAAGTGTCCAGTTCTTTCTGTGAACAGGACTACCAAATCTGGACTGAAAAAAATCTAAACAAACACTAAACTTACATATATGAAGGTGGAGGTTTGTTCTCTGAGCTTGTGGGTCGGTTTCTGAACATTTCATTATTAAGCTCAGAGAACAAACCTCCACCCTCAAGATACAGATATTCACCACTATTGCAAATTTATATATAATGTACCTTCTCTCTATCTTGCTCAAAGAAGCTACCGTATTTATTCGAGTATAACGCGCAAAATTTTCTACCAAAAAAAGAACTCAAAGTTTGGGTGCGCGTTATAAACGATTTTTATCATGGCCGCACGTATTCAACAACGTTTGTCACTTACAATGCTTGGTCTGAGCCGAGAAAAAGTGAAACAAAATTTTATACTGATTTTAAATCGAAAATTAGGGGGTGCGCATTATACACGTGTGCGCGTTATACTTGAATAAATACGGTATGTAAATGCCTCCATTGTGCAAAGTTACGACGGGCAGCAAAGGTTAATATTTATAGGCCCATCTGGTAACATTCATAGTATATATAAGATTGAATGAATTTAGAAGGGTGAATGATAAAAAAAACCGAATTAGTGAAAGGGGGGGAAAATGACATGATGCAAGGAAAAGGGGAAAATATACAAGGAAGTATTCAAGTAATTTTCAAATCTTCAGATTTTTCAGTTAAGCAAGAAATGTTACATATCAATAGTTAATGTATGATTTTTGGTTGTTGGAGGCAGGGAGAGATTGGTGGTTTTTATGAATGTTTTATGGTCAAACGGGAGATAAACCTGATGTTTTGCATGGCTATTTTGCTAAACATTTTTTAGTTTGTAGATGGAACTTATGAAGGTGACTATGGAGCCGTTGGATGGAATTTTAATTCATTATGGGATCTGTCACTGGACAGAAACAAGCATTCCAATAAAAAGCATTCAAACCTCCTGTGTTTATATTAAGGCTTTGCTGATATGTGGAAAGAATTATGTTGTATCAAAAGAGAATGCACTTTTTTCAACTCGAATGAAGGTGGTTTGATTTTATGGAGCACAATTTATTTTATTTTATTTATTTATTTATTTTATCGAATTTATACCCCACCCTTCTCCTTGTTAGGACCCAGGGCGGCGCACAGGCACTATTAAAACCACAATAAAACAATATACATCATTAAAACATATTAAATTATTTAAACCCATGCTAAAAACCCATTTAAAACCCTGCCTAATTACAATTTATAAATAAAAAGTCAGAAACGGGGGGCTATGCTAGGTTGGCCTGTTGGAATAGAAACGTCTTAAGACGTTGGCGGAAGAGGCGGAGATCCGAGATAGTACGTAGGTCGGGGGGTAGGTCGTTCCAGAGGGCCGGGCCCGCCACAGAGAAGGCCCTTCCCCTGGGCGTCGCCAACCGGCATTGCCCGGCCACGGCACCCGGAGAAGACCCTCTCTGTGGGAGCAGATCGGCCGAAGGGATGTATGGGGCAGGAGGCGGTCTCGTATAGTTGACAAATGCAGGCTGGAATGTAAAAACATATAATTAATTGTGCATGAAATGACTAAACATTATGTCATATGCTATGTACTGGAATCGACTAGTTTCTTCTGAGTGTATTTAAAAAAAAAGAATCCACAGGTTGGTGATAGTTGCATATTACACTCTAATGAATAGAAAAAATAAGAATTGCTTTAGGGAAAACTGTAAAAATCCAAATGCATGAGGTCCATGGGGAAAATTATTCTGCTACTTTCCTCTTGGCTGCATTTAAACAAGATTCTGAGCAGTTCTAAGTGTAAAGGCCAGATGAATTTGAAGACACAGTATAGGTCATAGGGTATGTTATGGCCTGTCAGTCTCCAGCCCCTCCAGCAGCCAAATCAGATGAGGAGGCAGAGTGGGAGTTGGGGCATTGCCCCAGAGTTGGGGCAATCTGAGAGTTCCGAGAGGGAAAAGGGAATGGAATTATCAGAGATAGAGACAGAGGCAGAGCCTGGGCTGTCCATCAGCCCCCAGATGCAGAGTCAACAGCCCCCAGGTCTGGAGGTGGCTGATGAGGAAGAGGAGGAACAGCTGGGTCCTGTGCCTGATGCGTGAATGGGCAGAAGGCAGAGGAGAGGAGAGCAGCGGGAATCTGTGGGGCGGTCCTCAGGACGGAAGAGCCACCTCTGCTAGCTAAGCCTCACCCTACCTCTGGAGGAAAAAGACAGAGTGTGGAGATGAATAGGTGTGGCAGACAACTATTCGTCTCCCTTTGGTCAGCCACTGATAATCCAAATTTCTGAATCCTGTTTGGAACTGTATCGGAATTCTTTTTTGGAATCTGCAGTGTGTCTTCAGAGTATGTGTGTGTCCACTGCTGGAAAAAGAGCGAGTGCACTTTCCAGGACTTCTGTTATGAGTGTGGAAGAGAGAGAGAGAGAGAGAGAGAGAGAGAGAGGGAGGGAGGGAGGGAGGGAGGGAGGGAGGGAGAGAGAGAGATCCCTGGTGGGTTGCAGCAATTTTAGGGGGAAAGGGAACAAGCTTCAATTTCCACAGGCATTTAGGAACTTCGTTAGCCTGCTGTGTGTGAGAGAGAGAGAGACAGAGAGAGAGAGACAGAGGGAGACAGAGAGACAGAGAGAAAGAGATACTTTGCTGGGGTTTCTGGTGCTCCTAAATAAAGGAGCATTAGTAAAAATAACAGTGTGCTTGTCATGTTTGGGAGCCAGGTCAGAACAGGGTGGTGTCCTTTACTCCATTTAAGGATTGGTCCTTAGCTTAGAGTGGGCAAAACAGGCTGTATAGTAACCAAATTCTGTTCTCCAGCAAAAGAAGATGATAAAGGTTCTCAAAGGAACAACCTTCAGCCCTCACTTCCATCATCGGCTGCCAGAGAGTACCATCTCGCTCAGCCTAATGGAAAAGCCAAACCTGAAAGATAAACAAAAAGACCATGCCGCATGTAGCACATTCATTTTAGAATTACGAAAACCATTGTTTTTAAAACATAATATGCATCAATCCATTATAATCAATGCTCAAATAAAAGGTGCATACACACAATTGTAAAGTAGCTTTACTTCTACTTGCTTCGTTTTATATCAATTGTCTTCTTCACAAAGAAGCCCAGTCCATTGCCATAGCGATTTCAAGGCTTTAAAGATTGCATGCTACCTATGAAAGAAAACTGCATATTTTGACGCAAATATACAAGGCTTGCTGCCTTCCTTTGGAATGGATCGACTCAATCATGAACCCATTTACAGCAAGGAAGCTGACTGGTTGAGGATTAATTGATTTAGGTAACTGCAGGATAAAAATGTAGAGATATGAGATGCCAACATTTATTTCTCAATACTTCACACCTCATTTTTAAAGTACAGTAGTTAACAACTGATACTAGAGGACCAATAGCTATCTTGTATCTGTAGTTTTGAAACGTATCACAACATAGAACCAGAAATTCCACAACAGGAACAGTCTGCATTTTTTGAGGCAACATGTATCTGAGAAAAATCTTAAAATAGACAGGTGTGGAAATTTCCCTTGCAGCAAACCAAGTATGCTTATACTTTTGCTTCACTTAATCTAATATTGGTATATGCAGGAATATATACAATAATTATCAGAAAGATGTGAATCACAACTGACTAGTTCAACCATGCATATAATTTTTACATAGACATGATTACTTTTAGCTAACTTTTACTAGCTTTTACTGAGCCATGGTGGCACAGTAGTTAGGATGCAGTATTGCAGGCTAATGCCAGGAGTTCGATCCCCACCAGTTCAAGGTTGTCTCAGCCTTCCATCCTTCTGAAATCAGTAAAATGAGGACCCAGGCTACAGATGAAATCTGTGTTCCCTGTAAAGTGACATAAGGAGCTGAGCACACTTAACTTTAAGAGAAGATAAGGGAGGGATGATATGATATCTCTGTTCAAACACCTCAAATGAACTTATTCCCTTCATTCTAGATTGATAGACACAGAACATTTATAGAGGGGAAGACTCCCACTGAACATTACAACAAAGAACCGAGTAGTGGAACCTACTGTATTACTCAGAGAGATGGTAAATTCTCTTCCATCAGATTTGTTAAAACAGATGCTGAGTAGCCCAAACAATGATAGCTCCAGATTTGGAAAACTAATTATTCCTTCATTGACTGGTAATGGCATTTTCTTTAAAGATATTCTTAGAATCAAAAAAATCCCACAGAATTTTTCTAAACAAAAAATATTTTATGAAATCATTTTCCAGATACTGTATATAAACTGGAATTCCTCTCAGAATATGAATCAATTTGGGAGTAATATTCATTTTTCTTCCTTCCTTTCTTCCTCATGTTTTCTTCCATTTTAATGCATGTGTGTCCGTGTTGCACTTTATTTATTTATTTACTTATTTATTTATTATTTACATTTCTATACCGGCCTTCTCCCTTCCGGGACTCAGGGCAGTGTACAGGCAGCAGTAAAAACACGAATAAAAACATAGAAACCCTTTAAAAATACATTAAATAATGGAACCTGTCTTAAAACCTAGTTAAAATCCCTACTAAAAGCCATATAAAACTATAACATTTAAAACTATGCCAGTTTAGAAACTATGCCAGGCCGGCCGCATGGAATAAATAAGTCTTCAAAGCCCAACGGTAGAAATGTCTTCCTATAATTAAACTACCTAATCTAAGTGCAATGCCATTCTATTTGTTCTTGTCTGTCTTCTGGGTATATATAATCGATATAATATAATGGTTGATATATAATCAAATATGCCATATGGAACAGGCAACATTCTTGATGTTCACTTCCAGCAGAAAAGCAATTAAATGTATTAATGTAGTATTATCTGAAGATACACCTCTCACATAATCATTGCGGGTGGCCAGGAGAAAGAGGTCCATTTTTCCAATTTGCATTTGAATTAATGAGGGGGAATAAAAGTACAATAATTAATGTATTATTCTGCTAAAGCCAGAGTTATCTGGATTGATGCCATTTTTCCCCTGTTGGAAAAGACAAAATTAAAACCATTTTCAGTCATGGCATGGATACTTAGCTGTTAGGTTTTTGTGCTTCTTCTTTGGTGAAACATAATATTGGGGCTAGAGTATGTACTGAGGGCAGATATAACTGAAGGAAACAACCATTTCCAGGGAAAGAAATAAATCCAAATGTTCTTTAACAAATTAAATATTGTATGTGGGCCAGTGATCAATTGCTAATAAGCTGCAAGTTTAAAGAAAGTCTACTATACAGCTTCTTGGACAGTAGCAGTGGCCCAATCCATGCCTTGGGATATTTTGGCTAGCCTAATTGGCTGATGATTCATGCTTCCTTTTGTCCTTCCAATGTTCCTGTAAATACGATAATGACAAGGGGAAACAATGTTTGTTTGAACTTTGTACTGTGAATGTGTGTGTGTCAATACCCAGAAGACAGACAAGAACAAATAGAATGGCATTGCACTTAGATTAGGTAGTTTAATTATAGGAAGACATTTCTACCTTTTATCACACTCAAGCCATATATCTATCTCAATCTTCTCATTTTGAGGTCTGGTAACTTGCCTTGTTTAGCTTTGTGTAATCCATCAAGGATACAGAATTCTTTAGCAATAAACCAAAGTTTTAAAAAATGGAAATCAGAAAGAGAAATATATTTTAAAATGCATATATGTCGTTCAGTTACATCATGGATATCAAACTTGATTGTATCACATGTCATTACATGACTTATCATGACGTTTTTCGCCTTTGCCGAGGCGGGCTGCCAGTTTGATACCCCTGAGTTACATCATCAGACATTACAGCATGATAAAGAAGTAGAGAATAAAAGAAGCAAAGCCAAAACTCTGTAGAGGAAAGTTGCTTGGTCATTGTGGTGAAATTATTATTAGTTAAATCTACTTTGTACTTCTTGAAAAGTCCCTTTAAGCCTCGGAGCCTCTATGTTGCAATGGAACAATTATTGCTGGAGAAGGGTGGACATTCAATTAAAAAAATGCTAACTCACCCCCTCCTTAGCATAGAGTCAAAATAGTTTTTGATTTCTAGTGGCAAACTTTATTCCTTCCACATGCAAGATAAGGTAATATTTTAAATCTATTTTAAAAAAAACAACATTGTGCTTATGCCCATATAACTTAACTTTCTTAATGTGCTGTAGATATCTCTACTTTCTGGTTGGTGGAATTCATCTGGGAAGCTTCTAGTATATTACTGAGAAATCTCTTTACAATAAATATATGCATTTTTTAAACAGAGAAAATCCTCACTTCTCCTCCAGAGTGATTCAGAGCCACTATTGAGAAGTTGCTTGTTTAGCTCTGCAACTACCTACTGATCTAACTAATAGTAACATTGGTTCAGTCCAACCTACAGTTTTCTGTCTTGTCAGCATCATTAGTTCTTTTATTATATACTTCGTGTTGGTGAAACATCCCTCTAAAGTAAGACTAAATACTGAAATCAGTCGTTAATCTCTTGGTTTTTCTTTCCTTTGCCTCCAAAGGCAATTACATTACTTAGCAATTATGTTAACTTCCAATTAGCAATTTGAAGTCTCTCTAATTGCATCCCCTCACACTTTCAGTAATTAATTCATTCACCACATCATAATCAGTTGATAAACAAACAAAATTGCTCTATAATTTTCTTTGCTCTACATATTGGAAAGAAAAGGAAAACTACTAGCAAAAGTTATGATAATGCCATTAATTATTTCCCAATTGCAGATTATTGTCCTGTGCAACATAGCTAATCCTTTTGTCCATTTAAGAAGGTGACTAAGATGGATTTCGGAGGTTAAGAGGACCATTAACTTTTAAAGGAAAATAGGTGTCAATTTAAAAAACCTAAGATTAATTCTAAAGACATAATAGAGAAACGAAAATGAGGCTAGCAGTTATAACCACCATCATATTCAGGGTTTTGGACCAGTGGTTGGTTTCAATTTATTTTACTTCTGGTTTGCTCATGTGTGTGTGTGTTCACTTGTGTGATGCTTTGTGCACATGCAGAAACTTCTGCGCATGTGCAGAAGCATCCAGGAGGGTGGGCGGAGCCTGCCTCTGCCGCCACTACCAGTTCGCCCAATCAGAGGCGAACTGACAGAAACCTGCTCTGTTTTGGACTGAATTTCACAGCCAGCATGAAACCTATACTCAGATATGATCTTATGCACCCCAAGATAGTTTTTTAAGAATTGTCATTCACCCACTTCTTAGATTTCCCCCCCCCTGCTCTGTCCAGCTAAATGATACCTAACTGATCTTAATTGATCTTAAACGGTAATACAGAATTGGACTGGATTAGGTTTTGATGAGACATCGCTAGGAAATCCAAGATCTTTATCTTATACAGTGGTACCTCGGTTCATGAACTTAATTCGTGAACTGACTCTGGTCGCGAACCGAATTGGTCATGAACCGAGGCACAGTTTCCCATAGGGTTTAATGTAAATCCGGTTAATCTGTTCTGATTTTTTTTGGGGTTTTTGAAGCACAAAAAATATGAAACAAATTACAATACATAAAAAAGCATAACAAAAATAAAAAAAGGTCACTGAAAGTACTCACAGTGTACTTTTTTCTGTGTCTCCTTCTCCCCATGATCTTCCTACAGGAAGTCACAACCATGTGACAGCCAGGAAATAGCATTAAAATGGCCACGGCTCCTGTTCATGAACCGAAGCGGAGTTCGTGAACCGGAGCATATTTTGATGAACTTTTCTGTTCGTGAACCGAGTTGTTCGTGAACAGAAGCGTTCGTGAACCGAGGTACCACTATATTGGGGAATTAGAGTAGGGGTGGAAACTGAAGAGAAATCAATGGCAAACCACTTCTATGGTATTGTTGATTTGGACAAAAATGTGAAACATATTTATGAAGGCAAATTGATGCTTTCTCATCAGAACATCTGTCTGAAAGTTATTTTGACCAAATTAAATCCGGTGGTATGCAAATCCCAATCTAAACGTCCATTTTCAGACCTTTCATTCAAACAGCATCTTTGCTGCATTGTCATTCCTGCAAATTATATGTCGTTATTTTAAATACTAAAAAGGAATATTTGCAACACTTAAATCAAGGTACCATTTACAATTTACTTCAAACCCAGTAGAAAAAGAAGTTTAATAAAAGATTTCTCTATTTCCTTGAAAGTAAAAAGAAATATTAGTTTAATAAATTTAGTCTACCATGTTTTATTTCCAAGAATACCTCAGAGGCCAATAATTCTGCATTCAGTGGAAAATAAAGGTCCAACTTTGGTCAGAGGACTTTTATCCTTATTTTGGAAAAGGGGAGGAAATTTTGGATTCTTGAGGTTGGGAATATCTGGAATTAGGAAGAAAGATGTATGGGGGAGAGGATGCGGCTAATCCTAAAACCTTCCAAATCTCTGGTATGCCTCCAAACTGGGGAAGAAAAACCCAATAGAATTGTTTTAAATGTTTAACATTTCTCATAATCGAAGAAAAAAATTGAAATAAAACATCGGAGATGAGTGAAGAGGTGTAAATGCTTCTACGTTATCATTTCTATTTTTGCCTCCAGCAATGCTGATGGATCTTGCAAAGCCTTCATATTTGAAAGGATCTGCAGTAGGAGGTGGGATTAATTCTGAATCCCCTGCACTTAATGCTCTGTAGGAGAATGATGGAAATCAACCATCAGTTTCAGTGGGATTGAGGTGATCTATGTATATATAAGCTTGCAAAAATGTTTTTATAGTACCATTTTTACTTTTTGTCATTAAATCATATAAAGGGGCATCATGGCCAGAGATTAAATTGTCAGCTGCAAAGGTGACAGCTTGGGTTTGAGACCCAAGGGTTGTGCAGATAGGGTTAACTCTTGCCCACCTAGCAATGCAAAAGCATGCAAATACAAATATACAATACTAATTAAGCATAATTTCCAAGAACAACATCTCCCTGTGCTTGGAGAGAAAAGTGTTTAATTCTCAGTGTGCTCCAACATAGGCCAGTGAAAATGGACACTAACCTCACAATCAATACAAAAGCTACAAGTGGTGCAAATATCCATGGAAACGTACATGCTTGGCATCAGAAGACAAGAACAACAATATACAATGCCATCAAAAGAGTAAAAGAATTGAAATGGATATGGACTGGTCACATAGCAAGAACTGATGGCAAGGGGACTAAGGCAGTCATAGAAGATATTCCACTTGATCAAAAGCATCCACAAAAGAGATTTAAAACAAGATGGAGTGATGATATCAACAAGTATTGTGGGCCCAACTGGCAAAGAAGAGCTCAAGACCCAGTGGTGGGTTGTTCCCGGTTCAGCCCGGGTTGGCTGAACAGGTAATAGTGGTGGTGGGAGGCCCTACCCAACCACTTGGATGCTTTTGCACATGTGCGGAAGCTTCTGCACATAGGTAGAAGCATTGCATGCGAGCAATGCACACAGGAACACACCTGAACCGGTAGTGAAAATATTTGGAACCCACCACTGTCAAGACCGGATTGATTGGAAACATGCAGAAGAGGCCTTCATTCTGCAGTAGCTAGACAATGGCTAGAATGATTAAATAGGCAACACTTCAGTGGGAAGGTAACAGCATTCTCTATGTCTCACTATATAGCCATGCTGACCATATGACCACAGAAATTGTCTTCGGTAAACAATGGGTCCCTCAGCTAAGAAAGGGAGATAAGTACACCCCTTAGAGTCAGACATGCATGGACAGGGGAAACCTTTATCTTTACCATTACCAGAAAATAAACATCTAATCCCAAATCTCATAGAATCTTTTAAACGCATACATTTGAGCATTAGAAATCTTTTTCTTGAAAACAAAAAAAAAACCCACCCGCAACACTAGGATTAGAAAAGCTTTCAGAATTTGTGGGCTGTCTTCTATTATGCATTTACATCATGGCGATGGACTTTCTCAGACTTACCACATTGGTATTAATTTTCTGTGCTGTGGGTTAGAATGTCAGTGTACATTAGCACCTGATCTATCAAGGGAATGCTGAGATCTCACTGGAAGCATTAGTCACTAAGCATTGGGAATGGCCTTACATGTTTCCATTGCTGGCTCAAAAGTCTGAGGCTTACATGCTTTGGTTTCTAATGAACATGCACTAGAACAAATTCATTCTCAGTAACAGAAAGATCACAACTTTTCCCCCACTTTCCTGAGTCACTTGGTGGCCTCTGCATCCAGTCTGTACCTTTGTACTTTCTCTTACATTAAGCTAAAATGCAAGGAGCATTCCTCTCCATCAAGCAGATGTACCCCTCCTCAGGGCATACTTCTGGTAAGTCATTTCTTATAGAACGTAGGTGGCTTTTACTCAAGATATATTAATTATTTAGCAACTGACAATAATTAAACAGAAGTTCTACACAAGGTTATTGCAATGAATCATGATTTCCTTGAACTAGCTTTGGATATTTCCTTGGAGCTTTTCACACCTGCCTAAACAGATGTATTTTGTTCTTATTTACTCTTTCCCTGTTTCAAGCAGGCCTCCATAATCTTGTTCAAAATGTCTCCCTGCCTACTAATTCTAGCGATGTACTTGATGTACTCGTATTTTGACTTACTAGCGGAGGCAAAGCAGGTGATTTCAAGAAAAAATGCTTTTGGAACAACTACAACACAAACACATTTCCTATTACTGTATATACCTGATTCTGTCACACACATACACACACACAAACACATACACACATCCATTAGTTTTTTCTTTCTGCCATTCCTTCAATGCCATATTGTCATCATTACTCCATTTGTTAGAATTATTCATGGGCAAAATCTCAGTCCATCAGGATTCTTAGAGTGAATGACAAGGGATCAAAATTAAAAATGTGCATTGACATAGTTTTGGTTCTGATCATTTAGAGCTTTGGAAAACAGTTGGATTTGATGGATCAGATTAGACAGTCCTGTCATATATGTTTCCAAATATGTATGGGAAGCAAAATGAGCACCTTTCCCAAAAGTCAGTAGTGATGCTGGCCTCTTTCCATCATACTAAGTCTTGGCTTCTTCCTGTTCTACAGGCAAACATTTGACATGTAACCTTCTGGAAACAGAATGATTTAATTGAACCCAAAAGCTGGCAAACATGAACACTGTCCTCCCATAAACATCTACCTTGATTTTTTTTTTTGGATCTATTGCTTGAAATCAAATCCAGCAGCAGCAGCAGCAGCAGCAGCAGCGTAGTTGGAAGGGACCTTGGAGGTCTTCTAGTCCAACCCCCTGCTCAAGCAGGATACCCTATACCATTTCAGACAAATGAATGTCCAGTGTCTTCTTAAAAGCTTCCAGAGATGAAGCAGTCCAGTTGCCTGAATTTTGAGATTACTATTTCCTTTTGACTTTGATTAAAGTCTTGGTTTCCTAAAGAAAAAAATACCCTATTTATTTTTCTAGGACATTATCCCTGCCTTCTTTGCAACCCAAGTTAATATGGTGGGATTTCCATGCGCATTTAAAATGTGATTATGAAAAATATAATGGAAAACACTGCAATTACTAGGCAAGGAGTATGTTAGAGGTTTTTTATTTTTTGACTGAGAAATTGTTTTGATCATGTCAAGTGGCCTGAGAACCTGAGAAATGCCTTATGTTTCAAATATATTATATCCATGGCATCCTAAAAATGAATTGTGTGAAAATTGTGTGTAGTGTGGTTAAATACCTTTCTGTACATAAAAATCTGTTCTTTACAATGGTGTCAGAGTTTGTGATTTAATAAAAGATTCATGAGAAGCCCAGCTCTCATTTTTAAGTCTATGGATTGCCATATCTGGCCTCTAGAACTACCCTGGAAGGGGAAAAAATGTCAGCACAATCATTCAATATTCAGATGAAATGTTCAGAATGGGAAAAAGGCAAAGCATCAACCTACATATATGATAGCGTTAGAGTAGTAGCTGATCCTAGATAGTATTTTTCCTTGTATTAATCTTTCTTTCAAGTTGAACTAATATATTTGTGGCTCTGTAACAGATCTGTTGGGTTTGACTGTTTGTAATCCATCAGTGATTAGACTTAGTTCTGGAGGATTTATAGCAGCACAGAGCAGAGTACCTGTTTTCCCATTATCTATTTGAAGCTGTTGGCAGTTTAATGTTCAGGAAACACTAGACATAAAAATAGATGCCCTAACTATCCTTTTAAAAGGGATATTTATATTCTTCTCCTTCTTTTCACCCCTGGCCACTACATCTCCTCTACCATTCCTCTGTGATAATGTGTTGTTGTGACAGAGCCATATGGTAAGCCTACAAATTACCATCTTTCAAAATATACTAAAATCTATACTTGTTTAGCTTCATAATTTTGTGTCACAGCTCTAATACTAGATAATTCTGCAATAAATATCTCCTGCAATCTTAACAATGCCGATGATATGAAACTTCTAGGATACTTGCATTCTCACAATATGCTTCTAATGCAAGTGGTTCAAGGGAATTTTCAAATTATTTTTGCTGCAATATGGCAGAATATTTGGACAGGGAGTGGAGAGATAAAGTGCTACTGTAATATAATGTACAATTCCTCATATATGGTGAGGAACAACCAATTTGGGATAGTGGTTAAGGCATCAGGCTGAAAACCTGAAAAATGTTATTTTAGTCCCACTTTAGTTTCAAGTTTCAAAGCCTTTATTGTGATTGTACACCATGTATACAATGAAATTGGTTTAACCTTTACTGGTGCAGTCCATACAAGAATACAAGACAACATGAATAATATAAAGAATAATGCTTATATAAATAGTTAGGAAAAAAACTAGTCATACATTTCCACACATACATCATATTCTGTGCAACATATATTACTCTGGTGTATGATCTTATATCATGGTTTATACATATTACTTTAAAGCTGTGGTGGCACAGTGGTTAGAATGCAGTATTGCAGGGTAACTCTACTCACATTGCCAGGAGTTCAATTCCCTCAATCCTGACTGGTTCAAGGTTGACTCAGCCTTCCATCCTTCCGAAGTCAGTAAAATGAGCACCCAGATTGTTGAGAGCAATATGCTGACTCTGTAAACCACTTAGAGAGGGCTGAAAAGAACTATGAAGTGGTATATAAGTCTAAGTGCTATTGCTATTAGGCACAAAGCTAGTCAGGTGACCTTGAGCCAGATATTCTCTCTCAGCCCTAGGGAAGAGGCATGGCAAACCACTTCTGGAAAAAAAACTTGCCAAGAAATCTGCAGAGAGTCCAACAATCACCAGGAATCAATGATTCAAGGGCACCCCATATATGATGAGCTCAGTTTGGATATCTGTATCTTTCGTTTTTGAATATTTGGGTTGGGGAAATACCTTGGGGAGCATGAGAACAAGTATTTTATAGTGATTAAAGTGTTGGAATAAGAATAGGGAGATTCTATCCTTGGCCATTGGAACTTTTTGATTGCCTTGAGCCAAGAACTCTTTCTTTCTAACTCATAAGAGAAAAATAGCAATTTTGAAATGTGGAGTAAACTATGGAGTACATAGGGTAAGGCTCTGTTTTGCTTTTAGGATTTTGAGAAATCAGATTATTCTTTGTCAATTAGTAAACAGAGCTGTTTTATTGTTTGAGAGATGCAGCAGCAATTCTACACGTAGCCAATGACTCTCCATTAATGAGCATCTGGCTGGGTCATATAAAGGTTCATATCCTTAATTGGTATGGAACATTTTACCACGTTACATTATTGTCTTTCCCCTAATTAGGTCTGCCTCAGTCTTTCCCATCGGCTGAGTCTCCCTTGCCTTCGTCAGTTTCATTCTGCTTATCATGAGATAAATAATATCCTTTCTTTTTGGCCAGAAAAGATTAAGAGGGCTTTGTTTGGGCACAGGAATTTAGGCCAGAAGTGGCTCAGGAATTCTGGGATTTGAAGTCCATAAATCATAAAGGGACCATAGTTCCCCATATCTGCTTTAGGGCTTGACATCATTATGTAAATTGGTGGTTGGGACTGATGCATGTCACATTTGCAAGATCATAACATCTACAAGTAAAAATACAAAAGTCAAAGTAGACCACAACGTGCTTCTTCATAACCTAGAAAAAAGTGGGATAGATAGCTTCACCACCAGATTGTTTTGCAACTAGTAGACAAACCATACTCAACAAGTAGTCCTTAATGGGTCTAAGTCTACATGGAGTAAGCAGTGGGGTACCGCAAGGTTCCGACTTAGGCTCAGTACTCTTCAATATCTTCATAAATGACTTAGATGAGGGAATAGAAGGGGAACTTACCAAATTTACAGAGGATACTAAGCTGGCAGGAATTGCTAACACCCTAGAAAATAAGCCCGAGATCCAGAAGGATCCTGACATACTTGAACACTGGGCCCTATCTGAATTGAAATTCTGAATTGACATTAAAATTCAATGTAGAGAAAAGTAAAGTCCTACACTTAGGTCAGAAAAACCAAAAGTATACATATAAACCCGGTGAAACCAAGTTTAATAGCAGTGAGTCTTGGAGTCTTAGTGGACAAACAGTTAAATATGAGCCAGCAGTGCGCAGCGGCAGCTAAAAAAGCCAATGAAATCCTAAATTGCATTAACAGAGGTATATAATCAAGATCAAGTGAGGTACTAATATACCTACCATATACCTACCTATAAGACCACACCTAGAGTACTGTGTCCAGTTTTGGACTGGACACAGTAGATAAGTTAAGAAGATATTGGGACTCTAGAAAAAGTGCAGAGGATAGCAACCAGGATGATTAGGGGACTGGAGACTAAAACATATGAAGAACGGTTACAGGAACTAGGTATGGCTAGCAAAGAGACGGAACAAGGGAGACATGATAGCAGTGTTCCAATATTTGAGCCCTCCTCTCTGTGGCAACCTTATGGTCAACCTATTTTCCAAAGCACCTGAAGGCCAGACAAGGAATAATCAATGGAAACTGACCAAGGAGAGATTCAACCTAGAAATAATGAGGAACTTTCTGGAAATGGCAGTCCAATGGAAATGGAAATTCTGCTTGAGCAGGGGGGTTGGATTAGATGACCTATAACCGTGATGGTGAACCTATGGCATGCATGCCACAGGTGGCACATGGAGCCATTTGTTGGCATGCAAGGTATTGCCAGCTGATTTCAGTCTTTTGAGGCCTTTTTTTGCCCTCTGGAGGCTTCAAGAAAACGTAAAAAACTGGCCCTATGGACAAACTGGAAGAACGAACTTCCAGTTTGCTCGTAGAGTGGTTTTAGCCCTCCTGAGCCTTCAGGGAAGGCTTCTGAAGGCTCCTGAACACTCCAGAAGGCTAAAACCGGCCCTATGAGCAACCTGGAAGTCCATTCCCAAACTTCTGGTTTGCCTGTAGGGCTGGTTTTTTGCACTCCAGAGACTTCAGGGAAGCTCCTGAAGCCTCTGAAGGGCCTCCGGGGGGCAGGGGAGGCTGGTTTCGGGAAAAAAGCATGCCAAAAATGGTGGGAGCACTAGTTATGTGCCCATGTATGCTGGGGTCATGCACAAAGCATTATTGGTGTGGCATGCCCATGCACGACCCCCTGTGCTCACCCGTGCTTTTGGCATGCGAGCCAAAAAAGGTTCACCATCACTGATCTATAAGGTCCCTTCCAACTCTGTTAATCTGTTAAAATAAAGGTATAGTTTGTACCCAATTATATCTATCATTGTTAGGTATTTGTCTCCACTTAATATGCATTTATCCTTAGATGCACAACAGTGAAGTATGCATCAAAATGTTATTTATATAGATATGCATGTATTCCTGGTGCATTTTTACCATGCCATTTTTACCTTATCCTACATTCAGAGTGGAACCAAAGAAAGACAGAAACTTGTCCATTGTCTAACTCTGCTTTCCAGAACTTCTAATGGAGTTATGTATTTGTATAGATACTGTATTTTTTCTAAGAGACAGAGATATTGGGCAATGCTGGTCTATACCATGGTCACTAAAACCTGAAACCAAGCGCTGCTGAATATGCCCATTATTACTTGTACTGCCACATTCTAGACTAGTTGAAGCTTCTGAATGGTCTTCAAGGGCAGCTCCATGTAGATCTCATTGCAGTAGTCAAGCCATCAGGAGGCTAGGGCATGAGTGACTCTGAAGGGCTCTCAGCCTAAGAAATGGCACAACTGGAATTCCTGGCCACAGCTACCACCTACTTCTCAAGTAGAAGCTGTGACTACAGGAAGACCTCCAGATTGCAAACCAAACTTGAAAATGGAGAGAAAACACCTATTATTGTTGTGGTGTTACTTGCTTGTTTAGCTACCTTGTTTTGCTATCTTTATAAACTGAACTATCATCAGTTTTTGAATTAATCAATGATTTATAAAAAAAACCCAATGTTTTGCAGTATAACTGGCCAATGTATTTCATAGGAAATTAGGCTGAATTTTCCATTTTTTTCATGGCAATCTAATTGAAGATATGCTGTGTATAATGATTTAGGCTCTAAAGAAAGATTCTCCCCCTCCCCCCCTCTCTTACAAAATTGTAGAAGAAAGTGCTAAATCAATCTGATTAAGATTTAGATAGTTTCTGTATTAGAAATGAAGATGAATGGATTTTAGAAGTGGTCAGACCAAAAATAAATGTGTGAAAAAATATTTTTCCCTATTTGCAAAGAGCTGAGATTTACATTTCCAATGCATTAGTTTGCATTGTGAAGTAATTATAGAAGATGGCAATGCAAACACCTAAATGTAACAACATTCAAAAATAGACATAGGTGTCGTCCAAGTTTCCTAATAAAAATTATTCACATTCTTAAGGTTTTTTCAGGAAGTCTGTCAGAGATGCATTAGGCTAGACTAGATAATTTATCCTTGTTTCCTGTTGTAGCCAAAATATAGTACAATATTATGGTAACTGGGAGCGGTTCTTTGGGACATCTAAATGAAATATTTACATTTTTCTCATGAGATATTTCCTGGCTTCGGTGAGTCTTCACAAATAAACTATGATGAGTATGTTTCCTTATCTTCAGGAAAATACTTTAACACAATTTCTTGGCATAAAGGCAAGGAATTGAAGTTACATCTCTGTTTCTGGAATGTAGTAGCTTAATCAGATCTATTGCCTGTTCTAAAGGACATCAGTCTGGTAGGAAATTATTTGCAAAGAGGTCTAAATATGGTCCCAAAAACTGACCAGACTCTTTGAACAGCACCAAATGTTCTAGAAAGTCACTAAAAGTAGCACTTCATTACCATATGGTCATTGGCTTAAAATATAAAAACAAATAAAAGAAGGCATTTCATAAATGCCTTTAGGGTGGCTCTATCTTCTGTAGATGCCAGTCCTAAACAGTGGAACATGTGAATTTGGTAAAGCAAATAACCTTACACCCAGTGTATTTTTAACACTTGATATTACACTATTTCTTCACAAAATTCCTTTCCTAAGGTTTCTCTCTCAGATTACTCTGTTCTGGTACTGATAAACTTCAACTTCTGCATAAAAACATGATATAATTGTATGCTTCTGACAAAGATCTAGCTTCTAACCAACCTAAAACTTGCAAAGAACATTCTGTCACATTTGTCCTGTATTTTTCTAAGAATTTACTTTTTAAAAGGTTTAATTGGCCCTTCAGTAGGGCTGGTATAAAGAAAATGAGAATGAACTTTGATTACTTGGTTTCTGAGCAAATTCAAAGATTAACTCATAGAAGAAGTATGTATGCAAGATGATGTGCACCAAATTATATATAAAGTTTTTATGAATGTTTAATAGGAACTTAATTCCTCTGTGCCCTTGAAATAGAATATTTACTGAATTATATAAAGCGAAGATATTGGGAGTGAGGTGAAAAATTGGTAAATTACTAGCCTCTTAATAAAACAATTGCAACAAGATAATATCATCCCTAGAGTAAAATGTTAATTGTTTGGATCAGTGGTGGGATTCAAATAATGTAACAACCTGTACTCTGTCCTAATGATTTCTTCCAACAACCAGTTCACCAAACTGCTCAGAAAGTTAACAACCGATTTTCTCGAAGTAGTGCAAATTGGCTGAATCCCACCACTGGTTTGGACTCAATAAATCACATTTTTATTCAATTGCATAATATAGACTCCTTATAATCAATGAATAAATGAATCAACTCTTATGTAATATACCTGTTTCTAAAATCATGCATCAAGCTGTCTTTTCTGCTCTGCATTTATCTTTTGCAAAACAATTACAATTAAATCTATGAAAGCAGTAATAGCATCAGACTTTTTTCAATTGTGTCCTTTTCTCAGAAACTGCTTGAACAAGGCTCTATAGTTTTCTTGGCAAGGTTTCTCAGAAGCGATTTGCCATTTCCACCTTCTTTCTAGGGCTGATAGGAAGTGATTGGCTCAAGGTCATTCAGCTGGCTTCATGTCTAAAGCAGGACTAGAACTCACAGCATCCCAGTTTCTACTCTGATGCCTTAATCACTGCACCAAAGTGGTTCTCAGAATAAGACTTTCCCCCAGTACTATTGAAAGTCTGCACTATTTTGGGATAGCGTTAAATTTCCTTCTACAGGGCTATCAAACTCATCCAAATTCAGTCAAATAATGCAAGGGTAATAATATTAATGGGAATTGCAGATTTTGCAGGAGGAAAATTCATTAATGATCCTGCTTTTTGCTGAGTGTTTACAAAAATTGCATGTTTTGTAAAAGGTTCATTGGAAAGAAAGCTGTCAACTTGCAGGAAAAACAGACAGGAATTCTAGATCTACAGTCCTTTTAATTCTCTGTGGTTTTTGGGACAAAAGTAGACACATTTGCAGATAAATGTATCATATAAGGCTCAACTGTCCCATCCAAAAGCAATATGATTGGAGAATCTTTGGTGAAGCATTCTTCATTCCCCTTTCTTTCAGTTCAGAATGTTTCAGAGCTTTAGAACGTGAATGAAAAGAATATTAGAAAAATACAATAGAAGCTACTTTCGATTTGTATTTGAGAACACTGAAAAATAGCAAACTGAAAAGGCATTTGATTCCAGTAATAAGATTCTCATCGAGAGAAAGCGTTGGTATTTCTGAAGTGTTAATGGCCAAAGGGATATCCTTTTTTAACTCTAGGAGACCAGAGAAATATATTGGAGAAAAGGGCAGATGGGGCAGAAAGCAGTGTGTGTGTGTGTGTGTGTGTGTGTGTGTGTGTGTGTGTGTGTGTGTGGTGGGGGCAGGGGTGTTAAAGGCTTATTTCTACAGCAACAAAGAGCTCACAATGGGAGAAAAGTTGAAAATTGGTATCCTGACCACAATCCTTTTGCCATGCTTCAAAAATGAGGCCATCCAAAGTGCTGTCCTCATACAAGGGTAGGGACAGTAATTTTTGTTGCCACTGTGGAAGAAGATGAAGTGGTTCTTTCTTTCTCTGCTGCTTGAACCTCTAGCCAGCTGCCCACCACAAAGCAATTTTCTACTTTTTTCCTCTCTTTGGGATGGGAGGGAAAACCTTTATCTCTCTATGTCTTACTGTTGTCTCCTCTTTTCCAGTATCTTCATCTTCTCTCCAGAAGGCCAAAGGATACTGTATATCTGCAAACATCGAGACAAGATGGGTTATGGAAGCTGCCAATAATATTATCAAACTGGTGAAATATCTTTCACAAAGTTGGTGTTCTTATTCAGAGTAGACACCTTGAGTATGTTAAAATATTCAGGATAATAACAATCGTACTTAGGCTTATATACCGCTTCACAGTGCTTTTACAACCCTCTCTAGGCGGTTTACAGTGTCAGCTTATTGCACCCAACAATCTGGGTCCTCATTTTACAAACCTTGGAAGGACGGAAGGCTGAGTTAACCTTGAGCCAGGTCAGATTCGATCTGCCAAACTGTAGGCAGTCAGCTTAAGCAGTCTGCAGTACTGCATTCTAACCATTGCCCCACTGGGGCTCCTAACACGAATAACATGAATAACTATGTGAGTGTGGGGAAAGATGATGAGGAAGCATAATTGAATGGATACTTAAGAAGGAATTTTCATTTGCATTAAAAAAAAACTTTCAGAAAATGAATGGAACATACAGACTGATAATCTATCAATAGCATCATGTAATTTTATTACAATGACAATAAAGATTATTATTATTATTATCAAACCATCTTTATTAATGTTGACTGTCTGGGTTCTAAGATAAAGTGTGTACAAATCTCCTGAGAAATCTCATTTGTCTCTTTTTTAAAAATGCATTATTTTCTCTTGAAATTCAGTGGCAGCTATAATTAATTTGTTGAGTGATATGTTCTCTTTTTCATAACCATAGTTTAGCATACAAGTGTTTGGTGGATGTTCTTTAATCCAGAAGGGGTTTTTATATTTGAAATTTAGAAGCCTTCCTCCAAAGAGAATAACCACTTTGATATCAATATGAAAAGGCATTTCCATATCCAAAGATAACTGCTATAAGTAGAGCAGCAGGGATATCAGCTCAATGGAGGCAACTACACTCCATTATAAACTTCACTTAAGAAATGTACTAGCGCACTTAATAATTGATAGATATGATTAAAGTCCATTTGATGCTGATAGGATTCCTCCAGCCTTTATTAATATTACGGGAACATTTAAAAACAAAATCAGAAATGATCTCCGGTAACTCTAATGAATGGGTTTTCCTAGCTTTTACTGAAAATGGGTGTTAGATTTCAGAACACACAGCCAAAAATAGTTGTAAAATCTCAGAGTTAAAAGGGATCTTGGGAATCATTTAATCCAACCCATGTCCAATGCAGCAATCCAGTATTACAGCATATTCACCAGTTAGTTACCCAGTCTCTTTTTAAAATTTCTGGTTAAGTTTAGACAGTCAGTTCCATAGTGTTCTACAGTATGTGCTCATCATTAGGAGTTTTTTTTTAATCTAATCTAAATATATGGTTGACTGTGCAATGGCTCATAATAACCAAAAGATAAAATGATCACTTATCTGTGAACTGCAGCAATTTGGATTACATGTTTGGAAATAAAGGAGGAGGAGGAGGAGGAGGAGGAGGAGGAGGAGGAGGAGGAGGAGGAGGAGGAGGAGGAGGAGGAGGAGGAGGAGGAGGAGGAGGAGGAGGAGGAGGAGGAAAAATATGGAAATGTATAATTAAATCAGGTTTTAGAGACATTTCTTAGTGCAAAGAGACCTTGGAAAAAGCTACAGTATTACATTATGCATTTTTATTATATAATTTAATAAGGGAAACAAGATAGGCTGTAGAAAGGAAAGTCTGATTCTTGAGAACGGTTCTGAGATCTCATTCTTCTGCCTGGAACAGAATTTATAAATATCACAAAAATTATAAGTGTAATGTTAGATATTTAGTTAATTTGCTTACTGTCCATCATATCCCCTCCATTGTAGTTTAGAAAAAGAGTTGACAATTCTTAAAGGGAAAATATACATGTTTTCTTCCAAAGCAAATAAAACTCAGAATTATTTTGATGGTAATTTCTCCTAAAACCAAGAATGTTTTCAGATTTTCTTTTCAATGAAGAAACCCTGGCATCTGAAGTACCATAGTAATATATGGATAATCACCATCTTTCTTTTCTTTTATGAATTAAGTTTTCAAGCTGTATCCTTGTGACTGATCAAATGTGTAAACGAGCAGATAGAAGTAGTCAGAGAATGAAAAATGTTGGAAACTGGATATATTTATTTCTTTTTCTTTGACTGGGTTCCTGTTTTTACATCAGCATTTCAGTTATAACATATTCATTCATTCAATCAATCAATCAATCAATCAATCATTTCTGACATCTGTCCCTCTCAAATTCATGAGTTTAAAATATGATAAAATGCATAATAATAGAAACAATATAAATATAATTCAGACCTGCCACATCAAATTGTAAGTACACGTGTACAGCTCTGGTTCATAAAGCTATCAGGAAGATAAAGAGGCTTTTAACAACATAACACAAATTGCATCCTGAAAATGAAAAGAAAATGAAACCTTTCCAAATATGAAGACAAACTTCATTTCATCCGAAAGACTGGAGATAAAGTCTCTGTTGCTTCAACTGGAACTCTCCTCAAGACAGTCCCAGGATCTGAACACACAAACCAGAGGTGGTATTCTGACCAGTTCTGGAGAACCAGTAGCGGAAATTTTGAGTAGTTAGGAGAACCGGTAAATACCACCTCTGTCTGCCTACCGAGTCCCAGCTGATTGGGAAGAAATGGGGATTTTGCAGTATCCTTCCCCTGCCCCTCCCACCAAGCCATGCCCACAGAACCACTAGCAAAAAATTTTGAATCCTACCACTGATACAAACATACACACACAGAGACATACAGGCACACACACACACACACACACACTCCTTGAAAACTGCAGGCAGAAACAGCAGAGACATCAAAACATTCAAGATTCATAAGGTAGAACAACAGGTTGATTTTGCTCCGTTGGCTGTTGAATTAAAAGATAACCACTTGAATAATTTAATAGTTACTTGTTTTCTGACTCCTATGCCATAAATCCATCATGACTGAAACTGAGTCATTGGTTGATATAAGACTTTAAACATTTTTACAGATAGTCCTTGTTTTACAACCATTTCTTTAGTGGCCATTCAACATTACAGTAGCACAAAAATAGTGACTTATAATGGATTCTTACATGACTGTTAGAGAATGTCCATAGACACATGACCAAAATTTGAGCTTTTGGCAACAGCATGCATTTCTATTGTTGCAGTGTTCGGGGTCACATAATCACTGTTTGCAATCTTCCCAGCCAGCTTCTGACAACCAAAGTCAAGGGGGAAAGCCAGGTTTGTTTAACAACCACATCATTTACTTAATAACCATGTCAAAAAAAATATGATTCATTTAATCAATGCCTTGCTTAGCAAAAGAAATTCTGTTTCAAATTATGTTTGTAAGTCAAGGACTATCTGTAAGTAGAATTATGTTTAATGTTCTCTCTGATATAAGGAAAATGCAGCAGCATAGTGTAAATATTTCCAATATACAAGGACAAAATATTTGAAGATGACAGTTGTGCTACTAAACTGAGATTTCCCCTCACCCTAACATGCAATTTATTTTCGATTCAAGATGCTGAGAGTCACTCCGTCATTTACAAATGGCCCAACAGGGTCTCCTGCTGCTTCTCTTTGAATCATTAGTCTTTCAAAGACCCTATTCTGTTTCAAGGATGCCTTGCCATGGCTTTTAATCTCCAAGTAAAGAGGTAATCTATCAACAATTAATAGTACCCTGAGTGTAAGATTAAAGGGTTCACCAGCATGTGTTGCAGCTTCCACTGGTGGGGTGTTGTGTTGGTAATGATAGCTGGGATGAAAGAAGCAATACAGAGAGATGGATGAACAGTTGATTTAATTTTTTTAGAAAAAGAATAGCAACAGAAGCTTTGCTGAAATGGGCCCCCAAAAATTTAGGTTATAGTGCTGTTGCTGGACTCCCTGCCACTTGCTGAGCAAGTTGAAAATATCACAACTGTCTTGTTAGGTGATATCTCCATTGGGAGACAGCAGAGGGTGTGCAGCAGAGTATGCAGCTAGAAGAAGTTGCTAATGTACACACAATTAGTATACCAGACACTGTTTAAGCAAAATAAAATCGCTTTTACTGAGGTTGTAAAAACTACTAAACTGAACTACTGCTCAACAAGCAGTGATATTAAATCGAGTCAAAAACAAAGTCTCAACAAATATCAAAATTGCTTACAATCAGCAAACACAATCTTCCTTCTTCTTCAGTAATTCACAGCACACGAGCAATTCAGTTATCAAACAGCAAGTCCAGCAGAGAGAAAAATATGCGCTCTCCTAGCTTCCTCTTATAGTTAGAGATGATTGCACTTACAAATTGCACTCTAACATTCCAACATCCTTAAAGCTACAATGACCATATTTTTATTATGGTATTATATATTGTCTACCCAACTATAGGAGTCTACTCCTAACATGTCTTGTCAAGTGGTGAGCAACTTTTATATGTGTTATATGCAATAGCACTGTAACTTAAATATTTGGGGACCCACATATGAGCTAAACTTTGGTGTTTTAAGAGCATGACAGCCCTAGAGAGTGAAGTAATGATAAGAAGGGACACTCTTAAGTCCCACACAAAAACGTTATGGGATTCTTTCTCTCTCAGAGTTCTAATTTTCTTTTGAGGGACTTTGGTTTTCCCTTCTTTTAAATATGTGTTTTAAGTTTCAAGAGATGCAAATCAGTTTGAATGTATTTTGTACTTGGAAATCACATTAACTATAATACTATGAGGGAAGAACAGTTTTCATAGATCCTAAAAAATATCATCTACATAAATAAAAATGTAAAATAGTTTGTATGAATCCACTAATCTCAAAAACTAGTGCACCGATTTACACCAAACTTTCACACAATGTTCACAAGGACTTCTGATAATAGAATACATACTCATTTTGTGCCTAGCACATGTGTGTCATGTGCAAGGTACACACATGTAAAATGTACCCACTGAAAATGTTTTCACCTCCCTGTAACTCCTCCCACCTGGCATTTCCAACAGTCATTTCCTCAAGAACACTGTACGGAGGCCTCTTAGGGCCAAAAAGGCACTGAGATAGCAAACTCCCAGGGGGCCCATAGAAAAAGAGAGAGACGGAGAAATACAGTTTAATAAAAAGAAGGACTAGGGGAGACAGGATAGCAGTGTTCCAATATCTCAGGGGTTGCCACAAAGAAGAGGGAGTCAAACTATTCTCCAAAGCACCTGAGGGCAGAACAAGAAGCAATGGGTGAAAACTAATCAAGGAGAGAAGCAACTTAGAACTGAGGAGAAATTTCCTGACAGGACAATTAATCAGTGGAACAGCTTGCCTCCAGAAGTTGTGAATGCCCCAACACTGCAAGTCTTTAAGAAGATGTTGGATAGCCATTTGTCTGAAATGGTATAGGGCTTCCTGCCTAGGCAGGGAGTTGGACTAGATGACCTCCAAGATCCCTTCCAACTCTGCTATTGTATTATTGTATTACAGTAGGTAGGTAGATAGGGGAATCGAGAGAGAGGGAGAAATACAGTTTAATAAAAGAAGGACTAGGGGAGACAGGATAGCAGCGTTTCAATATCTCAGGGGTTGCCACAAAGAAGAGGGAGTTAAACTATTCTCCAAAGCACCTGAAGGCAGAACAAGAAGCAATGGGTGGAAACTAATCAAGGAGAAAAGCAACTTAGAACTGAGGAGAAATTTCCTAACAGTTAGAACAATTAACCAGTGGAACAGCTTGCCTCCAGAAGTTGTGAATGCCCCAACACTGGAAGTCTTTAAGAAGATGTTAGATAGCCATTTGTCTGAAATGGTATAGAGCTTCCTGCCTAGGCAGGGAGTTGGACTAGATGACCTCCAAGGTCCCTTCCAACTCTGCTATTGTATTATTGTATTACAGTAGGTAGGTAGATAGGGGAATAGATAGAGAGGGAGAAATACAGTAGGTAGGTAGGTATGTAGATAGGTATGTAGATAGATAGATAGATAGATAGATAGATAGATAGATAGATAGATAGATAGATAGATAGATAGATAGATAGGGAGAAACACAGTAGGTAGGTAGGTAGAGGGAGAAAGGAAGAAATACAGTAGGTGGGTAGGTAGGTGGATAGATAGAGAGGAAAAAATACAGTAGGTAGGTAGATAGGTAGGGGGATAGATAGAGAGGGAGAAATACAGTAGGTAGATAGGAGGATAGATAGAGAGGGAGAATTACAGTAGGTAGGTAGGTAGGTAGGTAGACGGAGAAACGAAGAAATACAGTAGGTAGGTAAGTAGAGGGATAGACAGAGAGGGAGAAATACAGTAGGTAGGTTAGGTAGGTAGATAGGGGGGATAGATAGGGAGAAATATGGTAGGGAGGGAGGGGGGAGGGAGGGAGAGGGATAGATAGATAGGGAGAAACAGTAGGTAGGTAGGTAGGTGGATAGATAGATAGATAGATAGATAGATAGATAGATAGATAGATAGATAGATAGATAGATAGATAGATAGATAGGGAGAAATACAGTAGGTAGGTAGGTAGAGGAATAGAGAGAGGAAGAAATACAGTAGGTAGGTAGGAGAATAGATAAAGAGGGAGAAATACAGTAGGTAGGTAAATAGATGGAGAAAGGAAGAAATACAGTAGGCAGGTAGGTAGGTAGAGGGATAGATAGAGAGGGAGAAATACAGTAGGTATAGGTAGATAGGGGGATAGATAGAGAGGGAGAATTACAGTAGGTAGGTAGGTAGATAGAGGGAGAAAGGAAGAAATACAGTAGGCAGGTAAGTAGAGGGATAGACAGAGAGGGAGAAATACAGTAGGTAGGTTAGGTAGGTAGATAGGTAGGTAGGTAGGAATATACGGGGATAGATCGATAGGGAGAAATACAGTAGGGAGGTAGGGAGGGAGAGTGTTAGATAGAAAGGGAGAAACAGTAGGTAGGGAGGGAGGGAGGTGGATAGATAGATAGATAGATAGAGAGAGAGAGAGAGAGAGAGAGAGAGAGAGAGAGAGAGAGAGAGAGAGAGAGAGAGAGAGAGATACAGTAGGTAGGTAGAGGAATAGAGAGAGGAAGAAATACAGTAGGTTGGTAGGTAGAAGGATAGATAGAGAGGGAGAAATACAGTAGGTAGGTAGGTAGATAGAGGGAGAAAGGAAGAAATACAGTAGGTAGGTAGGTAGGTAGGTAGGTAGGTAGGTAGGTAGGTAGGTAGGTAGAGGGATAGATAGAGAGGGAGAAATACAGTAGGTAGGTAGGTAGAGGGAGAAAGGAAGAAATACAGTAGGTAGGTAGGTGGGTGGGTAGGTAGGTAGAGGGATAGATAGAGAGGGAGAAATACGGTAGGTAGGTAGGTAGGTAGGTAGGTAGGTAGGTAGGTAGGTAGGTAGAGGGAGAAAGGAAGAAATACAGTAGGTAAGTATGTAGAGGGAGAAATAGAGAGGGAGAAATACAGTAGGTAGGTAGGTTGGGGGTTATACAGTGGTTGTGTGTATGTGTGCAGGTGTAGATCTACACACAGATTGGTTGGCCATTTAACCAAACTGGGCCACAGCAACGCGTGGCCGTGTATAGCTAGTGTTATTATAAATATCATATATTATCTCTATTTATCTATCTTTATTACTAAATAGATGGAGAAGGGTGATGAAAAATATAGACACAGACATAAATTATATAGAGAGATGATAATAGAGATATAGATAGATATAGACATATAGATGAGGTAGAGAGAGAGAGAGATTATAGAGATGATAGAGATAATAGCGATATAGACAAATGAAATACATATACACAAACTGTCAGTTTTCATAGGTCATAATAAAGATCATATCACTATCTCTGAAATAAAAATATCAACTTTATTATGACCTATGAAAATTGTTCTTTCCTCAAAGTGATACTATAGAAATAAACAGACAGACAGTTTGTATTAATTCAAAATTAATTTTTGAAAAGGCCGGTTACTAAGACTTTAAATTCTTTTTTTTTAAAATGAAAACAGCAACTAAAGTATGTGAACACTAATAATATTAAAACAACAAAACTGCAGAAATAAGAAATTTAAATGATCAGTTGGGTGGTAAAATTAATGCTAAAAGACTGTTAGATAAAAGTGCAATGTCAGAGTTTATTTGGCTGTACTTAAGAAACAAAGATTATGAAATATTCAACAGACATAATCTGTTTTCACCAAGGAGTACAAGGCAGGGATAAACACTAGCCTTAATCATGAGACTTCTTACTTTCCTGTTAACCTTCTTAGAACCAATCAATATGTTTACTCAGAGATGGGTTGCTACTGGTTCACACCAGTTCGGGTGAACCAGTAGTGGAAATTGGGACTGAGTCACCGAACCAGTAGGGACGGCAGGGTGGCCACACCCCTGAACTGGTTCCCTGGTCACCGCTGCCATTGCTGGCTTGATTTTTAGTCATTTTTGCATGTTCCGCACATGCACAGAACAATTTGAAGACCTACCTAGTGGCTATAGAAGCAGCAAAGCGTAATTACTTCTCCGCTCTTATTGCATCTGCAGATATTTAGGGTGACCCGCTCCCTTCTTCATCAGAAGGCGCGGGATGCCCCCTTTCAGGGTCGTGCGGAGGAATTTGGATGTTATCTGCATGATAAAATCGATCAGATCTGGGACAGGTTGGTCTTCGACTGGTCTAGTTCAGATGGGTTGACAGAGGCAGGTCTTGAGTCTGTCATCTGGCAAGAGTTCGATCCTGTGACTCCTGAGGACATGGACAGGATGCTGGGGCAGCTGAACACCACCACATGTTTATTGGACCCATGTCCCTCCTAGTTGGTACTGGCCTCCCAGGAGGTGACAAGGGGCTGGCTCCAGGGAATTGTCAATGCTGCTTTGAGTGAGGGGTTTCTGCCGGTTGCCTTGAAAGAGGCGGTGGTGGGGCCCCTCCTCAAGAAGCCCTCCCTGGACCCGGCTGTGTTGGCCAACTACTGTCCTGTCTCCAACCTTCGTTTTCTTTTCTTTTTTCCGAACAATTTTTATTAATTTTTACAATTTTTATAGGAAAAGGGGAGATGGTAAGGTTCAATGATAACATTTTAGGACTTCCATGTCGGGGTTGGTGATCGCCTCCGGGGCTTCATACAAATACATTTTAAAAAATATATAGTGGTGAGAAATAGATATATCATATTACATTTTATGCATTCAATCATTTTTTTTAAACATCCATCTTGGTTACAATGAATTTCAAAACATACTTATTTTTGAGATCTGAGTCTCTTAGCAATAGTTTCTTCTTCCTCCTTCAATGGGCGGAGCTGCGGCCCCTCCTGCTCCCTCTTTTTCTTCTAGAAGTGGGGAGTGCTTTCTAAGAAAAGCCTCCGCCTCTCCTATTGTTTTAATTCTAACTCTACCCCCTTCCCAGTATACCAGCAATCCCTCAGGCATCAACCATTTAAACCAGATCCCTTTTTTATATAATTTTTTGGATAAGAAGGAATACTTCCTCCTAATCTCTCGAATTTTGGGGGGGATCTGTTTTAATATGGCAATCTCTTTGTCTTGATATTTTAATGGCCCACCCGATTGAGCTCTCAGTATCTCATCCCTTGTAGACCTTCTTAAAAATTTAATATGAACTTCTCTTGGTACATCATTTATCCTAGCATATGCAGAATTAATTCTATAAATCAAGTCTATATCCCCCCAGAAATTTTTTTTTGTATAATCTGCTAAAATTGTACACATTAAGTCCCTAAGATCCTCCCCTTCGTCTTCAGGAACATTCTGAAATCTGAGGAAAAAAGACATTCTTTCAAACTCAATCTTTGACATCTGCATACTAATTTCTACCGTTTCTTTTCGCATTTCTCCTAACTCCTCTTTCGTCTCCTCTGCTCCCCTCTCTAACACTTCAATTTTTTGTTTATTTTCTATTGTATTCCCTTTTGTCTCTTGCAATTCTAATCTTAAATTTGTCAAGTCCTTTCTCATTTCTTGTATTTCTTTCATTATATCCTGCAGCATCTCCTTGGTAGTTGGGTCTCCCGAAGCCTCTCCAGCTGTTTCTTTTTGTAGCATCTCAGTAATTTTCCCTTGTTGTAAAGTCGGGCTGGATCTGGCAGATGATGGAGCAGAAAGGGACTTTCCAGACAGTAGCTTTCTGTGTGCCATTGTTCTAATTTAAGTTGTTTCAATAAAAATGGAGTCGGAGAGGTAAGCAGTCAGAGAAGTCCGAGATATCGGAGAAAAGTTCAATTCAAAATGCAAATCCAAAGTTATAGTGAAAACCAGAGAAGAAAGTTAATCATCTAATTGAAGAAAAAAGAAGAATCTACTTTGGGAGAGTCACCGAAGGCTCCTTGGGGGGAGTTTAGTATAAATTGTCAATTAAGTTGTTAAAAACTCTGAGGGACTGCTTTCCCTGAGTCAGGGGAAGTTTCCAATTAGGAACAAAGAGAAGCCATTTTTCGCTTCATTGTCAGGAAGAAAGTGCAAATCAAAGTTCCGTTTGTTGCAACAGGCTCATTACAATGTTGCCACTATAACTCCATAAGTAAAAAAGTTTCAATTTTAAAGTGGTATTAATTCAGATGCCAATAATCCTTTTTCCTTCTCCTTTCCGGAGAACATTTCAAAGCGCCACTTTTTACAAGGGGGGGTTTCTACAAGCGAAGTAGATTCTTCTTTTTGGGCTGATTGAATGAATTAAAAAAACTCACAGTTCACATTCTTGATGCAGGAGACCTGGTGCAATCCTCCGTCCCTGGCATTTTAGTCCAAATAGGAATTTTTCGATTATTCCGGCATCTGGTTGGGCCACGAGGGAGGACATCCCCTCGTTGAAATGTGCCCACCAGGCTACCGCGCATTTCATCAGCCGCGGGCCCTAGGCATGGGTGGTGGGGTAGCGGTCATTATTAAGGAAGGCCTGGAGCCGAGAGAGACCATTGTGCCTCAGACTTCCGGCTGTGAGTCCCTCTGCATGAAGTGGGGCCTAGGGAGGCAGTTGGGCTTGCTGGTTGTATACCTGGCTCCCCGCTATGTAGCAGCAGCCCTGCCCGAGCTCCTGGAGGTGATCGCTACGGTGGCAGTGGAGACCCCCAGACTTATAGTCATGGGGGACTTTAATCTGCCATCGTTGGGCGAATCATCCGTGGTAGCTCGGGAGTTCATGGCTTCCATGACGGCCATGGACCTGACCCAAGTAATTCAGGGCCCCACCCATGAGGGTGGACATACGCCGGACCTCATCTTCGTCTCGGGCCAATGGAAGAGTGATCTGGGTACAGGGGACATAGTCATCACACCCTTGTCATGGTCAGACCACTCACTTCTCCGACTCGACTTTCCGACCGCTGCTCCCCTCCGCGGGGAGGCGGAACCAGAGTCACCAATCTGGTACCGCCCCAGGCGCTTGATGGACCCAGATGGGTTCCAGACAGCGCTTGGGCCATTTCCTGTATCCCTGACCCACGCCCCGATGGAGGACCTCACGGCCGCATGGAATAGTGCGGCCGTGGGAGCCTTAGATCGGGTCGCGCCCTTGCGGCCTCTCTCGCGGCGGCGAACCACCCTGGCTCCTTGGTTTACTGAGGGGCTGCGGGTGATGAAACGCCGCAAGAGATGCCTAGAGAGAAGATGGAGGGCTAGCCGCTCTGAATCTGACCGGACACAGGTAAGAGCCCATTTACGGACTTACATTGTGGCGCTGAGGGTGGCCAAACGTCATCATTGTGCCACCCTCATAGCATCCGCAGAAAACCGCCCTGCCGCCCTGTTTAGGGTGACCCGTTCCCTCCTTCAACAGAGGGAACGGGAAGCCCCGCTACAGGGTAGAGCAGAGGAATTTGTGATTTTTCTGCAGGAGAAAACCGCCCAGATACAGAGTGAGCTAGCCCCCATTCATGGCCCAGTGGGATGCCACGAGAGAGATCTTGTTTGGGAGGAGTTTGACCCCGTTACTTCCGAGGATATGGACAGGCTACGTGGGCGACTGCGAGCCACCACATGTTTATTGGACCCGTGCCCCTCCTGGCTTGTACTGGCATCCTGGGAGGTGACACGAGGCTGGCTCCAAGAGGTTATCAACGCATCCTTGAGTGAGGGTTCCTTGCCTGCCTCCCTAAAAGAGGCTATGGTGAGGCCCCTCCTCAAGAAGCCCTCTTTGGACCCAGCTCTTTTGAACAACTACCGTCCAGTCTCCAACCTTCCCTTCTTGGCGAAGGTTGTTGAGAGTGTGGTGGCACAACAGTTTCCCCGTCACCTGGAGGAAGTTGACTATCTAGATCCGCGCCAGTCCGGCTTTCGGCCCGGGCATAGCACCGAGACGGCATTGGTCGCGTTGGTAGATGATCTCTGGAGGGCCAGAGATGGGGGATGTTCCTCCATCCTGGTCCTATTAGACCTCTCGGCGGCTTTCGATACCATCGACCATGGTATCCTATTGCATCGGCTGGGGGGGTTGGGGGTGGGAGGCACCGTTTTACGGTGGTTCTCCTCCTACCTCTCTGGCCGATCGCAATTTGTGCGGGCAGGAGAGCAGAGGTCGACCCCGAGACCCCTCACATGCGGGGTGCCTCAGGGGTCGGTCCTCTCGCCTCTCCTGTTTAATGCATACATGAAGCCGCTGGGTGAGATCATCCGTAGTTTTGGGGTAGAGTACCACCTGTACGCTGATGACACCCAGCTGTACATATCTACCCCAAACCACCCCAACGATGCCGTAACGGTGATGTGCCAGTGCCTGGAAGCCGTGCGGATCTGGATGGGAAGTAACGGACTTAGGCTCAACCCGACCAAGACCGAGTGGCTGTGGTTTCCGGCTGCCCGATTCAACCAGCTCTCTCCAAAGCTGGCCATAGGGGGCGAACATCTTGCCCCTGTGGATGGGGGGCGCAATTTGGGTGTCCTCCTGGATACCCGGCTGTCTATGGAAGAGCAAGTGACAGCCGTGGCCAGGAGGGCGTTCTACCAGGTTTGCCTGGTTCGCCAATTGCGCCCCCTATTGGATCGGGACGCCCTTCGCACAGTCACTCATGCCCTCGTGACATCCCGACTGGACTATTGTAACTCTCTCTACATGGGGCTCCCCTTGAGGTGCACCCGGAGGCTTCAGTTAGTTCAGAATGCAGCCGCGCGAGCAATTATGGGGACCACCAGGTTTACCCACGTTACACCGCTCTTGCGCGAGCTGCACTGGCTACCTGTCGTCTTCCGGGTGCGCTTCAAGGTGTTAGTTATCATCTTCAAAGCGCTCCATGGCTCGGGACCTAGCTATCTGCGAGATCGGATCCTGCCCCACACATCCTCACGACCGATTCGCTCCCACAGAGAGGGACTTCTCCGGGTGCCGTCCACTAGACTTTGTCAGCGGGCGACGCCCAGGGGAAGGGCGCTCTCTGTGGCGGGCCCGGCCCTCTGGAACAACCTTCCCCCTGATATTAGAACGACCACTGACCTCCGCTCCTTCCGTGTAAAATTGAAGACCTATTTCTTTCGACTGGCCGGCCTTGAATAGTTCTCTCTGTCTATTGATTCCAAATATTTTAATGGGTTCTTAATCTTAATTATTTTTAGCACGGGTAATACTGTTTAATTCTATTTTAAAGTATGTATTTTGTATTTATTGTATATTGTTTTTAGCTTTGCCTGTGCACCGCCCCGGGTCCCTGTGGGGAGAGGGTGCGGTTAATAAATTTGAATTTGAATTTGAATTTGAATCTGTAGGCGAGAGGAGTCTGTCCCCCCCGCTATCCACTCTCCAGCTCCTAGGTCGAAGTGGGAATGGCACCCCACCAACCGCCGTCTGTGTGGAGACCCCCCGCAGCCATCCCTATGGTAGAGGGTCTCTCCAGGACCCTCAGTGCCCCAGAAGGCGCCCACCAGAGAAAGCAAGCGGCAGACGTGTCAGCAAACACGTCCGTCGCCTCCGGAAACCGGAAGCAAGTACCAACCTTCGTTTTCTTGTGAAGGTTGTTGAGAGTGTGGTGGCGTGGCAGCTCCCTCAGCACCTGGAGAAAACTGTCTATCTGGACTCGCACCAGTCCAGCTTCTGGCCTGGGTACAGCACAGAGATGGCATTGGTCGCATTGGTGGATGATCTCTGGAGGATTCGGGATAGGGGTTGCTCCTCTATCCTGGTCCTGTTAGATCTCTCAGCGGCTTTTGATACCATTGACCATGGTATCATGTTGCACCGGCTGGAGAGGTGGGGGGTGGGGGTCACCATTTTATGGCAATTCTCCTCCTACCTCTCTGTTTAGTCGCAATTTGTGTTGGCAGGAGGGCAGAGGTCAACGTTGAGGTGCCTCACTTGTGGGGTGCCACAGGGGTCGGTCCTCTTGCCTGTCCTGTTCAACATCTATATGAAGCCATTGGGTGAGATCATCCGTGGTTTCGGGGTAGAGTTCCATCAGTACGCTGATGATACTCAGCTGTACATCTCTACCCCGAGCCACCCCAACGATGCCGTGGAAGTGATGTCCCGGTGTCTGGAGGCCTTGTGAGTCTAGATGGGGAGAAACAGGCTCCGACTCAACCCATCCAAGACCGAGTGGCTGTGGCTTCCGGCGTCACGATATAGCCAGCTGGTGCCATCGCAGGCTATTGGGGGCAAGTCATTGGCCCCTACAGAGAGGGCTCGCAACTTGGGTGTCCTCCTGGACTCTCGGCTGTCCCTAGAAGACCATATGACAGCCATGGCCAGGGGGGCTTTTTATCAGGTTCGCCTGATACGCCAGTGGCACCCCTTTCTGGATCGTGACGCTTTACGCACAGTCACTCAAGCCCTCATCATTTCCCGTCTGGACTACTGCAACGCTCTCTACATGGGGCTTCCCTTGAGGTGCACCCGGAGACTCCAGTTGGTCCAGAATGCAGCCCGGCGGGGGATTCTGGGAGTGTCTAGATGCTCCCGTGTGACACCTCTCCTGCGCGAGCTGCACTGGCTGCCTGTGGCTTTCCGGGTGCGCTTCAAGGTATTAGTAACCATCTTCAAAGCGCTCCATGGTAAGGGACCTGGCTATCTGCAAGACCGCCTCCTGCTACCAAACACCTCCCACTGACTAGTCTGCTCCCACAGGGAGGGCCTCCTCAGGGTGCCGTCGGCCAGGCAATGCTGGCTGGAGACCCCCAGGGGGAGAGCCTTCTCTGTGGCAGCTCCTGCGCTCTGGAATGACCTACCCCCTGACCTACAGACAACCACGGACCTGTGCCAGTTCCGTCGAGCCTTAAAGACCTATCTGTTTTGTGTGGCCGGCCTGGCGTAGCTGTTGCTTTAGTTTTTAAATTGGTTTTAGTAAGGGTTTTTTAACTGGATTTAGATCAGGCCAATCCATTTAATATATTTTTAATTGTATTTTAATTGGATTTTATGCTCTATCTTATTGTTCTTATTATTGCCTGTACACTGCCCTGAGTCCTGCAAGGGAGAAGGGCGGTCTAAAAATTTAATAAATCTAAATCTAAATCTAATAAATCTAAATCTAAATCTAAATTTACAGGCAATTGCACATGTGCACGCAGTGCGCATCTGGCGCGTGCACAAAGCGAACTGGCAGCAACACCAGCAGCAACCCACCCCACCTTTACTGCTCTCTAGGAAAGTTTCAGGAGCTGTCAGAAATCAGCATAGTCCTTGGGGAGCAATCAAATCTTGATGAGCTAGGTCAGGCTTGTCAAACTGGCGGCCCAGAGGCCGGATGTGTCACATGCAGGCAACACCCACCCTATCTCCACAAAGGCAAAAAAACCATCATGATATATCACAATACGTCATGTTATGCGATTGAGTTTGACACCCGTGATCTAAGTAAATGATTCCAAGGACATTTTATCTATACCAATATTTGCAACAAAATTATTGAGATACCAGGAAGTCATGAATTTATTATTTTTGACTTGTTGGCCATATTGTTAGGGGATGGATGGAACTTGACTTACGGAAGATTTTAAGATTTTAGTATAAAATGGATCATGCACTTTCTGCAGCATTTCCAGAGAAAGACTATCTCTAAGAACATTGCAAAATTTAGAAAAGGCCCAGGTGCTTTATTTTTCAATTTCTTCTACTCTTAGTCCTGGAATGAAGACAAAACAACAGCTAAAATAGCTTGCAAAAGCTGGGTTATCTTACTCCATTCTGTCTGTATTATTGATGGAGATTTTTGGGCATGTTTGTGTATTACATGGTAAATGAGAATTCTGGGGATTACACTTTTTCCCACCTTGTAAATGAGTCAGAAGAAATAAAACCTGCAGCTGGAATGAGGCTCTGATCACAGACATGTCTATCTATCATCTGCCTTTTTATTTATTTTACTAGTGGCAGCCTTCTGCTAAAAGTTCCAAAACAAAACTAAATGGAACAAAACTCCCTGTAACTTATTACTGTAGGAACACTTTAGAATGTAAACAGTTTCAAAGTGGCCTTTGGACTTAGCTCTGCCTGCCATTGTTCCTCTTTCATACTGCCTCTATTTTGAGAAGATTAGGAAAGTATGGAGAGAAGAAAGGTATGTAAGAATAAGAAAGACAACCTACCAAATAAGAAGGTAGATGATAAGTCAATAGTGTCCTATGAGAAGGTTTCACTGAAGTGATAACATATAAATAATATATATTAGAGTCTCAAATTCAATCTCTGCTATATCCAAATAGAAATGGGAAAAATATTTCTAGTGAATGTTGACAGTTGGGTGATATGCCACATCTTTATTTGATTCTAACTCCAGAACAATATAGTTCATCCTGATAAAATTCCCTTACAAATTGAAGGAAGCAAATCAAAGTGAAGTCATTATGCACCAGCCCTTTTGGACTGTAGCAATATCCTAGTGAAGTCCAATCCAACCATTCTGTGTTTTTAGAAATATAAAGTATATTTTTAACAGAGAATTCACAGTCAACTAGGCCCCAAACATCAATGAAGAGAGTTACCAGTGAAATTGAAATATAACACAATATACAGTAATTGCCATGTTCACCTGACAAGACTCCACAGAGTCTAAACAAACTATCTCTTATCTAAAAAGTATGGACAAGTATTGAGCAAATGCTGCTATTACAAAGGAATTATGGAATAAAGAATAAAGGGTTTTCTGGATCATTCTCCTCTCTTCCTCCAGGTCCTGGAGGCACATGAAAAAATGAATATGACAGAGGCAAGATGGAGTGAACGCTAAGACCAAGAACTTGGAGGAGGATGAACTCCTTCACAGTTGCTTGCAATCAGCAATGGATTGGTTTCAAAGGACAGTCCAGTACTGATTATAGAACTGTTGTTTAAAAGATAATTAAAAGCTTTAGAGATGGAAACACTGCTATGAAAAGATAAAGGGATTCATTATCATTTTGATTTAATTAAGATTTTCCCTGGAAAAATACTTTAGAAAGCTAAGGATTTATTATCTTAGATTATTATTAATATTTTTATTCATTAAACATGAAACTCAGTCAAGTGAACATTTAAAGATGTGTCACAAATGCCATTGACTGGTGCTAATGGTTGATATCGGTTGCTGCCAGCATCCTAGATATCAACCAAGTATCTTCTTAAAATATATGATGCTCCTAGTAGTGCCCTTTTTTGCAGTTCCACTGGCGTTATTGTAGGAAGCCGCAATTTCTTTATATTTTTTCCAAAATTCTTGGACATGGTACCAAATGCTCCGATGACAATGGGTATCACTGTTACATATTTCATCCACAGCTGTGTAGTTTTGATGGCTAGGTCACAATATTTTATGATTTTTTCTAATTCCTTTTCTTTGACTCTGGCATCTCCTGGTACAGCCATATCAACAAACTGTATGCTTCAGCCCTCGACAACCGTGTTATCTGGTGTGTTGTGTTCCAAATGACAATCTGGCTGTATTCAAAAGTCCCACAAGATCTTTACCTTCTCATTTTCAGTAACTTTTACCACTTTGTACTCCCATGACTTTTTGGATATGAGTAAGTTGTATTTTTTAAGGAGGATTAATTTAGCAACTTGGTCATGTCTAGCTTTGTAATCAGTTTGTGAGATTTTGCTGCATTCACATATTAAATGTGAAACAGTTTCAACTTTGTTGTTGCATAGTCAGCAGTTGGGATTGTCAGTGGATTTTTGTATCTTCACTTTCATGGCATTAGTTTGTTAAGCTTGTTCTTGAGCAGCCAGTATTAAACCTTCCGTTTCTTGCTTGATGGCTCCTATCTTAAGCCATGCCTATGTCACATTGTCGTAACATTTTCCTTCAATGTTTTTTCAAATGCTGTCCATGCAAAGCTTTGGTTTTCCATATATTTAATCTGTCATCCAGCTGTTTTTTTAATATTCTGCCTTTGTTTCTATTGTTTTTATAATGTCTCCGTTTTCACAGCCTGCAGGAATTTTTCCATACTTTGGTTCACATAATCATTCAAACTTTGTTTTTCTTCTTCTACAGTTTGATGAATTTGAAATAGCCCTCTTGGCATGTCGATGTCACTTAGTGGATGTAAAGCGTGGTACATATTCAAACATTTGCGCGTTTTCTGGTCCACATTTTCCAGTCCAGCCAAAGTTCAGTTGATGATTCCAGCTGAGTAGCATATAACTGGAACTGCCCATTTATTATTATTATTATTCTGTGGCTAATCTTTGGTGAGATTCACAGCCTTTGGGGTGGTTTGGTAGCTCAGCAGCTGGAGTCCTAACCAAGGACCTAGGAACTGTTAAGGTAACATCGGAGGATATAAGCTGTTTCAAGTAGGGTGGTTTTTTGTAGAGTCAGAATGTTCAAGTCCGGTAAATTTAGAATTTCTAAATAGCGAGTAGCCCTTTAAATATTGCTCCAAAGGCTCCACTTACAATTGGGACAATGCACAATTTCTTTTTCCACAGTCGCTCAACTTCAATTTGCAAGTCCCAGTACTTTGTGATTTTTTTCTTGCTGCTTATTTTCAATTTGTGCATCACCAGGTATTGCAATGTCAATCAACCATACTTTTTTCTTTTCAACTATTATTATGTCAGTTGTGTTGTAGGCCAAGTGCCTGTCAGTCTGAATTCTGAAGTCCCACAAGATCTTGACTTTCTCATTCTCTAAAACATTCTCAACCTGATGTCCCCAGTGGTTTTTGCTGTACTCATATCCAAACTTCTGGCACAATTTCCAGTGAATGATCTTAGCAACACGGTCATGGCGTTGTAGGTAGTCAGTTTGTGAAATTTTGCTGCACCCACTGATCAGGTGGTCAACTGTCTCATCTTTCTCATTACAGAGGCGACATTTGCTGTTGGTGGTAACATGTTGAATTTTTGCCTGCATGTACTTTGTGGCTAAGACTTGTTCTTGAACTACCAAAATAAAGCCTTCTGTTTCTTTTTTCAGTACTCCTGATCTTACCCAGTTCCAAGTTCGTTTTTGGTCAGCTTTGCCTTCAATACTTTGCTTTTCCAATTTTCAGCTCGCTTCTCAATTACTTCTTTCTTACATTCAGCTTTTGACTTAGTTGTTTTTAAAAGGCCTCCTTTATTTACTTCCTTAATCATTGGTTCTTCACTTTTCTGGATGTAATCATTCAAGCTGTGTCTTTCTTCTTCCACAGTCTGCTTTACTTGTAGGAGTCCTCGACCACCTTGTGCTCTTGGTAGATATAATCGGTCAACATCACTTCTAGGATGCAAAGCATGATTCATTGTCATAAGCTTCCTCGTTTTTCTGTCCAAATTGTCCAACTCCATCTGAGTCCAGTCAGATTATTATTATTATTATTATTATTATTATTATTATTATTATTATTATTATTATTATTATTATTATTATTATTATTATTTTTTCTATTGTTACTAGGTCTGAGGTGGAAGTAGAGACTGAATGGAAGGGACAAACTGCTATGTCTAGCTCTCTATATTTACACTACTGTCAAAATCAAACTTGCTTGTCTACGTCATTCCATCACACCTGTTGTGTATGTGAAAAACTTCTCAATCATGCAAACTCAAATTGTGCAACAAAATTTGTTTAAGCCTCAAAAACATTTAGTGCCCATAGTCAAAGCAATGTTTCAAAAATTTTAATATTAGCATCGAAGCTATCATTGCTCTGTAATGCTTTTTAATTATTTCCCTTTTTTAGGAAAGAAAAAATTAGACAGAAAACTGCACTATTCTGCTTTAGATTAAGAAGAGCATTACAAACAAAACTTATAAGGCAGGTTTCCAATTTTACATTCTTCATCTGTATTTGGATAATGGCCAGTACAATTATCTGTAAGGCACTAGTATGAGGAAGGTTAGTATAAGGATTTATAGTGATAAAGATGGATCAAGAAATAAAGAAAATTATCCCTCTCCAAAGATGATCCTTTTCTTTCTATATAGCATTTGTCCTACCATTTCAATGGAAGAATAAAATAAAATCAATCTTTTTTGTGGTCATACATTAGCAGAAAAGAATGGGGTACAATTATTATAAATGGTATAAATTAAAAAAAAAGTATTTATTTAATACTATAAAAGGTATTAATAATGTATTTAAAAGATTATATCTATATACTGTGTTTGTGTATTAATAAAAATGAGAATCTAAAAGGAAATATAAAATATAAAAAAGGTAAAATTAAAAACAATATGAAAGACATGTAGAAAACAGAAGAAATATAATAAAAAGTAAGAGTCTGAAAGGAACGATGGGAAGGGAAGGGAACATATAAAGTTCTAGTTTTTAATTCAACTTTTCACCAATTTTGAATGTCACCCTGTTAAGGTTAGTGTCTGAAAGTAAAGGGAGACCTATAATTGCCCTATGCAACCTAGATATTTATGTCGTAGTGGTAAGAGGAGACAAGAAAGTATCTGTAGTGAGCACTGGAATAATAAGTGCAGCATCCTTTCTGTATGTCACAAGGGCATGGCTGGTCAAAGTAGACAGAAAAGAGGACATGACACTCCCAAATTGAAGGCCCTTCTGTTCTTAGGCTATTGATATGCTATTGAGTACCTGACAGATTCACTGGCAAGAAAGTCTGGTTAGGTCCAATGGGTGATCTAAATTTGTTGTGTATTGTTTAATAAATGCTTTGACCTGATCATACCCCATATTGAGTAGAAGAGCTAGAGAGAACTCCAGTGAAAGAAAAGCTTAATTGAAAAAAATGGAAATCTTTTTTTCTTCTTTTCTGTTTCCTCTTTTTCCCATGAACAGAAGGAGATCGGTTGTGAAACTCCATGTCCACCAATTCAGAAATAATAGTTCAATAGTTCAATTGCAGAATTCTTGCGAATTAATTCATTTTTTAGCTCTTTCTGAAATAAAAATAACCAGATTGGGTTTAAGAGCACCAAGCAGCCACTATCATTAGAAAAACAAATTGAGATAAATGTACTTAACATAAAGACATTAATTTCATTAGCAGGACAATATTAGAGATTGGTACTAAAGTTGCATGTTTCATTAATGAGGAGTAATTATTGTTGTGGCAGGCATAAATTATGGTCCAATCTGGAACTGGTTTGAAAGGAATGGATGCCCCAATTCAAACCATATTATATTTTTGAAGTGGAATATATCCATTCCGCAGAGTTTTGAAGAAGACATACACACAAATATGTGGCAATAGTCTATTGTTTTTAAGAAGCTGCTTGTCTATTGTTTCTAAAAAAAAAATTAGTTGCCACAGCAAGATACTTATATGCGTCTCTTTGAGAATAAGCCAAAGAATAAAATAAAGCTATGTCATTAATTTGTTCTATCCCCTCCTGAACTCAGTCCAGGAACCATGACATTATCTGTTTCTCTCAAATCCTTGAATTAAGCTGTTTTGTTTGCTTAGTTGCTCCTGCTGCCAAGCTTCCTAGCAGGACTCAACGGGAAATCTCAACTCTCCAGACACTTAACTCCTTGATATGAGTTCGCAGAAGACTCTTAGGCATGACTTGGCTAAATTAAAATCATTATTACAGACAAGTATGAAACCACACACATTGTGGTTGTCATTGCCCGTCACAGTGTAAAGAAGTCAGAGCATTCCCTTCCTTCTTTGAAACATCCACAATCCTAATCTGCAATTCCTCTTTCAAATAAAGAAAGTCTTCTTCCTCTCAGGCAGTTTGTTCACCTGTTTTAGATTTCTTTTGTTTGTTTGCTGTTCCTCCAAGTATCTCCGTTCTGCTATTTCCCTGTTGGAATTGTGCTCCACTTCTGCAGAACAACAATTCTGTCTTCTGCACAGTTGTGCCATTGATTTGGGCTCATCTCCTACTGACTGCATTGATATGTTCTTGCCACCTGACCTGTAATTATCAATAACTCTTTAGCTCTTTCAAGAAAGTTCTAATAATCTCTTTAATTTCTGCAAGACATTTAGACATCTGAAAAGGACTTGAAGGAACATGTCTTTTCTCTCAACCTTTTCAATTTGTCGTCATGGGACTTGATTTTCAGGCTGTTTATCTCCAGTTTGTCAATGTTCTTCTTAAAATACTGTAGTAACCTTAGTTTGTGACAGATTAAGATCTTTTAACTACAGTTTATATTTATATCTCTTAATTTCAATACTTTTTTATGCTTACATGACTGAATTTCAACGTATTTGGTTATTCACCCCTTTCGGGAGTTGTTGTTATTATTATTATTATTATTATTATTATTATTATTATTATTATTATTATTATTATTATTATTATTATTATTATTATTATTATTAATTCAATTTCTAGACCGCCCCCTCTCCCCAAAGGGACTCGGTTAATGTATGCATTAACTATCTATTTCAGGTTTTATCTGCAGTACCCTCTTGTGGAAATCTATATAAATAAAAATGTAGGGAGATCGTTTCTGGCTTTGGACACGACGGATGTGTTTCCTACACGTCCGCCGCTGTGTTTCCTTAGCGAGTGCCTTTGGGTGCAGGAGGGGACACGAAGAGTCCCCCCGTAAGGGTGGCCTGCAGTGAGACCCCGGTCGGGGGGGCTGTTCCCGCTATGCCCCAGGAGACGAGGAACGGAGTGCGGGGGGAGTGCTTCCCTTTCGCCGAAGGAGCTGGAACCATGGAGGATTTTTTTCAACGAGCAGAAACGCCGGGGCTGAATGGCTGCGCCGAGGCTCCGGATCAGAAGAAATAGTAATGTGAGTGATTTATTTGAAATTTCTACATTCAACTTTTGAAAGAGAGAAATAGGGGGGAGTTGGGAGAAACAGCCCCCCTGGAAATAAAAGCGGCATTAGAGAACTAGTCCCGCGAAGCGGAGAGAGTGAAAGTGACATCTGATGGATTAATTGAAAAAGGAAATGTATTGCCAAATAAGGAATTACTGTTAAACAATGTATCCTGAGCCTTGCTACATTTAAAATAGACTGTTTCCAAACTTTTACTTTCTTCACCGCTGCCAGCAAGGCGGAAAGATGGCATTTCTTTGTTTCCAGAGGGAACTTTTCCTTTTGAAAATAAGTATTCCTCCACTTTAACAAACTAAATCAGATTAAATTCAAAATATATATAAAAAGGCTTGCTCTAGTGACTTTCAGTGTTCTCTTCCTCTGTGAAGCCTTCTGTTTTTGTTTGGAAAATCATACTTCACTTTTCTCTCTGGAGATTGCAAACTTAATTTGAACTACCATTACTTTTGTCTCGGACTTCACGGACTGCCCACCCTACAGCACCATTTTTCTTCTTCTTTCTTTATACTAACATCTAAAGCTTTAATTATGGCATCGAGAAAGCCTCCATCTGGGAAATCAAGCTCTGCCCCAGCATCTACAAAGCCCAGTCCAACCTCACAATCAAAGATTACAGCTTTACTTCAGAGGGAAACAGAAGCAGAGGATTTCAAGCCACAGAGGAGATGTTTCAAAAAATAATGAATGAAATACAACAAATCTGGAAAGACAATTTAAGTACAAGACTGGAACTTTTGGAGGCACAAAGAGAAATAACAAATTATAAGCAAAAAATTGAGGGGCTGGAGGTGGGGGCAGTTGGGATGGGGGAAGAGATAAAAGATTTTAAGAAGGAAATTACAGATATTACTGGTCAGATGTCTAGAATTGATTTTGAACGTATGTCTTTCTTTTTAAGATTTCAGAATGTTCCAGAAGCAGATAATGAGAATTTAAGAGATTTAATGGCTACAATTTTAGCGGATTATATTAAGAAAAATAAGGAACTTATTTGGGGGGACATTGATTTGATTTATAGAATTAATTCAGCATATGCCAGAATAAACGATGTACCCAGAGAGATACATATTAAATTCATAAGAAGGTCAACAAGGGATGAGATACTGAGAGCACAAAGAGGGGGGCCTTTGATATATCAGCAAAATGAGGTGGCCATACTGAAGCAGATCCCTAAAAAAATACGAGATATAAGAAGGAAATATTCCTTCCTATCGAAAAAATTACATAAAAAGGGGGTGTGGTTCAAGTGGTTGATGCCCGAAGGGATGCTGGTATTCTGGGAGGGAGGAAGAATTAGAATGAAAACAGTGGAAGAGGCAGAGAATTTTCTTAAAAAACATTCCTCAATCCTGGATGATGACGATATGGGAACAGGAGGGGCCATGGCTCCGCCTACTGGAGGGGTGGAGGAGAAAGAAACAATAGCAAAGAGGCTCAGATCACAAAAATAACTCTTTTTTTCTTTTTTTATGTATGGTAATTCCTGTATGGATGTTAATAGAAACAAAGTAATTGAATGTATGAAATTTTACTTTTGACTATGAAATTTATGATTTAAAATGTATGTACCCCTTCCTATTTTTATTATTTCCTAATGGAACTTACACAAGAAGACTCGGAGGCGGTCACCAACCCCGATGTGGAAGCTCTAAAATATTGTTAAAATACCTTACCTACCCCTTTCCTTTTATAAAATGTTAAAACCAATAAAAAATTATTTCAATAAATAAATAAATAAATAAAAAATGTAAAATAGTTTGTACGAATCCACTAATCTACAAAACTACTGCACTGATTTACACCAAACTTTCACACAATGTTCACAAGGATTTCCAATAATAGAATACGTACTCATTTTGTGCCTAGCACACGTGTGTCATGTGCAAGGTACCCAAATGTAAAATGTACCCACTGATTAGGTTTTCACCTCTCTGTAATTCCTCCCACCAACAGTCATTTCCTCAAGAACACTGTACGGAGGCCTAAAAGGGCCAAGACAAGGCACAGAGGATAGCAAACTCCCAGGGGGCCCATAGAGAGAGAGGAAGAAATACAGTTTAATAAAAGAGGGACTAGGGGAGACAGGATAGCAGCCTTCCAATATCTCAGGGGTTGCCACAAAGAAGAGGGAGTCAAGCTATTCTCCAAAGTACCAGAAGGCAGAACAAGAAGCAATGGGTGGAAACTAATTAAGGAGAGAAGCAACTTAGAACTGAGGAGAAATTTCCTGACAGTTAGAACAATTAATCAGTGGAACAGAAATTGCCTCCAGAAGTTGTGAATACCCCAACAATGCAGGTCTTCAAGAAGATGTTGGATAGCCATTTGTCTGAAATGGTATAGGGCTTCCTGCCTAGGCAGGGAGTTGGACTAGATGACCTCCAAGGTCCCTTCCAACTCTGCTACTGTATTATTGTATTACAGTAGGTAGATAGAAAGGGGGAATAGAGAGGGAGGGAGAAATACAGTTTAATATAAAAGGGACTAGGGGAGACAGGATAGCAGCCTTCCAATATCTCAGGAGTTGCCACAAAGAAGAGGGAGTCAAACTATTCTCCAAAGCACCTGAAGGCAGAACAAGAAGCAATGGGTGGAAACTAATCAAGGAGAGAAGCAACTTAGAACTGAGGAGAAATTTCTTGACAGGTAGAACAATTAATCAGTGGAACAGCTTGTCTCCAGAAGTTGTGAATGCCCCAACACTGCAAGTCTTCAAGAAGATGTTGGATAGCCATTTGTCTGAAATGGTATAGGGCAGTGATGGCTAACCTTTTTTGGCTTGCGTGCCAAAAGCAGGGAGAGTTCAGGGGCGATGTGCACAGGTGTGCCACATCCACAATGCTATGTGCATGACCCCCTGTATTTGGCATGCTTTTTATGTCCTCCTCAGACTCCAGAGGCTTTATAGGGGCCTGGGGAGGCTGAAAACAGCCTTCCCCAACCTCCAAAGGGGAAAAAACGGCCTCAAAAGAAGGCCTAAATCAGCTGGCCAGGGCACACATACACACTGAAGCTGACAGGGCAATGCCTCACGTGGCCTAAGAAATGGTTCCGTGTGCCACCTGTGGCACCCGTGCCATAGGTTCGCCATCATGGGTATAGGGCTTCCTGCCTAGGCAGGGAGTTGAACTAGATGACCTCCAAGGTCCCTTCCAACTCTGCTATTGTATTATTGTATTACAGTAGGTAGGTAGATAGAGGGATATATAGAGAGGGAGAAATAAGGTAGGTAGGTAGGTAGGTAGGTAGGGGGAGAAAGGAAGAAATATAGTAGGTAGGTAGGAAGGTAGGTAGGTAGGTGGATAGAGAGGAAGAAATACAGTAGGTAGGTAGGTAGAGGGAGAAAGCAAGAAATATAGTAGGTAGGTAGGTAGGTAGAGGGAGAAAGCAAGAAATACAGTAGGTAGGTAAGTAGAGGGATAGACAGAGAGGGAGAAATACTGTAGGTAGGTAGGTATATAGATAGATAGCGAGAAATACAGTAGGTAGGTAGGTAGGTAGGTAGAGGAATAGAGAGAGAGGGAGAAATACAGTAGGTAGGTAGGTAGATAGAGGGAGAAAGGAAGAAATACAGTAGGTAGGTAGGTAGATAGATAGAGAGGGAGGGAGAAATACAGTAGGTAGGTAGGTTGGGGGTTATATGGTGGTTGTGTGTATTTGTGCAGGTGTAGATCTGGCCATTTAACCAGACTGGGCCACAGCAACACGTGGCCGGGTATAGCTAGTAATTTATAAAATCAGAAAATCCCACAGGTTCTAGAACAGACTTGGATGGCACTCTGCCTGTGATCTTCAAGTTGACTAAAAAAATGATGTTTAGTATGTTTCAATGTGCTTAATAAAACAGCTTAAAAACTACGTTGCAATATGCAAGGGGGTACGAAGACTCAGCCATTAAAGACGCTGAGCTTGTCAATTGTAAAGCTGACAGTTTGGGTTTGAGAGCACAGTGTTTATTTGTCAGCTCCTGCTCACCTATCAATTCAAAATATTTAAATGCAAGTAGATTAATAGGTACCATTTGGTGGGAAAGTAACAATGTTCCGTTCACCTCAGTGTATAGGTTTGCTGCTCACATGACTACTTACAATACAATACAATAGCAGAGTTGGAAGGGACCTTGGAGGTCATCTAGTCCAACTCCCTGCCTAGGCAGGAAACCCTATACCATTTCAGACAAATGGCTATCCAACATTGAAGACTTGCAGTGTTAGGGCATTCACAACTTCTGGAGACAAGCTGTTCCACTGATTAATTGTCCTAACTGTCAGGAAATTTCTCCTCAGTTCTAAGTTGCTTCTCTCCTTAATTAGTTTCCACCCATTGCTTCTTGTTCTGCCCTCAGGTGCTTTGGAGAATAGTTTGACTCCCTCTTCTTTGTGGCAACCCCTGAGATATTGGAACACTGCTATCATGTCTCCCCTAATCCTTTTTATTAAACTAGACATACCCAGTTCCTGCAACCGCTCTTCATATGTTTTAACCTCCAGTCCCCTAATCATCTTTGTTGCTCTTCTCTGCACTCTTTCTAGAGTCTCCACATCTTTTCTACATCGTGGTGACCAAAACTGAATGCAGTATTCCAAGTGTGGCCTTACCAAGGCATTATAAATTGGTATTAACACTTCACGTGATCTTGATTTTATCCCTCTGTTTATGCAGCCTAGAACTGTGTTGGCTTTTTTGGCAGCTTACTCTTTTCGCCATTGAATTTCATTTTATTAGATAGTGCCCAATGTTCAAGTTTGTCAAGATCCTTCTGTATCTTAAGCCTATCTTCTGGAGTGTTGCCTATTCCTGCCAGCTTGGTGTCGTCTGCAAATTTGATGAGTTCCCCATTTATTCCCTCGTCCAAATCATTGATGAAGATGTTGAAGAGTACTGGGCCTAAAACAGAGCCTTGGGGGACTCCACTGCATACTTCCTTCCATGTAGATGCAGTTCCATTGAGGACTACACGTTGAGTGCGGTTGGTCAGCCAGTTACAAATCCATCTGGTGGTGATGCTGTCTAACCCACATTCTTCTACTTTATCTAGTAGTATGTTATGGTCTACCTGGTCAAATGCCTTACTGAAGTCCAAGTAAATTATATCGACAGCATTCCTCTGGTCCACTAATTTTGTCACATTATCAAAGAATGCAATAAGATTAGTCTGGCATGATCTGTTTTTGACAAAACCATGTTGGCTTTTGGTTATTATTTTGTTTCTTTCTAGGTGTGCAGTAATTTGCTGCTTGATTATTTTTTCCAGAATCTTTCCTAGTATTGAGGGCAGGCTGATGGGTCTGTAGTTTCCTGGATCTATCTTTTTTCCTTTTTTGACGATGGGAACCACATCAGCTGTTTTCCAGTCCTCTGGTAGTTCCCCGGTGTTCCAGGATCTCTGAAAGATATAGTTCAGTGGTTCTGAGATCTCATCTGCCAGTTCCTTCAGAACCCTGGGATGTAATTCATCCGGTCCTGGTGATTTGAACTCGTCTAGGGTAGACAGGTGCTCACCTTACTTTTTTTCTTCCCTATTTCAATTTGTGTTTCTAATCTGATTTTTGTGGTGCTGTTTTTGATAGATTGGACTGTTTTATCCCTTTGTGTAAAGACAGATGCAAAACATGAGTTGAATAGTTCTGCTTTCTCCCTGTTGCTTGTCACCTTCTTGCCATTTTCTCCCAGCAATGGACCAATTGTTTCTTTAATTTTTTTCTTGTTTTTAACATGTTGGAAAAAGCTTTTTTTGTTATTTTTTACTTTTGTGGCAAGCCTTTCTTCATTGTGAGCCTTAGCTTTCCTCACTTCAACTTTACAGGCTCGGGCTATTTGCTGATATTCTGCCTTAGTTATGTCCCCCTCTTTCCACTTTTTATACTTATCTTTTTTGTCTTTCAATTTATCAGAGAGTTCTTTATGCAGCCATGCTGGTTTCTTTTGGGAGCTGTTATTTTTCTTCTTCATTGGTATTGTGCTAGACTGGGCTGAAGACACTTTAGTGACTTCAGACAATGCTGGCTCTCTTGGCTAAGAAATAGAGATGAACACTTCCCCCTAGAGTTGGATACAACTGGACAGGGGAAACCTTTACCTTTAGTATCCAAAATACTTTACCAACTTGTTAACAAGCTTATAAAGGAAAATACTGTAGAATCTACTGTTAAATGAAGAGTATTCCCCTGGAAGAGGGAAAAGAAGCAGTTCCAAGTGTGTCAGGCCATATTTTTAATAGCTTCTGTTCTTTTTGAGTAATCAATGTATTATTTTCATATGCTTACAAGTAGATTTGTAGATCCATCATTTTCCTTTATATTATGTCTTAAATAAATATGCTTCTAATTAATTAATTCTAATTAATCAGTATAATTCTCATACTTTAGTGGTTGTAAAAGAGTTTTTCAGAAAACAATAAGATACGTATGTTGCCCACATTATTAATCTCTGGGTTTTAATTCTCAAATCTGTCACACTAGGGAGAAAATATAATATTAAATGAAGCTCACATGAGAAGAAATGTTCACATGAGAAGAAATGTGTGTAGTCATGGTAATATACATTTACCATTTTTTTTAAATAGCCTTAATAATCTTAAATGCAAAATGAAACAACAATCGATATACATTTTATTGTCACCCCATACAAAATAAATTAAATAAAAAAATAAATATGAACTGAGGTATCACTTTCGAATCAGGCCATATGTATTCATAGAATATGTAATGTATGTAAAATATATAAAGATGGGAATTCTACTAATTATTTTCTATGGAACTCAGAGGAACTGATCTGGTTTCAGATCGAGTTAGAAGTCCCATTGATTCTGGAATTAGATTCTGTGATATTTCTGTGGAGTCTCATCCAGTGATCCAGAAGAAGAAGTCAGAAGTAAATTACTAACATTGATTTAAAAACTGATTTATAGTACAAGCTTAAACTCTTGAGGAGTGCTTCAATTCAATTCAATTGTCCAATGCCGCACAATAGGGAAAAGAATATTTGTTTCCTGCTGCTGTTCTTCCCATTGTTTGCCATGCTGATGAACATATTTAGCTGATATTTTTTTTCTGAGTCAGAAGTACAATGGTCAGCGTCCTCCTGTAGTGGCAATGCAAAAGTCCATTATTATTCCAAAGAGTTTAGTGACATATTTTTATTTTTCCTTCTTATGTAGAAAGTTTAGAGCTCATTCTGAACTAACCTTCTTGTTTTTTCACTCTTCTTTACTGAATGGAGGAGAAAGGAGTGGGGAATCTTTCCATAGCTGCATACTGTGAAAGTTTCAGATTCCAATTCCAGAGTCATGTCCTAGCTAGTTAAGGTCAGGTCTTAAAGTCTCATGACCAAAATGACGCCATGTTGCCAAGTTATTGTTGTTCATTGGGAGTTATCACACACTGAGTGCTGTGGAAATTGGCTGCCTATAGGGTAACTTGGCTGTTGTTATTAAGGAGCTCCTGGAAACTTTAAGAGATTTGAGTAACATCTTACTTGCTATCTACACTTTTATGTTATGCTTTTAAATCTGTTTGTTTGAGTTTAATAATTAAGCTTAAAATCCCTTTAGTCACTAGTGTTGACTAACAAGCAAATACTGAAACACATAATAACCAAAGTGTCACTAGAGGCAAAAATCACGAAATCACATCTCACTTTGGCCATGTCATGTGGGGGGATTCACTGGAGAAAGCAATTATATTTGGAAAAGTTAGCAGAAACCAGGTCATCAAAGAACATGATGGCTGGACACCACCAAAGCTGACCCAAGTCAGAGCATAGAAAAACTCAAAGAACTGGTGCAAGGTCAGAAGATGTGGAGAGACCTAATAATAATAATAATAATAATAATTTAATTTCTATCCCGCTCTCTCTCCCCAAGGGGACTCGAGGCGGGGCACAGGCAATTAAAAATACAAATAGACCACAAACAAATACAAAATACAAAGTTAAAAATAAATTAAATAAATCCTGCGCTAAAACCCATAACTAAACTAAAAATTACCCCTAAAAAACCCTGACCTAAAAAGAGACTACCCAAGGCCGGCCAGACGAAAAAAGTGCGTCTTTAATTTTAAGCGGAAGGAGCGGAGGTCCGTGGTTGTCCTGATATCGGGGGGAAGGTCATTCCAGAGGGCTGGGCCCGCCACAGAGAAGGCCCTTCCCCTGGGCGTCGCCCGCTGACAAAGTCTAGTGGACGGCACCCGGAGAAGTCCCTCTCTGTGGGAGCGAATCGGCCGTGAGGATGTATGGGGCAGGATCCGATCCCGCAGGTAGCTAGGTCCCGAGCCATGGAGCGCTTTGAAGATGGTAACTAACACCTTGAAGCGCACCCGGAAGACGACAGGTAGCCAGTGCAGCTCGCGCAACAGCGGTGTTACATGGGCAAACCTAGAGGTGCCCATAATTGCTCGCGCGGCTGCATTCTGGACCAACTGAAGCCTCCGGGTACACCTCAAGGGGAGCCCCATGTAGAGAGAGTTGCAATAATCCAGTCGGGATGTCACGAGAGCATGAGTGACTGTGCGAAGGGCGTCCCGATCCAATAGGGGGCGCAACTGGCGTACCAGGCGAACCTGGTAAAACGCCCTCCTGGCCACGGCTGTCACTTGATCTTCCATGGACAGCCGGGTATCCAGGAGGACACCCAAGTTGCGCGCCCCATCCACAGGGGCAAGATGTTCGCCCCCTATGGCCAGCGTTGGAGAGAGCTGGTTGAATCGGGCAGCCGGAAACCACAGCCACTCGGTCTTGGTCGGGTTGAGCTTAAGTCCGTTACTTCCCATCCAGATCCGCACGGCTTCCAGGCACTGGCACATCACCGCTACGGCATCGTTGGGGTGGTTTGGGGTAGATATGTACAGCTGGGTGTCATCAGCGTACAGGTGGTACTCTACCCCAAAACCACGGATGATCTCGCCCAGCGGCTTCATGTATGCGTTAAACAGGAGAGGCGAGAGGACCGACCCCTGAGGCACCCCGCATGTGAGGGGTCTCGGGGTCGACCTCTGCTCTCCTGCCCGCACAAATTGCGATCGGCCAGAGAGGTAGGAGGAGAACCACCGTAAAACGGTGCCTCCCACCCCCAACCCCCCCAGCCGATGCAATAGGATACCATGGTCGATGGTATCGAAAGCCGCCGAGAGGTCTAATAGGACCAGGATGGAGGAACATCCCCCATCTCTGGCCCTCCAGAGATCATCTACCAACGCGACCAATGCCGTCTCGGTGCTATGCCCGGGCCGAAAGCCGGACTGGCGCGGATCTAGATAGTCAACTTCCTCCAGGTGACGGGGAAACTGTTGTGCCACCACACTCTCAACAACCTTCGCCAAGAAGGGAAGGTTGGAGACTGGACGGTAGTTGTTCAAAAGAGCTGGGTCCAAAGAGGGCTTCTTGAGGAGGGGCCTCACCATGGCCTCTTTTAGGGAGGCAGGCAAGGAACCCTCACTCAAGGATGCGTTGACAACCTCTTGGAGCCAGCCTCGTGTCACCTCCCAGGATGCCAGTACAAGCCAGGAGGGGCACGGATCCAATAAACATGTGGTGGCTCGCAGTCGCCCACGTAGCCTGTCCATATCCTCGGAAGTAACGGAGTCAAACTCCTCCCAAACAAGATCTCCCCCGTGGCATCCCACTGGGCCATGAATGGGGGTTAGCTCACTCTGTATCTGGGCGGTTTTCTCCTGCAGAAAAATCACAAATTCCTCTGCTCTACCCTGTAGCGGGGCTTCCCGCTCCCTCTGTTGAAGGAGGGAGCGGGTCACCCTAAACAGGGCGGCAGGGCGGTTTTCTGCGGATGCTATGAGAGTGGCACAATGATGACGTTTGGCCACCCTCAGCGCCACAATGTAAGTCCGTAAATGGGCTCTTACCTGTGTCCGGTCAGATTCAGAGCGGCTAGCCCTCCATCTTCTCTCTAGGCATCTCTTGCGGCGTTTCATCACCCGCAGCTCCTCAGTGAACCAAGGAGCCAGGGTGGTTCGCCGCCGCAAGAGAGGCCGCAAGGGCGCGACCCGATTTAAGGCTCCCACGGCCGCACTATTCCATGCGGCCGTGAGGTCCTCCATCGGGGCGCGGGTCAGGGATACAGGAAATGGCCCAAGCGCTGTCTGGAACCCATCCGGGTCCATCAAGCGCCTGGGGCGGTACCAGATTGGTGACTCTGGTTCCGCCTCCCCGCGGAGGGGAGCAGCGGTCGGAAAGTCGAGCCGGAGAAGTGAGTGGTCTGACCATGACAAGGGTGTGATGACTATATCCCCTGTACCCAGATCACTTTTCCATTGGCCCGAGACGAAGATGAGGTCCGGCGTATGTCCACCCTCGTGGGTGGGGCCCTGAATTACTTGGGTCAGGTCCATGGCCGTCATGGAAGCCATGAACTCCCGAGCTACCACGGATGATTCGCCCAACGATGGCAGGTTAAAGTCCCCCATGACTATAAGTCTGGGGGTCTCCACTGCCACCGTAGCGATCACCTCCAGGAGCTCGGGCAGGGCTGCTGCTACATAGCGGGGAGCCAGGTATACAACCAGCAAGCCCAACTGCCTCCCTAGGCCCCACTTCACGCAGAGGGACTCACAGCCGGAAGTCTGAGGCACAATGGTCTCTCTCGGCTCAAGGCCTTCCTTAATAATGACCGCTACCCCACCACCCCTGCCTAGGGCCCGCGGCTGATGAAATGCGCGGTAGCCTGGTGGGCACATTTCAACGAGGGGATGTCCTCCCTCGTGGCCCAACCAGGTCTCCGCAATTCCTACCAGGTCCGGCTCCCCCTCTGACACAAGGTCACCTGGCCCACAGAATCACCAAGAGTTAGACTCAATTGAACGGATAACACCACCATCATCATTCACTGCTGTGCTTATTGTCTATGGAGTCAAAAGAGACAATTGACTGAGCATCTGATCACCTTATCAGTCCCCTGCCACTTCGCAAAACACCTCCCACTGATCTTTTTGTTGATTCTACAATGTCTTCTCTTGGATACTTTCCAAAATAAAATATTTTCTGACTTCCAAAATAGACAGATGTGATATCTGACCTATCAGCTATAAACATGAATCAAGCCATTTCATGGCTATTGTAGAACATACAGAAATAGAGTGTATGGAAATAGCTATTTTATGAGCAATATTCTCTATACATACAGTATAGACAGCAATGTATAACATAAAAAAGAAATATTAAAACAGAAGGAGAATCCTGTGAGGGAGCCACAGACAGCTGTGAAATCATGAAACCAGTGAAAGACCAGAGACTTCTTAACCAATTATTTTAGAGCCTGCACATGGTAAACCCATGATTCTGGATCTGGAAATTCATATTAATAATAATAATAATAATAACTTTGCATTTATTAACCGCTCCCTCTCCCCACAGGGACCCGGGGCGGTGCACAGGAGAAACTAAAAACAATATAAACAATCAATACAAAATATACAGTTTAAAACACCATTAAACTATGTTATCCCGTGCTAAAAAATTAAAACCCATTAAAATACATTTAAAAATCTATAGACAGAGAGACTATCCAAGGCCGGCCAGTCGAAAGAAATGGGTCTTTAGTTTCATACGGAAGGAGCGGAGGTCCGTGGTCGTTCTGATATCGGGGGGAAGGTCGTTCCAGAGGGCCGGGCCCGCCACAGAGAGAGCCCTTCCCCTGGGCGTCGCCCGCTGACAAAGTCTGCTGGACGGCACCCGGAGAAGTCCCTCTCTGTGGGAGCGAATCGGTCGTGAGGATGTATGGGGCAGGATCCGATCCCGCAGATAGCTAGGTCCCGAGCCATGGAGCGCCTTAAAGATGATAGTTAGCACCTTGAAGCGCACCCGGAAGACGACAGGCAGCCAGTGCAGCTCGCGCAGGAGTGGTGTAACGTGGGCGAACCTGGTGGTCCCCATAATTGCCCGCGCGGCTGCATTCTGAACTAACTGAAGCCTCCGGGTGCACCTCAAGGGAAGCCCCATGTAGAGAGAGTTACAATAGTCCAGTCGGGATGTCACGAGGGCATGAGTGACTGTGCGAAGGGCGTCCCGATCCAATAGGGGGCGCAATTGGCGAACCAGGCGAACCTGGTAAAACGCCCTCCTGGCCACGGCTGTCACTTGCTCTTCCATAGACAGCCGGGTATCCAGGAGGACACCCAAATTGCGCGCCCCATCCACAGGGGCAAGATGTTCGCCCCCTATGGCCAGCGTTGGAGAAAGCTGGTTGAATCGGGCAGCCGGAAACCACAGCCACTCGGTCTTGGTCGGGTTGAGCCTGAGTCCGTTACTTCCCATCCATATTATAGGCATTATATACAAGGGACATAATTCATTCTAATTATCATGTAGCAAATATTATATTCCTTATTTATGGCCAGTTTGTACTGCATAAGGTCTTGATAGATCCCATTATGGGAACAAATGCTTTTGTTCTTGTTATTTTATTAATAAAGACAGGCTAAATGTGCACTCAACTATCCAAACTTTATTTCCACTAAGTGTTCAACATGTCACACAATGCATTTTTTGTGGGTTAGCATAAAAGCCTCTTCTTCTTTTCCTTTATCCCCCTTACCGAGATGTGCCTATAATGTTCTTTCTTCTGAATGTTAACCAAAAACACATAAATATTATGTGGCAGCTGTTTACACAGATGTTTCTGTGCTATTCCTTCCCCTCTTGGTTCTTCTTAAATTGTATCATTTTCCAGAAAATACTTAATTCATTGTTTTTTCTGGAAACGTTGATCCCTTTCAATAGTATTATATCACAATAAAAATCCAGTAATATTCTGTCAGAGTTCCAGATAGAATTGGAGCCTAATAAAATATATTTCATTCAATGAATGTTGATTCTTAATACTCCTACATTTTTTTTAAAAAGCATTTAACTATCGTGTTGAATTAGAAAAGATTCAATTGTCATTTTCTTTTTAAAAAAGGAATCATATTCAATTCTATTTTAATTTAAATCTCAACTGGCAATAAAAGTTATTGTTTACAGGTCAAGGATGAATCCAGCCAGGAATTACTTTTACATGGAACTTAATGTTGAATAGCACGATGTTGTAATAATAGGAGTACATAGTGCTTAAAAGTGCTAAAAAGGAAACCATGAGCATACACACAGACACATTTCTAATGAAGAGATAGCTTGGTGAGCCAAATTGGCCTACAGCTCAATCCAGCAGGTTACTTCCTTGCATTTTAGTTCAAGGCATGGATGGAAGAACAATTTGATTTTTTGATCAGATCTGATTCTTCAGTGGTCCAGATTAAGATCCTTTAAAGCAGAATCTCAAAGGTGCTTTTTTCAAAAGGCAAATGGAGAGGGGGGGGGGGGTCCGTAGGGAAGAAGAAGATGCTTCTTTCTCAAAGAATAAGCACCTTTGAGACAAAAATGACCTGGATGATTCAGAATCTCCACAGACTTTAAAGCGGACCAGATCTACTTTTCATATTCCTAGTAAACTAGCCTATTTATACTTGATGTTACAATGACTACTACCCTGTGCTTAGGCACCAGATTACGTCCTTTGTTCAATTGGTCTCTCATGCAAATGGGAACTCTGGCTAGAAGATCAGAATTCTAAGTTGTAACTGTAACCCAATGCAGCAGATGGTTGGACAGACACGCTGACTCTTTATTCATGTTCAATTATGACATGTTTTCTGTGGTTATTTCCTTCATGTAATAATAATAATAATAAATTAAGATTTATTAACCGCACCCTCTCCCCACAGGGACCCGGGGCGGTGCACAGGCATAATTAAAAACAATATACAAAATACAAACATTACTTAAAATAGAATTAAATAAATCTACCCATGCTAAAAATATATAATTAAAACCCATTAAAATTTGTAATTAAAAGACAGAGAGAACTATTCAAGGCCGGCCAGTCGAAAGAGATGGGTCTTCAATTTTACCCGGAAGGAGCGGAGGTCGGTGGTCGTTCTAATATCAGGGGGAAGGTCGTTCCAGAGGGCCGGGCCCGCCACAGAGAGCGCCCTTCCCCTGGGCGTCGCCCGCTGACAAAGTCTAGTGGACGGCACCCGGAGAAGCCCCTCTCTGTGGGAGCGAATCGGTCGTGAGGATGTGTGGGGCAGGATCCGATCTCGCAGATAGCTAGGTCCCGAGCCATGGAGCGCTTTGAAGATGATAACTAACACCTTGAAGCGCACCCGGAAGACGACAGGTAGCCAGTGCAGCTCGCGCAGGAGCGGTGTTACATGGGCAAACCTGGAGGTGCCCATAATTGCTCGCGCGGCCGCATTCTGAACTAACTGAAGCCTCCGGGTGCACCTCAAGGGGAGCCCCATGTAGAGAGAGTTGCAATAGTCCAGTCGGGATGTCACGAGGGCATGGGTGACTGTGCGAAGGGCGTCCCGATCCAATAGGGGGCGCAATTGGCGAACCAGGCGAACCTGGTAAAACGCCCTCCTGGCCACGGCTGTCACTTGCTCTTCCATAGACAGCCGGGTATCCAGGAGGACACCCAAATTGCGCGCCCCATCCACAGGGGCAAGATGTTCGCCCCCTATGGCCAGCGTTGGAGAAAGCTGGTTGAATCGGGCAGCCGGAAACCACAGCCACTCGGTCTTGGTCGGGTTGAGCCTAAGTCCGTTACTTCCCATCCAGATCCGCACGGCTTCCAGGCACTGGCACATCACCGCTACGGCATCGTTGGGGTGGTCTGGGGTAGATATGTACAGCTGGGTGTCATCAGCGTACAGGTGGTACTCTACCCCAAAACCACGGATGATCTCACCCAGCGGCTTCATGTATGCATTAAACAGGAGAGGCGAGAGGACCGACCCCTGAGGCACCCCGCATGTGAGGGGTCTCGGGGTCGACCTCTGCTCTCCTGCCCGCACAAATTGCGATCGGCCAGAGAGGTAGGAGGAGAACCACCGCAAAACGGTGCCTCCCACCCCCAACCCCCCCAGCCGATGCAATAGGATACCATGGTCGATGGTATCGAAAGCCGCCGAGAGGTCTAATAGGACCAGGATGGAGGAACATCCCCCATCTCTGGCCCTCCAGAGATCATCTACCAACGCGACCAATGCCGTCTCGGTGCTATGCCCGGGCCGAAAGCCGGACTGGCGCGGATCTAGATAGTCAACTTCCTCCAGGTGACGGGGAAACTGTTGTGCCACCACACTCTCAACAACCTTCGCCAAGAAGGGAAGGTTGGAGACTGGACGGTAGTTGTTCAAAAGAGCTGGGTCCAAAGAGGGCTTCTTGAGGAGGGGCCTCACCATAGCCTCTTTTAGGGAGGCAGGCAAGGAACCCTCACTCAAGGATGCGTTGATAACCTCTTGGAGCCAGCCTCGTGTCACCTCCCAGGATGCCAGTACAAGCCAGGAGGGGCACGGGTCCAATGAACATGTGGTGGCTCGCAGTCGCCCACGTAGCCTGTCCATATCCTCGGAAGTAACGGGGTCAAACTCCTCCCAAACAAGATCTCTCTCGTGGCATCCCACTGGGCCATGAATGGGGGCTAGCTCACTCTGTATCTGGGCGGTTTTCTCCTGCAGAAAAATCACAAATTCCTCTGCTCTACCCTGTAGCGGGGCTTCCCGCTCCCTCTGATGAAGGAGAGAACGGGTCACCCTAAACAGGGCGGCAGGGCGGTTTTCTGCGGATGCTATGAGGGTAGCACAATGATGACGTTTGGCCACCCTCAGCGCCACAATGTAAGTCCGTAAATGGGCTCTTACCTGTGTCCGGTCAGATTCAGAGCGGCTAGCCCTCCACCTTCTCTCTAGGCATCTCTTGCGGCGTTTCATCACCCGCAGCCCCTCAGTAAACCAAGGAGCCAGGGTGGTTCGCCGCCGCGAGAGAGGCCGCAAGGGCGCGACCCGATCTAAGGCTCCCACGGCCGCATTATTCCATGCGGCCGTGAGGTCCTCCATTGGGGCGCGGGTCAGGGATACAGGAAATGGCCCAAGCGCTGTCTGGAACCCGTCCGGGTCCATCAAGCGCCTGGGGCGGTACCAGATTGGTAACTCTGGTTCCGCCTCCCCGCGGAGGGGAGCAGCAGTCGGAAAGTCGAGTCGGAGAAGTGAGTGGTCTGACCATGACAAGGGTGTGATGACTATATCCCCTGTACCCAGATCACTCTTCCATTGGCCCGAGACAAAGATGAGGTCCGGCGTATGTCCACCCTCATGGGTGGGGCCTTGAATTACTTGGGTCAGGTCCATGGCCGTCATGGAAGCCATGAACTCCCGAGCTGCCACGGATGATTCGCCCAACGATGGCAGATTAAAGTCCCCCATGACTATAAGTCTGGGGGTCTCCACTGCCACCGTAGCGATCACCTCGAGGAGCTCGGGCAGGGCTGCTGCTACATAGCGGGGAGCCAGGTATACAACCAGCAAGCCCAACTGCCTCCCTAGGCCCCACTTCATGCAGAGGGACTCACAGCCGGAGGTCTGAGGCACAATGGTCTCTCTCGGCTCCAGGCCTTCCTTAATAATGACCGCTACCCCGCCACCCCTGCCTAGGGCCCGCGGCTGATGAAATGCGCGGTAGCCTGGTGGGCACATTTCAACGAGGGGATGACCTCCCTCGGGGCCCAACCAGGTCTCCGCAATTCCTACCAGGTCCGGCTCCCCCTCTGACACAAGGTCACTAATGAGGGGGGCTTTGTTGACAACGGACCTGGCGTTGCAGAACATCAGCCGCAGACCCTGGCTCTGTATTCCCTGGCCACCTAGCCTGCGGGGGTTGTGGCACCCGACCGTTTGTAACCAACGGCTGCGTGCCACCAACCGGGAGGATGAGAATTGTCTCCCCTCGGTCCTGCCCCTCCCCACGACCCTCTGAATTGGTATGCCCTCCTGAGGAACGACTCGGGTATCCCCCTTCCTTTCGCCTTCCGCTTCCCGCCGTCGACTGCTATCCTGGCCCTTACTATTGATCGTTGCTTCCGTCTCCATCTGTCTATATCTTTTTTTAAACCCCTCCCCCACCCCAGAACCCCTTAAAAGCCTAATTAAAAATTTATTTAAAAACCCCCTGAGCTTGCGTTTTTTCCACCTCTCTGGATTAATTAACCCATCCTTGAGGTGGGCCCGAGATAGACTAAGGGGCCAAACCTGCGAGAGGGGGGACTCTCGCAGATCAAGGAGGTCGGACCTTGAATAAAAAACCATCCCGTGGCTCCATTGCTGGCTTTAAGGGAGGAAACGCCAAGATAAAGTGCAAATGCAAGTCAAATCAACAGGGGAAATAGATCATAAGAGTCAGTCAGTTCTTCCTCGGGTAGAGGCTTTCCACGGGGTGGCTGGAGCTGTTTTTCCTTTGGGCTGGCCTTGCTTCACTCTCACCCCCCCTCCCCGTAGATGTTTTATCGGGGAGTCCTGGGGGGGGGGAGGAAAATTCCCTCCACTGTTCTATCAGGCCTCCACAGGGCCTCACCGCGTCGCAGGCTCGCCACCCCACACCAGGGCCTCAGCCAGGGCCTCCACCACTCCAATAGGCCTCTGTTGGGGCCTCCAGCGCTCCATCGGTCCGCCGCACCTCCCGTCCCTCTGCGGCCGCCAACCTCACCAGACATCCCCTGTGGAGGCCTTCACCCGGCCTCGCTGCTCCACGGGGGCCTCCACCGGATTTGAGATGGTCCGCGCAGCTCTGCCACTGCTCCGCCGCCGCTCCGCCTTTCCACCCGGCGTTCCGGCGCTCCCTCCAGCGCTCCGCTGCCACTCAGCCCCTCCGCCGGGGGCCACCAGCCTCCGCCAACCTCCGCTGGGGCCTCCGGCCTTTTGGCGCTCTCCGCCGCCGCTCCGCCAGGGCCTCCGGCCTCCACCAGCCTCCGCCAGGGCCTCAGGATCTTCCGGCGCTCTCCACCGCCGCTCCATTCCGTCTGAGGCCTCCGGCCTCCACCGGCTTCTGCCAGGGCCTCCGGCCTTCCGGCGCTCCCTCTGCCGCCGCTCTAACGGTCCACCAGAGCCTCCAGCCTTTGCTTGGCCTCCGCTAGGGCCTCCGACTTTCCGGCCTGCCGGCGTTTTTTTTTTTCCGGCGTTTCCTCCAGGCTCCCCCCCCGCGCCTCCCGTCTCAGCCGTCACACTCACCGGCGTTGGAAAGGCCTCAGTGTGACGGCTGGGTCTTCAACTTGCTGGGCCGGCCCTTACCGATCACCCCAAAGGGGCCGGCCGCGTCCCCCGAAGCCAAATGGGCCTCCGGTCAGCATCGCCTCAAAGCTCCGCCGCCATTCCTTCGCGCATGCTCAGTATCACTTGAGGGCAGTATGTGCCCTCAAGTGAGTCATGACAAGTCCCTGAAGTTTTCTTGGCAAATTTTTCAGAATTTGTTTGATCTTGCGTTCTTCTTTGGGTTAAGAAAAAAGGACTGGTCCAAGGTCACTCAGTTGGCTTAGTGCCTAAGTCAGGAGTAGAAGTCACAGTCTCCAGTTATTTGCAAATACGTTAATCATGATAGATTTCTTCCATGGAGCACTTCTTGTAGGGTCTTTAATCTGTTTCCTAAATCTGAAAATACCATACTGACACATGCAATTAAATCCTCTCGCTGTAGTTGTTAAAAATACTTGACAATGATACTAATGATACATTTCTTTTATAAATGATGTTTCACTACTTTGACAACTTATCCATTCTGTTATTCATAACATGCTCCATAATACAGTCTAAGATTAGGAAATGCTAGCCTACCACTTCATTTTGAATCTGGAAGATTTAAATCATATTCTTGTTTTTTACTCTATCCATCTACAGTAAATCTATTAATTCTTCCTTCCAGTGTTGCCAATTTTTGTTTAAAATTGGAATTGCCGCCATTTGGTAAAAGAAATTCATCTTGGGTAATATATTCATTTTTATTGTCTCAAGAAGTCCCAGCCAAGAAAGTTTTAAACATTTCCTCCTTTCAAGATCTTGTTTTATTTCCTTCCATAAATAATTGTATTTATTTTGAAATATATTTTTATTGCATCCTGATAAATGCACTCCTATATATTTCATTTCTATTATCTAACAGCCAGTCTGTTTTTCTTTTCTTTTCTTTTTTTAACCACAGTCTTTTTCTTTGGAAGTTGTATTATTGTTATTTTAGTTTTATTTGTATTGATTTTGTATCAGTGAGGTTGCTAAAATGTTTGATTATTTTGAAATATCAAAAGGAAAGTTGTGGTTCTGTAATTGTTAGCATTGCACTATCTGAAGTATATGCTTCGATATTCAATATCTGCTTCATGATTATAGAAAGAAAGGCTTTTGGTTTTGTTAATCATGTTTAGTTTTATTGCATTTGTATACCGCCCTATCTCCCTGACGGGACTCAGGGCGGTGCACAGGAAGTAGTAAAAGCAGTAACAATAAATACAGTAAAAATAGAATAAAAATAGATTAAATTTAACACCGCATGCTAAAATTAGATTTAAAACCCTTACTAAAGACTCTAAAAACTATGCCAGCCAGCCGCATGAAACAAGTGTGTTTTTAATGTCCGGCGGAAGAGGCGCAGGTCCATGATTGTACGAAGGTCGGGGGGCAGGTCATTCCAGAGGGCGGGGCCTGCCATAGAGAAAGCTCCACCCGTCCAAGACTGACTGGCTGTGGCTTCCGGCGCCCCGGTTCAGCCAGATTATCCCAACTCTGGTCATTGGGGGTGAAACACCGGCCCACATGGAGAGGGCGTGCAATTTGGGTGTCTTCCTGGATTCCCGGCTGTCTATGGAAGATCATGTGGCAGCCGTGACCAGGGGGGCGTTTCATCAGGTACGCCTGATGCGCCAATTGCGCCCCTTACTGGACCGGGGTGCCTTATGCACAGTCACTCAAGCACTCGTCACCTCTCGACTCGACTACTGTAATGCTCTCTACATGGGGCTCCCCTTGAGGTGTACCCGAAAGCTGCAGCTAGTCCAGAACGCAGCCGCGCGGGTGATTACGGGAGCGCCTAGACACTCCCACATAACACCTATCCTGCGCGAGCTGCACTGGCTTCCTGTGGTCTTTCGGGTGTGCTTCAAGGTTTTAACGACCATCTTTAAAGCGCTCCATGGCTCGGGGCCTAGTTATATGCGAGACCGCCTCCTGCCCCATACATCCCTCAGACCGATACGCTCCCACAGAGAGGGCCTCCTCAGGGTGCCATCAGCTGGACAATGCCGACTGGTGACACCCAGGGGAAGAGCCTTCTCTGTGGCGGGGCCAGCCCTCTGGAACGACTTACCCCCTGAACTCCGCACCATCTCCGACCTCCGCCTCTTCCGCAAGTGTCTGAAGACACATCTATTCCATCTAGCCGGCCTAGCGTAACCTTCATTACTGACTATTAGACAGTTTTAAATTTGGGATTTTTAATTCGGTTTTTAGCGCAGGGTTTTATTAGAATAAGTTTTTTAAATTTTATATGTTTTGTATGTATTTTAACATTCCTGTGCGCCGCCCTGGGTCCGTTTGGAGAAGGGCGGGGTATAAATTCAATAAAATAAAATAAATAAATAAATAAAGGCTCTTCCCCTGGGGGCCGCCAGCCGGCATTGTCCAGCAGACGGCACCCTGAGGAGGCCCTCCCTGTGGGAGCGGACAGGTCGAAGGGAGGTATGTGGTAGGAGGCGGTCCCACAAGTAACCAGGACCCATGCCATGGAGCACTTTAAAGATGGTTACTAACACCTTGAAGCGCACCCGGAAAGCCACATTGTAGAATGTACTTAGAAAAATTGGAAACTTCTAACATCTCACTAAGACATACAGGAAATGATAATATAGAGATAACATGGAAAAACAGACTGGTTCCAGGTTGGCAAAAATATGAGGCAAGGTGGTATACTCTCCCCTTATTTATTTAACCTATAAGCTAAATACATTTTAAGGAAAGCTGGTTTGGAAAAAGATAGGCATGCTTTTAAAACTGGAGAAAAATTAACTACAGAGATCAAAAGAGTATATAATGCATAGTTCCATAGTATGACATTCTATGGCAAGGGTTTCAAACTCGTGACCAGCAGGCCGGATATGTCACATGCTGGCCCCATCCCATCCGGTTTAGTGAACAAGATGGGGGGGGGGAGTCCCGATACATCACATGACAATGCTGTGATGATGCAAGTTTGACACCCCTGCTCTGTGGAATGAAGATTGGGCTTTTATGAAACAAAATAGGAAGAGTATTGAACTCCAATGTTGGAGAAGACTACTAACACTACCACTAGCAACCAAGAAAACAACAAATGGATCATCAAACAAATCAATCCAGAATTTTCACGTAAGGCACAGACTTAAATTTTGTAAATTATATAAAGACCTAGCTTTCTAAAGAAGGGAGTAATTCTTGGAAAGGAGGAAGGAAAGAGAAGAAGAAGATGACCAGAAACAAGGTGGATGAACAGAAACAGTGACAATGTGGGCACTGTTAGAGCACCTGAAAGACCAAGTTAGGGACTGATCATCCTGGAGAAAATCTACGTAGCCACTGAGTCAGAACCAGCTTGATGACACACAATCAATCAATATTATCTGCATAGAATTTAATCTTATTCTGCTTATTGAATTATTTATTATTATTATTTTATCTTGCCTGCCAGACTTCAAAAAGCTGTTGCAAATAATAAAGGAGAAAGAACACACCTGCTTTGTGCATTTACATATTGAGAACTTTGAAGAGTTTCCAGTCACCATGATCTTTGCTATTTTCCATTGGTATATGGTCTCCATACAAGTTTTGAATTCTTTGGGGGGATTCTTTTTGTCTACAACCTCTAATAGAAAAGTCAATACCAAGTTTTTGAAGGCTTTTTCAATGTCTAAAAATATTATTGCTACTATTGTTTTCTTCTTATTTCCTAATGCATTTTATTTATCATGTCCTTTTGAATCTAACTGGTCTGGATGTATTTCAAATATTCATTTCTCACATGCTTGAATAATATAGAGGTGAAGATCTTATACAGTTTGTTCTTGACTTACAACCACAATTGCTTGAATTTCCATTGCTAAGAAGGAGATTGTTAAGTGGGTTGCACTTGATTTTATGACTTTTTTGCCATGGGTATTAAGAGAATCACTAGAACCATCATAATTACATAGCAGTTGCCAAGCCCCCAAATTTTGAACACATTACCATGGGGATGCTGCAACAATCATAAGTGCAAAGATCATTTGTAAGTTACTTTTTTCAGTGTGACCACCAAAAGAATGGTTGTAGGTGAAGGACTACCTGTAGTCAACATTCAATAAAGAAATTCAGATTTTTTAATATTATTCTGTACCATCAGCAGGAATATATAAACATATATACCCTATTGGCTGATGTATCAGGGATACCAGATAGCTCAAGGCATAGAGAGCTTGCCTCAAATGCTGGAAAGCCCTGGTTCAAATCCCAGTAGAAGGAGTATGGCCAGCTGAAGAAGGCTAATAAGCCTGAAATGGATCCATCCTGGTCTCTTTATTTTCAGCCCTTAAAAATCTAACATATATACCCTACTATACATACCAATCTGTACATACCATCAGATACAGAGATGTAAGAACATAGGGACCGCCCTGAGTCCCATCTGGGAGAATAGGGCGGTATATAAATTAGAAATAAACTTTATTTTTTATTTTATTTTAATTCGATTTATATCCCGCCCTTCTCCACGAGGGACCCAGGGCGCCGCACAGGAATTTAAAAAGAAATAGAAACCCCCTCAGTTTGCGCTTCGCCCACCTCTCAGGAGCAATCAGTCCATCCTCGAGGTGGGCCCGTGTTAGACAAGGGGGCCAGGCCTGCGAGAGCAGAGACTCCCGCAGGCAAAGGAGATCACGCCTAGAATACATCACTAAAAACACAGAGGTCGTCCATACCTAGGGGACAAAGTGCAAGTCCAAAACAAGTCCAAAACAGAATCCAGGGTAAAATAAAGTGACAGGTGCAAAGTGTGTATAAGTGGATATAATCCATTTAGGGCAGAGGGGAGAAGACAGTCAGACTGATGACCTTATGGATAGGGGGAACACAGTTTAGTCTCATCCAAACCCCCTCCACTTGTCTTCCTCGGTCACATAAGTCTCAATCCGCGTTTAGTGCCGCATGACTAGATAGTCCATCGTGCGGCCTGATGTAAAACGCAGGCATGTGTGGCACAACTTACCACCTCCAATCCCAGCACTCACTTCAAGGTCTTCCTGGGTCCTCTTCGGTCACGATCCACCATTTCACAATCCAGCTGCGTGGCTTCTTCATCCATCCTCACATCCTCTTGCTTCCTCCTTCTATCATTCTCTCCACACTGGCCCTTCGTTCTCCTTCTCCTTCTCCTTCCTCCATCTCCGTCTCCATCTCCTTCTCCAACTCCTTCTCCAACTCCATCTCCTTCTCCAACTCCTTACTCCACCTCCTTCTCCTTCTTCCATCATCTTCCATTGTCCTCCATTCCTCTCTCCACCTCTCCTCACTCCACGCTTCCTCTCTCCGTCCTCTGTCCTCTCACTTCCTCTCACCGTCCAACTCCTCCAATTCCAACTCCGTTTCACCATTCCACCCGCAGCAGCATCCACCAGCCTCCTCCTCTCTCCGACAACATCCTCTCACCTTCTTTCCGCCATTCTCACCGTTCCAGCTGCTCAGCCTCCAGCCACGGCTCGGATGGGATCAGCGGTAAAAACACTCAGGTCGGTATCGGGATTAGGCCGCACGATCCCGCATAGACTGTACAGCCCGATGGTAGTCCTCCCAACCCGACCCAGTCTGTCCAATACAAGTCTTCCGCGTCCTGGCTTCACAGCCTACCTCCCTGCTTTCAGCTGCGCCGGGACGCTCCAGGCCACAGAAGGCCGAATTGGCCTGCGTCCTGCTCCTCCTCACCCAGCCGTCACTCCCGGGGCTCGCCCCTCATAAACTAAAGTAAACTAAACAAATGAAGAATGTATTTGAGTGAAAGGTAGATGAATTATTTAATTAGTGATACATACATACATGCATACGAATAATAAGTACTGTTAGAGAATCCTATGCCATTTCAGCTTGGTTTAGTCCTTACGCTCAGTGGTAGGTTTCCATTTTTTTTACTACCAGTTTGCCCATGCACGCATGCGCTTGCACACAACGCTTCTGCACATTTACAAAAGCTTCTGCGCTTGCACAGAAGCATCTGGGTGGGTGGATGGGTGAAGCCTCTCGCCTCTGCCAGTACTGGTTTGCCCAATCTGGGCCAAACCGGGAGCAACCCACCTCTGGTTAAGGTGCTAAATTAGAAACCAGGAAACTGTGAATTCTAATTCCACCTTAGACACGAAAATCAGCTGGGTGACTTTAGGTCAAGTCACTCTCACTTAGTCTAACACAGAGGTAGTCAACCTGGTCCTCATCTTCTTCCGAGCATTATTCTCACAGGCACAGAGTCTGCTTTTTGGATCAATGAACACTATTTTACCTGATCAAACATACCATCTGAGTCATGTCTGAATTATGTGACCTGACAAACTAGTCGTTACCATGGCCTGATGTTGGTTTGTTCTGAGTTCATCTAAGGCAGTGATAGTCAACCTGGTCCCTGCCACCCTCTAGTGGGCCTTCCAGCTTTCATGGTGGGTGGTAGGGGTTTTGTCTGATACTGAAGCACTTTCCTTTTTTTAATTTAATTGACTTCCCTACTTTATAAATCACAATTACTGTGGAACCGGTGCGCAGTTAGAAAATTTTGCTATTAACAGAGATACAAAAGTGGGTGGTAGGTATAAAAAGGTTGACTATCCCTGGTCTAACACATCTCATAGGTTTCTTGTTGTGAGAAAAATAGGAGGAAAAAGAAATATTAGGTATGTTCACTGCCTTGAGTTATTTATAAAAATAATAAAGCCAGGGTACAAAAAAGTTTTTAAAAAAATTCACATTCTCATTTACCTTTAACTAGAAATGGCTACCTGACTGAAAAACAATTGCAATCTTGAGACCGGAATTGCTTCAGAAAGGCAGCGGTGTGAATTTTACAGAACCTCTGGAAGGGACAATTGCCTCACAGCAACAGAGCTGGGTGTGATTTTGCTGCTTCTCTCTTTGTTCACTGAAAAATGAGCAAATACCAGTTATGGTAAATAGCTTTGCCATTCCAAAAATGTTCATCTGTTTTTGCTTTCAGAGAGAGTGCTAGACTGAGACCTCAAGAAACTGCTTTGTTTAGTCTTGTGATAGCCTCTGTTTGTCCTTTCTCTGTGGAAAATATCTCTGCACCAAAATAAATCATAAAACCAACATAAAGGCTGCCAAATAAATAGTAACTTGGAGATGGAAAGCTGTTGGAATTATTTGGTAGATGTCCACAAAGGAGAGAAGGGGGAAAAAGATCAAACATGGAAAATTTGCTAGGTTTGTTCCGGCCAATCTTTTGCATAGAAGATAAATGCAATGTTGTCACCAGTTTTAAATGGATGATTTTAAAAAGGGGAGGAAATTCTTTGAAATGATGTTGTGCAGAACATGCAGAGGATTTAATAGGACTAGCATGAAATGTCAATGGAGACCAACTCTGTCACCATGCAACTCTGTGACATATGGTCAATAGGTTGTTGGTAAATATTTAATCACCAGAAACGTTAGTCCCTGATGCAAAATCTCTCATATTACATAGATGTAAAGGTATTGCAACAAAGCGTGTGCCCTTTTCAGACAATGGTGCTGTATTACAGACTACCTACCTCTCCAGTCTACAATTAAAATTCAGTCTGTTATCATCCAGCAATATCACTCATCCAAAGAGGTATTCAGCATCTTCTCTTCAGTTAAACTTGTCTGCTATGGTTCAAATGTGTCTGTATTTTCTTCCTTCTGAAATATCAGTCCACACAAGGCCACATATATACAAACTCTGGGGTTCAAGGAGCAAAAATACCATTTTTACTTATTCTTTTTATGGAAGAACCATCTACATTCTTTGGGCTGCAGATGTTTTAATAAAGAAAAAAAATCCAGATGTATGAATCATCATATTCTTCTATTTCGATGGCTTTTTAAAAAGTAAAATACATAGTGTGAAAATCATCAAACAAAATGTGTGTCTTGAAAAGCAGAATGGAACACACATAAGACTGTGGCTTATTCTGAACCCGGTTCAGTATCCAGAATCTGCCCCTAAAATCAAGATAAAGAGTTTTCCCAAGGAAGAAAAATAAAAGGATGATATCTGTACAATGGCATTTAGTTTAGTCACAAATCCAAATAGTTCAAGGTTTGAAGGCTATTCCAACACCCATGGCTAGTCTAAGATGCTTGAAAATCAAGACAAAAGGCAAAATTGCACTGTTCCTCTATTTTATGCCAGAAGAACCTTAATACTGGTAGGACGTTAGCATTCACCTGACTTTCGCCTACAAAAGTAACTATTTTGCCTAACGATAGAGTTAGATTTGCATTATTTAAAAAAGCTGTATATGCATGTGATGAATGGAGTCAAAGGGCATTTCCACACTCATCGACATTTATGTCATACACTGAGGTTACATGCCACCTAGTCAGTGGTGGAATTCAGCAAGTTTGGGAGAACCAGTTGTTAAATTACCCACCCATCCCACTGTCAAAGTGGGTCCTGGGCACTGCACTGCAATGAAGAACCAGGCAATGGAGTGGCCATTGAGAGGGAAGGAGAAGACTGCTTTCCCTCCCCCTTCCCTCATGCTAGCCACTCCATTGTCAATTTCTCCATTGTTGCACAGCACCCAGCATCCACTTTGATAGTGGGGAGAGGTAATAATTTTTCCTGGCCAAACTAACCCCACAGTCTCTCCTACCCTGGACCCAGCTTCAATCATGCTGCCAACTTAATTTCTCTCCTCTCTCATTTTTGCTCACAGACTGACCAACACCCCCTGTACCTAGCTCCATGGGGAAGGGGGAATCCCTCTTTTCCCCCCTCCCCATTATTCACCTTCCCATGTGAGCTCTCAGGAGCATCAACTCCTTATCTCCATGGTAACCTCCCCCCTCCTCATTCCTTGGAAACCTCACCTCTTAAAGGAGCCATCTAGAAGGCTGAAACAGCCGCTAGACCAATATGCAGACAAGCACCCTCAGAAACAGCATTTTGGCAAAGGCTGGAAATTTACCAACCAGTTCACCCAGGGTCAGGTTGGCCATTGTGTAGTGGAGCTGGAGGCAGGGATGGGTCATGCCTCCCATGACAGCCAACCTGACCCTGGAAGAACCAGTTGTTAAATTATTTGAATTCTACCACTGCATCTATCCTCATTAATTATATTTTGGGATAAAGATGTTTGGACGTCTCTAGAAGATACTATAAATTGCTGGAGTAGAAATGATCTTAGTGTTCATACATTTAGTTGAAGAAAATAACTATATAGCTGTGAGATTAGCCAAGCAATAACTTTCTCAGCTGAAGGAAGTAGTTTTCAGAAGGCTTCAAGAAAGCCAGCTGAAATTGATATTTTCTTAGTACTATAATTTCTTTCAGATACTAATGGATGTGGAGAATCAAATGGAAAATTTACAGTAGGATCTAATGAAGAATGGAGAGTCTAGACTGCACATCTCTTCTTAAAATTAAATGTCATTACCAGGAGCTTGTTAGTGCTATAATTTACTTCTTGTCTTTTTGAATTTTATCTATTAGTTGGTGTTGTCTTTCTGCTGGTTTAAAATATATTGTATGTACAGTATATTAACACCAACAGACATTCTATAAACTGTCTTTAAATAGTTGGACAAAGTTGATTTGAGCTAAATCTGATACATGTTACACCATATATAATTAATTCATAAATTTCAATGTCAAAATATTTTAGGAAGATGATATTAACTGGAAATGGATAAAATGACCGCATATTGAAAAGGTGGTAATCAGAGGATGCTGACAAGACAAATGGAAGCTCAGTGATTGAATGAACTTGGCATATCTCCAATGCTAGATGTTCAGACTAATAACAAGTGCCAACTATTATATCCTGCCTTGAATTTCTGTAGGCATTGATTGGCTATTATTGGACTAGGTGGAGCCCTTGGACAAAATTCTGCAATACAATCTTTCTAATTTGGAAATGCAGTTGCTGAGAGCACTGTACTAATAGAATTCCATGCTCTACTATCTTGAAATATTGAGACTCAGATCTCCTCTATTCAAAACCTCCAGCTCAAAGTTAAAGAAAATATCCTTAGATAGATCTTTATATATCAAATTCAGAATTTTATTACAATACAGTGGAATATTTCATCTCCTGAAAATGTGTATTTTACTATACTATATATTCCAAGCTTTCTTATTAAAAAAAAAAGTCTGACAAAGAGTTTGCATTGACTGTTCGTTTTAGATCATCAGTGCCACATTAGTCATAGCCAACATTTCAGCCAAGTGATGAGTGAAAACATATGGAACATACAGAAAAAAAATTGGTTTACATTTCAGTTAGAAATAATGGTTTGAACATGTGGTATTTAAATTTGTTTAATGCCTTCCAGTGTACAGTGTGTAACAAAGCAATTTGTCTTCAGCATCATCAAGAAATCTTGTCATAAGAATCATCAAGAAAACACGAAAAACACATCACAGCCTCTGTCAAAGCACAGAACTACGTGCAAAAATAATTCAAGCTGTTAGTTGCTGAAATTGCAGACAAACTCCAGAGGGTGGCACAACATAATAAATCAACTATCGATCATCCCAATTCAAAGGAGTCTTTTTACCTTTAAGCGGTATGCATTTCAAGAATTCCATTCTAATATCAAGTATTAAAAACTGAATATATGAAGTTAGCATTATCCTCCTACTCTGACTCTCTTTGTATTGGATCTAAATCTAATCACTTTTTCAATAAACATATGAAATCAATGTCATTATGGTTAATCTGAATTTTTGTTCTGGTGATTTAAGAAAGTTAGTTCTAAATATGTGTTTGTCTGGATTCAAAAAATATGTGTTACCTCATTTTTCAATCAAGTAGACCATTCATTTATAAATCATGAATAGATACTATAATAAGAACTTTGTAAAATTATTACTGTAACATAATATAGGGGTCATTTATAATCAAAGTGCCAATTGAAGAATTTTAAATAACATAAATTTTAACAAAAGTAAGAAGAAACAAGACTCATTTTGTTTGATATTGGCTAGATTATGGTTTAAACTTTAGAATATATACATATTTTAAAAATGACAGGAAGCAAAAAAAAATCAAGAATAAAATTGTAAGTGCTGACCATGTAGAATAGCTGAACATTATGAAAATTCTATAAAGAACTTATTTTTGTTTAACTTAACAAAGCCAGCCAGGAAAATACAGAAAAAAAGACTTATTAGTCATACTTTCAAGATTTATTTTACTCCTATGACAGTGAATCTGATATAGTGTCAGATTAGGGCAGGGTTTACTTTTCCTTTCAGCCATGAACCAGCCACTAAATTATTTCACCTAATCTATTTTATACAGGACCTTTGAAGAATGAAAATAATAAATAAGTAAGTATAATAATTATGCCATAGGAAAGGTTTGCAGATCAGTGATATTACACATTTCCCAATATCTCTAGGGAGAACTCAAAATATTATTGTCTGAAACTGTCTTCAATATCTTGTCTTCGGCATAGATAATATAAAGCCTAGTTGACTGTTTCCCAAAACCAGAAACATCCAGATATATGAAGTTCAACTCCCAAAATTCTTCAGCCAGTGAGGCCATTGCTGAGAATTCTGAGATTTCAAGTCTATCCATCTGGAAAGTTCCAAGACTGAGCCATCTTCATGTGACATCTGTTCATTCCTGTTATGAAATTTCCGGAAAACAGTCCAGACTGGTATTAAAGAAAAACTGGGGATTCAGCAAACAATGAAGGAAGAGTGGGAATATGGAAAATGAACTGGATTTTCTTGTAGTACACTCTTCCTTCCTCAGTCACTCTTTAAGCTACAAAATACTTTTCATGAATGAAGGCAAATATGCGTGTCCCAGGATAATGTTGCAGAATCCAATCTGTCACCTGAACAAGAATTTTAGTCTTCTGAGCTTTCAGATAAGTACTGGAGCCCATCCTCAGAAGTGGAGCCAATATGCTGAAACCCACCATCAAGAAACTTCTCCCTTACCAGAATGTGTGCTTTGGGCTACTTCAGAGGTTCCCAAACTTGGCAACTTTAAGACTTGTGGACTTCAACGCCCAGAATTCTCCAGCCATAGGTGGCTGGAGAATTCTGGGAGTTGAAGTCCACAAGTCTTAAAGTTGCCAAGTTTGGGAACCTCTGGGCTACTTTATGCATAGCATTCATGTAGTGCTTACTTGTGTGCTGCTTTTTAGCTGTTGATTGGGGTGTTGATGGCCAGTTAAGTACAAGAGAAATGTTCCTTGAGGATGGGCTCCAGCATGAGACTAAATCTCTGATCCCAGTGATTGACCCAGATTGGATCCTGCAAAATACTTTTCAGCTGCTATGGAAGGAATTGTGGTCTTTTAGTCAACAAAGTGGCATTGGAAACTGTAGGAGGCAAAGAAGAACTGGGGGGAAAAAGACTTGCCACAGTAGTTGTGTAACAATTATTTGGCAGCATATTTTGAAAAGTGTATTGGCAATGGCTTGTTTGGTGGCTGACAATCTTCCTAAGTGAAAAGGAAACATATATTTCATTTGCACAAAACGAGCAGATGTTTCCAATATATTGTGCTAAGTATTGCAAAAATATATTGAGATGAACCATTACTGAATTGTCTCTGTCAGCAACAGCATTTATTGATAACTTCAAATAAAGTAATCAATCTTGGTCTCACATTTAAACAACGAAAAGTATTGTTTTAATTTCTTTATGATTATACAATTTGGCAACCCAAAATCAAAAATTTTCTTTTATCACTTGACTATGCAAGTCACAGGAATATACAGTATGCATTTGCAACATCTTAAGACAGGTTTAATTTTATACAATTTTCCCACTGGTTTCAGCTCATACACAGCATTAGAGGTTTTGTGTTTCTGCAGTAAACACTAAATGATTATTTCATTTTTAAAAAGGAAAAGATTGGTGGAAGATTCAACAATATGTTTTAATCATATTTTTCACATGACAGCATATTTTGTCAATGTTTGGAATTAGATTTCTTCAAGAAAATTTGGAAATTGCCATAACATTCAGATTATTTTGATATTAGCTTTTGTTAATGTGTGCCAAAATCCATTTTTACAAATATATAAACTAAGTGGTAGCATGAACTTCAGTTAGGATCATGAAGAGTCAGATACACACAGCTACTGAACAACAACAACAAATGATCTTCCATAACGTTTCAGCAAAAATCTCACATTTTCTATGAAGTTTAATCTAAAATGTTTTCCAGTGGACTTTCTTTTAATTGTTTCAGTGTGACACCTAAGGACACCTAAGGTTTCAGTGTGCCAATATTTCTTCTTTATCTTAAGATAGGATACTTATCTGGTTAGTGAAACTGAACAGAACAAAAATCTATTAAAAATTGTTATCTTGGTTTTTGATACGAAAGAAAACATTAGAGTGGTCAAAGTGTCAGCACTGTAATCTTTTCATTGTCTCATTTGTACATTCACCTAGGGTAATTAGCTATTTTCCATTCTTTCCTGTGATTTAATGAGTGCCTATTGCATACTTGTCATTAAGTATACCAAAAAAGAATAAATTTCTTCAGCAAGAAATATATTAAAATAATAATTAAAAAATGAACATTTGTAACCATTTATATATTTTGGGGGGCAGTGGGGAGAGGAGGATTAATAGAGGTGGGGTTTTTTTTAACCATTTCTCTGAAAACAAATTTATTCTGTTCAAACCATCACTTTCTTCTGCTATCAAACCATTCCATCTCACTGCTGTTCATAATTATGGGAAATAGGTTTGCCAGTCCATTGATGTAAGACATGTTTTTCTTTCTCAACACAACTGCAGTACAATAAAACCACTTCATTTCACTCTAAACCTGAACTCCCATTTCATCAGAGCCTTCTAAAATCGACATGCATTTCACAGTTCTTCACTTCTAAGACTTTTAGTTACACATATGTATATCAAACCTAAGAGTGGTGAGAGAATGGTCTAGGGCAGTTTTCCTCAACTTTGGGACATGTGACATTTTGCTCCCTGGAGATCTAGAAAACAAAGTAGCAGAGAGGGAAAGCTTGCTGTTTAGATTACAGCCCCTTTTTATTCCTGTTTTGGATATCCTGATCTAACTACAGATGGTCATTTCATATTTTTTTGTCTTTCAGCGCAATTTGGTAAAACTGGAGAAGTCCCTGTATTAACACCCCATGCATTAACTATGTTACTAGTATGTGGACATAAGAGGCAGCTTAGTCCACAGCAGAAATGTGGGCATAGCAAATGTCTCTGAATGGATCCGCCTTGGTTTTGTGGACTGTAAAGGAGATGAGGTAGAAATATAATTTCAAGCTTGCAAGAAAAATAATCCTACTGTAATGCAACTTTACAGTATACTAGAATTATTTCATCTGGGTGTGTTTTCTGTCTGGACTACTTTAGTAGGCTCACACTTAGGGAGAAAAAGAAAGTTGTCCATTGCAACTAATCCCACATTCCAGTTATTATGACGACAATTGGTAAATATATGAGGATTTGAGATAGGGAGAGAAGGGAAATGATTAAGAAATCATCAGAAGTGAAAATCTCTTTCTGTAGAAAGGGGAAAAAGATTCCTAATGGCTCATTAAAAGCTTTTCTGTGAGTTACCAAAAAAAGAAAAGAAAATACCCACCACTAACTTGAGTAATAAATAGTTCAGCTTATTTTCTTTATGTCTTCACCTTTAGTCCTACAGTGTTGTTGTTGTTGCCAAAGGATCTTCTTTTCAGTAACTTCAATATACACTTCATTTTTTAGATAAATGCTGAATGTTTTCACTCAAAAAATTACAGACGCTTTAAAATGATAATACCTGACAGTAAATACATAAGAATCATTTCAAGAGGAATAACTGGCTGACAATGAATAGTCTCAGAAGGATTAGCTTCAAAGTAAGTGTATAGATTGTATAAAGGAATCGGCTTTAATAATATCCCTTTTGACCACATATAGAATAGAAAAGGACAGAAATATACAGTCTGTGGTATAGTCATTGTGACATCAAAGATTGTGACATCAAATACTAGTAATCATAATGAAGTTGAAAAAAATCAAAGGTGCTAATTTGATATTAATAAAAAAGCAAATGAAATGATTTGACAAGAATTAAAGAAAGTTTTCTTCGTTCTGAAGAAATGCAAACAGTATGGTATAGGTAAAGCTACTTTTATTACCCATTTCTTATGTGAAAACTTGCTATATGCTTATCCTTTGGAAGGACTCAATAGATAAAAATGCCAAATCCAGCATAAACATCTGGCTGACTGTGCAACCAAGTCATAGTAATGAGATGGAAGATACAAATTTCCATTTTGGGGGATCTGACCCTAATTTTCTATTTCATGTTGGCACTGGGTCTGTTGTACTTGATTATGTATTCAATTACATATGGTAAATTGACACAAACTGTACGCTCATTTCTAGAACCATGACTCAGATAAAGTAGGTATGCTTTCCTTCATTTGCTAGATCAGTCTTGTCATGTAATTCTGATTTTAAAATATTACCTTCCAGAGTACCACTAGCATGCAAAAACAGTTTAGTCTTTAGTTTTAGTTTGATTGTATTTCTATACGGTTGCAGAAACTGTTGCAGGAACTGGGTATGTCTAGTTTGATGAAGAGAAGGACCAGGGGAGACATGATAGCAGTGTTCCGATATCTCAGAGGCTGCCACAAAGAAGAGGGAGTCAAACTATTCTCCAAGGCACCTGGGGGCAGGACAAGAAGCAATGGGTGGAAACTAATCAAGGAGAGAAGCAACTTAGAACTAAGGAGAAATTTCCTGACAGTTAGAACAAGTAATCAGTGGAACAGCTTGCCTCCAGAAGTTGTGAATGCCCCAACCCTGGAAGTCTTTAAGAAGATGTTAGATAGACATTTGTCTGAAATGGTATAAGGTTTCTGCCCACGCAGGGGGTTGGACTAGAAGACCTACAAGGTCCCTTCCAACTCTGCTATTGTATTGTATTGTATACCGCCCTCTCTCCCTGACGCGACTCAGGGCGATGCACAGGGATAATAAAAATAATAAAATAATAAATACAATCAAAATAATTAAAAATGAATTAAAACATCTCTCTAGATCTCACAAGATGTTTGACCAGAGGGATTTCCAATCTGAATAAGAGAATACTGAAAATAAATAGCTTCCAGATTTCAAAACAGCCATGATTGGTAATAGAGCATACCAAGATTCTTGGTCACTGTGGCTTTTGCATGCCAAAATCTCAAGGATTACCAGATTATATATTATTAGTTTCATCATATCCATATATCCTGAATATTGCCCCTCTACAGTCATTTGAGAATAAAACTCCAAAACTTTGTCTACTCTTCTACATGTAACTCCAGTAGAACTGACTGATATTTATGTTTTAGAAGAATCTATAAAGTTCATTGTTATCATCATTACCATCATCCTCTTCTGAGAATTATTCTCACAGGCACAGAGTCTGCTTTTTGGATCAATGAACACTATTTTACCTGATCAAACATACCATCTGAGTCATGTCTGAATTATGTGACCTGACAAACTAGTCGTTACCATGGCCTGATGTTGGTTTGTTCTGAGTTCATCTAAGGCAGTGGTAGTCAACCTGGTCCCTATCACCCACTAGTGGGCATTCCAGCTTTCATGGGGGGCAGTAGGGGTTTTCTCCAATACTGAACCACTTTCCTTTTTTAAATTTAATTGACTCCCCTACTTTATCAATCACCATTACTGTGGAATTGGTGGGCGATTAGAAAATTTTACTACTAAAAGAGATACAAAAGTGGGCAGTAGGTATAAAAAGATTGACTACCCCTGATCTAAGGACTGCCCTGACAGGCAGGCAATGTCCAGCAGCAATATCCATCCAGTAGGAGTAGGTCTCATCACTTATAAAGCTTATTGTACTATATCTATGGAGATTCTCAGTCATTCAGGTCATGGTTGTCCCAAAGATGCTTTTTCAAGATGCAACTGAACTTTCTGGTTTTTCTTTGAAGACGTTTCACTTCTCATCCAAGAAGCTTCTTCAGCTCTGACTGGTAGGGAATGGAAGGAGTAAGAGCTGAAGAAGCTTCTTGGATGAGAAGCAAAACATCTTCAAAGAAAAACAAAGTGGTCCCTTGAAAAAGCATCTTACTACTGCTACTATACTACTAAAGGTTCCCCTTGCACATACATGGTAGTCATTCCCAACTCTAGGGGGTGGTGCTCATCTCCATTTCAAAGCCATTTCAAAGAGCCAGCACTGTCCAAGATGTCTCTGTGTTCATGAGGCCAGTATAACTAAATGCCGAAGGTGCACGGAACACAGTTACCTTCCCACTAAAGGTGGTTCCTATTTTTTCACTTGCATTTTTATGTGCTTTCAAACTGCTAGGTTGGCAGAAGCTGGGACAAGTAACAGGAGCTCACTCCATTACGCAGCGTTAGGGATTCGAACCGCTGAATTGCCGACCTTTCTGATCAACAAGCTCAGAGTCTTAGCCGCTGAGCCATTGCATCCCATACTATTACCAATGATAATAATGTCCTCTTTCTTATTGCTTACTTAATTTTTAGAATACCTTCAAAGGCAATTTTGCATTGTTTTGTTTTGTTTTGTTTTGTTGGGTGGGCTTATACGTCAATGTGTATGGATTTGTAAAGGTGGTTTTCAATTTTGTAACTGTTTTTGCCACTGGGATATTTCCAAAATGAGAAAGAAAATATGAAGATGTATGTGAATAAAATAAGTTAATGGATAGCAGATGCATCTTATCAAAATACTTTTGTATCATTTTTAGAAATATCAGATAGGACCTGAAATAACTTCATTCCTTCATTGTTTTATCTTTTTAAATTTTAGTAAGTAGATTAGAAATGGCAAGTCCGCATTTTTAAAAATTACATGCACTCACACACCCAAACACACACACATACACCCAGAAGTTAAATTCTGTGCCTAAAACATTATTCTGCCAAAATCTGCATCAAGTTATGCTGTAAATCACATTATGCAGAAAACATAAATGAGTTTGGATTGAAAAATTCAAGACTTTTAGATATCAAGCAATGAATACCAGAAGAAGCTTTCTTCAATAGTCTGACTTTAAGAGGTTTGTTACAATGATATCTGGAACAATAAAATATATTAAAAGACTTATAAAGATAAAAGCATTATCAAATGTTGTGCATGGAGTTTTCAACTGGATTTAACATCAAACAGTGATAAAAGATTAAGGCAAGAATCTATTTAGCATTATTTTTTTCTTTAAATGAACCATAAATTTGTATTTAAATATCTTCTATTTCAATTTAAGATTAACATGAAGGAAAATTGTCAGAGTTTTTTCTGACAATAATCCTATTGCTGATCAAAATCTTAGTTCAAATATTAGCATGCCAGTATTTCTCAATCTATATGTAGATAGTAGAAACATCATAACGAGATTATTACAAGAATTAAAAAAAAAATACAAGGTATAATTATTCCACTTAATTCTTTAATCATTTAATTGCGAGTATTAGAAGCACAGATAGAATTGATCTCTGGCATAGCTACAGAATATTGGTTATTGATATAGTATAAGCCAAAAAATGGATTTAATTTATTTCATAGAACTGTGGTTTTAGAATTCTTACTGTTCTGGCTTCGACAGTATTGCCAGCCAAAGTCACATATTTCCCATATTTTTAAGAAAATGTTAAATGTATGTGATAAACCTTATTTTAATACCTGCTTTTTCCTGCAGTTTATGTACAGCTTTTTTACAATTATTTTTCCTCAATCCTAACATTACATGGAATAACAATTTCAATGAAGCAGACTTTCTTTTTTTCAATAACTTCTATTTCAAGATGGCAGCGCACTTAGGCGCTGCGGCTTTGAGCTCCTGGTGTCACAGTAGAGTTAGGCAAAAACTAGTCTATACCCACAGGGAGTTATTAAGTTATTATTAAAAATTGTATCTTCTAGTCTACTCGATATTACCAGCGACTTCCAGCAGTCTCATAATATACCGAGTGACATAATAAGACTGCCAGGCTCTACATGGATCGTTGTTTGGCCTAGGAGGCAGCGAAGAGAGCCGAAGCAGAAGCGGGGATACAGAGCAGGTTTGCTAGTTCGATTACGGAAGCAGCCTCACAGAGCAGCATTACCAAGCATTTCCTAACCAACTCTAGATCCTTTGTCCACAAAAGCAATGAACTAAAGCTATGGATGGCAACGAATAAGCTCATTCGTGACTGCTGTGTGATGATCATCACAGAGACCTGGCTTCATCCACTTGTACCGGCTGCATCTGTGGAGCTAACTAACCACACCACACACCACTTTGACAGAAACAACAACTCTGGTAAAAGCAAAGGTGGAGGACTGTGTATTTGCATACATGATAACTGGTGTACTAACAGTAGAGTTGCTTATACACACTGTTCTGCAGATTTGGAATTCTCAACTGTCATTTGTCGGCCATTTTATCTGCCTGGAGAGATTTCTGTTATAGTTGTCACTGCTGTCTATATTCCACCTGATGCAAATGTTAGCACAACGCTCAAACCAATTTCATTGTAATTTTTTATTTTATTACAATGACAATAAAGATTATTATTATTATTATTATTATTATTATTATTATTATTATTATTATTATTATTATTATTATTATTATTATTATCTAAGGCATGTTCAGAACAGGTTGCCTGTCTGTTGTCTCATAAGATCTTAACCCACTCCCTTTCCAAAACCTTCTCAATCTCATGGTCCCAGTAACTTTTACTACATTTGAATGAAAACCTCTAGGAAAATTTCTAATGAATAAGTTTGGCAACTTGATCAACTTTTAATAATATTCAAGGAATCCAGCTGATAACATTCACTGAGCACTCTGCACTTCAGCATGATCCTGTCAAACACGGGCATTGCATGTGCTCCTCTGGATAAAGAAAGCAGTTTAGGTTAAAAGTCTGTTGACTGATTTGATGAAAGAAACAGATCTCTTCCCTGACAAGATAACCCACTTGACTATGTTATAATGGAAGAGCTTTGCATTGTTTGGGGTGGTGGGGGTGGAAATCTCCAGCAGTACATTTGGCATTCAGCACGATTGCCAACAAGTGGAAAGGAAAGACAGTGAAGAAACAGAATCAATGTATCATTATTATCTAAGGCATGCACTATTTGTGGGAGTGATGAGGTAAGATGGGAGAACTTAAAAATAAATGCCACCATTGATTTCAAAGATAGGAAAACTTTGTTGAAGTTGAACATCTATTCTAATTCTTGTTTCTTAAGCAGAACTATCCTTGAGACCACTTCCTTCTAACCACTGAATATCTGAAATTCTGGAGCAAGAGGCATTCTGAAGAAAGTATAGGGGGGATAATACCTTCTGGTTTCCAATTTTTTCAAATTTAGCCAGTTTCTAATTTTCTAACAACTTTTTATTTGGAAAAGATCAGTTGATCATTGTCCTTGCCATAAGATTGTAGAGAAAATAAAAAGTCTTCTTTTAGAATGTTCCAGAGTTTAGAACACAAAACACAAGTAAGCAGGTAACAAAAGATAATTTTAAGACTTCCTGAAAATATCATAACTACTTCTACATTGTTAAATGTATTTTTTTTCTTTATGTTTTTCCTTCCCTGCCTGATGATTGGCAAAGTTGTATTATTATCCTGTGAGTCATTCTTCCTACAAAATGTCTCTCTGGGAAGGACTTGTTAATTAAACTTTCTCTCACCCACAAGTGTTGGCAAAAGGCTTGTATCCCCTTCTTTGAAGAGACCTCTGTATGTAAGCTCCTTTTATTAGCATGGTGGGAAGAGAAGGAACTTTGTATCTTTGACTGTGTACGTCCATTGTTTATTTCAATCAAGCTGATGAGTAAGATTGGTGATTTAAATAGTTTCAAACTATGAAGTCTCTATCTGCTATTACCCCCAGCTAATTCTTTAGTTTAATTTTGGCCAATTAAACTGAAAAATGCCTTTTTGACTTTGGGAAGAGGGGGAGACTTCTATAGGTCAGTTTCTATAAGTCATTTCCTTTTTAAAAACAAAAATATATTTCACAGGTTAAGCAAACAGTCCTCAGCAACAGATATAATGCTGCATAGTTCCACAGTCAAATTAGCTGCCATACTCTTTAATTGCAATGATAGGTCCTTTCATATTGTGATCTTTGATGGATGACATTGACCAATCCAAATCTGTTATAAGTATAAAGACTGCTTCTGATCGCAGGCTGAGTTGAGTCTTGAATATGATTTTTGGACCCTCTGAAATCACAGGCTGAGTCTAAGCTTGACGGGTCTCCTTGTCACAACATCATGAATGTGTAGGCTTAGATATAATGCCAATGTGAGAAACAGGCCTCCACCTGAATAAAATAAAAGCTTCATTGGTTCTTCCTTTGAGCTTTAAACAGAGACAGCATAGTCTCATTTCAGAAATGCTAATCAACTCTATTTTGTTAATAGAGGATGCCGTTCACAATTACTCTAAGGGCAGTTCTCTATCATCTCTTCATCAGGATGTTTTACTGAGAAAAGCAGTGTTCTTTTTGCTGTGACATTTCTCTTGGGGTCAATATGATAACGGAACTGGCAACCTAGGACCACAACAATTGTCTGTCTGCTTCCTGAAGAGCTACAGATGAAAAGTGTATTACTTTTCCACATGGCAGAAACAAAGTTCTCAAATAAATAGCTCCTAGTCTCTCACTGGAGGGCTCTTAATAACAGATTGTAACCCACAAGAGTACTCAGCAAGAATTGCATTCAGTCAGTGGAAACACAAAATATAATGTCTATGGAGATTCTCAGTCAACCAGTTATCCCAAGATGCTTTTTCAAGAGGCAACTGGTTTTTCTTCGAAGACATTTCACTTCTCATCCAAGAAGCTTCAGCTCTGACTGAATGGTGGAGAACGGAAGGAATCAGAGCTGAAGAAGCTTCTTGGGTGAGAAGCAAAATGTCTTCAAAGAAAATCCAGAAAGTCCAGTTGCCTCTTGAAAAAACACCTTTGGACAAAACATATAGTTTTTTATGATTATCATTCATCAGAAAATAAGCTATAATGATGCTGCTAATTGAGTTCCTTAAAAGTATGGTCTTCTATTTGTAACCAACATTATGACTGAACTGGTGTTCCCTTGTAATAGAAGACAGATTAGACAACACAAAAGTCAAATTCTGCATTTGTTGACTTTCTGACATTCTACGCACTCTGATATTCCCAATTCTAATGGAGCTATACCAAGGCTGCATATTTAAGTCCTAAAGTCATGATGGCAAACCTATGGGATGAGTGCCAGAGGTGGCACGCAGCACCCTCTCTGATGGCATGTGAGACGTCACCCCAGTTCAGCTCTGCCATGCATGTGTGCATGCCTCCCATCAGCAAGCTGGTCTTTGGGTCTATGCTGCGCATGTGTAGGAGAAGGACACATGCCGGGAGGCTGTGCGTGCATGAGCAGAGATGGGGTGCATGTGGGGTGCATGTGCATGCTCATGGGCACATTTGGGGGATCACACATGCACACGGCCAAGCATATTGCATTTTGGTGTTTTGGGTGCATGCGTGCATTGGGCACTCGGTCTGGAAAAGGTTCGCCATCACTGGCCTAGAACATATATACAGGGGTTTTGGGGGGAGTGGAATCTTTAATACACGTGCATATAAACACAAAACCAACATACCTAGCAAATGAGGATGGAGGAGGACATGTAAAGGTTGATTATTATGTTGGTGATTTTTAATTTTTTTTTGTATTTTCTTAGCTACCATGAGTCCTAATTTGAACAGAAAAGGGGCACATCAATCAAATGAACAGATATGCAATTGAAATAAATATCCACTGAAAAATAATCCTCCGCTCCATGTTTTCATAAAATATATCTAAAATGAAGGATACATAAAAAGATTTTATGTTTATAGTAATCATACCCTCAACAGTGTAACTAAGGATGTAAAAAAAATAAGGCAGATTTGAAGTAGCAATGATTCACAAAGCACTGAACACACTAAAACAGTTTTTAATCTGAGTCACGGGGAGCTCAGTGTACTAGAGCATTTACCTAAGGGCAACTGTATAATCTTTAAATCTGATTAAACTAATTTGGAAGCCTGGCACAGATGTGGCCCTTCAAAATAATATTGGTGCTATATTTGCATCATGCCAATTAGATCTTTAAATATTGATTTCTTTCACAAACAGGAAAAGATACCATTTAGATGGGATAAATTTGGGGTAATATTTACTTTTAAACAGCAAAAATTAGGATTTTTTTAAAAGTTAAAATTAGATGTGATTTGCTTGCAAGAAATGAATATAAGAAAAAATATATAAGAGATTTGAATTACAAAAATGTAGATGAATTATTTATTTCAACAGGAATGGAAACTAGTAATGGAATTGTTTTGTATATCAATTCTCAACTATATCCAAAACTTACATTGACTGATCATATGGCAGATATCTTGAGATGAACATTAAGCTACAGAGGACTAAGTCTTTATTATTGATAATTTGAGCCTCAAATGAAGATAAAAGCATTTTATAAAAAAAACTATGAATAAAGTATTGGCTTCCCATATGAAAATTGATGTCTTCTGAATGATTGGAATGGATGGTTTTCCCATTCCACCACACCATACAAAAATAGGACCTTTGAAAAAAATATTAAAATACACAAGTCAAACTACCAAAGGTTTTCTTCAATTTAATAGACATTTTGGAGTCCGTTGATAAGTGACTCAAAAATATACTTATTTTTCTGAAAGACATATCAATATATTTATTATATTTTATCCTGCCTTTATTACTTTATAGTTAAGACAGAGAACATACTTAATAATTTTTCTTCTTCCTATTTTTCCCACAATAATAACTCTATGAGGTGGGTTGGGCTGAGTGATTGACCCAAGATCAGCCATCCACTTTTAATGCCTAAGATGATACTAGAACAAGAGTTTCAAACTAGTGGCCCATGGGTCAGATGTGTCACATGCAGGCCACGCCCACCCAAGTGCCGTGAAGGGAAAAAAACATTGGGATATGTCACAAGTTTGACACCTGTGTACTAGAACTATCAGCCTCTTGGTTTCTGGGTCAACACTTTAAATACTACTAAACTATTCTTTTTCAAGATTATGATTTGGAACTCTAGTACTTTGGCTTCTGAAAACTTCGTCCTCATGCAATTTTGATGTCATCAAACTCCTGCTATTCCCAATCCCATTTTAACCATGGATTAAGAATAATTAGCCAGACTTGTCTAAATGTCCCTGAATGTGGACTTGATGATATTCAAGAAGATGTCTGAAATTCCTGGCTTATAATTTGCTATGTAGAAATTTGAATTTTGTTTCTTGAACTTCATATGTTGTTGTTGGTTTAGTCCACATAGGTGTGGCAACATTAGAGTAATTAAGGCTGCGTAATTTGGAAGTCAAATGGCCAATAAACAAGTATTCTTTTTTCTTACAGAAAAATATAAGAAATTTGTTTAATGAAAGGAAGGACCTTGTAGAACTGGAGGGAACCAAAGTTTTGATAACTCTTAACAATTTGTTCTGTAAATGTTTCTACAGTAAAAGTTCCTTGGCTTGGATACACCACCAATGTAGAGCGAAGAATTATATTCTGTTCAATTGAGGAACAAATGACTTTTGTTACTAATAGAAAAGAAATGGAAGGAGATGTTAAGAAGTTTTTAAAAAACAGGTCTTGGCTCCACCAAATTTCTAAAGTGGTCTTTAAAATGCTGCAGGAAACCTGCTTTCAAGCTGGTTGAAGTTATATCTTAACTCACAGATGGTTACATCTCCTTCACATCAATTTGTCTGGTGGCTATTCTGTACACCACACAGTCTAGTGGCCAGACCTTTATCCTCAGAGTGAAATAATTCCACATAGCTTTGCCATTCCTAAGAGATCTACCAAAGGAATACTTTACAATTCCTAGTTATTTTCCATTTCTATCTTATTTTATTTTTTATTACCGGTATTATTTTCTGGAAGTTGACACTGTAAGCCAATTTTGTTTCCAAACCGCTTCTCAGTTCTAAAACAGAAAGTTGAGCACTCGTGGATATTTAGGGATTGCGTCTGTCATCTTGGTTTTCGGAAAGTAGAGAGAATTTGGAAGTTAATGTCTGTATTTCCCACAAAGGCAATTCTTCTTTCTCTAAATACATTTTACCCCATTGCATCCTTTCATAAATACCTCAAAAGGATTCCCCCCTCCCTTCTTAGGCTAATGTTTTCATTTTCTATACTTTTTCTCAAAATATCCACAAACATATGTATCCTACCTGCTCATTTGTCCAACTCATCTCCCACCTCATGCTCATGCACAGCTTAAATTTGTATTACCTCCCACTCAGCCACACAACAGCTACTCTCTGCAAATCAAACAGGCCAAAGCAATGGCCCAGAATAAAATACAATAAGAAAAAAATCCATATTCAATATTTTAGATACATATAGAACAGGTCAGTGGTGGTATTTAGCTGGTTCGGACCGGTTCGGGCGAATCAGTAATGGCGACCTGCAGGTGGGCAAGCCCACCCGCCCCGGCTCTATGCTGCTCTATTTAGCCACATTTTCAAAGCCACACACATGCTTGCAAGCTGCTCACATGTGCAAACCGCATGTGTGGAGGGCCGCATGCATACACAGAAGGCGCACACACTCACAGTTTTGGTGTGTGCCAAACCAGTAGTAAAATGATGTGAAACCCACCTCTGGAACATATTCTTGACATTTTCCAAATGACATTTGGGTTGAATGCTTGGTTCTTCAGCTACTCTTCTTAGAATCATCATAATTTGTCATTCTGAACTGAAACAAATTCCAGCACAGATTCTTTGGAGAGCAAAAGCATTTTTACTTCCACTATATCCTAACTTCACACACTAGAGACAAGCAGGTGTTCAATCTCCTTTAAGAATATGAAGGTAGATCAGCTCTATTTTCTTCTTTGAAGAAGGTTGTTTGGGGAAGGACTTCCTTTCTTCTTTCTTTCATAATGAGAATGTCCCACCTACTCCTAATGACATTCAAAGAAGTGCTAGAGGAGGAGGAGCAACAGTTCTAAAGCCCAGATGGCTCTGAAAACAGGGACCCGGCTTAATTGCACCGTCCTTCCTAATTAAGACACAAAAAAATGTTCAAATAAGTCCAATGCAAATCAGCAATTGTGGCCACTTTGCAGATATTTCTTTCTCCTACATTTTAAAATCTGTACCCCAAAAAATGGGAACACGTCTTTTGCTCCTTCTCTTCTCTCCAACTCAAATGTGCACCTGCTTTATATAAACCTGGCTGTGAATGTAATAGAATCTGTTTAAATAATTGGAATAGCCTGTAGGCTTATACAAGCCACTACCTCACTTTTTCTCTATGAAATGTGAAGAACCCTTGCTGTTAGTTATAGATACTGCAAAAAAAAAAATGTTATCTAGAGCTAACTATAACTGATGCTCTGTGAGCATTTCCTGAATCAATTCACAAACTAAAAATCAATTATTCCATGACATTTAGATTTCCTGAATTGCATAAAATAATTGTCTATTTTTAAAAAAAAATAGTGCTAGTACTTGTGATTGTGAATGTTAAGAATAACAAAACTTTATTAAAAGAAAATAGGCACCATAAAGCCCTAGGTTTTTGTCACCTCATAGTGGGTTATGATTAAAACACCATACTAATGTTATGATAAATTATACAATAATTAATATAAAATATTCATTAAAAGGTGGATGGAAATGAAGGGAAAAAAGAAAGAAAAAAGGATATAGCATTATAGGTGAGAATTTACTAAAAAAATCTTATGGAAATTGTTTGCAAAAATATTACATATTCAAGTGCGTGCACTAAATGAACTCTGCATGAAAATGCATACATATTTTCATTTTCCATTATTGCTTGCCTTTAAATATAATTTTATGTTATTCGCTTATTTAGTATCTTAAGTCTATCACTGAGTTTGTATCTTATTATTTCTGATAATTGTATTTTATGATTACGGTCATAATTCATCACTTGTTGCTTGTATATACACTGAGAGCTTATACACTGGAGGCAAATTATTTGTGTGTCCACTCACACTTGGCCAATAAAAGAATTCTATATCATTCTGCTTTGTTCTGTTCTATTTTGTTCTGTTCTGTTCTAGTCAAGTCTAGTCTAGTCTAGTTTATTAATTTAAACTATAAATAAAATTTATGAACTAATGCCAAAATGGAAAAAAATTACTTCAGTCTAGAAAAAATGAGAACTCAAACAATTAAATTTGTTCATATTTATTCTTAACAGATGTATTGTTTTATTTAAATAATCTGTAGGACAAAATAATATCATAATAAATGTTTTATTTTTTAACAATAATTAATTGTTAAAATTATTAATTGATAATAATTGTATCGATTTTTTGATAAAATTAATTATTAATTAATTTTGGGCCCTCAATTATTAATTATTAATTGAGGGCCCAACCCTCTGGAATGACCTACCTCCCGAACTCCGTGTCACCTCGGACCTCCACCTCGGACCTCCACCTCGGACCTCCGCCTGTTCCACCAGCGCTTAAAAACGCACCTGTTTCATCTAGCCGGCCTGGCATGAACTACCCGATACCAAACTGACTCTTAGTTGATCAAAGTTTTAATTTGGGGGGGTTTAATTATGTTTTAGCGCAGGGTTGGGTTTAATATGGTTTTTAAGAGTTTTGTATTTTTGTATATTTGTATATTTGTATTTTTAATTTTCCTGTGCGCCGCCCTGGGTCCCTCTGTGGGAGATGGGTGCAGGATATAAATATGATAAATAAAAATAAATAAATAAATAAATAAATAGATAAATAAATAAATAAATAAATAATTGAGGTGTACCACAAAACTATTTCTCATTCCTACAAAAATTTGATGTTTGTAACAGCTCTTAAGATCTGGTCCTTTCCCAGCAAGAAAACAAAGAGCTACAGGGAAAACCTTTACTCAAAAAAATAATAATAGTATATAATACATAAAACATTGGGATAACACAGGAAGCATTATTCAGCCAATCACAAATATGGTCAGTCATATGTGATGAGAATGGGAAGTATACTCCAATACTCCTTCATTCACCCAAAATGAACAAAAGCTATTCATATAAAATATGCTTAAGTATTATTTCTATACAGTTTAAATAAATGTTTATTATAGTTTTTAATACAGAATAAAACTAAGAAGAACTAGTATTTAAAATGGAAAAAGAGGAAGAATGAAAGAAGAAAAGAACAAAGACAAAAGTACAAAGGTCAAATGAAATAAAAGAAGTATAAAGAAGTGATTTCTGATATTCTTTTATAGTAGTTAAAAGCATAACCATAAAGTAATCTTCTTCTCTATGGTTACAGCTTTATTTAGATTTTAAAAAACCCCAATCTGTTAGTTTTATTCTAATACTCATCATACATCATAACATCATTTTTTCTGTTTCCCGCAAAAATTCAATAAGGAGATTCCAATCATCATGTAAATTTAGACAATGTCTTATCTCTAATTAAAACAGTCAATTTGGCCCCTTAGCAAAATTTCACTATCCATTTCTCAATTCATTTAAACCAAAACTTTGTGCATATAATATTTTTGCTGCAGTCATCATATATAAAAATAAAGTTTCATAATTTTTTTCTGCCTATTTATCCATCAGTCCCAAAAGAAAAGTATCTGATTTCAATTGTGTTGTTTTAAACTCTTTTATATTATTGTATTTAAGTAAGGCTAAAATTGTCTGGTATTTTTACATGTCCAACAAGCACAGTATTATTTCTATATGAGATCTTTGTATTCAACGTCGTCTTTTTCATAATTTATTGACCAATAATTTATTGGTATCTGAAATTGGTTTCATGCCACAGATTTGGATCATGTTAGAACAGAGGAGTATGATCAAACCTGGAATGACTTGATAGAAATGAGATGTGAGAGCTTCATTTTCTTTCTTTCTTTCTTTCTTTCTTTCTTTCTTTCTTTCTTTCTTTCTTTCTTTCTTTAAAAAAAACTATTAAAAGTTGGACTGGAAAGCTGGAAGTTTCTTACATATAATTTTCCCATTGAAATAATCCCACTCTTCTTTAGGTAGTCTCACATCACAAGGGAGAAAGTCATTAGGAAATCAGCTGTTAAATAAGAGGTTGCTCTATTTCTAGAATAGGAATGGTGATTAATATCCTGAATTTTGGTTAGCTGGTTGGTTGGATTTTTGGTTGGTTGAACTGTGGGTTTTCTGTATTTTAAACTAAGTGCATCTGTGTTACTGTCTGTGCGCATGGCCATATCATGACTTAGGTTCACGTCATCTACTCCACAGCTGCTTCTACTTCCTGTGTGAACATACAAGGTTCTCCTCAAAATTTCATAAAATAATTGTTCAGAGTGCTTTTGTTTTTAAACAAAGATAATCTCCCTTTCCCCCTACTATATACAAGTAACAACGGAAATCTTGGACAACTTCTTCTGCAAGATTCCCCATTGATACTTGAAAAAATGATAACCCCCATCACCCCCCCAAACAAGGATCATCACTCTTAACTCCTTCTTCTGTCTTCACTGCTACTGAATATCAATTGTACATAATTCATTAGCTGAACTCCGCTGCAGTTTACAAATGATACCCAAGTGTTTGTTTCTTCTCCTAGTTAGTTTCTTAGTCTTTATAATAATGCTTGATACAACACACAGCTTCAGAGCTTTCTTAGACTATTGTCTGTCAGTTTATGTGGATTTCAGTAGTACTTTTTTAGTTTCTATTTTTCTACTTGTATTTTTACATGCTTTCGAACTGCTAAGTTGGCAGAAGCTGGAACAAGTAACGGGAGCTCACTCCGTTATGCAGTGCTAGGGATTTGAACCACCAAACTGATGACCTTTCTGATCGACATGCTCAGCATCTCAGCCACTTAGCCACCACGTCCCTTAAAAGGCTATAGTTCTCCTTTTCATATGCTCTCCTAATATATATGCTGTAGTTCTCCTTGTGGAGTTTGGCAACATTTTTTGACTTATCTATTTTAAAGAAGAGTGTAATCAAATTATTATAATGTCAGACAAAATGGTACACCAAGGTTCAATTCAACCTTGGCCACAAAAATTCAGTGGATGACTTTGGACCAATTGTTCTCTCTCAGCTTTATTTTTTCCCCAGGGTTGTTGTTTGTGGGAAACAATGGAAGAAGGAGAACTACAATATATATCTCATCTTCAGCTCTTGGTGGAAAGAAGATATAAACCCAATAAATAAGTGAAATAAAACATGAAACTCACTTTGTATATTAATTTGGACTCTTAGAATATTTTATCTACAGTAGGAGGGAAAGAGATGAAACAAACCAAAACAAAATAGACTTTCATTACCAAGTAGGTTTATATGAGAGCCAGTTTTGTGTAGTGGTTAAAGAACCAGGTTAGAAACCAGGAGTCTCTGAATTCTAGTCCTCCCTTTGGCATGAAGCCAACTAGGTGACCCTTTGAGACCAGTCACACTCTCTCAGCCCCAGGAAGGAAATAAAAAGTTTCTAAAAAACTTCTGAAGAAAATGGAAGGGTCTAATCCAGACAGAAGTAAAAAACTGACTTGAAGACACAAAACAAACAATAGAATAGAATAGAACAGAATATATTAGACAGAATTCTTTCAGTGTACATAAAAGATATAAATGATAAATCATGATCATAGTCATCATAAATACATTCATCATGAATCATAAGATACGAAACTTAGTGATAGTCATAGGAACTAATTAAGCAATTAACATAAATCATACTAGGAAACTAAATAAACAATATAAATTGTAAAGATACAAGCAACAAAATTATAGTCATAAGTAGAAAAGGAAACAAGTACCGTATTTTTCAGAGTATAAGACGCACCAAGATTTTGAAGAGGCAAATTTTTTAAAAAAGTTTTTGCACTCTGCAAACCTCCCAAAAACAGCCCGTTTTTCGTGAAAACGGGCATGGTTTTTCCCCCCCAAAAGGGGCATGAATAGCCTTTATGAGGCTTGTAGAGTGCTAGCAGGCCATTTTGGTGAATGGGGCGGGGTTTTGGGAAGCAAAAAAATGCTGTATCCTGTGTATAAGACACACCCAGATTTTCAGCATTTTTTTGAGGGAAAAAGGTGCAACTTATACTCTGAAAAATATGGTAATAGGAAGGATGAGAAGAGTAATAGCAATACAGTCTTAATAAATAGTTTGACAGTGTTGTGGGAATTAGTTGTTTAGCAGAGTGAAGACATGGGCAAGGGGGAAACTGTCCTTGTGTCTAGTTGTTCTGGTGTGCAATGTCCTATAACGTCGTTTTGAGGATAGAAGTTGAAACAATTTATATCCAGGATGTGAGGGATCTGTAGATATTTTCACAGCTCTCTTTTTGACTCATGCATTATACAGGTCCTCAATGGTAGGCAGGTTGGTAGCAATTCTTTTTTCTGCAGCTTTAATTATCCGATGAAGTCTGTGTCATATGTGGGGATAGGAGGTGGTGTAGGTATTTCTCTCAACAGCCAATCCAAATCAGTTGTATTAACTCCCTACCATTCATGCCAGTAACGTTCTTGCCTTCTTTTATCCCCTTCCCTTCCTCCTATGAGCAACCAGAAAGCTGCTGAAGCTTCCGAACCACTTCTAGAGACCGCCCTGCACTGCACAATAGAGCTATTTTGCCTGGAGGGAAGATGCACATAGCACCTGGGTGTATTTCCTGTATTTAAAATTGACCTAACACTACCTCTTATTTGTTTAAGTAATTTCTCTAGAGGTTTGGTACATTTTAAAAATATGTTTATAATATTATGTTTAAGCAAAGTAGAGGAGTAAATCTGCCGATTCATGAGTGACGTCTTCTGCCTATGATACGTTCAGCTTCAGGGCTGCTCAGAATCCCTTCTCGCAAAGCTACAGGCTGCAAATCTATTGCTATTTTAGAATACCAAATCAGCCCATATACATTTATGTTTCATTATTCTTGATTAAACAATGTGAGTTTACATAGTAATCCCGTAAATCACATCCATCCTTGGGGTTTTGTTTGGTTTTATTGGAATGCACACACTCTGCAAACTGAACACTGTGCAATCAAATCGTAACAAGGGTTTCTTCCCTGACACCCCCCTCCCTCCTTCTTCACCAGACTCCCCCCACAAAGGTAACAGCCGTTCCCATAACAAGCAAGCTGTCAAGCTTCAGTGGAGCACAAACATCCACCGCACAGCAGACGGCGAAGCACACAGATCTGCCGCAGCCGGTGAAAAGGCCCCCCAATCAGCGGCGTATCACTCTTCAGGAGAATGCATTGAGACAAATGCCAGGCGGATGCAAAAGGTGTCACTGGGATTACCAGTGACGTGCTGACGGTTGTTCAAGCAATCTCCTTGCTTCTTTGGATCTGACTCACAGCCTCCCTACAGAGGCTTCTCTCACGTCATTGTGGGACTGAGGGTTATTCACAGATCACTGACTAAAGGCAAGCTTTGGCTTCCTGCCTGCATCCCTTTGGTCCCATGAAAAAGGACTGAGGTCACTGACAAGATGCCTTGGGGCTGTTTATATCTATCAAGCCGATGAAGAGGAAGGAGGAGGAAAACATGGCATGAACCTTTCTTCTCCCTTCTTGCTTTGTTTTCAGTGGAAGGGCTGCACGCTGCTCGGTTGTATTTACAGCTGAGATCTCTTCTTCTGTGACAGCCTCTTGAAAAAAAAAACCCCAGCCTTCACTTCCCAGATGTTATCTTATGCTTAAAAATAATAACTCCGTGTTCAAAAGCTTCTGGCTGTTATTTTAAATTGAAAACTCTTATACCAGAGAGAAAAGGGAAGCTTTCTTTCCTCTGTTAGCAGAGATTACAGACTCAATAAATAAAATGTATTTATTTGGTCCATTCTTGATGTTGATTTTCAGTCTCTTTTTAGACTTGGCACACAAGTAATAAAAGAATAGACAATGATCAAAGCAAATAATATACATGTTGTAAATACTTTGCTTTAGTGCTAGATGAATAACATCATATCTGTTTTACATACTGTAAAAGATTTCAGTATAGAGTTCCAGCCTGAGTCAGTGACATTATCTGTGCACAAACACAAATACAAACACACACACATCAAGATGCAAGAGAGATTTACATGCCTATTACAGTTGTGGGAATGAATACAAAACTGAGGACATTTTGGAAGGAAAAACATACCTAAAGCAGCCTAAAGATTGTAAAAAACAATCCCTGCTTAAGCTTCAAGATAGAATTTGTCTGTATAAATATCAGCATCACATAAAAAAAGGATGGAGGAAAGAAAAGAAGAAGAAGGAAGAGGAGGAGGATGTAATATTGTGCATAAGACTCTTAACTTCATGTGTAAAAATATTTCTATCTGTAGCTTTGCCCACGGAAATGCCATTCTTCAAATTAATAAATACTGGTCTTCCTTCCTTACATTTGTTGAAAGCTTCAAGAAGAAATTGGTAAACCACTTGGGCCATACTAACCCACAACATCTATCTGCAATATGTGTTTGAGTAGTATGGCAGTAGTACATGATATTATAGTCTTTGTGACATTCCCATTTCAACTTATAAAGCCCAGAAAACTCTTAAGACCTACACCTTCCTGACTTCTGGTAGTTTAACACACAGCTACTGTAATATATTTGCCGCTTGAAAATGTCCAATTTCTTACCACTTACGGTAGTTACAGTGAAATTGCAAATGAAGGAAATGCAAAATTAAGTGCAATAGTATCTCCTTGAAAGTAAATTCTGCTGAATTTCCCTGGGTTTATTCAGGAGAAAAGTGCATATAATATTCCATCCTTATGCACAGTCGTTAAAAATAATAAAAGAGGCCTGTTCACCTGCTCTTTGCTATGTATTCCATTTTTTGGCTATGACTCTCTTTGTCATTTGAAATATTTATTTAATCACTATGTTTCAAACAATAGCACACCCTTTGAAATAAACAAATAAAAAGTACATTTTTACTGGCAAGCAAAATTGTGACCAATAACTTTCTTTCCTTAACCACATTTTTAAAAAAAAACCTGTATTGGTGTTAAGAATTAGGAGAGTTAAAACAGCAATTTGAAGAAGTTTTAACATGGAACTCTCCAAGTCTACAAGAGCAAACTGTTTAATTATTTCCAATAGTGTAATAATTTGAATTTGGTTCCTGTGCCATTTAATTAAAAATGCTGGGAAAGAGTGTATGGGGATCTTCAGAGAAAAGGTAAGGATCCATTGCATAAAGAGTAAGATGCAAGTGTTTGTGTTTTAAATGGATTACTTTGGAATAAACCAGCAGAATTGCAGTTATGACTTTGGAATTCTAACATCTTTACTAGCTCTTCATTTTGATTGGATGGAGTTTCTATCTTTTGCATTATTTTAAACCCTGATCAAGGAAAGAAATTAAAAAGGAGGTACTGTAAATGATCTGCAGAGTCAGACACGTCTGAGTTCTGCTACAGTGAAAAGGACAAATCAAAACTTGGTCTGCTGTTGTTTCCTGTCTATATATCATGTACTTTATTAGACAACATCATGTTCTCAGTTCGCACTTTGTGACATCCACATTTCCTCTTTCAAAATAGTGTGCATCTCACCAAGAGTGCATTCTCAAGTGTTGATTGCATCTTTTGAAGCAATACATTAGTATCTTTTCTCAAACTAGTCTTCTCCTAACTTTTAAAGCAATTGCTGGTGTCATTTTGACCTTATTTATATTTGTGATCCTTCATAACTTTATACACTTACATTTCCCTAGGTTTTAGAGACAGATGCAATTCTGTAGGGAAGAAAGTAAAGCTCATCTGAAAATGAATTCACAACAGTCCTTCATTTGAAGTATTTTTTTGGTGAGCTTTACTTCATTTTTTAACTTTTCTTTTTGGAATCAATGAAGTGATTCACCAAGCCTCTCCGATTTCCTGTGTTAATCAGAAATCCAACACCATTGATTGAGGGTTGCTTCATATAAAAAATCTCTATGGGGTGAGGAAAATTGTGTCACATTTTCTGGCCTATGGACTCCAAGCAAAGCAAATTCTTCTGTTACATATTGGTTCCATGCAAATATCACTTATATGTCCACTTTGCTTCTGAGTGTAACTCTAAGTCCTCACCCCAATGTCATAGAATCAGGATATTTGAAAGATAATCCTGATGGTCTGGCACAGAATATTTGAAGCACTAGAATTGTTGAAGACTTGTTTTGTGTCATCTTGTCTGTCTAAAGCACCCATCGTTAAAGGCACTGTTATTTATCCTATTATTTACAGAAGAACAGTTTTGATGAAGATCAAAACGGGATTTTTATTGTGGTCCTAAAATTATGGAATCTCTCTACCACTTAGCCAGGTCTTTATGTGAATTGAATATATGAGGGAAATGTGTGTGTGTGTGTGTGTGTTACAGTAGGTTTTTGAGCTGATAAATAAATAAACAATGGAGACTAGGATAGATCTATTTTGAGCTATTTAGCTCTCATCGGCTAGCCATACTTTTACTGGGATTCGAACCAGGGAAATATTACATGTGAGGCAGTTGTAATTGCCACTAGACCACTGGTTCTAGCCACACAAGCATATATACAAATGGAAACAAAAGGCAACAAAACAAATAACTTTCTGTCTGCATGGTCTCTTGTGATGAGCTGAAAGACAGAAAAGGAAAGCAGCTTGCTTCTTCCCTTAAACACCAGGGTGTTGTGACACAAGTATATACTTTCTCCCCTGGCGCAGCTGATCAGGATGAGAACCAGTGGTCTAGTGGCAATTACAACTGCCTCACATGTAATACTTCCCTGGTTCGAATCCCAGTAGGGGATTGTAGGGGTATGGCTAGCTGATGAGAGCTAAATAGCTTGAAATAGATCTATACTAGTCTCCCTTGTTTATTTATTTATCAGCACAAATGTAAATATATATATAATAAAAAGTCCTAAACATCCTGGGATGCCAAAACAAACCCTTTGGGTTTCAAGACACTGATTGGTTCAAGACAGACAAAGGAATTTGGCAAGATTGCCTTCTTTCACCCTCCTCTCATTAACAGTTAGGATTCCTTAATGTTGAATTATTTGAATGGGATTCATCCATCACAGATTTTGCTTTGTAGGAATAAAGCACTTGCTTATTTGATGCTCTGATCTTTTTTCAAAATTAAAAAGTATTGGGAAAAAAAGGTGTTTTTTTTACTGTTTCAAAAGAAGTCTCCTTAGCAGCTTTCATACAAATCCTCTTATTTCCTAGTTTAGTGATGCAGGCTGCATCTTTAATGAGTTCTACAATCTGCGATGTATGTTTCATTTCAAATGTTGTGAGAGGTTGTAAAACCAGCAAATGGCTGTACTGTACATCCTTTCTGAACAGATATCTACACAAACTGACTTTGCCTGCTTCTTAGAAGCCATGTGGCCGCCCTGGGTCCTTTGTGGAGAAGGGCGGGATATAAATTTAAATAAATAAAAAATAAATAAAATAAAATTTTAATAATTAATAATAATAATAATTTTAATAATAATTTATTATATTTATAAACCGCCCCCTCTCCCCGAAGGTACTCGGGGCGGTGTACAGGAAAATTAAAAACCATCTAAAAACATACAATACATAACAAAGTTACAAACGAACTAAATTACCCTGTACTAAAATTTAAGAACATTAAAATTGCAACCCATTAAAACCAAATAGACAATTTGAAAATACAGACTGGGGCGAGAAGTGTAAATTAGGCCAAGCCGGCCTGATGGAACAAATAAGTTTTTACTTTTTGGCGGAAAGCACGGAGGTCTGTGTTCGTTCTAATATCTGGGGGTAGGTTGTTCCAGAGGGTCGGGCCCATCACAGAGAAGGCCCTTCCCTTGGGTGTCGCCCACTGGCATTGCCTGGTGGACGGCACCCTGAGAAGTCCCTCTCTGTGTGAGCGAATCGGCCGAAGGGGTGTATGGGGCAGGATACGATCCCGCAAATAACTAGGTCCTGTGCCATGGAGCGTTTTAAAGATAGTCAACACCTTGAAACGTACCCGAAAGGCCACAGGCAGCCAGTGCAGCTCGCACAGGAGTGGTGTAACATGGGAGTATTTAGTAGCTCCCATAACTGCCCGCGTGGCCGCGTTCTGGACCAGCTGTAGCCTTCTAGTGCATCTCAAGGGGAGCCCCATGTAGAGAGCATTGCAGTAGTCCAGACGAGACATCACAAGCGCATGAGTGACCGTGCGAAGGGCGTCCTGGTTTAATAGGGGACGCAACTGGCACACCAGGCGAACCTGGTAAAATGCCCCCCTGGCCACGGCTGTCACATGGTCTTCTATTGCTTTGAGGTTTCTCAAGGACCAGCTGAGTAGCAGGCAACGAGTCACAAATTCTAGTCCAAGCTGTTAAAAACTTCCACAAAGGCCATCAGATGATGCAGACTTGATATCATTTTTAACTTTAAAAGATTCCCCTTTAACATTGTACTACTTCAAATTTTCTGTTTGCCTTTTACGATTTTGTTAAGCTTTTCTTATAAGTTTTATTTCTGTTTGCATGTATAGGTTAGATCCAAAGAATATTATAAGCAAAGAACTTTTTGAGGGATTTTTCGCATTCTCTTTCACACTTCTTAAAAACATATTTAAAATTTTTCTGATTAGTTTGGGCAATTGGAAGGCATAAATACTCAAACAGATTTGTTTATTACTAGAGTTTTATTGAGGAATTTCAGGTACTACTCAAGGGAGTAGGACCTATGATGATGTATAGGAATGACTTTGAGAGACAGGAGACAGAGCCACAGACTAGACAATAGTCAGACAATGAATTTTCTATGATCAGAAACTACTGTAGCTTGGGTGGGCCTCCATTAGATATGATTATTATTCTTGAATATTTAAATGCCCCTTAAATGTTAGAAATGATCAATCTTCACAACGGGAGGCAAAAAAAGGGGATAACAAACCTGAGTCATTTGAAGAGGACAATTCATTTTTTTTCTTTGCTGGATTTGCATAGTTGGTGCAACAATTAGGATGCATTGGATTATTGATCACTAATTGACTGAAGAGCAGTTGCTGTATGATAAAAGTGATTGCACAATATAGAATCACAGAAACACCTCTCAAGTGGGTGAAATGGATATCAATAATTAAAACAGAGCAGTTTGATTAATGCAGATGCCAAAAGGTGCAGCATGTCACCAAGAAGTACTAAAAGAAATCAAAACAGGCAATTGGAAAAAGAGCTCAAAATATGAACGTGTTTCAATGTCTTGAAAAGATTATCAGCAGCAACAAAATTAGACAATGACAATTGCACACTTTTTTTAATAGCCTGTCAGTGCTCACATTTTAATATTTAATTGCATGTCTAGGTACAGATGTTTAGATACAAAGACACTGGCTCTCTCCTTTCCTCCTCCTCCTCCTCCTCCTCTCCCCCTCCCCACTCTCTCTCAGTCTCTTTTTTCTCTAGTATAAATTATGGGTGGGATCATAGTAAGTTCACTTCAGCTAACAACTGAGATTCACATCCATTTGTCACTTGGGTTAAAGCAGAAAAGGAAGTGGTGTACTTCTAGGCAAAAACAGAGCTGTATGATCTAATGAAGGCCAGGCACACTTAATGATAATATATAGAAAACCCCAAACATTTCAGAGTGATAATTTCACAGTCCATGAAATAAATCTGAGAAGACAAGCTGCTGAGAGTAATTACACCAGACAAGCAGGAGAAAAGAAGGGAGGAGATAACATATGGTGATGGGCTCATTTAACTGGCACGGTTAACACTACACATTTTCTTGTTATCCTATTTATATATTTTTTTCTGTCATCCATCAGAGGAGAGATTTACACCTTGCATGCTGAAATCAGCCTGAGATAGCAAGCTCAGAATACTGTCTGATTATAACAGAACATAAAACAAAAGAATCGAGGCATAAAATTTATGCATAGCTGTAGGATTGAGGGCCTTGTTACATCTAAGGAAAGGTTTTATCTAGTCAAGCAGAGTTTCCAACTAGGATTAGCCAATTGCATTAAGGACCCTTACAGGCTAAATGTGGACCCTTTTTTCTTTCCTTTTTTAAAGCAGCCCCCCCCTCCCCCCAAAGCCATTTTCTAGAATACTTGAGACTATCCCTCAGGTATGAAACAGAAGGAAAAGTGAGTCGCTCTGTCACTCAAGTGATGCCAAAATGTTGGTGTTTGCTGGATGTTTATTATTCTGACTGGTAAAATTAATTATTGATTAATTAGTTAATTACATTTTATTAATTAATCTATTTCATTGGGTTTCTGAGTTATGTTCAAGGCAGACTAAAATGTAAGTCTACTATTGATACTTCTGGTGAGGGCACAGTGCACTATATGTCTCCAAAGGAATGGTGATGTCATTGGGGTGAGATTGGTGAATAGAAGTGAATTGCAGTCAGCAAAATCTTTCCAGAAAATGACCATTGTCTTACCTGAAGGGTCCTTCTAGGTGCACAGCGATGAGTGTCCATGCAAGGGTTAACTCAGCTCCGCTGCCCATTGGACTGAATTAAAATACTGAGTCCCGCCTTCCTTTCCCATGATCCTTCAGTTTCTTAATGAAGTTCTGTCCTCTTGAGACTGTGTTCGCCACGCGATTCATCCCCTGTGAATACATCAGACAAGGAACTAGAGAGATTAGGGGGGGAATGGACACTCATCGCTGTGCACCTAGAAGGACCCTTCAGGTAAGACAATGGTCATTCTCAGGTGCACAGCTCTGAGTGTCCATGCAAGGGACATGCCCAAGCAAAATGTCACTAGGGAGGGTGCCCGAATGGGCTCAGTGTGACTACTCGACTTGAGCAACTACGCTTTGCAAGACCCGACGGCCGAAGGCAGCGTCAGCGGAAGCGTATTTGTCCAATTTGTAATGGCGAACAAAGAGGGAAGGTGACGCCCATGTGGCTGCTCTGCATATCTCCTCGATGGGAGCCTGTGAGGCCCAGGCCGCTGTGGTGGCCGCACTTCTGGTTGAGTGGGCCGTGAGCCCCTGGGGCCTGGTCCGGCCCTGATGTTCGTATGCGAGGGCGATGCAGGCCTTGAGCCAGCGGGCGATGGTAGACGAGGAGACCCCACGACCCATGGTCGCCGGTTGGAACGAGAGGAACAGGGTCTCTGATCGCCGAAAGGCCGATGTGCGCTTGAGGTAGTGCTTGAGCGCTCGACGGACGTCTAGAGTGTGCCAACGACGCTCCCTGGGATGGGAGGGCTTGGGGCAGAAATTCGGGAGAACGATTTCCTGTGCTCTGTGGAACCAAGAATTGACTTTAGGCACAAACGATGGGTCGAGACGGAGTACTACTCTGTCGCTGAGGAAGCGGCAGAGGTCTTCTCTAGTTGAGAGCGCTGCTAGCTCTGACACCCGTCGTGCTGAGGTAATTGTGACTAGAAAGGCTGTCTTGAGTGATAGTAGCCGGAGGGAACTCGAGCGTAGGGGCTCGAATGGTGGTTCCGAGAGACCTCTGAGGACCGTGGTCAGGTCCCACGTGGGGTAGCGGTGGATGACCTGTGGCCGGAGATTGGTTGCTCCCTTGAGGAAGGACCGCACACTGGGATGACGGCTGAGAGGCTGGAGGTAGCCAGCTGACAGGACCGTGGCCAGGGCTGCAACCTGGCGACGGAGGGTGGCCGGGGCGAGGCCCCTCTCAAAGCCCTCCTGAAGGAAATCCAAAATGTGCGGGAGAGACACAGAGAGCGGTGTTAATTGACTCCGGGAGCACCAATTTGAGAAGGCTTGCCAGGTCGCTCCGTAGATCCTGGTGGTGGAGGGTCGGCGGGCCTCCTGAATGGTGTGGATGACCGGGTCTGAGAAGTGGGCCCGGGTTAGCAGATCCCTCTCAAGTGCCAGACGGTTAGATTGAGCCATTGAGGCTCTGGGTGCAGGACAGCCCCCTGGCAGAGAGAGACCTCGTGTGGTGGGATCCTCCAAGGTGAATTGATGGAGAGGCTGGAAAGGTCCGCGAACCAGGTCCGACGTGGCCAATATGGGGCCACTAGGATGACTTCCGCTCCCTCCCTCAGGATCTTCCTGATGACCCGTGGTAGCAGGGGCACTGGAGGGAATGCGTACAGGAGGCCGGTCGGCCACGGAGAGGTGAGAGCGTCCATTCCCTCCGCCAGCGGCGACTGGTACCGAGTGAAGAAGCGTGGGAGCTGGGCGTTCCGTGGGGAGGCAAATAGGTCGAGGAGAGGGAGTCCGAACCTGTGGCAGATCTGTTGGAACAGGTCTGGGTGGAGCTGCCACTCTGATGGATCCAGGGTGGCCCTGCTCAGCCAATCCGCCCGAATGTTGTCCACTCCGGAGATGTGTTCGGCCCGAATGGAGCCCAGGTGAAGTTCGGCCCATCTGCCCAGAGCATTGGCTTCCCTCATCAGTGCTGTGGATCTGGTGCCGCCCTGGCGGTTGATGTGCGCCTTCGTCGCTACGTTGTCCGTCCGGACTAGGAGGTGTTGGCCCTGCACTTCCGACCGAAGGTGACGTAAAGCGAGACGAACTGCCCTCAACTCTAGCCAGTTGATGTTGTGCTTCAGGTCCTGAGGCGACCATCTGCCCTGCACCATGGATTCGGTGAGGTGTGCTCCCCACCCGAAGAGACTTGCGTCTGTGGTGAGGACTAGCCTGTCGGGTTCCTGGAAGAGGGAGCCCTTCTCCAGTGCTGGCGAGAGCCACCACTGCAGGGAGCGACGAACCTTGGGAGGTAGTCTGACCTTGGCTCTGGAGTTGCTGGTGTTGGTTCTCTGGGATGGGAGAAGGAACCACTGTAACTCTCTTGCGTGTAGTCTCGCCCAGGGAACGATGGCTAGACAAGATATCATCTTGCCTAGGAGCTGGGACAGGAGTATCACCGGGACGTTCGTGGAGGCTTGCACCCGTCGGATCATGGATCTGAGGCTGTCGATGCGGTCCGGGGACAGGGAGACAAGACCCGTGGACGTGTTGATCACCGCCCCCAGATGTAACACCTCCGTCGCAGGAGTCAGGTGGCTCTTGTCGGTGTTGATGGTGAAGCCGAGTTCTTGTAGGGTGGCTATGGTCGTGCGCAGGTCTCTTAGGGCCTGTTGTCGCGACGATGCCTGTAACAGGATGTCGTCCAGGTAAATTTGGAGTCGAATGGGGCGCCTCCTGAGATCTGCTGCCACCGCGGCCAGTATCTTGGTGAACACCCTCGGGGTGGAGGAGAGCCCGAATGGGAGGGCTCGATACTGGTAGTGCTGTCCGGCAAAGTAGAACCGGAGAAATCTGCGGTGCTCCTGTCGAATGGGAACATGGAGGTAGGCTTCCTTCAGGTCGATAGATGTCATCATGTCCCCTGGCCGGAGGCAACCTAGGATGGACTGGAGAGACTGCATCTTGAACTTTTTGTAGGCGATGTGATAGTTGAGTGCCTTCAAATCTAAGATGGCTCTGACTCCTCCTGTGCTCTTGGGGACCAAGAAGAGGATCGAGTAATACCCTCCCCCCTCCTGGCCATGGGGAACTACCTCTATGGCCCTGATGTCTAGAAGGTGGCGGATCTCCGCCTCCATGAGGTTTCTCCTGTTGGGACACTTGGGGGTGGGACATCGGATAAAACGATGGGGAGGGGGCGAAACGAATTCTAGGGTGAGGCCGAGACGAACTGTTTGCAATATCCACGCATCTGTCGTGGTCGCCTCCCAGCGATCGGCAAACAGCTGGAGACGGCCCCCTATGGGGAGGGAGGGGTGATGGTCACTTATTGCGGTGGAAAGGCCTGTTGGCCTGACCCCCACGAAAGGGCCGCCTGGCGTAGGGCTGGTACCTGTTCCTGTCCCGGAAGGGTTGCCTACCCTGGGGGCGGGTGTTACCCTGGGGATAGCTACGCTGGAAAGCTGTGGAGGGGTTAGCGGGAGGCTGAGCCTCCGGTGCCCTGTAATTTTGCCTACGGAAGGATGAAGGTCTCCTATCAGTCTTACGAGAAACAAAGGGTAGGACTTTCTTCTTGTCCTTATTTTCCACTAGGACCGAATCTAGAGCTTCCCCAAACAGCCTTTGTCCCTTGAAGGGGGCAGATGCTAGCTTCCATTTGGAGCGCATGTCGGCATTCCAATGGCGCAACCATAAGAGGCGGCGCGAAGTAATATTGGATGCCATGGCCCGGGAAGCGAATTTTGCTGCGTTAAGTGAGGCATCCGCAGTGTATTCTGCTGCCAGCATGATCTTGTTAACATCATGACGGAGTCTGGCATCTCCCTGGGGGAGACGTTTGAGGAGTTGGCGCAACCAGGCTATGGATGCCCTGCTAAAAAATGAGGCCGAGGTAGACGCCTTAATGGCCCAGGCCGCCGCCTGGTGTGTCTTGTGACATGCGCGCTCGGTCCGCTTGTCCTCTGCCTTAAGGCCTTCTAGTAGGTCTGGTGGGAGTACTGAATTGGATGTTAGAGCAGCGACCGGAGGGTCGACCTCCGGAAGTTTAAGCAGCTCCTCCATGCTGGGATCTACAGAATAGAGCTTTTTGTCGTTGGTACCCGGGGCAGTCCACGAAGCGGGCTGAACCCATTGGCGCTGAACTACGTCCCTAAACAGTTGGGGAGCAGGGATCAGGTCCTGGGGGGTGACTGATTCCTCAAAGAGGCCCCCGCTGGGGTCCTCAGGGTCTGTAGGGGCCTGGGGATCTGAGGTCGCCTGAGAGGAAGAGGATGTGACCGACATGCGCGTGATGGTCTTCGCTTTATGAAGGATAGACTTAAAGTAAGCAGGTTGGAACAAGCCCGAAAATGCGGGCTTGTCCGGGGTCACGCCCTCATCCTCAGAGAGCTCAGGCTCCGCCAGGTCATCTATCTCATTGATGGATTCGGCGCTAATCACCGAAGGGTGGGGTGTGGAGGCCCTGGCATAGCGTGGCCTACTTCTGGGCCCCTGTGGTTGCGCCTCTGCCTGGTCCTTGAGCCCCTGAGCAATGCCCTGGGAAATGGCTGCATTAATCACCTGTCTCATCTCAGCCGAGAGAGACGGGCCCTGGTCCTCTAAGGGGCGCCCCCCCATCCCTTCTGGCATAGGTGCCGGAGGTTCCTGTATTATAGGCTGGATGGGGTTGGCTATCCCCTCATCCCCCTCCATCTCACAATTGAATAGGTCAGTCCCACCCCCCATGGAGTGGGAAGGAGATTGGGAGATAAGGGAGGAATGATCTAGGGATAAATCTCTGAGATCCCTCTCATAGATGGGGTTGGCCCTAGCCTGGGTCTCACTCCTCCCCCCAGGGGGCTCGGGAGAGGCCTCCCTGTGGGCCTGTGTTATGGCAATGGTTTGCCTTTGGGCCCTATCAAACTGGCGGTCTAGGGCCTTGTGGCGTCTGGCCTCTGCCCTATCCTGGCCCCCCTCATCTCTCTTGGGGTAGGGGCCCCTGCTAAGGTCCTTAATGGCCTCCCTGGCGACCCTGCCCGCCTTCCTAGTGAGGGGCCTCTCCTCCCAGGTGGCATCCCCCTGTTCAGGCCCCTCAACTATAGGTTGGTGCTCCATGGCAAGGCTTTAATGCCTGGGCGATGGAATGGGCGGGGGGGGGCGCGCGAGGGATACGACCTGATCGATGAGTTGCAGAGCGCGCTGGGAGCCGAATCCAAAATTCCTGGCCTCCTCGGAGCTGGCTGTGGCCGCTGTTGAGGGTGATGGCCGCTCCTTGCCTCAAACGCTGCTGCTTGCTGCTGCTGCTGCTGCTGCTGCCGCCGCTGTTCTCCTCAAACGAAAAAAGGAAGCGGCAAAAAAGCTCCGTTTAAAATGGAGCCGGCTTGCTTCTGATTGGTCCCCCGACGAATCCAAGATGGCCGCGCCCAGTCCACTACACGTGGAATGCAGCACGGAGCTTTCCGGCTCTCTGGGGCTGCAGCTGGCTGAGGCAGCTCTCCCGGGTGCCGGGCAGACCGCCGAGGCTTCGGACGGCCCCGCCGGTGTAGAGCAGGCTAAGGGCGATGCTTCCTGGGGGCTCCAAAGGCTCCACTCACCCCCCCTGCGGGAGAACGAGAAGCGCGCCGCTCTGGTGAGCGTTCTGGCTTCTCCGGCAAGGCGAAGGCTCCTGCTGGCTCTGCTTGTTGCTGTCGGTGGAAAGGAAGGCTTGGAAGGAAAACTAAAGTAAAAAAACTAATGCTTAACTTTTAAATTTGCTAAGCTCAAAAGAAATGCATCCGAAGGGCTTGGACTGAATTAAGAAACTGAAGGATCATGGGAAAGGAAGGCGGGACTCAGTATTTTAATTCAGTCCAATGGGCAGCGGAGCTGAGTTAACCCTTGCATGGACACTCAGAGCTGTGCACCTGAGAATATGGGGATTTTTTTTCAGATCACCATCTGTATTTCAAAGAATTGCTTCTCATGATTCAACCATAAGTACTGAAATGTCTATAATACGCTTGGGAGTTGAGTAAGTGGGAGTCAAGGGAATTCTACCAAACTCATGGCTGCAATTTAGTCTATAAAGATAAAGGTAAAGGTGCCCCTCGCACATATGTGCTAGTCGTTCCCGACTCTAGGGGGCAGTGCTCATCTCTGTTTCTAAGCTGAAGAGCCAGAGCTGTCCGAAGACATCTCCATGGTCATGTGGCTGGCATGACTAAATGCCAAAGGCACACAGAATGCTGTTACCTTCCCACCAAAAGTGATTCCTATTTTTCTATTTGCATTTTTAAATGCTTTCAAACTGCTACGTGGGCGTAAGCTGGTACAATTAACAGGCGCTCACTCCATTATGCAACCCTTGGGATTTGAACCACCAAACTGCGGACCTTTCCTATCGACAAACTCACCGTCTTAGCCACTGAGCCTCCGTGTCCCATTAATGTAGTCTATAGCATGAGCATAAAGTTCTTAATCACTTTTGGGGGCTGCTTCTTCATTGCTTTTTTGACTAATAGCTTCTGATAAGCTTAATCATATGCATGGGGTGAGTTCAGTTGAAACCTTAGCAAAAGAGGTTTTAAGTATAAGTCTTAGGACTTAAAAAAATATTTTACTTAAATAAACTTCAAAAGGCATGATTAGAATGTTGATTTTGGAAAGTTATAAGTGGACTAAGGGTCCAAATGGATTTAAAATAAAGATTTAAAATTGACTATAAGATTCCTCCTCATGGAAAAATACTGCTGTTTTGAATTCTTAGAAGAAAACATAAGATGGGAAATTGAATGCTGGACACTAGAGGAAACCAAAAGCAACTAACAAATACAATTAAATGAGAACACTTAAACTTGACTTACTAACACAAGTGGAACAAAATATCTTGAAGGACATTTTCAAACAATGAACACAAAAGCTAATCTTAGAAGAGTCTACTATTATAGATAGATTGTATTGTTAAAGAAGAAGAAGATCTGAAGTCTATTTGAAAGTAGATTTTAAAATGCCAACTTATGAAAAAGGATTTAAAAAGATCTTACATTTCTTACAAATGAAACCAGCTGATGTTTGGGATAGACAAATATCAAAAAAAAAAACAAAAAAAATTGAATAATGGGCAGCAATACTTACAGAAGTATCTAGATATCTCAATGGACCAAAAGTTAAAGAGTAACTGAGAGTGTAATTTAAATGCAATATGTATGTATGTATGTATGTATGTATGTATGTATGTATGTATGTATGTATGTATGTATGTATGTATGTATGTATGTATATATATTCCTAGGCTGCATCTTTAACACTATGGTGTCATGATTAAGACAAATCAAATTCTGTTGTATTCCTCATACAGCTTGAATATTGTAGCATTGCAGTTCACGAAGGACATCATCAAATTGGATTGTATTCTGTGGACTTAGAGACATAATAGCTATTTTCAGGTATCCGGTGAGTTGTCATGTGGGAGAAACAGTACAATTGTTTAGTTCTGCAAATTGATGTTACAGAAGACAAAACAAGAAACTGCAAGGAAACAGAATTGCGGGAGTAAGGTTCACTGTCACTCTACCCTGTAACTTTGTGGTTGTCTTGGTGATGTAAATACACAGTTGTGAAATATATAAAATACATTCTGGATGATAACAACCCATGTTCCTAGAATATTATTGATGAAGGAGAACCAGTTCAACAAGAAAATTTCTGACCCATAGATAGTCCCTTTGGGAGAGTGGTGCGGTTTATAAATTTAATAAATAAATAAAATAAAATTATGGTTGCTGCAGCTATATAGCTTACTTATGGATTTTTGTTTATCATTATAGATACATACTGAGCTGAAAGTATCATGGTTTACAATTGTGGACTGATTTGAATGATCTTGTCAAACTCTGTGTCTTTTGAGTGATATTACTACAGCAGGCAAGCATAGACAGTAGAGGAGAGATAATTGCAGCTTGCTGACTAATACCATAGATCTAAAATCCGCAATGCTACTTTTGTAATGTTGAATATGCAAATTATTGGTTTGTGAAATCATCTTCTCAACATAACTGCAGTTCTCATGTTGTCAGTGGGAATAACAAATTTGTAGCACTAAACAGAAGAAAGTTCTGCTGGTATCACGATCTTCATAATGGAGAGAAAAGCATGAACATCATTTTTTTTTTTAAAAGAATATTCTTAGATCTTTGTTTTTAAATGATAAAAATACCTCCTCACACATGATTTATCCCAGCATTTGCTTGTCTCCCCCGGCTCTTGTGATACTTCCACACTCCTTACCTGAGACTCTTGCCTCTGCTTTCTGCTTAGTGAACTGTGTACTTAGAGTTACCATGACCATTGGGATTACCACTATTGGCATCACTGAATGATGCTGTCATGTGATATCAATGTTTATAACAACATCATTTGGTGATGACAATCCAGGTCTCAATTGCTGACATAACCTGACTACCTATGAAGGCTACCGGTAATTGGAGTAAACCTCATATTCCTCCCATGAACTCTGTAATATGCATAAAAATCAAAATTCCCCTATTGTCTGAATTATTATAAATACCTTTATTTGGTAATTACATGTATAAAAGGGATTTGGGTGTCCTTGCTGACAACACATTAAACAAGAATCACAATATTATGCAGTTATTAAAAGGCAGATACTATCTTGGATTTAATAAAAGGGATTTAGAATCCAGATTTTGGGAGAAATCTACTCAGTTCTACCATTACTGGACCCCCACTTCAGAGGTGGTATTCAGCAGATTCTGATCAGTTTTGGAGAACCGGTAGCAGAAATTTTGAGTAGCTCAGAAAACTGCTAAATACCATCTCTGACTGGCTCCACCCCCATCTATTCTCTGCCTCCTGAGTCCCAGTTGATCAGGAGGAAATGGGGATTTTGCAGTAACCTTCCCCTGGAGTGGGGAGGGAATGGAGATTTTACAGTATCCTTCCCCTGCCATGCCCACCAAGCCACGCCCACAGAACCAGTAGTAAAAAAAAATTGAATCACCCAATTCCCACTTGGCATACAAAATCCAGTTTGGAGCATTACAATTTTTAAAAGGACAGTGATGTATTGGAACAAGTTCAGAAGGAATATTACAAAGTTGGTGAAAGGATCTGAAAATCCTCATGAGGAATGATTAAAGAATCTGAATATGTTTACCCACAAATGATGGAAGATATAATAGCAATTTGCAATTATTGTCCAATTATTATAAAAGAGGAGGTGGCTTATTCTTTGTTGCCCTAGAGGACAAACAATGGGTTCAAATTATCAGGAAGTAGATTGTGGCTGCAAATCAGGAGCAACTTCCATCTATATCAATGGTCTCCAACCTTTGCAACTTTAAGTCTGAAGGACTTCAGCTCCCAGAATTCTCCAGCCAGCTTTGCTGAAGTCCTTTAGACTTAAAGTTGCAAAGGTTGGAGACCACTGATTTATATGAAACTCTTCAAAATCTGAAGTCTGAAGATTTTATGCATTTTATGTATTTGTGTATTAAACAAATTTATATGGCTCCTTAGATCATACATAGTGACTCTAGATGGCATCTTCTTTCTGGAAGAGAAAGTACACAAGTAAAAATGTATTAAAGTTATTGGACTCTAAATAGCTGAGCTCTTGACATTAGGATTGGACAGATGCTGGATAACACCTCAAATTGGCATTGGCCTATTGAAATCAGGCTGAAAAAGTGCATCCAATATCTATAAGCCTCTGATCACATATGAATCCAGGAAGGTTTTTGCTCCAGTTTAGAGCTAGATCCCCTTTGCAGAGTGCAATCTCCCCCCAGGTTCCTGGGTTTCCATAGCAGTCTTACTCTGCCTTATAAGAAGAGACTCGGCTTTGAACCTTTTCTGCACCAGGCAAAACAGCTTTGGCTCTTTCTTCAAATTAAGGCATTTTGAAGCCAAGTGTTTTGAATATTCATGGAAACAATATTCCCGATTCAGTCTGAAACACAAATGGAAAAATTTGTTGACTTCTCAAAAGCTGAAGGTGTAACAGTTTGCCTCTTTCGGCTACCTTTTGGGGGGGGTGGCAGTGCAAGTGGCCATACCATTTCTTCTTATATGAATTAGGAAAACCCTGAACAGGTAGTAAATGGTGTTCTAGTGAGCTTCACAAGGCAAACCAAGTTATCACAGCTCTGACGGTGACGAAAAAGGATACATGGCATTGCTAAGCAACGCTGCACCTCTAAAAGGTTTTTTTCCCTTCTGCCTCTATAGGGTGCAGTGGATATTATGATGAAAGTGCCAAGGGAAGAAGGTCCAAAAACAGACAAGGGAAATTAGTATAATAAGAAATGCAAGCAGAGCAAAAGAGCAGGAAGATAAAAATGGAACTGGGAGATAAAATCTAAATACCCATCAAGTACAACTGCCTTTGTATGACCCTGTTATAATTGATGTAAATAATCTATTAAAGACCAAACAAAGAGGAATTAGTATTCTCTACATTGCATAGAAGCCTTGAGGACCATTTCTAATGTATCAGTCATTCTAGAATTTATTCATCTTAATATGGTATCTTTTAGAACTAACAGCTCTGATATTTTTGTTGTGATACAGCAATTAATTCCATGGTCCTTTTCTTTTTCTGCCTAGACCCAATGTTATTAGAGGATATGATAAAATGCAGGAAGGTGGTTTTTTTTTTTAAACTTTGACTCCTTTGAAAATTGAAGCCTTTCCTAATTTAGCAAGCCATCCCCTGCAGAATACAAATCTCTTGATGCTTTGAAATAGATTCAGAAGATACCTGAGTGTGCTCTATTCTATTACTCGTTAAGGTAGGCTGAGATTGTTCGTCCCCTCCCCCATATTTCTTTGAGACCCTGCAAGAAAAGGTGTCCCAGCTTTAAGGAGTTGATTCATTAATGGGAACACAGCTTTAAAGCAGGTCTGAAGCATTTCTGAATAACTTCTGAAGCACCCAGAGCCCTGTGCACTACAAAAGTTATATTCCACCTAAGAATTGTAGCACAACACACAAAGGAATAGCTGTGTATCGCATCTTGGGGGAATCAAGTCAGTCTTGATACATTGTAATGGGAAGAGTCTGCTAGAGCAGCGTTTTTCAACCACTGTGCCATGGCACACTAGTGTGCCGTGAGATATTGTCTGCTGTGCCGTGGGAAAAATTCCTGCCAGAATATCAGCTTTGTGTTCAGCCAAACAGGCCCAGGTTTCGCCCTGAGTAAGTAAACAGAAATATGAACAATTATAAAATACTTTATTATTTCAAAATAAAATAATTATAAAATAATTTCTTTGTGTTTATTTGATTCCTGTTCAAGAGAATTACTTTATATATAGTCAATATAGGCACAGAGGTAAAAAAATTTAACATTTTCTAATGGTGGTGGTGTGCCTCGTGATTTTTTTCATGAAAAAAGTGTGCCTTTGCACAAAAAAGGTTGAAAAACACTGTGCTAGAGAACTATTCTCACTACTTGGCTTTTTTTTTTTTTTTTTGGTCATGTGTATGAGAAGCATGGAAACATCAATACTGGTAGCTATGATAGCATTTCCAAGGAACTAGAGCAGGGGTGGGCTTCAAAAATTTTAGCAAGGGGTTCTCTGCCTGGTCGCTGGGTAGGCATGGCCATGGTGGGCATGGCTTAGTTGGCCTCCTGCACCATGGTGGTGGTGGGGTTTTTTGGGATTAGCATATCAATGGAAGGTGATTAAGCCTCCTCCGACAGCATCCACCCTCATCCAGCGGGCTGCTTTGGGAATAAGCTCAGCACACAAAGGTTTCAGCAAAAGCCAGCCCCTCCTTCAGGTGGACCAGCCGTATTTATTAAGCACTTTAGATAAAGGAGGGGTTACAGTCTCCTCTTACTATCTACATAAATTCCTAAGGGAGGGGTTACAATTCCTCCCTGCTGCCTACTTTTAGATTCGTTTCTCCACATAAGTTTCGTTTCCTGTGAAGCCATGACTTTCGGGGGGGGATGCGAAAGTAATAGGGTGGTACCTCCTGGTCCTAGGCTTACAAATCCACTTGCTTTCTATGGGCAAGCTATTGTGCCTGAACCTGGTTTGTTCATTCCAACAGGGTTTACAGGCTCCGGAGGCTTTTCTCAAGCCTCCGGGAGGGCAAAAACAGCCTCCTCAGGCTCCAGAGGCCCTCTGGGGTCCAGAAGCAGGCCCATTTCCGACCTTCCTGAACTTCCAGTAGGGCCATTTTTTCACCCTCGCCAAGCCTCTGTGCACGCCCTGCACTTACTGCATCCAAAACGGGTCACGTGGGGACTCCTGGGAGGGGTGGGGCAGGGTTGGCAGGACCAGCCAGGAGTGGGATTTGTGGGTTCTCCAAACTGCACAGAATCTTAGCTAGAGGTTCTCCCGATTCCCTGCAAACTCCCATCCCTGAACTGGAGTCATAGCAGATCCTTTAAAAAAGAAAAAAATCCTTTTGCTCTTCCACTGTGTGCGTTGTACATATATACAGAAAAAAGGAGAGGAAGAATAGAGAGAGACTATTGCAAAACTCCATTTCAGAAAGCTAGCACTAGTAAAAAAATATACGAAAAAGGATATGGGTAACAAACATTATCTTTAATCTCTCCCTGTCCACACGTACAAAAAAATTATTGTGTCCTCACTCACTACATGCAGAAATAATTTGGAATCTCAAGGCAGTAATTCAAAAATAACATGAAAAATATCATGAGAAGGAAAACTGCACCTTGAAAGGAAGTGTTGAATTAATAAAAGACCTGGACTTTATTAGTGTGTGTGTGGTGGTGGTGGTGGGGGGTTTGTTTAAATCTATGAAGAAGATTCATTTCCAAAAGACAGAAAAGGGAAAATTAGTTTTTTTTTTAGGATTTGGGAACTAACATTTGGAAGAGCAATTCCCAAAATGATCCTCCTCCTCCTCCTTATACTTTGTCCTAATGCATTCTGTGGCTTCAGATTGCTTCAGGCAACTGTAAAGTACTGCATAATGGTCATTTAAAAATCAGCCAACAACAATGGTTAATGCACCGGGAATCTTTGAGCGATTAATTAGGCTGAAATGAACAACTCTATCAAATGGCAGAAGGAACACGACTTCTGCAAATTACTCATTTACTACAGTCATCTTTGCGGGAATACATTTTCTCTCTTTGTTATGGATAAGAATTCCATGCATGAAATGTGCTAATGTAATTTAGGTAAGCATAAATACCATAAGAGTTCTGAGGCATATGGTGCACTAGCGCTGGCAATATGGCTAGTTAACGGTTATTTTGTGTCAGCATGAGTAATACAATGCCAAATCAAGAAGTAACACTTGTGCGGCTGCCCGTTTCTGTGCCTACTTGCTATGCAGTTGATTTGTGGATAGCACACAGAACAAACTGATGCCTCACACAGCACTGTGCTCTCTGCAGAAGTAGGAGGAACAGGTGCTTTATCCTTTTGCAAATGATTGGCTCCCTTCCTCTGCAACCTTCCAGTTCTGTGCTACAACACCAATAGGTTCCATAGTAAAGATGAATAAGCAGATGATGAGTAGGGGAGGGGAGGTCTGATGATTTCACCAATCCAATCCCAAACATTCAGAAATCTATTTCAATGGGACTTAACAGAGTAGCTTTTCCTCACATCCCATTCAACTGGGAACTCTGCTAGAGATCAAGTCCAATGAGATATATGTATGTCATACACTTCATTACACTACATTACATTCATAAGAATCTTTACATGTCTACAGTACATGATGTTCCCAGAAGTATTATACAATACTGTAAGGCTTCTTTCTGAATGACTAGATGGAACATTTTATTGCAAGTAACTAAAAAAAACAAACATTTACTGCATAATCAGAAATGTAGCCATGAGGCTGGGAATTAAAATGATAGTTGTGGTTTCATCCCAAGTCCTTCCAATTAATGTCGGTCTCTGTTCTACCCCTGGGTGCCATTTGAAAGAAGAAGAAAATCTAGCAAATGGTGACAGTCCAAAAGGAATTTCTTTTGCTTTTCCAGACTGGCACAATTCAAGGCTTTTTCAAAGAAGTCAAGGCCAATCCATCCTAGCCCAGAAAAGTCTCAACAGCAACAGACATGTTTTTGTCTATGTGACAAGGATTTTGGCAGTGATGGAACTCTTTAATGCATTGATGGTTGCCTATAAACCAGAGCTAGAGATGGATGAAACATCCTATAATGAGGATGTTGGAAGCTTCACTTTGGTGCCAGATTTTTTTATGTTTATGGTATTAATATGGATGTATGGATGTGTGACACTATTTTTTTTATTCAATGTTACTTTAATTGTTGGTTAGGAGCCACCCCAAATTAGATATAAAATGGGCAACCCTATAAATGTTTTGAATAAATAGGTAAATAAAATCTCAGACAAGGATAGTTCTGCCAAAGTTTATTTAGATCAACATTTACAAAGAAAGTATAAAGACTGTACTTCTTTACCCTTAGTGAGATGATTTATAAGACTGCCATTCAAAGTTCTGAAATAACCTTCAATCCTCAACTACACGTGTACACCAGCCCATTCCAGTAACCTTGGAGCTGAGAAACTATATTCTCAGACTATCATCTCTTATTTTGGCCCAGCATAACAATGGAACATCTAACAGTGGATAATCTGGGGAACATATAGTGTTACACAGAGCCATTCTACATCCTTTTCTTCTCCTGAAATAGGAAGTGGTTTTAACACTCTGTACATTATTCATCAGGGCAAAAAGTTGGGTTCCCCCCCTTTGCATTACAGAAATAGATTACTGATAATTAAACTATTAGTAAAGAATTACCATGCAAAGTTAAAGACATTGCTACACACACACACACACACACACACACACACACACACACGATCTTAATGATAAACTGATAAATTGGTGATTGATCATGAAATATTGATCTCCTATTTGCTAAGCAAAAGAAGAAGAATGAAATTTCATCCTTTATAAACATCTAGAATAGGAAGTCATTTAAAAGGATTGCAGAAGAAACCTTACTATTTTACCACTAAGTGCAATAAGTATAATTAGTTTAATGGTAAATATTCAAAGGAAAACTGTAGCCACAAGAGGGAGCTCGCATTGTTCCCATACCTATGACAAATACTTAAACATGTTCAAGAAACCCTACAATATCAGAGATGGTAGGGGGAGGGGATAAAGATTATGCAAACCATTAAGAAATTATGAGTAGAAATTAGGAATGATGAAGTCTATTTAAATCTGCCTCTTTTGTTGCTTTCACTGGTGTGTGATACTAGAATTTTTCTCTCTGCATTGATGTGGATAAGCCATGCTCCCATTTTCTTCCATTGAAAGTAAAAGGAAGTGGGCTTCCTGTTCCTGTTCCCGGCGGCGACGGACGAACCTTGGGGTTCGTCCGCCGTTTTGTTCTTTTTTCTGCCCCTAACAGGGCGGGGCACCCCCTTTTTTGGGGGGTTTCTCCGTAAAACTGGCTTGCCTGGGCTGGTTCATCCTGGTGGCGGCTGGGAAATGGCCCTTGTCTTCGGTTTAGGCGAAGGAAGACATGCTGCGGGGGGAGTTTCCCTTCGCCAATGGAGGACGGTAACGATCAGCAAAATTTAAAAAGAACTGAGTGTGTGGGTCGGAAGGCTCCCTGGGGCTTTGGCAGCGAGGTGAAGAGTGAGTGATTTACAATATTATTTATGCTGGCAGCCTGGACTGAAAGAACATAGAGGGGGGTGTTTGTTGGTTAAACCCCCCCTCGGATTTAAAGCGGCGTTCCGAAATGGCTCGTTGTTGCAAGGAAGCGGATACTTTGTTTCCGGACTGCATTGAAATAAGCGAAAGTGATCTCCGGCTTATTTTCTTACAATTTATCTAAGTCTGGCTGGCTTGATACAATTTTTCTTGGGTTATTTTCTCCTCCTGGCTCCCAGGCGGGGCGGTGGAGGACGGTTCCCTTTGTTCCTGAATGACTATTTTTACCTTTGGAAAATTACCAACATCTTTTCGTGAAATGGACTCTCTCTCTCTACTAATGAAGAAATTTCTGGACTAATTGATTCCTTCCCTGAGTGCCTTCTCTGTTAAAGTTTTTGATTGTGAAAAGTGTTTCTCTGCTGGGTCTTGAATTCTTTTACAACTTTCACCTGAACTGTTTTGCTCCTGATTTGCCTCAACGGCCCCACCCAAAAAACGCCATCTTAGTGACACTGACTTTAACAGCTTACCATGGCATCAAAATCAGAATTGGCAGGATTGGAACAAAGAATGTCATCTTTGGAATCAGTGTTACAAGCTCTGGTGCAGGAAATTAAAGCTTTGAGAGCTGATAATAAAAGTTTTAAGGAGGACCTTCTGGAAACACGGAAGCAAGTGTTGGAGAATTCACAGAAGACTGAGGAGCTGGAAGGGGGGCTGGCTGGGGCAAAGGGAGAACTTAAAAATGTCAACATTGAAATTGCAGATTTGTCTGGTCATATGTCTAGGATGGATTTTGAAAGGATGTCATATTTTTTAAGATTTCAGAATGTTTCTGAAGAATCTGGTGAATACCTTCCTGATCTCATGAGCACAATTTTAGCAGACTATTTACAGAAACCTAAAGATGAGATCAGGGGGGATGTTGACCTAGTCTACAGAATAAATTCAGCATATGCCAGGATAAATGAAGTACCCAGAGAGATACATATTAAATTTGTTAGAAGGTCAACTAGAGAGGGAATTTTGAAGGCGCAGAGAGGGGGGCCGTTAATTTACCAACAAAAGGAAGTCACCATCTTGAGGCAGATCCCAAAAAAGATTAGGAAGGTGCGAAGGAAATTTTCCTTCTTATCCAAAAAATTGTATGACCACGGGATTTGGTTCAAGTGGGTGATGCCGGAAGGGATGTTGGTGTTCTGGGATGAAGGAAGAGTGAGGATTAAAACAGTTGCTGAGGCGGAAGCCTTTCTTAAAAAACATTCCTCTATCCTGGGGGAAGATCCAGGGGGGACGGAGGGGGCCACCGCCCCGCCCGCTGGGGGCCAGGGAGGAGAAAAAGAAGATACAATTGCCAAGAGACTTAGATCGAAAAAATAACTTTGCTTTTTTTTATTATTATTAATATTGCTTAACCTTATGTCTGGATGTTTGTACATGACTGCTAGCATAGAATGGAGAATTTAGGAATTTTGTACTTATTTTCACCTTGTAGTACTTTTGGAAAAACGTTTTTTTTAATGTTTTATTATGAAGCCCTAGAAGGGCCAATGATCCCGACGCGAAAGTTCTTAATATGTTTCTGTATCCCTTACCCTACCCTTTTCAAAAATTGTAAAAACCAATAAAACTTTTTCAATATAAAAAAAAAAAGTAAAAGGAAGTGAATCTAGACTTTGGTTAAAGGGATGCGAGTCATATGCACTTGAGTCATATTTTAATCAAAGAGGTTTTCTTGCTTCCAAGGAGAGAGTGGGGGAGGGAGGGAGAGATAGGGTGGAGAGGGAAAGAGACCACCACCACCACCACCACCCCATTACACAGCATATGATTCCTACTGCCACCTACAACCTTTTTTGTAAGGGTAAAGTATAAGAATGGGGTGAAATTTTCAGACAAATTAGATCATTGTGGATCTTGCCAATTTTCACAGAAACCATTATAGGATATTTCAGATTATTTTTTTAACCATAGCAACCACTTGCTGAGACAACTTTCACAGCATTTCTAATCAATGCAATGGTTTAGCTGAAGGTCCACCATTCCTGTTCATTCTATAGTCTCCCAGTGCCATTTTAATATATTAATTCAAACACTTGACATATTCATATTTACCATAAGAATATTTACTCAGTGAAAATAGAAATGGATATGAAATGGATGACAGTGGAAAGGGGATTCACAATTGAGAAATCAAATTAATGTCTTGAAACAAAGAAATGAAAAAATTGGAATATATTGGAAAAGGAAATTGAGAAAGGAGAAGGAGTAAAGGAAGGCAATGTAAAGCTATATAAACCAATAAGAATGAGGAGCAAGGTAAAATAAATCAAGCAAAAATGATTAACAAATGATTAATGTTTTTTTTTACTGAGAGATGACTGGCATCATAAGAGATTGTAGGAATAATTTGGTATCATTGCTATAACAGCAAAGATATAGATTTTTCCCTACCCCTCACTATGTTAACTGTTTAAATAGTTGCAATTGACACATTAGTCCCTAGTGTCTTTGTGATTTGTAGAGTGGACTGGTAATCCAATATTCTGTTTTTTTCTTTGCTACATCTTCTCCCAACCAAGGAATTGATGCAAAGGGGATATTTTAAAATTCACTTCTTTTTGATGCATGGTAGAATGTCCTGTTTGGTGCAGTGGTTAAGGCATCAGACTAGAAACTGGGAAGCCATGAGTTCTAGTTCTCACTGGGCACTTGTCACTTGTCACTTTTTCTCAGCCCAAACCACTTCTGAAAAACCTTGTCAAGAACAGCAATAGCACTTAAGACTTATATACTGCTTCACAGTGCTTTACAGCCCTCTCTTCTCTGGTTTAGAGAATCAGTAATATTGCTCTGAACGATCTGGGTCCCTATTTCACTGACCTTAAAAGATGGATAGTTGAGTAAACTTTGAGCTGGTTACGATCGAAGAAATCAAACTCTTGGCAATGTGAGCAAAGTTAGACTGCAATACTGCATTCTAACCACTGTGCCACCATGGCTCCACCGGGACTTGTCAAGGCAGCCTCCAAGAATCCAACACAATTAAATGAAAACAAATAAACAAAGAATGCCCTGTACTTTTCAATCAGCTGAGCTTCCAAACTATGTTGTAAGCAATGTTTCACGGAGGAATTTGAATCAGAAATAAGGCAAGCTGGAGATACTTGTTCTTCTTTAACTGAATTAAATCTATCCCACATCAGTCCATTCAACATCCTTGTAGTACAACAATACGTGCTAATTGAAAGCTCAGTCCTAGTGTGAACTTAAAATTCCTTAAAACTATGAACAACTGTTCAAAGATTACCCTTTCTTTTCCCAGCCCCACACACAGAACATGAATCACACCTCTCCCACATGAATCTGTCTGTATTGTGTGTCAAAAACCCTTCTTTGAATGTCCTTGTAGCAGAAGATTGAGTGGCAGGAAAAATGACCTTCTCTTTTGTGGTATCCCATGTTTCCTAGCAGTGGCTTATCACGTCCCTATTTTTTTCTAGGAAAGGCAAAGAACTGTATACATTCCCCCCCTCCCCCAAGGTCTTTTTTTTTCAAATATTTTTTTTCTTTTTTATTCTCTCACATACAATTTTAAGTATCCATTCACATAATTGTTGTTCTTCTTTACATTTATCATTCTTATACATTTATTATTCCATTTAATAGGTTATAATGTAGAGTTTGGGTTGCTTTGTTTGCCATCCCTTCCACCTTTTGTAGCACCAACTTATTTTCCCTTTCTTTTCTCCCTCCCTTCCTTCTCTACTTCCTTCCTTCCTTCTCTCCTTCTCACCCAAGGTCTTTTTAAAGAGCATGTTCTCAATAAATTTTATTTTTCTCTGTTTCTATTTTCACTGATGTTCCAATGTATGTTTGATTTCCATTTTATTCATTGTTTTGGGTGACATTCTTTGCATTGAAATCCTGAAAGGCAGCATATGTATTTCTTTGTATACTTTGGGAATGGAAATTTGGTTGCTGAATGTTCACGTTTGAACCTTGAGCTAGAAAAGATGCATGCAACAATCCATAGGAACACATTGAAGGACTCTCAGCAACTTCACCTGTTATAAAATAGCTTCCTATGAAGATTAAGAAACCAGTTATCTTCCAGAATTTTGCTGAAATAAAACTCCCTCATTTAATCACTTAACTGAGTCGGTAACCCTAATGCCTGACCAGTTTACCATCCCTTAACTGACTAGATTTTTAATACAGAACTATAAGGATGCTACATTTTTTCTAGTTTCCATACATAAAGAGGCAGCGAGTCTTGGAATGAAAGAGAAGCCTTGAATTGACTGTAAACAATAGTTCTCAAACTTCCCTTCAATAGTGTGTGTAATGCAGGTGAATTGGTAGTCAGGACTCTCTTCTGTCCTGTAGGAATGCAGGGCTATTTGTAATTTTTCCCAATATCTTGGGTCCAGAGGCCCTCTAAAAGTTGTATCTGCCTGCCTGTCGGTCTGTCTACATCCATCCATCTATCCATCTATCCATCCATCTATCCATCCATCCATCTCTACATCTATCTATCTACCTACCTACCTACCTACCTACCTACCTACCTACCTACCTATCTATCTATCTATCTATCTATCTATCTATCTATCTATCTATCTATCTATCTATCTATCTATCTACCTACCCAATGGGTATGAAACTATGTGATTAGGCAATGCAGGAGAAATCCAGTTCACTCCAGTTCAATTTGTTGGCTCAGTGTTGGTCAGTTATTGAAACACATAAGGCAATATCTCTCCCACCGCCTTGATTCCAGAAGCAGTTCCATAGGTAAAAAGTGTAGATATTTTGATGAGGTATTGACATTTAGTACTGTAAGGAGCCCCAGACTGCTCCTGAGTGAAAGAGTGGAACATCTGCCAGTTTTAAGTGAGGTAACGGAAGGGTGGCAACTGGCAGTTGGAACATAGTTCTTTTCAGGTGGGGAGGCGGAGTAGAATGTCTAACTCCTTAGCATCAGAGCATGTTAATATAAGGCAACTGGCAGTTGGAACATAGTTTTTTTCAGGTGGGAAGGGGGAGTAGAACTCCTTTGCATCAGTGTGTGTTAATTTAAGAGAAAAATTTAATACAGATAAAAAGGAAACTGGAATCAAACAATATCAGATGGAAACTGTGATCAAACTATGTGCAAATGATAAACATGTAATTGCTACAATATATAAATGTTTGTATAAATTTCACCTCATATCAGACCTATCCATCATATCCAAGGAGAAGAAATAAAAACTATAACCCCCAAAAAATCTAAAGAGCCTCAAGTTCTGCCCTTCTTGATTTTAGTTACAGTTTAGATAGATTTTCCCATAATCAAATGGGACTTGCGCTATTTAAAAATATATGTGTTAACACCACTTGTTTCTTTCCTATTCTCTACCCTTGAAAATCAGCACCTAAGGACTCTATAAAAATCTAAACCAAACACCAAGCTCTAAGAAAAAAACTAAAACCTAGATATCTGAAACACCTAAAATAAAACAAAAAAACATTGGAGAAGACCCTATTGCTTGATATCTATATTTATCATCTATATAATCTATATCTATATATTCATATATTCTCCTTTAATAATATGGGGAGCTGAAATTCATAACTAAAGGTGAAGGACAAATTTTAATCCACCCAATTTCATGCAGAGTAGATTACTCCATGATCCTGCATGTTTTGATTAATAAAATATTAGCAAGTTCATATTCATGATATTTTGATAATGTAACATTTATTTTATTTATCTGTTTGGATAGCCTACAAATGTGAGAATTCTGTCTGATGGGCTGTGCCAAGGGGCATCATATTTATGATTTGAACTTTTTTATGAATTAAATATAATTCATTTGCATGTTGACAACATGGAAATAAAAGCAATTGGCAGGATTTAACATTATAATCCTATGTATGTCATAGAATTCAATGATCCTTATAGTATTCTCAGATAAGCACACTCAAGGCCTAAATCAATCTACATCCATAATTGTCAGAACAAGAAACAGAACTGCAGCAAACAATACATTTAATGGCAATCTCAAAATAACAAAAGCAGCAGATACATAATTAAAGTGTGCATATCATTGTCCCAGATGCAAGAAAGGTAAAAGAAAAATAAAACTTGCTCTCTGCCAACACCAAATCCCTCTATAGAAAATGAAGGTATAATTTTTCCTGACATACATTTAGTGTTAAGATGACATAGGCTTTTTTGAGAGGAGCTTCCATCAAACTGGCATTGAAATGAAACTATTTTCCTCTTTATAAGACCTCCAGGAAAGAAACAGAAGACTGGAACTCAACTGTTAAAGGCCCCTAAGGAATTTCAGAGTACCAACCTTAAATTTGAAATGGAATTATATAACAATCAATAATGGAATAAGATACTGCAATCAAGGAACCTGCATCTAGGAGATTCATTTTGAAACACAGAGTCATAAGAACATAAGAACAGCCTTGCTGGAACAGGCCACAGCCCATCCAGTCCAGCATTCTGTCTCACACAGCGGCTCCCCATTTGTTTCAGGGTCTTCCCAAGCAGATGTCTTCACCTGATTATGATTCCCTGCAAATGGCATTGAGAAATATCCTGCCTATCTCTCCAACCCGGAGGGTGTCCTTAGGCATCCATAATGATAGCCATGGATACCCTTGTTCTCCATGAGTCTAGTCCTTTCTTAAAGGTGTCGAGGCTGACAGCTGTCACCACTTCTTCTGGCAGAGAGTTCCATAGACCAGTGATCCTCTGGGTGAAAAAGTACTTCCTCTTATTTGTTTGAGGTCTAGCTATCAAAAGTTTCATGGAGTGTTCTAGTGTCCCCCTAGTTCTAGTGTTGTGCGATAGGGAAAACAGTTTTTCCTTTTCTACTTTGTCCACAATGTGCATGATTTTATAGACTTCAATCAGGTAGCTCAGTGGCTTAAACATGCTGGAGAAGATGTTTGCTCTCCAGCAGTATGAATCCTAGCACTGCATAATGGAGTGATCTTCCGTCACTCACCTGGCAGTTCAAAAGCATGCAAATGTAAATAGATAAATAGATACCACTCCATTGGGGGGGGAAACCCTAATGGTGTTTTGGGTGGAAGCAAGAAACCAACCTGTGCTGGACCTCTCCGAATGTAAGGCAAAATTGGAGAAAAAGCCCTGCATATCCCGTTAGCCACTTCGTGCAGAGCTAGTTTGCCCCATGCCATGGCACCTTGAATAGCACATGAGCATGAACTGAAAGTAACAATGTTAGGCAGCCAAACATTAACTCTGTAATTGTAAACTCCTGGTTTTCAATGTACCACTGCCATACACACAATACATTTTGGAACAAAAGCAGTATCTAAATGTTTTTCAAAGGAAACACCCCCAAAAGTCATACTGGTGATTTAAAAAATGAATATTTTAATATCTGTTTTCATCTGATTAGTAAAAATAATTTGTGGAATACCAGGAATGGGTTGCTGCCAGCGTTACTGCCGGTTCACAGCCCGAGTGCACACCAGACGTTCACTGCAGACACGTGCGCTGTTCAATGTAAATTGTTCTGTGCACATACACAGAACAATTTATAAAGAAGTACACATGTCCAGTCACTAAAATCCAAAATGCCGGCAACCAAGCGGACGCAAGGAAACTGGTTCTGGAGCACGGCAGGTCTAGGTCGCTGCCAGTTCTGCGACCCAGGCCTGAATTCCCTTACCAGTTCGGCTGAACTGGGGTGAACCAGCAGCAACCCACCTCTTTGGCGTACTATACCAAATCTGACAAAAACAAACCACAGCTAGGCAATCTCTGCATAGGATGTAGAAGAAACCAATGTATTTTCAGATTAGTCTTTTGTTGTGCTTTGTTCTCCGGAAGGGAGAAGGGCGGTATAGAAATTTAAATAATAAATAATAAATACACCTAAAGTATTGTATATAGGGTGGCTGTCTGCAAATGAACCATCCCATGATTTTTCTACTACTTTTCCCGTTTTTCATCAAGGAGATTTTTTAAAAGTGGAATATTTTCCCAAAATACTTTGATTAGTAGTTAGTATCAGAAACTGTCTAACTAGAACAGAATTTCTCAACCTCAGCAAACACAGGTGCAATGGATCCCTGACTTAATGGTCTCTGCTCCAGCAGTTCAAGTCCTAGCACTGTGTGGTAGGGTGAGCCCCTGTAACTCGCCTCAGCTCCTACAACAAAGCTGCTAACCTGGCAGCCAAACTATTATTTTGCAATAGCATTGTGGTCTTCTCCGGGTGCCGTCCACTAGGCAATGCCAGTGGGCGACGCCCAGGGGAAGGGCCTTCTCTGTGATGGGCCAGACCCTTTGGAACGACCTACCCCCTGATATTAGAACTACCACAGACCTCCGCTCCTTCCGCCAAAAAGTTAAGACCTATCTGTTCCATCAGGCTGGCTTGGCCTAATTTATGCTTCTCGCCCCAGTCTGTAATTTAAATTGTTTTATTTGGTTTTAATGGGACATAGTTTTTAATGTTTTATAAATTTTTGTACAGGGTTATTTAATTCGATTTTAATTATGTATGTATTGTTATGTTTTTTAGATGTTTTTAATTTTTCCTGTACACCGCCCTGAGTCCCTTCGGGGAGAGGGGGCGGTCTAGAAATTTAATAAAATAATAAAATAAATAATAATGTAAATATGCCATATACAAATAATAAAAATAAAAATAATCTCAGCAAGTTGTGTAGATTTCAACTTCCAGAATTCCCCAGCCAACATTCTAAAGCTGCTGAGATTGAGATACTGATCTGGGAACTCTTCAAGGATTTCTGCGTGACAAGTCAGTTTAAATGAGTAAACATTCAAAAATGTAAGAATTACAATTCCACCTGCATTTTTTTTCTATCTTATTAAATTGAATCCAACTTTTAATTATTGGAACATCAATGTATATTTTAAGTGACCAAAGAAAAATGTTATAAATTTTGAAGTATAATTTACCACTAAGGGTAGGAGAATAATCTGATTAATGATACAACACAGATTGCTGTCCTTTCTGAGTTCAGGGAATTATTTAAAGAGTCATATTATTGTCAGGAGTCACGACTTATATTTCTCATTTCTCTGGAACTGTTTCTTGTTTTATCCATTACAGTTTGCCAGCTGATTTCATCATGGCTCGATGGCCTTTTCCATACTGCTTACAGCTTTGTGCCTCTGTAGGGGTAGCATACGCATCTACTGTTTCTAGTAGTGTTGAAGTCCTGTTTTTTTGTACCGGTAGCAATTCTATGAAAAGTCACATATGTTAAAACAATGAACCTTTCCCTTTTTAGCAATTCTGCAATTGCTACGATTGCTGCTTAATGGCATCTTTTTTTTAAAAAAATGGGGTGGGGTGGGAGAAAGCATGTTTTTCTTGTTAAAAATAAATCTTGGGAGGCGAGCTACACAACCCTATTAGGGGGATCATTATACAGATTTCTGCAATAAAAGAAAGGCTGACCTTTTAAGCAGTTTTTAAATTTGCCAGCTTCTGTAAAGCTTTCCATAAATGGTCTGCCAAGTTTGGGAGAAAAGCTGGCCAGCTTCCTGCAATTCACATCTGCGGTCAGTTTTTGCACAGTAAGAATTTGCCCCATGAATTACACTGTTTGTGCCAATATATTTCCACTCAGTAGGAAACATGACCTTTGTACTGCAATATGGTGGAAACAGGTGGAAGCATATGAAGAACCGACTTCACGAGGCCTACAAAGAGCTTGTGAAATTGGGCTATAAAACAGATTTGCCCTTTCCTAAAAACATCTATGTACTTGTCAGAACACTATGGTGAAAGGATGATTCATGAATATTTCTACCTAATGTAAGTTACTAAATCTGCAAACAAATGTAAAATTAGCGTCAATAGAAATATGGCTCCTAAAACACAAAACCATGATCCCACTTTTTTTTCCTTACAATGGTCAGACTCCACCTGGATTAGGAAATCCCAACTTTGGCTCCTGCTTAGATAGTGTTCAGACAAACCAGAACATGGATCTCCCAAGAGGAAGTGGGGGAATGGGCTGAGCCTTGAGTATAGAAGACTGAGAGATGATATGTTTGCACTCTTCAACAATTGAAGGAATATCACACAAAACAAGGTTGAGACCTATTGTCTAACATTTCAGACTGCAGGGCATAGAATAAGTAGAGAGGGGGGGAAATCCTAAAAAATAATTCAATACTGGAAACAATGACCCTGAGAGACAGTTTCACTTAGAGAGGAAAAATAATGAAATTCCCACAGTGGAGGAATGGATTGTGAAAGTTTGCAGAAAAGGGGAAATTGACCTGTTCGGTCAGGACAAAAAAACCAGCAAACACTTTTCTGCAAGACTAGAAGCCTTATTTGAATATTTGGCTGAAAGAAGAAAAATTGAATTGATGATTGGTGGATTTGAAGATTGAGAAAGATGCTGTATTTCCAGGGGTTAAGCAGTGGCAGATGCCAAAGAATTTGTTCCTTTAGGACCCGGAGACAATAAACACAACGGTTGGTAAGGGAATTATAAGCTTTATTAGTAACAGTTTTAAACACATTAAAATATATTTAAAACTTAAGGTCCCAAGATAATATAACTGCTCTTTCGGCATTATTTGAATTTAGCTTAGTCTAAGATGCTCATAGTTTCCCAGCTATGGGTAAATCTGTCCATGTGTTATAAAAATAGGGAGTTTTCATCATGTTTTCTGAATGGTAGTTGGTTGTGCTCTGCTTGTGCTCATGGATGTGCTATATAGTGGCTGTTTCTAGAAGTCCTTTACACTCTATATAATAAGTGCTTCCTGTTTTTTCTCTTTGAGCTACAAGATTTTTTGGTTTACTTAAGAAGTTTTGGAGGGCTAACACCAGATTTTAAAAAATCAAAAAATTAACAATAGCCTGGTCAAGTAACTACCAAGGAGGAAACAATATCCCACCAACAGTGACAGGGCAAGGTAGCATATATAAACAGAGAGCAAAGTCCACTTCTTTTAGTACTGAACATGTTACCTAGCTAGGTAATGAAATGTCTTCATGAAACAAGAGAGCATCAAGGAATCCACAGTCCTGAGCTACATAGTGCACATACTCTGGTAACACTAGGGTTTTTTTATTACATCATCATCATCATCATCATCATCATTACCTGACAGCAAAACATTTTGACCCTGCTCCCACGGTAACAAGACTGCAAGACCTGAACTTGATTGGATGGTAGATTTGTTTATCATGCAAACAGACAGACTCCTGGGATGAGAGAGAAGTCTGAGACAAGCCAGTGCTCTGCTCCATGCCTTTTTCCTTTATTCATCAAGCAAGGTTAAAAAGCAAGAAGGTGAAACACCGCAGAATGAACCCTAAACTTCTAAAATGTTCTTAATATCAAGGAGAAATCAAAATATATCACTACAGTCCTTGAAACACAACGGTCTTCTGCAGTGTCACTTCAGGTGCCAGCTAAAAGAGGTAGTGAGGAAGTATGTAAAATATTTAAGAGAGAATAAAGACAATAAGACTATAATGTTCTGTTAAAAAGAAGATCAGAAATCATTTATAGAGTTCCGAACTTTAATTTTCTTTTTTTTTACCCTTGTTTCTTTCTCTCCTATTTCTTTTAATTCCTCTTATATTTTATGAAAAATCTTAATAAATATAAATTTTAAAAAGCCAAGCTTCATTCAGATACCTGTTAGAAAGCTATCTGTCAGAAACCATTTATATTCTATTCTTGTATTAAGGAAGGGCTTGTAGTAACAGTGCCCTTAATGCTTCCTTTCACATCTCTGATTCTATGATATCAAAGCAAGGATCACCTACAAAGAAAAGGGGGCTATAAGTTTCTACAATCTGCTGATAGGTTTCTATCTATCAAATAAAAAAATCAGAGCAGAGTGTAAAAAAGATAGAAAATACAGATTTAAAAAATAGTAACCTTTTTTATTTCACAGCAGAAAAAGAATGATAAAAGATAAAAGAAAGTATACTGAGGTTTGTGGACAGGGAGGTTCAGCCACAAAGGACTTCAAGACAAATTATAATAAAAGCATAATAAAATATCATAACTTTCTAACAAAAATTTATAGAGTATTAAAGCAGCCTGCATCATTTATTGCAAGTTGTATCTCTGCCATTAGACAGTCAATAAAAATGATGAATCTGTCCACCCCTTATATAAGTGTCTCTGCACATTTTGTTCTCTCGTATACACACATTGTGGCAACAAATTCTGAAAGACCGTCTCCTGCCCCATACATCCCTTCGGCCGATCCGCTCCCACAGAGTTGGCCTTCTCAGGGTGCCGTCAGCCGGGCAATGCCGTCTGGCGACACCCAGGGGAAGAGCCTTCTCTGTGGCGGGCCCTGCCCTTTGGAACGACCTACCCCCTGAATTGCGTACCATCACGGACCTCCGCCTCTTCCGCCAGTGTCTAAAGACACATCTTTTTCAGCAAGCTGGCCTAGCCTAACCCTCCCGTCGGGACTATTTAGATAGTTTTAAATTGGGGATTTTAATTTGATTTTAGCATAGGATTATAATTTAATTTAATATATTTTTAAATTCTGTATTTATTGTATTGTTTTGTATGTTTTTAAATTCCTGTGCGCCGCCCTGGGTCCTTTGTGGAGAAGGGCGGGATATAAATGTGATTAAAATAAAAAATAAAATAAAAAAGGATACCTTGTGCCAGAAGAGCTATACTAAGCTAAGATGTGTTGGTCGCTGACCTTACATAAAGAAAAAGTCAAATAAAATATATACATCAAATAGTTGTTCATATGGCATGAACACATCTCTTTGTCAGGGTTCTGACAGATGCCCTAATCTGTCATTGACACTCAGATGATACTGTTAATGATCAATATTTGTTAAATATGTCCTGCATTCAAAAGAAACCTGATCATTCTCATATTGATTTCAGCAGGTAAATTGAACAAATGCTGATCCATGTAACCTGGGTTGGACTAGGGAAAGAATTGTATACATTAAACATAGAGCCAGTATTGAATAAGGGACCAGACTGGAAACCAGAAGGCCATGAATTCTGATCCTGCCTGAGGCACAAAACCAATTGGGTGACTTTTGGCCAGTCACTCTGTGGCAGCTCTAGAAAGCCGGCAAACCACTTGAAAAATATATTGCCAAGAAAACTGAAGGGACCTGTTCAGGCAGGTTGTCAGAGGAGCCAAAAACTGACTTGAAGATACACACACACACAATCACCCCCTTCAACGACGTAATTATAGCAATTGAATCAGGATTGATGGTTTATTTGTTCCAGAGATACATTGACATATCTTCTATATAGGGGCTATAAAGAGTGCTATAAAGAGTACATGGAAACCTGCTGATGAATTCATCCTATTTTCAGCACAGTGAACTTTGAGTACCAAGTTGGCCTTTTGCTGTATTTTCCCCTAAACAGACTGGTATTGCTATCCTGCTCTCATCGGAAAGATGTCAGTAATCCTTTGTCTAAGCTGCAGTTTAACACAATCATGTTATCTAAAAAGAGACCACACTGAAGTAATTTCTTCTTCACCTTCCAAAACCAAAGGAATGTATCTATCAAAATCAGAGACGCTAAACCCTGCAGCTAGAAATTTAATTTTAGGCAAGATTTTAAAAATGTCCAACCCGTTGATTAAACTCAATACCTTTTAATCCAAACTTCAATGCACAGAAATGTATTCCAGACAAAGAGAGAGAAAAAACAGAAAGATTTTGAAAACTCATTGAACTGATTGCAGATGGCCAACTTTCTTTTATATGAATCCATTTATGCCCCTACAACAACTGAACTTAAAATGTAATTAAAAAATATTTAATTGCTGCTCCTCTATTGAGCACTTCTACACTGAAAGATTAGAAGGTTGTATGATTCTGAAGCCTGGAGGAAAACAACAAAGTATTTGCAGTCTGTAATTTGTTCCAGCATTTGATCAATGAAAGTCCATCTGTAGGTCTTTAGGTCTAGAAAAATTAATATTTTGGTGTTAGAGTATTGAACTACAAAGAGTTTAAGGAACTTCCCAAAAATACTGCACTTACTAAAAGGAGAATGGCATCAACTGTATATAGCAATATAGGTATGATCACAGTTGAGCCCAAAATTTATGTTGCTAAGCGAGACATTTGTTAAGTGAAGTTGCCCATTTTGCAGCCTTTCTCCTCAGAGTTGTTAAGAGAATCAGCGCAGGTGTTAAGTGAATCTGGTTTCCCTATTGATTTTGTTTCTCAAAAGGTCACAAAAGGGACTCTTCTCATGACCCAGTGACACTACAGCCATCATAAATATGAACAAGTTGCCAAGTATTTGAATTTTGATCACATGAATATTGGGATGCTGCAATGGTTGTAAGTGTGAAAAACAGTCATAAATTATCTTTTTCAGTGCCATTGTAATTTCAAATGGTCACTAAATGAACTGTTGTGAATTGAGGACTGCCTGTACGAAGAGGTACCCAAACATTCGTTTTCCAGGGTGGTGGGTAGGTATACTTCCAAAATAGCATACAATGTATCTAAAAGTTAAAGAGATTTTAAAGGAGATAAAGAAAAGGCCATTTCTGGATTAGGGGGGGGGATCACAAAACTTGATTTTTTTACTTGCAACTGAATTTACCTGAAAAATATGTCTTAGAATGGTACATAAACAGAAGCATATTTTAATAACTTTTAATTTCAAAATTTTGCATTGGAACTTAAAGCTAAGAACGTCATTAAGAAGAATATTAAAAAAGGAGCTCAGGGAAATATAAATAAAAATCAAATCCACATATAAAAATGATTATCTATGAGAAAATTACAATAAAAAGTTTGTACAGCTGGCAATAATGTGTACCAATATATTAAAATCAAGATATGCCAAAATTCATAGTCTATGCAGTTTTTTACGTGTGGTTCTTGTTTATATCACAATATACACATTATCTCTAAATGGACCGGTTGAACAGTTAGTTAATACATGAAATAAAATTCTCTGGAATATCATCTGATTGGCTTTGGCATGGTAGTTAAGAAATTTCTACCAGATGATTGACTTTTACGTGGTGGTTGTTGTGGTAAAGCCATAAAATAGTTTTCCCCTCAATCTCAAACAAGTATGTGAATTATCAGTTGGTCTAACTGCTTGCCTTTAACTTTTGTATATCATTCCTTTGCTAGGTGATGCCAAGCTTTGGTTCATAAGCAGGTGAAACAAATAAATGGATCCATAAACTTGTTTTCTAATGTTCACAAAATGCAGCATTATACAATATTTCTTACCAATAGTTTAGTTATTAGGATTATGGTTTGGAGATGTAAAGACTTTCAATCAATGTTAGCAAGATGAGGAGATCATTTCCGGCTTCGGACGCGGACGGATGTGGATCCCACACGTCCGCCGCTGTGTTGCCTCAGCTGCGCCTTCGGGTGCGGGGGGGATGGGCATAATCCCCCCCTCTGCACGGGCGGCTTGCGGTGAGGGCCCCCATCTCGATGGCGGTCAGGGGGGCTGCTCCCGCCTCGCTTTAGGGGCTGGGGAACTTTCGTGGGGGGAGCTTCCCTTTCGCCGAAGGAGCTGGAACATGGAGGATGTTAAAAGGAGCTGAAACTCCGGGGCTGAATGGCTGCGCCGAGGCTCCGAATTAGAAAAATGGTATGTGCCTTATTTGGATTTTTTTACATTCAATTCGATGAAAAGAGAAGATAGGGGGGAGTTGGAAACAACCCCCCTGGAAATAAAGCGGCATTGGATAAAGAGTCCCACGCTGAGGAGAGAGTGAAAGTGACTTCCGTTGGATTTATTGAAAAAGGAAGTTTCTCTTTAACTAAGGGATTGCTGTTAGACAATGTATCCTGAGCCTTGCTACATTTTAAATTGATTGTTTCCACTTTTGGTTTTTCCACCCTGCCGGCAAGGCGGAAAGATGGCATTCTATTTGTTCCCAGGATGGAACTTTTCTTTTTTTTTTGGAAATAAGCATTCCTCTATTTCAACAAAATTAGGCTAATTTCAAAATAACAAGAAAAGGACCTGCTCTGGTGTCTTTCGGTGCTCTTTCCATTCGTGAAACCTTCTGCTTTTGTTTGGAAAGTTTTTTCCTTTTTTCCTTTTTCTCTCTGGACGTTGTAAACTCAATTTGAACTCCAGCTGCTTTTGTCTCAGACTTCACAGACTGCCCGCCCAACAGTGCCATTTTTTTTTCTTTCTTTCTTCTCTACACACCAACACTTAAAACTTTAATTATGGCATCGAGGAAACCCCCACCTGGGAAACCAAGCTCTGCTCCAGCATCTACAAAACCCAGCCCATCCTCACAACCAAAGATTTCAGCTTTGCTACAGAAGGAAGCAGAGGTAGAGGATCCTAAGTCACCAAGCCCTCAGCCATTAAACGTAGAGGAGATGTTTCAAAGAATAATGAATGAAATGCAACAAATCCGGAAAGACAATTTAAGCACAAGATTGGAATTATTGGAGGCGCAAAGAGAAATAACAAATAATAAACAAAAAATTGTGGGGCTGGAAGGGGGGGCAGTTGAGATGAAGGAAGAGATAAAAGACTTTAAGAAAGAAACAGATATTACTGGTCAAATGTCTAAAATTGATTTTGAACGCATGTCTTTCTTTTTAAGATTTCAGAATGTTCCAGAATTACCGAATGAGAATTTAAGAGAGCTGATGGCTACTATGTTAGCGGATTATATTAAGAAAGATAAGGAATTTATTTGGGGGGACCTTGATTTGATTTATAGAATTAATTCAGCATTTGCCAGAATAAATGAGGTACCCAAAGAGATACATATTAAATTTATAAGAAGGTCAATGAGGGATGAGATACTGAGAGTGCAAAGAGGGGACCCTTTGATGTATCAGCAAAATGAGGTGGCCATATTGAAGCAGATCCCAAAGAAAATAAGAGATATAAGAAGGAATTATTCCTTCTTAACTAAAAAATTACTCAAAAAGGGGATGTGGTTCAAGTGGTTGATGCCTGAAGGGATGCTGGTATTCTGGGAGGGAGGAAGAGTTAGAATCAAAACAGTTGAAGAGGCGCATAACTTTCTTAAAAAACACTCCTCAATCCTGGATGATGATGAGATGGGAACGGGAGGGGCCACGGGTCTGCCTGCTGGTGGGGGGGAGGGGGAAGAGACTATAGCAAAGAGGCTCAGATCGCAAAAATAATTTGTTATATATTTTTTTATGATGGTAATTCCTGTACGGATGTCAATAGTACAAAGTAATTGAATGTATAAAATAATATGAAAATTTATGATTTTAAAATGTATGTACCCCTTCCTTTTAATATTCTTTTTTTAATGGAATATGTATGAAGACTCGGAGGCGGTCATCAAACCCGATGTGGAAGCTCCAAATATTATCTAACACCTTATCTACCCCTTTCCTGATATAAATTGTTAAAACCAATAAAACTTTTTCAAATAAACAAACAAAAATGTTAACAAGATGAAATGAAAATAGGATGGCTGTAGGATTTACATGGCACAAATTAATCATATTCTTCATTTGAAAATTATCTAGTTCAAATCCATTTTATTGATTAAGGGAAGAAAGAAAAAGAAAAGTGAAGGAAAGTCTTGAAATTGACTATCCAAAGCACTTGGAAGAAAAGTCTGAACTAGTGCATTGATCAAAGCAATGTTTTTGCCTCTACAAACTGTTCAAATTTCTATATATTTCTTTTCCTTTTATCTTTTATGATGCTAAAATGCCATCTTAATTCCTCTTCCTATAGAAAAGGACTACAGTATGTAAAAATTGCTAAGCTAGCAAAAAAAAAAAAAAATCCCATGCTCATATAGGAAAAAAAAATAGAAATATAAAAAATAGAAATCTGCCTAAAGTTTTAGGTGCATTATTTCTCACAATATATCTCTGGACATAATGCCATTATATTAAGTCCCCTTGATGTAGAGATGTAAGTAAGAAGTGAAGAGCCCTTTAGCTAACCCAGAAAAAGCTAAAACAGATGAATTGTGTCCAATATAGGTTAATGGAACATTGACTTGAAAGAGAGAAAAATGGGATTTCCAAAATGTGTGTATCTACTTTATGCTAAAACTTTGAAGCATTTCAAATCATTTTATGATTTTCTTTTTATGACTTACTTACATACAAAGGCTCACTTTAACAGTACAGTGAGAATTGTTCCTTACTATATTAATGGAACCATTTATCATAAATGGAAATTATGAAGGATCTCATATACATTTTGAAATTACCAGTAGCACAGCTTTAGCAGTTTTAGTAGTTGATTATTTCTCAAAGTTGGAAGACTTTAAGAGTAAATATTCACATTAACTTTGAAGGAACCAGATGAGAAATTAATATAATACTATTATTCAAACAAAAGCCTCATGAAAGGCTTAGGAATCACAAAATACTATGTTTGATGTCCATTGTGTAATATATTAGAAGCTATTTTAAGAAGTGGAAGACATCTGGAACATGATGAACTCCTTTAATTTGAAGAAATAAGAAATAAGAAAAAAAAGAAACAAGGTCTTATATAGGTGTATAAAATAACAAGACCATACAAAACTGTTTCAGTGTAATTTGAATTTTCAGTTTGATTTGGATTATTGATTTTAACCTAAGTGGATTCAATTTGTTAATTTGGACAAATATTCTATTTGACATTTTAAAGTGAATCATTTAACCAGGTCAAATGGTATTGAATATGTGATTCCAATCTAATCATCTAATGTACATCTAATGTACATCTAATGTACATCTAATGTACATCTAATATCATTTGATAATTCAATCAACATGTTGATCTATATTCTGAAAGACAGTTGATTTGGTCATTCAAATAAATTGCCTTTGAATCCAGCTTCTAAATTTGTGAGGTTGGGAGGATTGATTAAAGACTGCAATTCTATATATAATTACTTACATTCCACTGATACCAAAGGGATCAAGTAAATTTGCAGATGATGGCCCTCTTGGGAACTTTAGATTATAGTCAAGATGCTTTTTTCAGAAACTACTGATTAGCAAGTATATATTTTTTGAACAGCAATAAATGTTGCTTTAGATCTATTGCTTGGCCTGTGTTGGCAACCTCTGTTGCCTTTGCCTTTTTCTGTCATTAGGATAACCTCAGGATCAAAAGATAGCATTCAGCTATATCCATCATCTGAAGGAATAGAATATAGCAAGAAAACACAATACTCTGTTGTTATTTTTCCTGCATTTCAAAATGTTTTCTGGGACTTTTTCTAGACACTTGAGGAAAGTTAAAAGGAGAGAGGAGAACAAGGAAAAATCCCAAGACTTCAAAATTCATTCTTGAAATATTGAGGAAAGCTACTGAATTTAGTGGGCCATGTTATATAAAATAAATTTAATATTTCTATTAAATATCATTTTTGTAGAGCACATATCAGCTAAAAATAATACTGGGATTCAAGTTTCCCCATCAAGACATATCCAAAATCCCTCAATGTATCAAGCAGCATAAAAATTGTGAGATCCTTGACTTCCTCAGCAATCAGAAACTTTTCTTATTTTCCCAGGAAAACTATGTTGTTATTAAATTGTCCCTGAAAGTTTTGCAGTACACTCTATAATTTAGAGTACTTTTCATTTTCTTTCCATAATTTCTAAATGTGTAGAAAACATACCAGAAATTAATCCACTTATTTTCAAATACCTTTTTCCACTTTGATTTCTTTATATATATTAGTGCTATGGGTCTGCAGAAATGATTGCATGAAGCTAAATAAAACAATTCTAGGAGCAAATAAAATGCAGAATGGACAATTGTCTGTGACCACATTACCACACCCATTTTGCCACGGGTGCCCCCATCGCACCCATCCTACTGCGGGCATTGATTTTCAGTTGACCCTCTGCTAGTGTTCTTCCCCCACCACGGGTCCCCCTTCCTCCTCCCGCCATATAATCATGGCCCCTTGCCCAGGGAAACTTATTCCTAGCCGTTTCATACTGTATGACAACTAGCTGCCAGCCAATCTGTGCTCTAAGGGATGGGCCTCTGCTTTACCATTGGATGGCAGCGGCTTCGGGTGCCAGGGAGGTGGGGGACATAGCATCAGGTCCATGCAAGGAGGGGAGGAAAAAAGCACATGCACAAGGAGGGGAGGAAAAAGAGGCTATTCAATGAACATCTGCACCTGGCTCCTGCATGTACCTCTGTGCCAGGTGCCTGGAAGAACATAATTACAAAGAAAGTTGGCAATGCTGTCCAAGCCCAGATGGTCATGTCATCTGCCTTGCGAGCCCAATTACCATTTGAAAGCTGCTCCAATATCCAAATTACATCCTATCTCTTTCCTGTCGTGCACAGGTTCTTGAGGAGATCTGCCACCAAACCCACCTAGTGCCTGATCTCCTTTCTTTGTCTCTATCCACACATCTCTCCATTGGAAAGCACAACTCTGCACCCAGTTCCTCTGGGATACCCTGGGACTGGATTCATTGTCCCTTCTTGCTATAAGACAGGTGACCTTGGGGCCCCTTACAGAGCAAAGGCACAAGCAGAGAAGCCAGCCAGGCTGCTAGGTGGGGGGCGGGGTGCATATGCAGCAGAAGTGAGATAGAGCAAGATGCCTGTGCCACGTCTTCCCGAGGGGCTTCTGGGGAAAAAAAACTCTTTTGTGGCCATGGTCAATTGACCTAAACCCAATAACATGACACTATTGTATCCTATAAACCTGATTTGCCTAATAGATATAAAAACAGACCCACAGATTGCATTACTGGTAAGGGAGACTAACAAAACTAATTTGGCATTATAAATTTTAAGATACTTCTGGAAGATTATGAGATGCATTGTAATACCAATCAGAGAGTAGGTTTTTTTCCCTGTAGTTGTTTGTTGACCTTTTTCTGACTTGGAAAACATTTGAGCATAGCTGATATTAATTATTAGCAGTGCTGGTAGTTAAAACAACATTGAGGAGTACATTCCATCCCTAGCAATGCTGTTGGTAGGTAGGAATTAAATACTGGTTTAAAATTGCCTAAGGGTGAGAAACAATCTTAGTTTTGTTCATCTTGGCATTTTATTTGACCAAACACTGACCTTCCATAATTATTTGTTCAAAATAGCAGCAAAGGTGAAGAAGTTATTGGGCCTATTAACTGCTTTTTCACAGGGAACACATGTAAACACAGCACAGTCATCTCATTTTGTTGTTACAGGGTAGCTGAAAATTGTCCTCCAGTCAATGTCTACTCCTTTTATATTAGTTTAGGGCAACCTTCCCTGACCTGCTACCTCCAGTTAGCTTGGGTTCTAATTCCCAAGGTTGCCAATTGACACAGAGAGGAGACATGTTACCTGGAAAATTATCATCATGGCCTCGTGTATCTAGAAGTTGCTTGGTCAGGGAATCCTGGATTAGGCATATTTTACCTAGGAAATTACGAGAAGGCCGTGGCCTTGTTCAGTTGTTCATAAAATCCTACTTCTTATCCATGTCACTGAAATAACTTTATCCCTATGCTCATATGTTCAATTCAATAATCTGTAGGGAGTCTGCAGATGTGCTTATGTGTGCTTATTAGCTTTCAGTAGAACCCTGCAAGCATCTCCACAGTCAGAATCCAATAAGGATTTTATTTTTGAAGACTACCATGCTGAATATGTAACAGCTGACAAGGGTAAATGTTACTTCAGTGATGGCATGAGCTATTGTTTAGAATGGATTCTTATCTGGCAAGTATTCTGAACTTTTGCACCATTTGCTAGAAATATTTATTAGAACAAAATTGCAGGATCTGCCACTCTGAGCATATTTGTGGAGCAGAGGGCATAGAATCTATCAATATCTGTCAGCCCTTTGAGGTAGACCAGACTAAGAAACCAAATTAATGAATTCCAATACCACTTTTATCATAAGGTAAATTTTATCATATCAGAATCCTTATGATAACTAGGAACGATCAAATCTAAAACATTTTCTCAAATTGCATTTCTTTTCCATACTCAGATTTCTTGTATCTTATCATTGTCCTGCTCACAGTTCTTCCTCCTGTTCGTCAATGTTACTCCTTTTTTCCATTACAGTATCACTCATTATTACAGGGAAAAAAATCAAAGAAAAAGCTTATGTTTGGGAAGAAGCATTGGCTAAGAGACTGAGAGGAGGCAGTGGTTCTACATTTAGGCAACAAAAACGAAATGCACAGGTACAGTATAGGTGGCACCTTGCTCAAAAGTAGTAACTGTGAAAGGGATCTTGGAATCCTAGTGGACAACCATTTAAATATGAGCCAGCAGTGTGCAGCAGCTGCCAAAAAACCCAACACAGTTCAAGGCTGCATAAACAGAGAGATAGAATCAAGATCACGTGAAGTGTTAATACCACTTTATAATGCCTTGGTAAGGCCACACTTGGAATACTGCATTCAGTTTTTGTCACCACGATGTAGAAAAGATGTGGAGACTCTAGAAAGAGTGCAGAGAAGAGCAACAAAGATAATTAGGGGACTGGAGACTAAAACATATGAAGAATGGTTGCATGAACTGGGCATGTCTAGTTTAATAAAAAGAACTAGGGGAGATATGATAGCACTGTTCCAATATCTCAGGAGTTGCCACAAAGAAGAGGGAGTCAAACTATTCTCCAAGGCACCTGAGAGTAGAACAAGAAGCAATGGGTGGAAATTAATCAAGGAGAGAAGCAACTTAGAACTGAGGAGAAATTTCCTGACAGAACAATTAATCAGTGGAACAGCTTGCCTCCCAAAGTTGTGAATGCCCCAACACTGCAAGTCTTTAAGAAGTTGTTGGATAGCCATTTGTCTGAAAGGGCTTCCTGCCTAGACAGGGGGTTGGACTAGAAAGTCTAGGAGGGGTTAGGACCCGCCCTGGGTCCTAACAAGGAGAAGGGCGGAGTATAAATTTAATAAAATAAAATAAAATAAATAGAAGACCTCCAAGGTCCCTTCCAAGTCTGCTATGGAAATTGGTTAGGCTCTACATCAAGCAGAACACAAATATATAAAAATAAACTGCATCCTCCCATATGAATAATTGTGTCCCACTCCATCAACTCTCTAGGAGAAAACACCTCCTCTATACTGGCACCTGCTAGTATTGTATATTTTTCAAATGCTGCTCTGACATTTGGAATAAGATGCATTATGTGCAAACTCAATTTGCTATTTTTTCCCCTTCCTGTTCCTGGGCATTAGCGAGCAGGCACCTTTCCACATCCTTATCCTGTTGTGAATCATGCAACCTTAGAAGTTCAAGTAATAACCAATTTAGAGTCTATGGCATTGCTTGTACTGAAGGGGGGGGGGGGGAAGGTTCTCACATTTCTTTTTGGTTTTCCTGCCCAACTAACTGTAAGACCAATTATATAATAAGTGTAGTTTAAAAGCAAGAACTGAAAGTTAATTTTAATATTAAATACCAACTGCCTCCGTGTACTAATGTTCAAGACAGGTATTTAACACCACGAGATCAAAACTCTCTAGAAAGATGACGTTTCTGAATTGTGTCTCACATTCTCAGAAGTTGTTGCAATAATTGCTGACCACATGAAATGGGTCATTATGCGGGAGGTAAATCTTGTCCCTGTGAGGGCCCTTAGCTTTCTAAGAACCGGACACAATACAGCATTTTCAAATCTATGCATAATACTTATTGCACAGACATCTTCCTCAACAGCAAATTATTGTTCTAGTGACCACCAACCTTCTAGGGAGATTGGTAAATCAGAAACTGGACTCATGGTCCAAAGTTCTCAGTTTCAATTATTCGGTACTGGAAAGGACAGTTCCACACTTTGGGAGCATTTCTTAATTGACAACTATCAGTAGGGTCAAGGTGGTAGCTGTGGGAAAGAACACTTTCACTTAATTATGCCTGGTGTGCCAGCTACATTCCTTCTTGAGCTGATATGATTTGCTTATGATTATTCACACTTCTGGGCACATTCCGTTGTGATGATTGTATTGTTTTCTATATAGGACTACTCTTAAAGGGTCTAGAACAGGGGTATCAAACTGGAAACGCTGGAGGACTGGCCCGCAGTATCTCTGCTGGCTTTCCTGGATTCCATTTTCACTGGCCAAGAGCTGCAGGATATTGAGTTGGCCACGCCTACCCCAATCACGCCTACTCCAGCCACACCCACTCGGCCCACGAAACTCAAACACAACACTGATGCAGCCCTCAATGGAATCAAGTTTGACACTCCTGGTTTAAAAGTTAATTTGTGTACAAAGTGTGACAAATGTGTTGCTATTCAGTGGATGATAAAGGAAACATGCACTACTTTTATGGAAGGATCTGCACTGCAACAATTTGCTTATAAAAATTTAAAATTAAATAATAAAATTAAAATAAAATAAAATATTAAGGTGTTTATACTAGCCTTAAGCCTTAAATGACTGTTATCTAAAGGAATTATTTCTTCCAAGATGAAGCTTTTAAGAAGTCATTTCAAAGATGCCTCTTTGGTTAGAGGTCCATATTTCTGGCATAAGAGACAAGGCCTTCTCCTGCATTGCTGCTAAGCTATATAATGCATTCCCTCAAGTTGGCCCTCATATTGATATTTTTCAAAATTGAAAATTTAGAATGTTTTTCAAAGTTGATATTTAGAACATTTATAAAGACATAATTCTTTCACAAGCTTTTTAATATAGTTTTAATTTATATTTCTACTCTTTTGTAGTTTTTGCTTGCTTCCTCGTTTGTTTTTATATTTTGTTACCTTGAGTATTTGGAAAAGAGTGGCAGATCCAAAGTAAATAAAAACAAATCAATTATTTGTAATGCTATGCATGATTACATATCTCTGTTCCATTTGGGTACCAAGTTCCTATCTAGGACTGTATGAAAAAGGACTCAAAAATCTCAAAAGATCTTCTAGCCAAAGAACTTTATATTCTTTTTATCGAAGAAGTATATAGGCTTTTGATTGACAGGCAGCCAGCTTGCTACACTTATATTGGGTGCATTTATATATCTTAAGCCTGAGTGAATCAGCCCTTATTTAATTCAGATAGGAAATTCAGGATACAAAGAGACCATGATTCAATTCAAGTCTACACTTCAACAGTTCAGGGCAAACTGATTTAATTTTATCCATTTCAAGATTTGATTCAGAAATAATGGGGAAGCATCATTTTTATTTATTTATTGGTAAATTGGATAATATAGCCTGGATGGTAGAACTTTTACAAAACATTAACTCTGCCAGGTTTCTGTTGAATCTCTTCAAGAGTTTCACTCTCATACTTTTTAATTATTCCCACTACAATTTTTAGGCATAAATAATAGGAAAGCATTTATAATTATCCATAGTTTTCTGAAGTGGCATGAATTACATGATATTTTTTTAAGGACACAAGAGTTTGGCCTAATAAAATGACCACTTGCCCTTCCTAAAACTGCCAAAAAAGACAACATAATTCTAGGCTGCATTAACAAAAGGATAGAATCAAGATCACATGAAGTGTTAATACCACTTTATAATGCTTTGGTAAGGCCACATTTGGAATACTGCATTCAGTTTTGGTCACCACGATGTAAAAAAGATGTTGAGACTCTAGAAAGAGTGCAGAGAAGAGCAACAAAGATGATTAGGGGACCGGAGGCTAAAACATATGAAGAATGATTGCAGGAACTGGGTATGCCTAGTTTAATGAATAGAAGGACTAGGGCGGACATGATAGCAGTGTTCCAATATCTTAGGGATTGCCACAAAGAAGAGGAAGTCAAGCTGTTCTCCAAAACACCAGAGGGCAAGACAATTTCCTGATGGAACAATTAATCAGTGGAACAACTTGCCTCCAGAAGTTGTGAATTCTCCAACACTGGAATTTTTTTAGGAAGAGATTGGACAGCCATTTGTCTGAAATGGTAGAGTGTTTACTGCCTGAGCAGGGGGTTGGAATAGAACAGTGATGGCGAACCTATGGCACGTGTGCCAGAGGTGGCACTCGGAGCCCTCTCTGTGGACATGCGTGCTGTTACCCCAGCCCAGCTCCATCGCATTTCTCCCCCAGGAGGGAGAGAGGGAGGAAGGGGAAGAGAGAGAGAAAGAAAGAAGTAGGGAGGGAAAGAGAGAGAGGGAGAGAAAGGGAAAAAGAGAAATGATATTACGAAAGTTTTTCTTTTTTATTGTTGCTAAACGTAATATTTCAAAAGCAGGGGGGGAAATGAAGGGGCATAAAAGTGCATTTATCATGTTTTTCTTAGAATCATTAGTTGAACTCTGCCTTGTTTCTCATTATTTTAGGTAGTAAAACCTCGTTATTCAAGCTAAATTGCCATGTTGGCACTTTGTGATACATAAGTGGGTTTTGGGTTGCAGTTTGGGCACTCGGTCTCTAAAAGGTTCGCCATCACTGGAATAGAAGACCTCCTAAATCTCTTCCAATTATTCTATTCTATTCTATTCTATTCTCTTTTATTATGGTACCCGGCTAGGTATAATATGGATTGGCCTTTTAAAGGTAGTACTTTGGATGTGGCACTTATTCACAATATGCTATGTTAATTAAGGGCATAGTGAAATTAAACAGAGATCAAGAAAAAGGCTGGCACTGAAAAAGTGGCAATTGTAACCTTTCCAGTCCTTCTGTTTTTCCAAGAAAATCAAGGATTGAGCAGCATCTGTGTTAGCCTGGCTCCTGTTCATTCATAGTTGAGAGAGTTAAACTTGGCACAGTGATGTAGAATTTAAAAATAAAGTTCAGCTGAAAACTGGGGACTGGACTGGTCAGCTGTGAGTCCCTATTTAGGGCTTTAAGGACACAGTTGAATTCCTATTTGTGTTGCTGGGATTAGCCCAGAACTGTAACATTTGATTAGCACAAGAAAGAGCAAAGACAAGCTTACAAGTCTAAACCATACCTTAAAATATGTAACAGGCAGAAAGTAATAATGAGGTGATAACATTCATTGGTTAGCTACTCATGCCATGTCAGATTTCATTCCATTGCCTTTTTACTCCAGTCCAAAGATACCCCTTTCATCATTTGAGAACAACATGTTATCATGGAGCTTCCATCTTATAGCCTAAGATAGGAGGAAGCCAATTCAAGGCTTGAAAATAGTGTTTTTCCTAGGGAAATAGAAGAAATTGTCCACTTGAACTCTCTAGATTGCATTAGAGGGGTTTCTACAAATCGGCAACTTGTGGGTTCACGTTGGCTTAGTATTTCAGAACCATCCTATTTCATCTTACATTTGCTGTTATAAGAAAGCATTTTATCAAGGAGTAATAATGACCAGACTGAGATCTAGAGAGAATTTTGTGCAGGGCTGGATGTTGGGAGTAGGCTCTGAGGAGAATCCCAACATGCTTTCTCTCTAACTCAAGATATGAAGGAAGCACACTACATAGCTGTGTGAATAAGTTCTCAGAAAACTCATCACAAACACAACTTCCACAGAGTTATCCGGGCCATTGTATATTGTCTGTAACAATCTCAAACAGTTGCACAATGACGTTGAATCTGAAGTGTTTTTAAAAACTATGAAGATCATCTAGTTTAATTTGCTGCTGTGAAATTGGTCCTGGCACCCCGATTCAGAAATACTTTTTATGGAATGATTTGACTGAAACTTTGTAAAATCAAAGTGCCTCTTCAATGTTTTGTCTGAATCTAATGTATATACAGTAAAGGCATAATGTATATATAAGCAGTCCTTAATTACCAACAGCAATTGGGACCAGGAACTCCATCAGTAAGTGACATGATCGTAAAATGAGACATCATATTGGATGTTCACTTTCTTCTATCCAGGACATAAGATATAAGCGATGCTTGACCAGAGTCCACAGTATTGTCTGGGATGCTACATCTTCTACATGACTAGATTTCTTTGTTACCTTTTGGGAGAGGCTTTGTTCTATCTGATGCTGCAGCCATTGAAATTATGAGATTTTGTAATAGCTTTGTATCACTATAACCACTTTGTACCACTAAAAATCAATCTTATTAACTCTCAAGACTCTTTTTTCCACTATGTATTCAAAATGGACTGTAATTATAATACTCTCTCTCTCTCTCCCTCTCCCTCTCTCACACACACAGTTGTTAAGCATGATATCATATGATTACCATTTGCAACCCCATGCCAGCTTCCCATTGATTTTATTTGTTGGAAGATGGCAGTGACAATTGCAAATGGTAACAACAAGATGCTGCAACCATTGTAATTATGAATGAGTTGCCAAGTGCCCATTGTACGTTTCCTCATTCAGTAGTCATCAAATAGCTAGATGATTGTAGATGATAAATAATTAGATGATAGATGATAAATGGATGATAGACAGACAGATACATAAATCTATCTCCCTCCAACCTGGGATAATCCAGATGTGTTCATCTACAACACCCATTATTTCCAGCCACAATAACTGTGTATATAAGTGTATATGTATGGGTATCAGGTAATGAAGAAAAGGTTTATTTCTTTAGCAGTGGCCATGAATGCCACTGAAATCCAGAAGAAAGATCACATTGCAACAATCTTTAATTTATAATTTGATCCACTGAGCAAATAAAAATCAATCTCACATATGGATATTAATGATTTTATTGATTCATCAAATCTCAACAGAGGAGAAGAGTATGATGGGAGAAGAAAGCTAAACTTAACTTTGATTGTAAATTTAATAATTGATTTTATGTTTCCTAGTTTTCATATGTAGCAGCCAAAATAATATGTGTCAGGAAGCAGAAAATGTGCCCTCCAGCAAAAGGATTTTTTAAACTGAAAATATTACAATTAAGAAACAAGTGTTTGTTTCCTGGTATCACTCTTTAAAAGCTATGATCATAATGGGTGTAATTGCCCATTTGTGCCATTAAATCTCTGTCTGTAAATAAGCATAGAAGTGAGAGGGGAAGAAGGAACAGGGAGGGAGGGTGACTTACTGACTAGTCGATAGAATCGCAAACGTGTCATTTTGGAGTCTATAGCAGAGCCTTCTTACTCAATAGAAGCAGCCTGGATATCCTATCTAGTAAAGGTAGCCAAAATGATGTTGTATTACAACACCCAGAACACTCAGTCAGCATTTCCCATGCATTGTTGTTAATCTATGCAAGAGAGATTAATTTTTCATTTTCTCAATAACCATTTTTCCATCAATTTGCAGTAATCAATAAAACATTACTTACCCTAAGGAACTAAGAATTTCAAATTCAATGCAGGACCAGTCAACAGGAAGAGCTGAGAAATATAAAGCTTCAATTTAGTAAAAGGTGAAGGCCAAGAGGTAATACCCAAAGCTACAAGGGGTATCAGAAAGGTGAAATGATTGTCATAAATATTTTTCCCAAAACTTTGAGCAAAGGAAGACAAATGTATAAATTAGCTGTCCCTCACCTAATGCCCAGTTGTTATTGAATCAATTCCCCTACTTTTCAACCAGCAGTACTTCCTTCTTCCAATACAGCTTTCTGTCATCTGCCCTCTCCTGCCTTGCAGCCTAAATAGCCTGTTATGGGGGAGGGGGGGAACCAAAGGGTTGAGAATCTAAAGTAACCTCACATTTTATTGGTTGCAATAACTCCCGTCAGCTGAAATGTAGAAGAAAGAAAGACTAGATTAGAATGTTGGACTAGAACCATGAACCCAAGTTCAAGTACTCACCAGAGAGGTGATTTGCCACCTGTCATAACTGCTTTGTTTCAAGTTTACCACATGACTATTGCAGTGGTGAAATAACTGTGTATATGATGTTATAGTAGAGTCTTCTCTCAATGCAATTTTTAAAGCTGCCATTAAGCTGCCAGTAAACTAATCCTTTCTACCTTTTGTAAGGTGAACAACTTTTTCTGAAATTATATAGCAAAATGGGAATTAGCTGGAAGCTTTCATCTCAGAGGAGCAGCAAGTGTTATGGGAGAGGAAAGAAAGTAATAAAGTAATCTGATCTTCCTCCCCAGGTTGAAGAATGAAATCTTCCTGAATGCAGGAACAAATATCCATGCAGTCTTCTTGGTGCAATGAGGTAACTACAAAGTGGCTATATGGTTTCATTTTAATCTGCATGTGTTCAAAGGAAGCCTGGTGTCCTTCAAAGACAATTTTTCTGAGACCTAATTGTTATCTCAGATAGGTCTACCTTTGTTACCTTGTTTGTTTCATCTTTTGAAACCTTATTCATTTGTTTAAACATCAATCATCCATGTCTTTTTCTGTTGTTGTGTGTCCTAAATCATCCCTAAAGTAGTATTTTAAAAGTTTTTGGTAGTAATTTGGAGGAGAGAGGAGTATAAGCAGCCTATGTCTATCAAGATTCATTCCAAAGATTGGTTGAGATGCCTGTATGTTAAGAATTGAAGGATTTTCTTCTCTCTCTTTTTTTGTCTTTCTCTTTTAACAAAACAGGGAGGATAACTAGGTTGCAGCCAATACCAGATACAGTTACTTCAAAGACATTAGAGCACATAGGCGTCATGCCAGATTGTCTTGCTTAGATTGAGCTACTTTAGTGATATAGCACCATTTTGAAGAAAGTGCTATAAGGAAGTAACTAACATATTGACATACAAATCATATAAGGAAGCTAGCAAAGCTCACTTATACTGATACATACCACCTGTAAATTGGCCCAGCTCCTCCTGCACCCAGCAATTCAAAAGCATGCAAATAGGTACCACTTAATAGATACCACTTCATTAGGAAGGTGTTTTGTGCACCTTTGGTGTTATAGCTGTGCTAGCCACATGATCATGGAAAATGTCTTTGGGCAAATGCTGGCTCCCTTGGACAAGAAACGGAGATGAGCACTACGCCCTAGAGTCAGACATGACTGACAAGGAAATCTTTATCTTTTACTATGGTCATAAAGTTGTGATTTGAAATAAGATCCCACCATTAAGAATGCCTGATTATGAAACATCCTACCCAATTATGGCTATCTGCAGGACTATTTCTTTTTCTTTAGGTCTTTTGTTAATCAGTGCAATGGTATATTATACTTGATTGAATACTGTTTTTATTGTTTTTAATGTGTGCAAAGTCTGCAAACATAACAAGAAAATGCACTCTCTGTCCCCAAACATTGCTTGGAATAATACATTGCTAATCTGTAAAAAGAGCCTTGAAGTAACTTTGGTCACTGACAAAAGTAAACCCCCATAAAATTACAGAGATACATGTATGAAGTCACCTGGGATTACTTCAAATGAGACTTTCAGCATCCTACGTAATTTCTAATGTATTTAATTGGAGGAAAGCATGTTTATGGAAACTGTACAGTATATAGCTAAACAAACATAAATTGTGCTACTTCACTACAAGCATGATTTAAAATTGGTCGCCTACAAAAGAGTCTGAGCTGCTATTGGCAGTGATAAAAGTTTAACTTGGCTATGTCAAACTAGCATTTTTAAGGCTTCTGTTATAATATCCAAATGACTTCAATTGGAAACCAACCTCTTTTCAATGTTTTGTGAATAGCCTTACTCTGAAGATCCACGGCTAAGACTACGTTAGTCAGTAGGGCAACATAGTAACTATTACAATTAGTCACACAGATTTAAGCCACACTGATGAAAAGAGAACCAAACATCTGCATTATTTTGTTTCAACAAGACAGAAGGATTCTTCTTTGAAACAAAAAACTTTCACCTTTATTTATCATGTACGTGATTTTCTGGTTATGAACATCCATTCGTCCTTCAAATTTCAGTTTTTTCCATGGCAACAGAACTTCTATGGTGTATTCAATAAGACATGTAAGAATAAGATCAACAAAAAAGTGATGTTAATTTTGGGGGGAAAACATAGATTTTTGTTTTACATTCATACAATCAATACCTATCTATTTTATTTGGAACAAAGAAAAGAAACATAAAAGAGTTGCAACAAGCAAAACCATAAATTAAGATTTATAAGGCTTTTTTTATACCCATTGTGATAGGAAATTGCTGGAATCTGCCTGAGAAGGCCCATCAAATCACTCTCAATGCTAGAATGTCACTAAGCAACATTTATCTGTTATAGTTTGATTGCTTCTGGCAAGACTGAAGACTGTATACTGAAATATTGTCAAAACAAGGGTAATAATACTAAACTGGACAGTGGATTTAGAGAGTGTACAGTCTCTCATACTTCCCTTATTCTTTTTCATGGGAAACCCTTCAATTATTTTGGATTTCAGCTCCTGGTTTAATTTTCCACAGGCAGAATGTCCTTCCTTCCCTCCTTCCTTCCTTCCTTCCTTCCTTCCTTCCTTCCTTCCTTCCTTCCTTCCATCCATCCATCCATCCATCCATCCATCCATCCATCCATCTTCTTTCATAAATAAGAATCTTCTGTATCTCTTGCCTCCAAGCAATTTGAGCAATAAATTCTATTTTTTCCCCCTACACATATAATATGAGCTTTTATAAAGTCTGTGGATACATGTTTGAGAGAATGGGACCTGCAACACAATTAAACAAGTTGTAGGAAAAAATTGCTGGCAAATTTTATAGCGTCCCCTATGGTGCTGAAATCTCTTAGAGTGTTCAGGGTGTATTTATTTGGATAACCAAAGTGCCACACAGCTCGAAGGACAAAAACTTACCTAGAAAGGGTTTTTAATTTACATAAACTGAAGAAGTTTCCTGTATAGATGACAGATTTTGGAAGTTATAAACAACCCTATTGTCAGAAAGATGAATATAAATTTAGCATTATTACTAATGGATGTAGATAGAAGGAGTTTAATTAACTTTTAGTACAAGATCACAAACTCTGCCTACCAATAAATCCAAGTGTATGAAGGTCTATTTCAAGACTGCAACATTTTTTTTCTCTTCTCTCATTGATATATCTTCTACAAAGACAGATATTGTAAAAGTAAGACATGGATCACAATGTGTGATCAACAGTAGGGATGAACGCATTGTAAAGAGTTTTCTGGGAATGGAAAAATAGTTCCAGGTTTTCTGCTAAGATAATGTATTTCTATTCCAGATTTAGAGCCCTTGGTCACTCTTGGTGATTTACTGGAACCTCCTAAGACTATTAGAATCAGATTTTTGTTATCACTGAATTTCATTTCCCTTTATTTACACTAATGCTCACAAGTATCACTTAGGTTCAACATCAGCTTTTGGAAATTTAGCTGGAAGACATGCCATTCTTATGCTCTACTCCTTGTGTTTCTAACAATGTACTAAACAAAATAGAACTGATACATGCTGGTAGCAGCAACCATAGAGAGCTATTTTCTTTTTACTGCAGCATTTGTCGGTAGTGACAATTCCCCCTGACACTGAAGCAATCATCCAATATTCACAGAAGACATGGAGTGATATATTGTTTTAAAGTAACATAATGTTCAATTATGCTAGAAATGTAATCTTGGGAATCCTACATTTTTTTATACAGGATTGAGTTAAGAAAGAAAAAAACCTAAAGGCATCAGAAAGATGAAAGAAAAGCTTCAACAGCTAAGTTTAAAAGAACATTTTTCAGTATAATGGAACTAACTTCCAAAGGGACTCATTGATTTATAGTTATTTGTGTCTTACAATTGTTTATATTCTATTTTTAGGATACAAATGCAAAGACTTCCTTTACTGCAAATGCACCATAAATACACAGATATGTATTTTAAGTATTTATGTATTTTATCTAAATAAGGATTTTTAATAGCTTGTTATCCATAATATCAACAAGCATTAGTAGTACAGTTTTAAGGACAAATGACAATGAGAGTCATTTCTTTCATCCCTGGGTTCAAATGGTCTTCCCACTAGAGCTATTGGTGATAATGGTGCTCTTAATGGGAGGAGGGGATATTTTAAATTATAATAGCCTCTGATTTTGTTTTTGGCCTGCCTCCATTGAGCGGCATGATAGGGCAACAGATGCTGGGCTAATCAGCTGGAAAATGAACAGCCCAGGTTCAACACCTGAGCACTGTGTGACAGGATGAACTCCAATCCTCACCCCAGCTTGCCAACCTAGCAGTTCAAAAGCATGCAAATGTGAGTAGATAAATAGGTACCATTTTGGTGAGAAGGTAACAGAATTCCATGATGTCATCTGGCCACATGGCCAAGGAAACATCTTTGGACAATGCTGGCTCAGTGGCCTCGAAACGGAAATGAGCACTGTCCCCTATAGCCAGCAACAGTTAGCAAAGTAAAATCCAAAGGCATTTTTTTACCTTTATCATTGTTTTAGCAAAAAAAAATCTATGTAGGGATTGTGGAAGTAAAAATGAGATTATTGATTATCTAATGATCCAGATGAGGGTGAACAAACTGAAGCTGAACCAAGATAAGCAAAGATACTATAAATAGTTGTTGTGGCCCAGCCGGCTACGGATGAGCTGCTGAGGGACTCTTCTAGTGAGGAGTCCTATGAGTCTGCTCTGGAGGAGGAAGGAGACCTTGTGGAAGCAGAGAGCCTGGTTGGCCACCAGGAGGCGCCTGGGTCTTGGAGTAGTGGGGAGGATCAGGGCCAGTTTGTCCCTGATGCTAGATTGTGCAGGGCTGAGAAGAGGAGGCTACAGTTACGCCAGAAGCAAGCTCGGAGGCCCTGAACTGGTCTCAGCTGGTTAATGAATGGCCCCTCCCAAGAGAGTTTATAAGGAAGTCTGTGAGGAGGAATCATTTGCAGAGAACAACATTGATGACAGCTTCTTGTAGATTCTGGTTAGTTGTGTCTGAACAATCTTTGTCTTTGTTACATGAAATTAAGACTTGCAATCAAGGAGATAGTGGCAAACAGCAGAGGAATTTGGACATTATCTGCAGGATAAAATAGCTCAGATCCGGAGCCAACTGGCCTCCGATGAGTTTAGTCCTGGTGGGCAAGCGGAGGCAGGCCTTGAGACCATTTTATGGGAAGAGTTTGATCTTGTGACTTCAGATGACATGGACAGGTTGCTGGGGCGACTGAATGCTACCACATGTTTATTGGACCCATGTCCCTCCTGGCTGGTACTGGCCTCCTGGGAGGTTACACGAGGCTGGCTCCAGGAAATAGTGAACGCCTCTTTGAGTGAGGGGTTTCTACCGGCCGTCTTGAAAGAGGCGGTGGTGAGACCCCTCCTCAAGAGGCCTTCCCTGGACCCAGCATTGTTGAGTAATTATTGTCCGGTCTCCAACCTTAGTTTTCTTTCTAAGGTTGTAGAGAGTGTGGTAGCACAACAGTTCCCCCGACACTTGGAAGAAACTGTCTATCTAGACCCACGCCAGTCCGGCTTCCGGCCTGGGCACAGCACAGAGACAGCATTGGTCGCATTGGTAGATGATCTCTGGAGGGCCAGGAATAGGGGATGTTCCTCTATCCTGGTCCTATTAGACCTCTCAGCGGCTTTCGATACCATCGACCATGGTATCTTATTGCACCGGCTGGAGGGGTTGGGAGTGAGAGGCACCGGATTGCGGTGGTTCTCTTCCTACCTCTCTGACCGGTCGCAATTTGTGTTGACAGGAGGGCAGAGATCGACGTCAAGGCCCCTCACATGTGGGGTGCCTCAGGGGTCAGTTCTCTCACCCTCCTGTTCAACACTTATATGAAGCCGCTGGGTGAGATCATCCGTGGTTTCAGGGTAGAGTACCATCAGTACGCTGATGACACTCAGTTGTACATCTCTACCCCTAACCACCCCAACGATGCCGTTGAAGTGATGTCCCAGTGTTTGGAGGCCGTACGGGTCTGGATGGGGAGGAACAAGCTTCAACTCAACGAGTGGCTGTGGTTTCCGGCTTCAAGACCGAGTGGCTGTGGTTTCCGGCGTCTCAATATAGCCAGTTAGTTCCATCTCTGGCTATCGGGGGCGAGTCATTAGCCCCTGCAGAAAGGGCCCACAACTTGGTCATCCTCCTGGATTCGCGGCTGTCCCTGGATGTGACAGCCGTGGCCAGGGGGTCTTTCTATCAGGTGTACCTGATATGCCAGTTGTGCCCCTTTCTAGATCGGGATGCCCTACACACAGTCACTCAAGCCCTTGTTATATGCCGCCTGGACTACTGCAATGCTCTCTACATGGGGCTCCTCTTGAGATGCACCCAGAGACTTCAGCTGGTCCAGAATGCGGCTGCGCGGGTGATTCTGGGAGCCTCACGGTACTCCCGGGTAACACCTCTCCTGCGTGAGCTGCACTGGCTGCCTGTGGTCTTCCGGGTGCCCTTCAAGGTGTTAATTACCATCTTCAAAGCGCTCCATGGCACGGGTCCTGGTTATTTGCACACACCCTTCGACCTGTCTGCTCCCACAGGGAGGGCCTCCTCAGGGTGCCGTCTGCCGGTCAATACCGGCTGGCGACTCCTAGGGGAAGGGCCTTCTCTGTGGCGGGTCCGGCCCTCTGGAACGACCTGTCCCCATTAACAGAAATGTTGAACTAATTCCTTGTGAGCTCCTGAGTTCAAGATGTTAACTTTAGTCTGTAAAGCTATGAGCTGTAGCAGAGATAACTTTCAACTCATTCCTTAAGAGCAGATAGTTGAGCCAACTGAGTGGCTTCTCTAACAGATGGGGGCCAATAGTGTCTTTTTAATAAAAATAAACACTAATCATGATACTGTCTCCCAGGGTATGTTTGGATAAACTCCATGCTAATTTCATTCACAAAATAACTGATCCAATACTGTATTTGAAGGGGGGAAATAAGCCATATTGTCTTATTTTTGTGTTGTTGTTTTCAAAGAAATCATTGTTAATTTTTATATGTATTCATTGTTGTTTTTTAATACTGTAAATCACTCTGGGAGGAAGAACGGCAAACAAATTAACAACAACTATCAGTATTGCTTTTGATGACTTTATGTAAATAAGTGTTTAATATTGTCGGTATATTTGGGCTGGAAAGAATTTTGAAGATTAAGAACTTGCATAATGAAACAATAAATGAAATGTATGCACTTAATATTCTTCTCATGAAACATATTTCTTCAATGGAACATGGAGGGAGATTTTCTTTCTCCTTCAGCCTCTTGCACTCTTATATTTTACTCTGGTGGGCTATCTGGAAGACTTTATGATTTCAGAAGTGGGGAGGTGGAAATAAAGTCTCATTACATGATAAGCAATGTTGTATTTCGACTCACATTTTAGTAAAGAAGAAATTTCAGAAAGAACCTTGAATACATGAATTCATTATAACTTCGAACATCCATGGTCATCCTTTACCAAGGATTGGCGATATACCCCATCACTGTATTCAGCAACTTCCATTTTCTGTAATATAATTAATGATATTCAGAATACATTTTGAAAAAGAGGGACTGTTGGCACATATATTTTATCTCATCACGAACATCAATTTCTTAGTGGGATAATTTTATATCTTGGGCAAGTTTTGTCAAGCATTAACATAATCCAACCTATAACCTTAGAATTCTGAATTCAAAGTTTGTACTATAGATGGCAGTAGCACATACAACTAGTTCTTACAGTATAGTTGACAAATGAAAACTCTCATGCCACAGATATTTACAGGGTAGATAGATATGTACTTTTTTTAAAGTGATTCTAGACAGGAACATATTAATAATTTAAGGACTAAGGTAAAAGATCTAGGTCTAATTCAGAGAGATCCCACCTACTCTCAGATGTGATTTAATGATAACTATCATGACAAAAAATGTGAAGTTACTATACTTTGATTTGTGATTTTGCGCCTCAATTTTTCTATATATAGCTTTAATTGTGCATTTTTACTCATTTAAGCTAGGTACTTACATACAAAAGCTACCCAAAGCAGGAGAACCATTTGGCTTTTAAAAAAAAAGCTGAAAAAGAGCCAGTTTATGTTTAATAAATTCACCAAAGAAAGAAAAAGTGTATACCTGGAGAAGAACTAGACATAGTAGACCACTACATATGCCTTGGCCAATGGATCTCAATGGAAGGTGATACCATAAAGGAAATGGAATGGCATGTTAAATGTGGTTGGCAGGCATTCGGAAAGCTAAGCTTAATTTTCAAGAACAACTCCCCATTATGCTTGAAGAGAAGGTTTTTTGATCAGTGTGCGCTATCGGGTCCAATATATGACAATGAAACATGGACAGTAACCTCACAATGTATACAAAAGTGCAAAGAGCCATGGAAAGATACATGCTTGGCATCTCAAGATAAGATAGAAAGACCTATACATGGATTAGAGAACAAATGAAAGTTTACAATATCATCAAGAGAGTAAAAGAATTGAAATGGAAATGGCCTGGTCATATAGCAAGAAGAATTGATGGCAGGTGGACCAAGGCTATCATAGAATGGATCCCACTTGATAAAAAGTGTGCACAAGAGACTAAATCAAGATGGATCGACGACATCAGCAATTATTGCAGGCCCAATTGGCAAAAGAAAGCTCAGAGCCATATTGGTTGGAAATATGCAGAAGAGGCCTTCATTCTACAGTGGATAAAAGGAGGAGGAGGAGAAACAAACAAGGTACTTAGGGTGATTTGAAAATCATGCAAGTACTATAATACCATAATAAAAAGCTGCATTCAAAAATCTTGAATTAAAAAAATCTGTTTCATGTAGAAAAAGACAGTTCTTTTGATGAATCACATCTGAAAATCTAGTAAAGGGTATAGAAGCATTCCAGTCTATGAACCTGATATTTAAAGAAATGGGCAACCATTTCCTGAAGAGACTGAATTCCATATTCAAAACTATACTTTCTACTAATGAATAAAAGCACCTGTTTTTTAAATTTAATTTCTGGTTTCTTCACGTTCACGTGATTCACAACATTATTAATCCTAGGAAACCTTCAGGATATTAACAAGAAACAGCAAAAGAATGAGGTTTAATCAATATTTTAGTCCAAAGACTTCAATGGACTTTTGTGGCAGTTTTATATAAATATTAAATGTATCTCAATGGTCCAAGCTCCAAACTGACCCAGTAGGAAATCTCCAAATGGCGAGGAAACAAGCTAGGTTTATTCAGTCAGACTCTGACCTACAATGAATTAAATAGCAGCAAAACAGTCAGCAAGACAGTCTGTTAGCAGCGTGTTAGATTCAAAGTCAGCGCTGGGAGCTTCCGCATCCCAGCATTCTTAAGTAGGCGAGCCACACCTCCTCTTAGCACTGGCCTTACCCCAGTGGCTGTCATGTGCCAAAGCTCCAGCCTAGCTAATTGTTGGGCTGGAACAACTGTTCCCTGTGCTGCCACACCTTTGCACCTCGCAGCTGATCTTGCTGTTGTCTCTGCCACTGCTGAGGCCGCCGAGCCGATTGTGGCTAAGAGCAGCCATCTTCACCACGCCACACAGCTAGGAAACCTCCATCACTGCTGCAGCTGACACCTCCATCACCGGTACTGCATAGCCATCAATAGAGGTCTCAATACCCCCTTTCACCCATGCTTCATCCCGCCCTGCTGTGGCTTGACAATGTACTTAGCTTTGAGATAATACCATATGGGAAATCAGTGTCCAAATATTATAATGTGAACCAAAGCATCTTCTAGAACAGGGGTGTCAAACTCGTGGCCCATGGGCCAGATACATCATATGCTGGCCACGCTCACCCCAGTTTAGTGAAGGGGAAAAAGTCACAATACTTGATGACAACATGATGACAACATGATGCCATGAGTTTGACACTTCTGTCCTAGAACAAGATACAAAAAAATAATAATTTAAAAAATCCAGAATTCTTTTCAGTGGCTTCAAAACCCACCTACATCATCTAGCAATAAACAATACAATGATCAAGAGTGCCAAAAAAAACTTCAGGGGAACTTCTACAGCTGCATTTTGCCATCCCAGTTCCTACCCTCAATTGTCTGTCAAAGTATCTCAAGCATTGATCAAGGTTCTCAAAGTACAATTTAAGAGTCTTTCCAAGTATATCATTCAGAGTTTTCAAAATTGAATAGTAGGTTCAGATCTGCTTTATTTTAAGTCAGCGTTAAAAAAAGACTAATGAAAAGGACAAGCTTCTAAACTGTAATCTGGGTTTTATTTATTTATTATTTATTACAAATGTTTGTATAACACCCACTCAGAATTCCTAAACATCTTACAATATACAGTCTACAGTCTATTACAACCTTAAATATTGTCTCACAGTTTGATATTTATCAGACCCAACCATTGAATAATATGTTATTAAATTATTCGGGCCCATTTTCACCTTCCATGTATATCTTGGCAGAAATCCTTCTGAGATATTTCAATAGTTTAAGGTAAAGATTAAGATAAAGATAAAGATTCACCTCGCACATATGTGCATGTCATTCCTCACTCTAGGGGGCGGTGCTCATCTCCATTTCAAAGCCGAAGAGCCAGCACTGTCCAAAGACATCTCCGTGGTCATGGGGCCGGCATGACTAAATGCCGAAGGCTCATGGAACACTGTTACCTTCCCACCAAAGGTGGTTCCTATTTTACTACTTGCATTTTTACATGCTTTCGAACTGCTAAGTTAGCAGAAGCTGGGACAAGTAACGGGAGCTCACTCCTCTACACAGCACTAGGGTTTCAAACTGCCAATCTTTCTGATCAACAAGCTCAGTGTCTTAGCCACTGTACCACCGCATCTCTTATTCTATAGTTTACAGGTATACAGTTCATCTTGTGGTTTCAATATTTGTTATATCCCTAGTCAGCCAACATCTGAAAATAAAACCTTATTCTTTCTTTAAAATACAAGAAACCAAAGCAAAACACATTGTACAATAGCTACATTGCACAGTGATGTTGTAACTGCTTCGCCAAAACCCTGCAAAGAACTATAAGCGGTAAAAAAAAAAACCTGTCTAATCTTTCTCCATGGCAATAAGGGGAAAATTACATGTTATGCCTGAAAGTTGTACTTTAGCACAGTAGGTAACTCTTATGTTGTGACAAGATAATGTGCATGTAAAGCAATCCTATAATTTAGCTGTCACATCCACCCAGCTTCTTGACTCTGTCTGCGTTGAGCAATTTAGCTCTAAGTGGGTAAAATACACTCAGCCCTTTTTCAGTTCTTTGAGGTGAAATTGACTCAGCTTCATTGGAGCTATTTTCCCCAGTCATCTCAGTGTTTTCTACTTGCACAGAGCTGCAGAGACAAGTTGCATTTACAGCTTTTGATTTTAATCTGATGTCCCCATAAATATACAATATTCCTGAGATTTATTTTTATATTTGGAAAGAGTTCTTTTCAGCTCCAAGAAAACCATGATCTGCTGATTAAATATTGTATAAAGTGTTCTCTGTGTGTGTGTGTGACATAATTGTTGTGTTTCCTTCACTTTCTCATGAGAAAGTATAGAAGGGATATATTGATCTAGTGCTAATGGGAAAGTATTAGGTTCATAACCTTGTCTCTTACTGTTGTCTGGTACAAGGATGAATGGTGTCAAGACTTCATTCTAGACTTGACTAGAAAACTCTTTCTCAGCTCCACATTTCCAAGCAGATACATGAAGGTTAGGTAAATAATTTTACTGCACTGAATTAGGCAGCTCACTATACAGAGAGGTGTAGTACAGGTAAGTGCTTGACTTACAACACTTCATTTAGTGACTGTTCGAAGTTACAAGGCACTGAAAAAAGTGACTGAGGACCATTTTTTCACACTTATGATCATTGCAACATCCCCATGGTGATGTGATTTACATTTGGATGCTTGACAACTGATTCACATTTATGATGGTTGCAGTGTCCCAGAGTCATGTGATCTCCTTTTGCAATCGTCTGACAAGCAAAGTCAATGGGGAAACAAGATTCATTTAACAACCGCATTACTAATACAAGAACTACAGTGACACACTTAACAAAGGTGGTGAAAGAAGTCAAAACAACAGGCAAAACTCACTTAACAGCATAAATATGGGTCTAAATTGTGGTTGAAAATTGAAGACTATATGTACATTGCAGCTCATTGGATACCTGTTGTATTATATTTCAATACCTATGTCTGTTTGTATACTTGTATAATTTGTTGTGACTGCTCCCGAGGATTCAAATCATGATTCTCTTCCTCCCCTCTTTTCAAATCAACAGACTTTGGGCAACCTTACTGTCATCCTTGATGTTATCTGCATTGTATTCTTATCTATAACAGTCTGAGACTTGGAGGCTGTCACTTCACTAGCTTTTATCTTTACTCAGCCTCTCTCTCTATGTTCATCACTCTTTCTTCCTTTGTAATGGGAGATGCTAGAATAGATTCCTCTCCCTTTAATCATTAGGAAATGGAATCCTTCCATTTCTATTGCTTCATGACTTAAGCTGACAAAGCCTTCCCCTTTAATCCTTGTAACCCTTCTGTCCTCTTAATCATTGGAAGAATATCCATTTCTCCCTTAGTTAGAGTCAGAGAAGATACCCTCACCATTTCTTCTCAGGTGATTCCCCTGGGGAAGACTTTTCCACCCTACCCTGCAATTGCCAGCAAAGGGGATCTGTAATGTCTCCCTCTTTATCCCAATCATCCTTAGAATCATAATAGTTGAGCACAAAATCCAAAACATATCACTGTTTTGGCTTATGAAGCAGAGGTGATATTCAGTAGGTTCTGACCACTTCTGAAGAACCAGTAGTGGAGATTTTGAGTAGTTCAGAGAACTGGTAAATACCACCTCTGACTGGCCCTACCCCCATCTATTCTCTTTCCCACGTCCCAGCTGATCAGGAGGAAATGGGGATTTTGCAGTAACCTTCCCCAGGAGTGGGGAGGGATTGGAGATTTTACAGTATCCTTCCCCTGCCATGCCCACCAAGCCACGCCCACAGTAGAAAACATTTTTAATCCCACCACTGTTATGAAAGCAACACAAATACAACTTCTGAAAATGGTGAGCAGTAAGTATTCTGCGGCTTCCTATATTTTCCAGAGAATTAAATTCATTCCACATTCAGTATTCCCAAATGTATTCCATCTCTAATTATTCCTATTTTCCCATTGAGAAAAGGAAGCTACTTACCTACTGTATTTCTCCTTCCCTCTCTATGGACAGAGTATTTTATGTCATAAAGGATGACATAATACCTGTGGCCCACTGCTCTCTCTGTATCCATCTACCTACCTTTTTTACATTTTTTTACATTTCTGTTGTGTGTACCTGGCACAGGTGTGACACCTACACAATCTATATATATCATTGGTACTGTATTTCAAACAAACGTTGTGTGAAAATTTGGAAGCGATTGGTGCAGTACTTTCGGAGTGGTTTTGAACAAACTCTTGTTACATTTTTATTTATAATTTCATTCATTTATCTTTTATTAATTTTTAATTTTTGTCACATAACAGACATGTGTTTACCCCAAGCATGTTTAAATTCTGGATTCTTGAAATGAAGTACTTCAACATAACAGTTAAGTAAAAACAAAATAGGTTTGTTGATTTAAAATAGCAATAAAGAAATTGCTCCAAGATGGCCTTTGTCTGTTGTCAAATAAATGTGGAAAATGAACAGAGGGCAGATAGAATTTTACATTCATAAGAACATAAGAATAGCCTTGCTGGAACAGGCCACAGCCCATCTGGTCCAGCATTCTGTCTCACACAGTGGCTCACCATTTGCTTCAGGGTATTCCCAAGCAGATGTCTTCACCTGCTTATGATTCCCTGCAAATGGCATTGAGAAATATCCTGCCTATCTCTCCAATCTGGAGGGTGTCCTTAGGCATCCATAATAATAGCCATGGATACCCTTGTTCTCCATGAACTCATCTAATCCTTTCTTAAAGGTGTCGAGGCTGACAGCTGTCACCACTTCTTCTGGCAGGGAGTTCCATAGACCAGTGATCCTCTGGGTGAAAAAGTACTTCCTCTTATTTGTTTGAGGTCTAGCTTCCAAAAGTTTCATGGAGTGCCCCCTAGTTCTAGTGTTGTGCGATAGGGAAAACAGTTTTTCCTTTTCTACTTTGTCCACACCGTGAATGATTTTATAGACTTCAATCAGGTCACCTCTCAGGCGCCGTCGTTCTAGAGTGAAGAGGCCCAGCCGTTGCAGCGTCAGATGGTAAGGAAGGTGTTCCACCCCCCTAATCATTCTGGTTGCCCTCCTCTGCACCTTTTCCATTTCCATAATATCCTTCTGAAGGTATGGTGACCAGAACTGTACACAATACTCCAGATAATAAATTCATTAAATCAAATAGAACATTCCAAAACACTGCCACAAATTATGCACTTTCATCTTATATAAGATGACTGGTCAAGCCAAGGTTCCAGAAAACCTATTAAACAGCTGAGTATTTTCAAGAGCAGAGAGTAGGTCAACACAGGAAATAAACTGAGCTTGATTAGAAAAAAATGTCAATTACCACTTGAATGGCATCCTGGTCCTTCTCATATGGTAAATCATTAATAAAACAGAAGGAGACTGTCCTAAAGTGTCAATTCTTCTTGTAGCAACCTTGACCAGAAAACATCAACCCAACGAAAGAGACACACACAGTGTTTTGAGAGAGATAAAGAAAGAAAAGGCAGGCAGGCAGGGACGGGGAGGTGGGGAGTCTATACTTTTCAGTTTAACAGTGAACATCCAAATCTACAAATTATTATTTTAGACTTATCAATGGAGAAGAGACGCACACAATGGCTCTGAACGAATGTTAAATTGCTTTGAATCATTTATTTTAATAAAATCAATCATGTTTTCTTTCATGCCAGTCAAGGGAAATAGATTCTATTTCATTGTCTGCCATTATGGAGCTATTAAGATCTTACAGCAGAGATGAAAAAAAAAATGTTCAACAAGTTTTCTTCCAGTCCCTAAGCTGTTTAGAATGGTTGAGGTGATACACGCAGCCTTTTGGCAGGGGGATGGGGAAGGCAGTGGTGTTTTGTTTTTAAATATATTGTGCGGAAAGGTTTTATGAAGAAAAAATAAAAATGGCTTGCCTAATCTTAATTCACCCAGTTTGTCCTTTTAAGAAAGAATAAACTAAACTAAATCAGTCTGAGGCAAGTTACTAAGTCCTGTTCTTGAGAGGGTGAAGCTGGGCAGGTGAATCGTGGAGGTGAATGTGAAAAAATAGCAGAAGGCTTCAAATGTAGATCAAGATGTCAGAGTGATAAGGATGGTGGGTTGCCAGAAGAATTGAGAAGTAAGTTAGGGGAAACTGTAAGCTAATACGAATAATAATAATAATAATAATAATAATAATAATAATAATAATAATAATAATAATAATAATAATAATAATAATAATAATAATAATAATAATAATAATAATAATAATAATAATAATAATAATAATAATAATAATAATAATAATAATAATAATAATAATAATAATAATAATAATTTTATTTGTATACCGCATCCTCTCCCCGAGGGGACTCGGAGCGGTGCACAGGGAAAATTAAAATACTATAGAAAATACTGATACAATTTTTCTCGGGTTATTTTCTCCTCCTGGCTCTCAGATGGGGCGGTGGAGGAAGGTTCCCTTTGTTCCTGAATGACTATTTTTACCTTTGGAAAATTACCAACATCTTTTCATGAAATGGACTCTCTCTCTCTACTAATGAAGAAATTTCTGGACTAATTGATTCCTTCCCTGAGTGCCTTCTCTGTTAAAGTTTTTGATTGTGAAAAGCGTTTCTCTGCTGGGTCTTGAATTCTTTTACAACTTTCACCTGAACTGTTTTGCTCCTGATTTGCCTCAACCGCCCCACCCCAAAAACGCCATCTTAGTGACACTGACTTTAACAGCTTACCATGGCATCAAAATCAGAATTGGCAGGATTGGAACAAAGAATGTCATCTTTGGAATCGGTGTTACAAGTTTTGGTGCAGGAAATTAAAGCTTTGAGAGCTGATAATAAAAGTTTTAAGGAGGACCTTCTGGAAACACGGAAACAAGTGTTGGAGAATTCACAGAAGACTGAGGAGCTGGAAGGGGGGCTGGCTGGGGCAAAGGGAGAACTTAAAAATGTCAACATTGAAATTGCAGATTTGTCTGGTCATATGTCTAGGATGGATTTTGAAAGGATGTCATATTTTTTAAGATTTCAGAATGTTTCTGAAGAATCTGGTGAATACCTTCCTGATCTCATGAGCACAATTTTAGCAGAATATTTACAGAAACCTAAAGATGAGATCAGGGGGGATATTGACCTAGTCTACAGAATAAATTCAGCATATGCCAGGATAAATGAAGTACCCAGAGAGATACATATTAAATTTGTTAGAAGGTCAACTAGAGAGGGAATTTTGAAGGCGCAGAGAGGGGGGCCGTTAATTTACCAACAAAAGAAAGTCACCATCTTGAGGCAGATCCCAAAAAAGATTAGGGAGGTGAGAAGGAAATTTTCCTTCTTATCCAAAAAATTGTATGACCACGGGATTTGGTTCAAGTGGGTGATGCTGGAAGGGATGTTGGTCTTCTGGGATGAAGGAAGAGTGAGGATTAAAACAGTTGCTGAGGCGGAAGCCTTTCTTAAAAAACATTCCGCTATCCTGGGGGAAGATCCAGGGGGGACGGAGGGGGCCAGGGAGGAGAAAAAGAAGATACAATTGCCAAGAGACTTAGATCGAAAAAATGACTTTGCTTTTTTTTAAAATTATTATTAATATTGCTTAACCTTATGTCTGGATGTTTGTACGTGACTGCTAGCATAGAATGGAGAATTTAGGAATTTTGTACTTATTTTCACCTTGTACTTTTGGAAAAATGTTTTTTTTTAATGTTTTATTATGAAGCCCTAGAAGGGCCAATGATCCCGACGCAAAAGTTCTTAATATGTTTCTATATCCCTTACCCTACCCTTTTCGAAAATTGTAAAAACCAATAAAACTTTTTCAATATAGAAAATACATAAATAGAATAAATAGAATAAGTAAAAGCACATTTAAACTAAGATTATCCCTGCGCTAAAATCCCCAATTATAAATTAGCTAAAATCCCCTAACACCCTATTAGGCGGAGACTAACCTAGGCCGGCCAAGCAGAAAAAGTGTGTTTTAAGTTTTTGACGGAAGGAGCGGAGGTCCGTAGTTGTTCTGATTTCGGGGGGAAGGTCATTCCAGAGGGCTGGGCCCGCCACAGAGACCCGAAAGATGACAGGCAGCCAGTGCAGCTCACGTAAGAGCGTTGTTATATGGGTAAACCTAGAGGTTCCCATTATTGCTCGCGCGGCTGCATTCTGGACCAGCTGAAGTCTTCGGGTGCACCTCAAGGGGAGCCCCATGTAGAGAGAGTTACAGTAGTCCAGTCGGGATGTCATGAGGGCATGAGTGACTGTGCAGAGGGCATCCCGATCCAATAGGGGGCGCAACTGGCGTACCAGGCGAACCTGGTAAAACGCCCTCCTGGCCACGGCTGTCACTTGATCTTCCATGGACAGCAGGGTATCCAGGAGGACACCCAAGTTGCGTGCCCCATCCACAGGGGTAAGTTGTTCGTCCCCTATGGCCAGTGATGGAGTCAACTGGTTGAATCGGGCTGCCGGAAACCACAGCCACTCGGTCTTGGACGGGTTGAGTCTGAGTCTGTTACTTCCCATCTAGGCCCGCACGGCTTCCAGGCACTGGCACATCACCGCTACGGCATCGTTGGGGTGGTTTGGGGTAGATATATACAACTGCGTGTCGTCAGCGTAGAAGTGGTACTCTACCCCAAAACCACGGATGATCTCACCCAGCAGCTTCATATATGTGTTAAACAGGAGAGGCGAGAGGACCGACCCCTGAGGCACCCCACAAGTGAGGTGTCTCGAGGTCGACCTCTGCTCTCCTGCCAACACAAATTGCGATCGACCGGAGAGGTAGGAGGAGAACCACCGTAAAACGGTGCCTCCCACCCCCAACCCCTCCAGCCGATGCAATAGGATACCATGGTTGATGGTATCGAAAGCCGCTGAGAGGTCTAATAGGACCAGGATGGAGGAACAACCCCCATCTCTGGCCCTCCAGAGATCATCTACCAACACGACCAATGCCGTCTCGGTGCTGTGCCCGGGCCGGAAGCCGGACTGGCGCGGGTCCAGATAATCAACTTCCTCCAGGTGACGGGGAAACTATTGTGCCACCACACTCTCTACAACCTTCGCCAAAAAGGGAAGGTTGGAGACCGGACGGTAGTTAACCAATAATGCTGGGTCCAGAGAGGGCTTCTTCAGGAGGGGCCTCACCATGGCCTCTTTAAGGGAGGCAGGCAAGAAACCCTCACTCAGAGAAGCGTTGACAACCTCCTGGAGCCAGCCTCGTGTCGCCTCCCAGGATGCCAGTACAAGCCAGGAGGGACACGGGTCCAATAAACATGTGGTGGCTCGCAGTCGCCCACGTAACCTGTCCATATCCTCGGAAGTAACAGAGTCAAACTCTTCCCAGCAAACTGTCTCAAGACCCGCCTCGTGGGATCCCACTGGGCTATCGATGGAGACTAGCTCGTTCTGAATCTGAGCGATTTTCTCCTGCAGATAAGTCCCAAATTCCTCTGCTCTACCCTGTAGTGGGGTTTCCCGCACCCTCTAAACAGGGCGGCAGGGCGGTTATCTGCGGATGCTATGAGAGTGGCACAATGATGACGTTTGGCCACTCTCAGCGCCACAAGGTAAGTCCGTAAATGGGCTCTCACCTGTGTTCGGTCAGATTCAGACCAAGTAGATCTCCATCTTCTCTCTAGGCATCTCTTGTGGCGTTTCATCACCCTTAGCTCCTCGGTAAACCAAGGAGCCAGGGTGGCTTGCCGCCGCAAGAGAGGCCGCAAAGGCGCGACCCGATCCAAGGCTCCCGTGGCTGCAATATTCCATGCGGCCACGAGGTCCTCCATCGGGGCGCGGGTCAGGGGTACAGGAAATGGCCCAAGCGCCGCCTGGAACCCATCAGGGTCCATCAGGCGCCTGGGGCGGAACCAAATAGGTGACTCGGGTTCCGCCTCCCCACAGTGGGGAGTAGCGATTGGAAAGTCGAGCCGGAGAAGTGAGTGGTCTGACCATGACAAGGGTGTGATGACTATATCCCCTATACCCAGATCACTCTTCCATTGGCCAGAGACAAAGATCAGATCTGGTGTATGTCCACCCTCGTGGGCGGGGCCTTGAATTAATTGGGTCAGGTCCATGGCCATCATGGTAGCCATGAACTCCCGAGCTGCCTCGGATGATTCGCCCACCGATGGCAGATTAAAGTCCCCCATGACTAAAAGTCTGGGGGTCTCAACTGCCATCGTAGCGATCACCTCAAGGAGCTCTGGCAGGGCTGCTGTTACATAGTGGGGAGCCAGGTATACAACCAGCAAGCCCAACTGCCTCCCTAGGCCCCACTTCACGCAGAGGGACTCACAACCGGTGGTCTGTGGCACAATGGTCTCTCTCGGCTCCAGACCTTCCCTAACAATAACCGCTACCCCACCACCCCTGCCTAGGGCCCGGGGCTGATGAAAAGCACGGTAACCTGGTGGGCACATTTCAACGAGGGGGAGTCCTCCCTCGTGGCCCAACCAGGTCTCCACAATTCCTACCAGGTCTGGCTCCCCCTCTGACACAAGGTCATGGATGAGGGGGGCTTTGTTGACCATGGACCTTGCGTTGCAAAACATCAGCCGCAGGCCCTGGCTCTGTACTCCCTGACCACCTAGCCTGCGGGGGTTGTGGCACTTGACCGTTTGCAACCAACGGCTCCGTGCCCCCAACCGGGAGGATAGAACTTGTCTCCCCTCCGACCTGCCTCTCCCTACGACCCTCTGGATGGGTATGCCCTCCATCAGGACGACTCGTGTTTCCCCCCTCCTAACGGATCCTTCCGCTTCCCTCCGCCGTCTGCTGGTCCGGCCCTCCCTTTTCTCACCCGTCTCTACCTGTCTATACCCTCCCCCCTCCCTGGTACCCCCTAAAATAGACAATAATTTACAGACTAAAAAACCCCTGAGACCACGCTTCGCCCACCTCTCCGGATTAATAAATCCCTCATCAAGGCGGGCCCTCGTTAAGGCGGAGGGCCAAACCTGCGAGAGCGGGGACTCTCGCAGTAACAGTAGGTCAGTTCTGGAGTACATTATGATATAAATAGATAATTAAATAAATAATTATAAATAGATATACAATGTAAGAGTAGAATTCATAAATGGGTCATGGGTTAAAATTGGTTTTAAAAAGCATCGTTGGCCTCGATTTAAAATATAAATTTCATAGATAGATGACAAATAGATAATGAAATTAAAGTGCATCAATGAGGGATAGTTTGGGGTATCAGTTCGGCTGTTTCAGTCCACAAGGACTAAAGAGAAAAGCTGAAAATCCTATTCTACTTGGCTTCATATTAAGCAACCCTCTTCTATCTATAGATCGTGATGTCTGTAAATACATCCTTAGTTTCTGGCTGAAGTATTCCAGCACTGTTCCCACTTGTTTGCTGTTTTTGCCTTACGAGCATGTAGCACTAAGCTCCCACCTCCTTGTATTTTAAGTGCTAATGGAAAGCATTTAAAAGAGTTATTTTGGTGATATTTCTAGCATCCTGTATTAAAGAGCTGTCTTGGAAATCTTTCGCAAATTAACTTAGTAGAATAGTTTGAAATAGTAGCATTTGGAGTACACACCCAGGAGGTGCAGAAAAGAAGAGGGCCTGTTTTGTCCAGAGGTTTTGCACAGAGTGGCTATCTTATATTTGTATGATATTTGCTTCTGCATTTAGTTTTAGGCTAAATTTTAAACAGAAGAAAATGAGCGAGCAAAGCCAGAATGTGAGTAGGCAGCAACTTAAAACAGATTTGTCTTCAAATTACAAAAAAGAATAAAGCTCAAATGCTGTGTCTAATAAGTATTATGGCTTTCCAAACCACATGCTGTACATTCAAGAACGCAAGAGGTAGCAAATAAAGGTTTAAAGTAGCCCATTTAGACAAACATATGGGTAGAAAATATTTTCTTTGTGGTTGATGCAGAAGAAATACAGTCTTCTTTAGGTGGTGGTGTGGAAAACTGGCTAAGCACATGTCTTTTTTGTGGTTACCACAATAATCTGCATTTGTTATGATGTGTGGGGAAATTTCCTTTGAGACCCAATGCTATAAAAAAGACAATAGACCGAAAATGTGGGCTTAAAAAATTATACATTGAATGTTACAAGAAGAGCATTTGGGGTCAATAAATCCAATTTCCAGAAACTCCCAAGCAGGGAGTTAAGAACATCTCATTATGTAGTTCCCTGTTGAGAAGCTGTTCTCCATCCACGGTCATTCATATAGGTTTTAAAGGAAGAAAAGCAACAAAATAAGCAGAAGAAAGCCCCTCAGCAAAGATGCCCTGAATGTGGCATGACTTTGCCCCATTACTTCTGAAGCCAGAACAGTTGGCTAGGTTTATTTTTACTTTACAGATATGTCTGGAGATTAAAGAAAGGGATACTTCCCTACATATCACTGTTGCCTAGATTGCAAACTATGTTTAGTTGCAAACCATTATAATCAGAGAATAGTTCCAACTCATGACCATTGTCATTGTCAGACATTCAGTCATATCTGACCCTCGGTCACTCTATGGATCAGCACTCTTCATGCCCCTCTGTCTCACACTGCCTCCTTCAGGTCTGTCATGGTCATCCCAGTATCATCCTGGTACTAGGTACTAGGTACCAGGACAATCCCTTCTTTTTCCACTGATCACTCCCAGCAAGATTGGTTTTTTTGAATGAGTCACTCTCATAACATGACCAAAGTATAACAGCCTCTCTTTGGTGATCTTGGTTTCAAGTCATATTTTTGGTGAGGTTCCATCTAAGACTTCTTTGTTTGTTGTTTTTCCATGGGATGTGCAATAGTCACCTCCAGCACCATAGTTCAAAGGTATCCACCCTTATCCATTTGCCTTTTTCAGAGTTCACGTTCTGCAAAGTAGCTATTGGAGAAATTATTGAATTAACTAATTTGCATTTGGTTGTGAGGCTGATGTCTTTACTCTTCTATTCATGCCAGACATTGCAGATCTTCCAAGAACTTATATGCCTTCTGATCTGATGGATGAAGTCACCACTTTGGTCAATTTTAGAGCCCAAGAAGATGAATTCCTTTACTGTTTCAATGGTATTATTGCCAACCTGCACTCTGACAGGTGTGTTTTCTACAGTTGACATTACCTTTATTTTCTTAATGTTAAGGTGCAATCCATTTTTTCATTTTCATCTTTGACTGACAGGATTAGCCACTCCAGATCCTCCTTGCTTTCCACAAGCAATGTTGTATCATCTACATATCAGATATTGTTGATATTCCTATCACTGATTTTAATCCCAATGGTAGATCCCTCCAAATCAGTGATGGGTTGCCAAATTTTTTACTACCGGTTCAGGCGCACATGCACAGAAGCGTCCGGGTGGGTGGGTAGGTGGCAGGAGTATCCCACCACCGCTACTACCGGTTCAGCCGATCCAGGCCAAACTGGGAAAAACCCACCTCGGCTCCAAATGTGCTTTTCTTATAACTATTTCTTTGTACATATTGAATAGTATAGGTGACAGGATGCAATCTTGTCAAGTGCCTTTTTCAATTGTGGACCAATTTCTGTCTCCATATTCTGTTCTCACAGTGCCTGCCTGATCAGAGTCCAAGAACTACATGAGTTGGATGTGGTATGGTGATGAGGCAGTTCCAGAACTTGTCATGGTCAACACAGTCAAAGGCTTTTAGAGTACATGTAGAGGTCTTTTTGGTATTCCTTTGCTTTTTCTGTCATTCATTGTAAATTGGCAATATGATCACACATTCCTTTTCCTTTGTGAAATCCTTGACAATTTTTAAACCCACATTTGAAGCCTGATTCCTGCTGTGTGACAGGGTGAGTGCCTATTAGTTGACCCAGGTCTTGCCAATCTAATGGTTTGAAAGTGTACAAATACAAGTAGAAAAATAGGTACCACTTCAGTGGGCTCCTTAATGGAATCATGAAAGGAGTTCCCAACTGGGTACCCGCCAGGCAAGAGTGATATCAGTAGTTAAATACTTTGATACTTCCAACATGGAAGTATATTATAGTATGAAGATACTTCAGAATTGAAGTATGGGAATATAAGAGTATACAAATCAAGATTGCAGGAAAATAATGGTAAGTTATCCTTCTGGAATGGGACTTCCGAAGCTTTTGGGGGCTGTCAGAGAAAAATCCAGTTTGTAATATCACCCCTGGATAAGTCCTAAGGGACCATGCAATTTTATTATAAACAAAGTTGAATTTGTGTAGCAATTGTGGTCAATTTAGGTACGTGTAATATGTCCATTCATGAAATAAATAACAGCATTTCTGCAAGGTAATTCTTGGGTATTGTGTCATTTTTTTAAGAGATCAGGCTGAGAAAAAGCGTGTGTTTTCAAAACCAGTTTCAAGAGCTAATAATCAGAAAAGATGTTCAAAGTATTTTATTTTCCAATACTGCAACTGATAAATGACCTCTTTTCTAACAAGAAGACTGAAACACAATGTGTATTTTATCTTTTCACAACCAGCTTTCATCAAAGCCTATAAAACATTATAGACAGGATTTGAGGGAAAGAGAAAATTCAGTCTATCCCATTTTTGCTACTTTCCTTATACCACATATATCCTCAAATTCCTACATTCAAAACTACCTCTGAACATTGAAGACCAAATATATCATGACGATAGTGGACAGGAAAATTCAGGGGTGAGGATGGAAATCTGCTAAGTGAAAGCCTAACTGAAATTCAGATGCTGATATTGAATGCTTTTTTTATGAAGAGTCCTGTCTGGGGAATATGATAACAAGTGAACCAAAGACTTGACCCAGCTAGTATCATTATCTGTCATCTATCTATCAACTATCTATCTGTATCTTTCTCTCTATATCTAGATAGATAGCTATCATCTATCTACCATCTGTATTGCTTAAGTAAAAGGCAATACAGATGATCCCCCAGAGGGAGAGGCATGGAGTAACTACTTTTCATGACTAACTAAAAACTGCTTGGATTAAACAAATACATTAAACCAAAGCCCCATTCAGTCCTACATTCTGTTCAGATGTTTGTAGGAAGTTCATAAAAAAAGACTTATGTCCAGAAATAAGTTCTGAGAGGCATCCTGTTAGGATATTAAGCCCTATATTGGGTTGACAATATATATGAATCTATGTTCTTATGTAGCTTTAAGAACTGAGTTATGTAGCTTTAAGAACTGTGTTTGAATTGCTAAACACAATAAACTACTCTGGTGAAGATGGCAGAAGTCCAGGGTCCTAATTTGTCAGTTATTAGTCGGCTGGATGGCACCAACTACGTTTCCTGGTCCACCAAATGCAGTCTGCTGTTGCTCAGAGAGGGGCTACGGGAAGTTATGGCGAATAATAATAATAATAATAATAATTTAATACTTATAGACCGCACCCTCTCCCCACAGGGACTCGGGGCGGTGCACAGGAAGAATAAAAACAATGACTATATACAACATTTCATATTAAAAATAGATTAAACAGTACCTGTGCTAAAATACCCGTTAAAACTAACTAGACTAAAAATTCCCCAATAAACCCAAAAACAGAGGAATAACTATCCCAGGCCGGCAAGGCAGAAGAAGTGTGTTTTTAGTTTAAGACGGAAGGAGCGGAGGTCCGTGGTGGTCCTAATGTCCACCGGACGTGACTGCCTGGAAGGAGGATAATGCTGATGATGCCAGAAAACTTGCCGAGTTTAAGCAAAACAACGAAAGGGCACTTTGCATCATAGGTTTAATGCTTGATGATTCCCAGCTAGTGCATATTCGGGGCGAAGTTTCTGCTGCAAGATGCTGGGAGAATTTAAAGAGACTGTATGTTCGTGACACTGTGGGGGCACACATACATTTAACCTGAAAACTGTTTAGGACAAAGCTCAGCAAGGAAGGAGACATGTTAGTTCATATTAACTGCATGAAGGACATGTTTCAAGATTTGCAGGAAAAGGGACTGAATTTTACAGAACAGCAACAGCAACATACTAACTACTCTCATCACTGGATGAAAGCTACCACGCTGTAGTAACATCATTTGAAGTGCTGCCTCAACAAGACTTTACATTAGCCAACATCTCTTCGCGTCTGTTAGAAGAGTCAAGACTGCGAGTGGAAACAACTTAGAGCTGAGTCAGAACTGTTAATGTAAATGTAAATAACCATGTATATACTGTAAAATGTTATAATTGTGGGGAAAAGGGCCATATAGCTAAGTTTTGTAAAAGAGGTAAACCACAAAACATGGTTAGAGAGAGAAAACACAAATGTAATGTAACTACCTCTAGTAAGGCATCAGTGAACCATGATTTGTGGGTTATTGACAGTGGAGCGTCACTATGTATCACTAGAGATAGAGGAAATTTTAGAAAAATGTGTTCATCAAGTAACAAGGTTTCTTTAGCCAATGGATGGAAGTTAAAAGCAGTTGGGGAAGGAATGGCTAAATGTAAATATGTACAGGAGGAATTGCATATGTTGTATGTTCCTAAGCTGAAGTTTAATTTGCTGTCTGTTAGAGTTTTAGTTAAGCTAGGATATACAGTAACATTCAAGGAGAATGAATGTTTGATAGAGAAGGGTGGAACCAAGGTTACTGGAAAACTGAAAGATGGCTTGTATGTGTTAACTGATAATCATGTAGCTAATGCTGTATGCTCAAACGTAAGGCTACATGATGAGCGTGTTCACCTTCTACACTGGCGTTTAGGGCACATTAGTTTCCAGAAATTGAAACAGACTGCTAAGCTGGTTAATGGATTGAAGTTGAAACCATGTGACAAATATCTGAATTGTAATGTGTGTAACAAAGAGAAGAGCAAGCAAACCCCTGCAAACAGGTTAGATGGGTTCAAAACTAAGAAGCCACTGGAAGTAGTGTTTGCTGATCTTATAGGCCCAATGAAGGCTAGTTTAGGGGGAGCTTGCTATGTACTTAGTATAGTTGATCATTATTCCAGGTACGGGTTTTGCTATCTGCTTAAAAACAAAGCTGAAACATTTGAGAAGTTAAGGAACTGGATAAGGTTTGCTGAGAGAAAAACAAAGGGAAAACTTTTAACAATAGTCACTGATAATGGAACAGAGTTTGTAAATAACAAGGTTAAAACCTTGTTAGATACACTGGGGATAAAACACAAGTGTTCTGCTCCACAACACAAAGCACACATTGGAGAAAGGGGTCAATCTCTACAAGCCATGGTAAGAACCATGCTGGCTGATGCAGGTTTACCGGTAGCTTTGTGGGGGGAGGCAATGTTATGTGCAAACAGTATTCTAAACAATGTAGTGAATTCTACTACAGGAAAGATTCCATACACATTGTGGCATGGTAGGAAACCTGATTTGAGTTATATTCACACATTTGGGTCACCTGCATGGGTAAGACAAAAGGAGCAAAGTACAGCACAAAAGTTAATCTTTGTTGGTTACAATGCGAACCATAAGTCATACAGGTTCTGGAAGGAAGGCACAACGAGGATGATTAACAGTAATGATGTAAGGTTCCTGGAACGTATAAACTGGGATAAACTGGAGAATGGCAAAGAAATAATATTTGAGTCAAAAACTAAAAATACTCAAGTAGAGAAAGAAAAAGCAGTAGAGACTACTCAGAAGGAGGTAGGAGAGGAAAAAGCAGTAGAGACTACTCAGGAGGAGGTAGATAAGCAGGAATATATAAAAGTGGAGAGTTCATCCACTAGTCCTGAACTACCGAGGAGGTCAAAAAGGGAAACCAGGCCACCTGACCGTTATCAGGCGACTTTGGTCTATAAGAAAAATAAAGGTTTCAGCAACGTACACTGAGATAGCAACATACCGAGAGGACAATCAGAAGGTGTGGAGAGCTGCGATGGATAAGAAGGTGAAACAATTAAAGAATCTGGAACTGTACGAACTGTACGAGTAGGTTACAAAACCACAGGGGAAAAATATAAAAGTTCCAAGTGGATATATAAAGTGAAGACAGGGAAATCAAGAGAGGTTTCATATAAAGCAAGATAGATGGCAAAGACTGGAATTTAACCAGTCTGTAACTGGTTATAACGAAGGGTATGCAACAAGGCAAATACTCTCAGGGCAGGATAATGTGTGGGCAGCTAGACACAAGTATGTAATCAATCACATGAAAATGGAGTCGGTGTATCTGCATGCACTGTGAGAGCATATGATATACATGCAGAGGTTACTGGGTAATGAAGAAGATAAACAGCATAACTGATAGTTGTTAAGGAAGAGTAAATAAGGTTTTAGAAAATCTGGGTTTGTGAAGTGTAAATCAATTACTGGGAGGTTTAGTAAAGTAAGGTGTCCAATTACTGTATGTGAGGACAATCAAGTGGCTATACTAATGGATACAAATATAGCTGTAAAGACAAGATCGAAACACACTGATCTTAGGTATTTAAATGTGAGAGAGTGTATAAAGGGTGAAATGGTACAGCTTGTTTACTGTATGTCAGAAAATAATGTGGCTGACCAGTTTATGAAGGCTCAAGGAGCAATAAAGCACAAGGAGTGTTGTGATGCTTATGGTTTAAGGATATGAATATATATTGATCAACCCAAGGGGGAGTATGTTAGGATATTCAGCCCTATATTGGGTTGACAATATATATGAGCCTATGTTCTTAAGGAGTTATGTAGCTTTCAGAACTGTGTTTGAATTCTGATTGGCTGTGAGTCTCAGCTCTACCATAAAGCAAGCTCATAATCACAGTCCATTCCCTTTTCGATTCCCTGTGCTGAGAAGCTGAAGCTGGGAAGACTTAAGGAGGATTTGTTTTGCATCACTGTAAGATAACTCTGTTTGGTGAAGGACTGTTATTATTTGAGAAGTAAGAATCTTTGGTCGGAAGAAGCATTTTAGTTGCTACAAAGTAAAGACTTTATTTTCTTACTATCACTGTTTTAGAGTTTGTTTGTGGTTACAGCAATGTATCTCTTTACTGTCCAGTGTATTACACTATTCCGCATTTATTTGCTAACACTGGTTAAGGGACTAGAGTTGTAACACTGGTTCTGAATCCAGAATTGCTAACACATCCTTCCCTAATCCTAGAAATAATGTAGCGGCTATGGAAAATAACCAAGAACTTTATTCTGGTTAGTTTATCTAATATGTATTTAAACTAAGAAAATTGGTATCACTACATCATGCAATAATGTGATCCATACTTTCACTAACCATTGCATAAATCCAAAATTATGCTACAGATAGAAATAGAGAAAGAAACAGGGAAAAATGCTTGTAACTCCTATCTCAGCTAAACAGTTCAGGAAGACACGGAGGTCAATATTATGAAAAGTGGCTAAGATATATGGCAGAAACAACAGGAAAGCCATGTCCATTAAATGTTTACAGTAGACGTGCTAGCTGGAATAGTGGCAACATAGCATCAAAAAAGATTCTACAAAGTAATTTTTATTTAACATCTTTAAAATATTTAATAGCAGAGGTCAAATAGGGTGCAAAACTAACTTAGCAGTTCTCTGTGTTGCTTAGTAACCAGGTAAGAGGAAAGAAGTGTGCATCCTATTGTTATTTTAAAAGGATCCTCCCCTATTACATTTTTACCTGGAATTCCAGGTAAATATACACTAGTGGAAAATTTACTTCATTGCTTTGGGTTTTGTTGTGGTTTTTATTTCTAAAGCCAGGGGTGAGATCAACTTATCTTCGCTACTGGTTCACAAATGTGAATGTGCGTGCGCACCACCTCCGCACATGTGCAGGGCCTTCCCTGCATGCGCAGAGTGTCAAAAACAGGACGTGATGACGTCCAGGTGGGTGGGCAGAGCCTCCCATCACTAACAATTCACCCAAACCAGATAGAACCGGCTGAATTGCACCACTGTCAAAAGCCATGTGACAATTAGTAAAATTTGCCAAGTTATTCTGTATTCAATAATTATTTAAGAAGATAAGCTAGCATCTAACTCTGAATTGTAGCACCTGTTCCTCAGGACAAATCTGAACTTACTTTTTTAAAAATGAAATTTTCAAGAGATACTCTGTTGCTCCTTTTCTGAAATTCTCCAAAATGTAAACTCAACACATATCTACAGAATTATTCATGTAGCTGCCAGAAATTGAACCAAGAGAATTAATATTTATAATATTTTAGTTATATAGACTCTATGAATAAACATGGACACTTAGATTAACCCGGATTTTTGATGGTAAAAATGTAGAGAATACAATGTATGTTGTGGATTTAATGGTATTTTTCCAAATTTATTTTCAATTTACTGAAGTAATAAAAACCTTTCTTTGACTGAATTGTATCTTGTTCCTTCCATTCAAGCAGCAATCACAAAAAGATCAAACCATGTGTTTTTTGGGCCATGGTATCTAGCAAATCTGCTAATATACATATACAAATGCTATGCAAGGTGATCAGTTTCCAAAACGTAGAAGTGTTGCTTCTACCTTTAGGGATAATGATGTACCCATGACAGTTCCAGCATTTTTCTTCAGAAAGTACCTATTTACTCAGCTAAATTTTAATTCAGTATTTTTATTCTTGTTTGCATTGGTATTATAAATGTATAATGACACTCTTCGGCAAAACACAAGCTTACAGAATAGATTTGGAATATATTAAAAACATAACTGGAGAGAAATAGGTTGTTTAAAAAATGTGCCTATAGGGACATTTCAAACCGACTCTCTGAGTAGTTCCAAGCAGAGTTGGGTTGCTGCCAGTTCAGCCCGGTTTGGTCGAACCGGTAGTGGAATTGAGACCTGGGTCGCAGAGCCAGCAGCAATCCAGGTCTGCTATGCCCCCAAACTGGTTCCCTCACTGCCGCTTGGCCACCGCCATTTTGGATTTTAGTGACTGGGCATGCACAGTTCACTGTAAATTGTTAATTTACATCGAACTGTGCATGTGCACCTGTTGTGTATGGGTTGCAAACTGGTAGTAATGCTGGCAATAGCCCACCCCTGGTTCCAAGTAGTCATAAAAGTTGACTGCACACCAACAATATATGGAAGCAACCAGATACCAAGGAGAGAAGACAACAAGACCGGAGACCATCTGGCCAATGGGAGGCGGCGGCAGCACAGCCAGCCCCAAGACCAACCCTCTCATGAAGGCAGTTGAAATGTTACAGATGAGGAGGGATGGGCCACATTGCATCAGCATGCACAACCCCAGCTGATTAGATCTTTCCTTGGATAATATTATTATTTGCTAATTTTATTTGCCACCAATCACGATATGGATCGTGATAGGATAAGAAAGAAGAGAGGAAAGAAGGAGAGGGGAAAGAGAGGGGGAAAAGAGAGAAGAGAGGAGAAATGAGAGAAGGAAATAAGAAGGCAGAGAAGGGAGCTTGAGAAGGTAGGAATAAGGCTGTTGCAAAATAAGATGGAGACATGGGGTGGCAAGAAAGCGATCCAAACTGTATTATACAATATATATGTAAGAATGTGTATAGAGATTAATGGAGCTGGCTGGAGAATTCTGGGAGTTGAAGTCCACAAGTCTTAAAGTTGCCAAGTTTGGGAACTCTGCCCTAGAAGATGAGATGTTGCAAAGGCTGCTGGGCATAAAGATTAGAACCAGCTGCTAAAAATAGCAAGTATAAATTCAATAGGCATATATACTCTGCGTCCTATAGCATAATTAATACGCAGCCTTGGCATAATGATTACGAATAAGCTGAACTAAAGAAGCTTCTTGGATGAGAAGTGAAATGTCTTCAAGGAAAAACAAAGTCCAAAAGCACCTTTGGGACAACTGTGACCTGTATGACTGAGAGTCTACATAGACATTTAGCCTTGGCATAATCTTACATATCACAGCAGTATAAATAATAACAATTGAATGCATTTATTTTGTAAATAATTGGAAATCATAAGAAGCTCTTATTAGACATTGGCTATTTCCTGAAAACTTTAATATACGTAAACACTAACTTATTGTCTTAGTTTAAATTGCTTTACCTCCCCTGGTGTGACTGGGCTTAAAAAGATAATATTTTTTATCATTTTTATTGGGTTTCTGTGGCCAGCAGGCAAACCAGTTGGATTCTTTTTCTCTCTAAACATTGTCATCTCTTCAAACAGTTTTGATCTGACTCTATTGAGCTCAATCCTGCGTCATTCAGGGGGAAAAAATCATATAGCTATCATCTCAATGTGGCACTGACAAATCTTATTTTTCCTGTCGCATAAAGGATGAAAACAGATATTTGATTAGCATAGTATCTAGACAGTTTTTAACTATGTATTATGGATGGATTTTTACCTTTAGTATACAGCTTTTGAACATTGCAGTTAGAAATCTTTTTTCTTTCAGATAATATTATGCACTATGCATTATTTGGGACAATAAATCAATAACAGCAAAAAGAAAATTAGATTTAAAACAAACACAAAAATAAGTATACGTTTCAGTTAAAACTATAAGCTTACAAAACTTAAGCATCAACGTTTAGTATATTAAATTACTAAAGTTCACTTTTAATGCATATTGTTTGTGTAAAGATCTAACGTACCTCAAAATAAACAAACAGCAATCAACAACTTAGCCATGAGCTAAACTAATAAAGGCAGACAAGTATTCCATGAGCTTCATTTTTTAATTTATAATTAAAGGCATAAAACATCTACTAGCAGAAAATAGTAATACCTAAATTTACTAATCAACTCTGTTGATATATTTAAATTTATATTCTTATGATAATAAGTTTTAAAACTCTTTAACTGAAGGAAAAGTGCTTTATTTTAACAGATCCCTCTCAGAAAAGCCCCAAGGTATTTCCTCTTTAACAGAAATAGGTGAAGGGGACCCCAAAGATTTTGAAAATATAATTTCTAAAGTGAGAAATGCAGAACAAATCTGCAGTCTGGTCTACTTGAAAGTAAACTTCATATACTCAATAGAATTTATTTCTAGATTAACATGCACAAAGTAGTTCAGGGGATACAGTAACACCACAAATACCATTTAAAGGTAAAGGTTTCCCTTTTCAAAGCAGAAGAACCAGCACTGTCCAAAGACATTTCTGTGGTCATGTGGCCGGCATGACTAAACATTGAAGGCGCACGGAACGCTGTTACCTTCCCACCAAAGTAGCCCTTATTTTTCTACTTGCATTTTTCCATGCTTTTGAACTGCCAAGTTGGCAGAAGCTGGGGCAAGTAACAGGATCTCACTCCATTATGCAGCACTAGGGATTCAAACCGCCAAACTGCCAATCTTCTGATTGACAAGTTCAGTATCTTACCCACTGAGCCACCATGTCCCATTAAATACCATTTAGGAAAGTCTATTTCTTTTAAAAAAGATATTTTGATAAAAATAACTTTCAAACTATATGGCTTCCATTTTCCCTGTCATTATGTTAGTAAAAAAAGAATTAAAAAATAAAATAACAATTCACAATCTAGATAGGAATTCAAAAGCTGTCTGTTGATATTAATCCAAACTTCAGGATTCTGTACTGTAGATGAAATAAAAAATAAGTCAGAAGTAGAAACAATTTGAGGCAGAAAGGATTAATTCTGAAGCAGGAGACATAGAGCCTGCCCAACCTTGTCCCCAGCAGAGGAAGGGTTTTCTTAGTTTAGAGCAGTGTTTCTCAATCTTTGGGATGTGTCGATTTCAATTTCTAGAAAGTTTGTTGATTGACAAATTCTGGGATTTGTTGCTGGGATTGGAAGTCCACACATCTCAAAGTTGAGGCTGAGAATGGTGAGATTTCCAAAGAGACCTAAATCTCATGACGTTTAATTTCAGATATTGCAGTGGATTTTTAGTTTGCTAATACTTCTTTCTCTAACCAAAATTTCAAATATGGAAGTTGGTGATTATTTTTCCCCATTTTTTATAAGTATTTCTCACTTTACAAATCTTCCTCATCAAAAGTGGCATTTTAAGAAACACTTCTTTTTTTAAGTAAAAAGGATTTGGTGAAACCATAGGAGAAAAGGATGTAGCCCTTAATTTTCTCACAATATAGGTAGTCCTTAAATTACTCACCTGGGACTTTGGCTTTTTTTCTGCTTAACAACGTATGCAGCCCTGGGATTACAATAGCAACTGGGAGTGTCATGATTACCATTGCTAAGAGATGTGATCATGTGAAGTTAGCCTTTCTAACTACATCACTTAGAGTTGTAAATTCCAGTTCCTATTGCCATTGTAACCCAAGGACTATGTTAAAATACTGAAATCTAATTGTGGATGCTGGTATGTAGAGAAAGAATAACAAAGGATTTGCATTCTATCTCTATAATGGGTGACAATGTGCCCATGGATATCAAACTTGGAGCTCTGATTTAATTATGATGGTTTGACTCTCCTTTATTGACTCCTTGGCTTAACAGATATTAATAAACTAGTATTCAGAAAGTTCAAATAAATGCACAAACGCTTTGGTCTATAAAAGCTTGAGCTGCAAAAATTGCAATAATGCTCTGATTTAAGAATAACTATAAAAAAAGCAACTCTTTGAAAAGTATTATAATAAATCCAGGAAACAAATAGGTTTTCATAGTCAAAGATCTGGGTTTTTGCGCACACTGAGGAATTGTTTGGAAATATATCCAGAGTGGAAGGATTGTTTCCGACAAGTTTATTGTGTACTATATTCTTGATACTTTTATCAAGGTGACAATTATGCTAATGAAAGCCTCTAATATCCCAATAATTCAGGCCAAATAAAAATAGAAACAATGAATCACCTTTCATTGGTACAAAACTGAATCTACTTTAAAATTGGAGTCACAGCTTCATAGCTTGCTTCATGCAGGCAGCTCATAAAATTGATCAAACTCTTTTCTTCTGTTTGCGATTTCTTGTTTGCCAGGATAAAATTTGGGATCCAGTTAAAATGTCATCAGAATTGAAATGGAAGCAAAGGAGAAGGAAAATCAAAGGAGAATTATGGCTAGGGTTAAAAGATTGAGCTTTTTATCAATAGAAAGTGAGGGAAATAACATAGAATCATTACCATAAGAAGAAACCTAGCAGATGCAGTCGTTTTAAACATATCTATTTCAAACAAACTATAAATCCACAGAGAATCAGACAAATAGTTCATCGTGTCTTTTGGACATCTGTAGAATTGTTTAACAGGAAGGGAAGTGATGACTTCCATGCCTGACACCACACAAAAATGATAACTGCCATTATACATATAGGCTAAACATATCAACTGCCACTTTAGCATATGCAAAAGTAGGCTGTCTGCCATTTTTTGTTACTTACTTTGGGTGGGTAGATTTGCTAACATGCAGCCATGTAAATCTTCACATTCGTCTTGTAGTTCTTTTTGGGGGGGGAAGAGGTCAGTAAAGTTCTTACCTAGTTTTGTGATTAGGGTTATCTTTGTACTATGAGTGGGAGAGCTGCAGTTTCAGGGCTAAGTGTGACCCTTGAGATTCCTTTCTGATGCCTTTTGTGCAGCCCTATATGCTTGCTGAAAACTGATGGCACAATTTACTGCCATTTTTAGGTAAAAACTATGGAAAACTCTAGTGTAAAACTTGAAATAGGAACATCACAATAAATAACATTCCCTAAGTCCTGCAGATACCTAGTCTCATGCAAAGCTCAGTCCCACTAAACCAGAGGTGGTATTCAGCCAGTTTGGACCAATTCACCCGAATCAGTAGCGGAAATTGTGGGTCGGTCCACCCATCCTCCCACCCACCCCGGCTCTATGCCATCCTATTCAGGCAAGTTTTTGAGGCCAGGAGTATGCACAGAAGTCGAGAGAGAGAGAGCAAAGTGCATGTGCTGAAGGCTGGGCACATGGATGGAAGGGGTGTGTGTGTAACAAAATGTGAAACCCACTGCTGCACTAAACATGTTCTACAAACTCATGGCCACTAAAAAGTTGGTCACTCCTGCTCTAAACTTTAAATACCCTGGCCTCCAAAATTTAAAAAAATCTGGCCTCTAATGATTTGAAAAATTTCAGTCTCATCTGTATGCTAGGGATGTGGTTTTCATTTCACAGTTCTGCTACTCAATCTTTTAAACATTGCAAAAGAAAAGAGCATGTGGAAGAGCATTTATTGCTGTTATATTCTTTAAAAAAAACATAATAAGCGTAGTTAATAGATACTCAACTTGAAGCAGAGGTTCTCTGTATGATTGACTCGATTAGCAGAATAGAAATGTATTATAGCAGGATCACGGCTTGCATATTGCATATTCTCATGGTTCAATTTACAATCTATCTGGATACTGACAGACGGAAAGAGCAGAGTACTATAACCTCATCTGGTTAAACTGTTTTAATCAACTGTTGACATGTTATACAAGCAATAGCAAAACATTTGGGCACTTTCAGAGATTGTTTGGTTCCGAACAGATAGAAAAATGGATACATAACATTAATCTAGCTGCCTGGCATCTACATTTTTAAAAAGGCAATAGCTGAAGACCTCTATAGAGGCAATGTGTCTTACCCTCATCCATTCTGCATGGACAGATAATTCCTGCAAATAGAGTACTACAGAATTTCCCTTCAAGGAAAGCTGGTAGCAAAACAGCAAACTGTACCAATGTACTTTCTATTGTGTGGGAACTATCAGATTAGAGAGATTGCTTGCAGCTGGAACATTTTCTTAATTTTCCCCAAGACTAAGATAATTAGGAGCAACATACTAAATAAGCATTTCATTTTACCTCTGTGAACTACGAAAGACACTAAAAATCAAAAGAACAACCATTAAGGCTGCAGTTGGCCCATCTAGGAATGGGTGTAATTAGTACAAAACACAAAGTTGTAGAAAGATCTTCCTGGCCACAGGTGCCACCTTTTTATTGACCAAATAGCCATCCCCAATTCAGTTCTTTCAAAGTAAATGTGAGGTGTTTATAGCTGATGGCCTCTTCACCAATTTAGCGATGGTGTTTTGCACTAGCTGTAACCTCTCAGCAATTTTAAGGACAACCATCCATATAGCGCATTGGAATCAGTGGCGGATTAAGGCTCAGTGGTGCCCTAAGCACTGACAAATCTTGGTGCCCTTCCTTTGTACATACCAAAGAAATCTTCATTGTTTTTTTTTCATTCTCAACTTTGTGGTGCCCCCTTTGGGCCTGGTGCAGTGGTGGGATTTTAAAATGTTTACTATCGGTTATGCTGGTGTGGCTTGGTGGGCATGGCATGGCTTGGAGGGTGTGGCAGGGGAAGGCTACTGCAAAAATCTCCATTTCCTCCTGGGACTCAGGAGGCACAGGCATAGATGGGGGAGGAACCAGTCAGAGGTGGTATTTACTGGTCAGAACCTGCTGAATACCACCTCTGGCCTGGTGTCCTAAGCACATCTGCTTAATGGTTAATACACCACTGATTGGAATATTCCAACCTTAAATCAAGGTCAAACATACTCAAGTCTAGGGATTCTGGTCAAGGAAAGTTTGCAGTTGGTAAAAAGGTCAGACCTGAGGACAGGCAGTCCTAGTTACAGAAACCATTTGAATATTCACTGATAAACATCAGTGAACTTGCTCCACCAAAGGGAGTGTGTCCTATCCCAGGGCAATCGCTCTAATTCCCAAGCAGGAAAACCATATTGCCATAGTGCCACCATTTTGTTAGTGGTTTAGCACAGTTTATCATTAATCATCCAACTCACACTGCATTCAGGCCTAGCTTGCTTGCATAGCCTCTCCTAGCATATTAAGAGATACAGATTTTACCTTAAATTGGGAACAAAAAATGCATAGTGGGAGAGTGGTGTCAGAGAAAGAAAATGTAAGATCATTTCAGCTAATCTTAGCAGTATCTTTTCTGATTCTGAAATCAGTCAAGCTCCTAACCTAAAGAATATCCTGGGAGGCAATTAAAAAAAACCCACTGTATTAGCCGGCAGATGGAGTGGCTGCTGTATAAGAACGCCGCAGTTGTGACTCACACAACAGAATTAGTAATTCTTAACTTTGCACAACTATATTTCCTCTGCATTTGTTTCAGTCTGAGGATGATCACCACTCTCACTTCTTTTTCTTATATTATTTTTGTTGCTGTTGTTATTTTAATGGGAATGGAGGTTAAACAAAGCAGGGGAAAGAGTTTTTAATCTCCAAGTCACATCCCTGGTTTATAGCTTATTGACAACAAATACATAATAGTTAGATTTATTCCCTCATGATCCTGCTATGTTGGCTTACAGTTTACAACATCAAATAGCATGAAAGATAATCATTTAACATTACTAGCAGTATCTTATAAAATAATAGGAAGTAAATTGCAGCAAGAAACATAACTAAATATCCAAAAGAGCCCATGCATGTGCATGCCAGAAACCAGAAGAGCAGCTGCCGGGTGCACATAAGCGCACCGGAAATATGATCTTCCAGTTTCCAGTGCTTGCATGTGCACCAGCCAGCTGCTTTTCGCACACACATGTGTGCCAGAAACCGGAAGACCAGATGGATGGTGCACATGCACACACTGGAAACTAGGAGAGCAGCCGCCCGGTGCACATGCGCACACCAGAAAGATGATATTGTAGTTTCCAATGCATGCATGTGCACTAGTCATCTGGTCTTTGCATGCACATGTGTGCCAGGAACCAGACAACCAGGTGGACGGCACACATGCATGTGCCAGAAAATGGAAGAGCAGCCACCTGGTACACATCCGCACACCAGAAAGATGATCTTCTGGTTTCCAGTGCACGCATGTACACCAGCCATCTGGTCTTTGCGTGCACATGTGTGCCAAAAACTGGAAGACCAGGTAGATGGTGCGCATGCTGTAAATGGGAAGAGCAGCCGCTTGGCACGCACATGTACACTGGGCAGCTGCTTTTACAGCTTCCAGCACTGTCGTGTGTTTGAAGACCAGCCGGCTGGCATGCCAGAACCTGGAAGAGCAACAGGTGACAGCTTGCAAGCCCAGAGAGATGGCTCTGTGTGCCACTTCCAGCACACATGCTATAGGATCTAGAGGAATACAGATTGATCAAATGATGAAAACAGCATATATCATTGTGCCACAAGCTCTACCCCTTCCATACATAATGAAATGTCATAATTTCTACTAAAAAGGAAAAATTTAGTAGAAAAATTTAGGGAGGGGGGAAATAATGCTTCTGATGGCATATGCTGCTTTTTGATATATGTTCCATTTCAACAGTAAATACCAAGTATTGGTGCTGTCATTGGAAAAAAAAACCTGGCTCTAGCTGTTTTTCTAGCTGGACTTTCTTTTTTTAGTACCACTCATGATAATCCCATAGAGAACAATGGAGCTCCTGTTTCTTTAGCTAATGGGATATAGGAATCAAGCTGTAAAATAGTTTATGTATTAAGCACTATAAATCTGATTCAAAAAAACCAGTGGGAAGTCAGGACCACCGAGTAGCGAGACATGCCAGACAGAAGCCCAACCACTACATCCTGGATCTAATGCAGTTTCTGGGTTTTCTTCAAAGGCACCTAATAATTGGTTTGGAAAATAACCAGTATGTGGATCATAGATCCAGGTCAATGTTCTCCAGGAAGGAATGAAGTTGGTAGATCAAGTGCAAATGAAAGAAACCATCCCTTGCTACCACACTTAACTTTATTGCTCAAGGACAGCACATGGTTATAAAGCACTCCAGACTTCAAATCTGTTGATTCTCGGGGAGTATGACTTCATCTAGTGCTGTTACAATTACCGCTAACTCCCAAATCCTCAAACTTGTTTCATATAAATTTTAATCCTTTATGTTTCATTTAGACCCAAATTTCATCCAAGGATGGAGCTGAAACACTTGAAGAAGGTAGAAACAAAAAAATAGAATTGGATATCATTCATCTAAAGATGGCATCCAGCACGATACACCCTAATGATAATTTCCAATGGCTTCATTAAGTAGCTTGATGGTTGAATTTCCATCCCACAATTATTCATAGTTAACTATGGTTTACTCAATCAATCCAATTTCTGTTTCATGTGGTATGCTGATTTGTAAGTAGACTCACAAGCCCTGAATTTGGGTAGAAGGAATAGGCTTCCTTTTGATTCAGTAGTTTCTGCAAGCCCAGATGGGCTCTATCACATACTTTTTCACTCTGCATATCTGTATCTGCTGTTCCATATCCTGTTTCCCCAAAAATAAGACCTCCTCAGATAATAAACACAATCGGGCTTTTGAGCGCATGTGCTAAAATAAGCCCTCCCCAAAAACATTGCAACACAGCAGCAGCCATGAGGTGACCACACTTGCTGCCTCCTGCACCTCAAAAATAATAGGACCACCCCAAAAATAAGGCCAAGTGTTTATATCAGGGGTCAAAAGAAAATAAGATCCTGTCTTATTTTTAGAGAAACACGGTACTATAATATTCCAGAACTATAGAATTTCTCCACTATTTTTGAAAAGAGAGGAGAATAGAATATTTATTTCTATAACCGCGTCCTCTCCCCGAGGGGACTCGGAGCGGTGCACAGGGAGAAATTAAAACAACATAAAATATATACGTACATAAATACAATAAAAACAAATTAAATCTAACTATCCCTGCACTAAAATTCCCATTTTAAAATTAACATTTCCTAACCCCTGAGGTAGAGACTAACCTAGGTCGGCCAAGCAGAAAAAGTGAGTTTTTAATTTAATGACGGAAGGAGCGGAGGTCCGTAGTTGTTCTAATGTCGGGGGGAAAGTCGTTCCAGAGGGCTGGGCCCGCCACAGAGAAGGCCCTTCCCCTGGGTGTCGCCCGCTGACAAAGTCTGGTGGACGGCACCCGGAGAAGTCCCTCTCTGTGGGAGCGAATCGGCCGGGAGGATGTATGGGGCAGAATCCGATCCAGCAGATAGCTAGGTCCCGAGCCATGGAGCGCTTTAAAGATGAGAACTAGCACCTTGAAGCGCACCCGAAAGACGACAGGTAGCCAATGCAGCTCGCGCAAGAGCGGTGTTACATGTGTATACCTTGCGGTACCCATTATTGCTCGCGCGGCTGCATTCTGGACCAGCTGAAGTCTTCGGGTGCACTTCAAGGGGAGCCCCATGTAGAGAGAGTTACAATAGTCCAGTCGGGATGTCACGAGAGCATGAGTGACTGTGCGAAGGGCGTCCCGATCCAATAGGGGGCGCAACTGACGAACCAGGTGGACCTGGTAAAACGCCCTCCTGGCCACGGCTGTCACTTGGTCTTCCATGGACAGCCGGGCATCCAGGAGGACACCCAAGTTGCGCGCCCCATCCACTGGGGCAAGATGTTCGCCCCCAATGGCCAGCGATGGAATCAGCTGGTTGAATTGGGCAGCCGGAAACCACAGCCACTCGGTCTTGGTCGGGTTGAGCTTGAGTCCGTTTCTTCCCATCCAGATCCGTACGGCTTCCAGGCACTGGCACATCACCGCTACGGCATCGTTGGGGTGGTTTGGGGTAGATATATACAGCTGAGTATCATCAGCGTAGAGATGGTACTCTACCCCAAAACCACGGATGATCTCACCCAGCGGCTTCATATATGTGTTAAACAGGAGAGGCGAGAGGACCGACCCCTGAGGCACCCCACATGTGAGGGGTCTCGGGGTCGACCTCTGCTCTCCTGTCAACACAAATTGCGATCTGCCAGAGAGGTAGGAGGAGAACCACCGTAAAACGGTGCCTCCCACCCCCAACCCCCCCCCAGCCGATGCAATAGGATACCATGGTCGATGGTATCAAAAGCCGCCGAGAGGTCTAATAGGACCAGGATGGAGGAACAACCCCCATCTCTGGCCCTCCAGAGATCATCGACCAACGCGACCAATGCCGTCTCGGTGCTATGCCCGGCCCGAAAGCCGGACTGGCGCGGGTCTAGATAATCAACTTCCTCCAGGTGACGGGGAAACTGTTGTGCCACCACACTCTCAACAACCTTCGCCAGAAAGGGAAGGTTGGAGACTGGACGATAGTTGGTTAATAGAGCTGGATCCAAAGAGGGCTTCTTAAGGAGGGGCCTCACCATAGCCTTTTTTAGGGAAGCAGGCAAGGAACCCTCACTTAAGGATGCGTTGACAGCCTCTTGGAGCCAGCCTCGTGTCACCTCCCAGGATGCCAGTACAAGCCAGGAGGGACACGGGTCCAATAAACATGTGGTGGCTCGCAGTCGCCCACATAACCTGTCCATATCCTCGGAAGTAACAGAGTCAAACTCCTCCCAAACAAGATCTGTCTCGTGGCATCCCACTGGGCCATCAATGGGGGCTAACTTGTTCTGTATCTGAGCGATTTTCTCCTGCAGAAAAGTCACAAATTCCTCTGCTCTACCCTGTAGCGGGGCTTCCCGCACCCTCTGTTGAAGGAGGGAGCGGGTCACCCTAAACAGGGCGGCAGGGCGGTTTTCTGCGGATGCTATGAGGGTGGCACAATGATGACGTTTGGCCACTCTCAGTGCCACAATGTAAGTCCATAAATGGGCTCTTACCTGTGTCTGGTCAGATTCAGAACGGGTAGACCTCCATCTTCTCTCTAGGCATCTCTTGTGGCGTTTCATCACCCCTAGCTCCTCGGTAAACCAAGGAGCCAGGGTGGCTCGCCGCCGCAAGAGAGGCCGCAAGGGCGCGACCCGATCCAAGGCTCCCGTGGTCGCAGTATTCCATGCGGCCACGAGGTCCTCCATCGGGGCGTGGGTCAGGGGTACAGGAAGTGGCCCAAGCGCCGTCTGGAACCCATCAGGGTCCATCAGGCGCCTGGGGCGGAACCAAATTGGTGACTCAGGTTCCGCCTCCCCGCGGTGAGGGGCAGCGGTTGGAAAGTCGAGCCGGAGAAGTGAGTGGTCTGTCCATGACAAGGGCATGATGACTATATCCCCTATACCCAGATCACTCTTCCATTGGCCTGAGACAAAGATGAGATCCGGTGTATGTCCACCCTCGTGAGTGGGGCCTTGAATTAGTTGGGTCAGGTCCATGGCTGTCATGGAAGCCATGAACTCCCGAGCTACCCCGGATAATTCGCCCACCGATGGCAGATTAAAGTCCCCCATGACTAAAAGTCTGGGGGTCTCAACTGCCATCGTAGTGATCACCTCAAGGAGCTCGGGCAGGGCTGCTGTTACATAGCGGGGAGCCAGGTATACAACTAGCAAGCCCAACTGCCTCCCTAGGCCCCACTTCACGCAGAGGGACTCACAACCGGTGGTCTGTGGCACAATGGTCTCTCTCGGCTCCAGACCTTCCCTAATAATAACCGCTACCCCACCACCCCTGCCTAGGGCCCGAGGCTGATGAAAAGCGCGGTAACCTGGTGGGCACATTTCAACGAGGGGGATTCCTCCCTCATGGCCCAACCAGGTCTCCGCAATTCCTACCAGGTCCGGCTCCCCCTCTGACACGAGGTCATGGATGAGGGGGGCTTTGTTGACCACGGACCTGGCATTGCATAACATCAGCCATAGGCCCTGGCTCTGTACTCCCTGACCACCTACCCTGCGGGGGTTGTGGCACTTGACCATTTGTAACCATCGGCCTCGTGGAGGAACTGTTATGTACATCATAAGATCCATAGCAAAAGTGATGAGATGTATTCATTTTTTTTTCATCTAACGAAAGGACATTGCTATCAGTAGTTCAGCCTAAACTAACCTGCTTTGACTTTATTAACAAGTTAATCCCTCCTTATTAGGTTGCCATTGATCATAGACACGAATATATATTTAGTTTTTCTTTCATTTTTCCCCCTCTGTAAATCACCCAGAGTCATAGAGCAATCATTCAACCTCAATATTGGATAAAATAAAAAATTATTTAATTAAAAGTTTATATGTCAGTGTTTTAGAGTATGTATGTTGACAAAGCAAAGAAACGTTGAGAATTTGTTCCTAGAAAACAAATGCTAAAATATCAGCAAACAGCAGTCTTTTGTGACTTTTGTGACATCATGAAAATACCATTACCATATGTGAGCATAACTTTGTTAAGACTATTACACATTCAGAACAGTCATATTCTGTGTATATGGGTATCAATAATAAACAATTACTAATGCTACTACTAATAAACACATATTAATTTTTATTATATTTAAAGAATTTACATGGGCACCTACCTCATATAGTTATCTCAACTGGTAAAACAAGAATAAAACAAGAAAGGAGAATATTTGTAGCTGAGAGGTCCATGGTACTCTCTGAGCTTGATTGCTTTCTTGCAGATGTTTATTACCCAAACATTTGTTTGAGTAATGAAGGGTCTGCAAGAAAACAACCAACAGAGAGCAAGGACCCCTCAAGATCCCGCAAGAATAAAACAAAACAAGTTTCCCACCAGGCACTGGACCAGCCAGACTATTAGTCTCCTGACTCAATACCACATTCTAGTTCAATGTTTCTTAATATTCCAGCAATGATCAAGAAAATCAACAAGATTAATTGATGAAAAGAAAACTGAAGCTTCACCAATTTCTCAACAACCTTTGTCCACTTCTAAGATCCCATCATCTCCTATCAATACCTACTAACCTGTTGGCTGAAGGATCCATTTGTCAAGTGGTAGAGGTCTCAATACAAAAAACCCCCACCCCATCTGGGATTGCACTGAAAACGTAATGGTTTTTGAGCATAAGAAATTTGAGTAGGAATAAAGTTGAGAGGCAGGCAGGCAAGTCTGTGGTTTTGCAATGTTCCATAAACATACACAATAATCTTTACCCAGAAAGATACATCCACAGCATTCCATCTTTGGGACAGAGCCATGATTTATGATGCATGAGAACACAAGTGCAAAAAGCTTGAATTCCAGCTTTTGATATTTTCTTTCCATGCTTCATTGTACATTTTATATTTTCAGTTAGAGAACATTTTTGCAGCTGCCTTATTAACACTTAATATTTGTAAACTGAGAAGTCCTTCCAGGAAACAAAGCACTTGTGGCTCGGCAGCAGTGTTCTCAGTAACTGCTTTTGGACAGTGCCAGGAATAATGTCCTAAGATGTGGGTATTGATGTTCACTGCTCACAATATTCACTGCTCACAATAAAAGACAACAAAAGGCTTCATTGGATGTGTTTTTTGTGGTATTTAAAATTGACATAAATTCTTGTGATTACTAAACCCTCCTGAAAGAAATAGATTCTAAGATCACAATAAAGAGACATCACCCTGCCAACAAAAGTCAAAGCTATGGTTTTCCTGGTTGCAATGTATGGCTGTGAAAGTTGGACCATAAGTAAGGCTGAGCGCCAAAAGATTGAGGCCTTTGAACTATGGTGCTGGAGAAGATTCCTATGAGTCCCTTGGACTGCAAGATGATCAAACCAATCAGTCCTAGAGGAGATCAACCTTGATTGCTCTTTAGAAGGCCAGATCCTGAAGATGAAACTCAAATATTTTGGCCACCTAATGAGAAGGAAGGACTCACTGGAGAAGAGCCTAATGCTGGGAAAGATTGAGGATAAAAGAAGAAAGGGATGACAGAGGACAAGGTGGCTGGATGGAGTCACTGAAGAGTAGACATGACATTAAATGGACTCCAGAGAATGGTAGAGGACAGGAAGGCCTGGAGGAATGTTGTCCATAGGGTTGAGATGGGTCGGACATGACTTCACAACTAACAACAACAAGATCATGCAGCGCCTATAAAATTACTAAGGGAGGTTTTTTTTTTAACTTTTTTATTTTAATCCTACCTTTTATTTTTGCAAATAACTCAAGGCAACTCTTCCTATTTCCCCCACACAAAGTCTGCTGCATTGGGCTGAGAGAATAACTGGCCTAAAGTCACCTAACCATCTTTCATGCCTAAGGTAGGACTAGAACCAGAGGTGGTATTCAGCAGATTCTGCCAGTTCTGGAGAACCAGTAGCAGAAATTTTGAGTAGTTCAGAGAACTGGCAAATACCATCTCTGATTGGCCCCGCCCCCATCTATTCTCTGCCTCCCAAGTCCCAGCTTATTGGGAGGAGATTGGGATTTTGCAGTAACCTTCCCCTGGAGTGAGGTGGGAATGGAGATTTTACAGAATTCTTCTCCTGCCAAGCCCACCAAGCCATGCCCAGAGAACCAGTAGTAAAAAAATTTGAATCCCACCACTGACTAGAATTCACAGTGTCCTGGTTTCTAGCCTGGTGCTTTAATTAATAGACGGAACTAGCTCTCAAACTTTTATTTTATTATGTACACTTTTTTTTGACCAGAGATAAATAAATAACTTCACTTATACTTGCATGGCAATTATAAATTCTAATTATCAACAGTACTTCAGACTGCATAGCTAAACTGGCTGCCTGTGGCCTTCCTGGTGCGCTTCAAGGTGCTAGTAACCATCTTTAAAGCGCTCCATGGCACGGGACCTGGCTACTTGCAGGACCGCCTCCTACCACATACCTCCCTTAGACCTGTCCGCTCCCACAGAGTGGGCCTCCTCAGGGTGCCATCCACCGGACAATGCTGACGGGTGGCCCCCAAGGGGAGAGCCATCTCTGTGGCAGGGCCTGCCCTCTGGAATGACCTACCCCCCGACCTTTGTACCATCACGGACCTACGCTTCTTCCGCCGGGCATTAAAGACACATCTATTTCAAGAGGCCGGCCTGGCTTAGTTTTAATGGGTAAAGTTTTAATTGATTTTAACCTTTTGTAATCCAAATTTTTAGCACAGACCCTAATTTAATTTATTTTAAACTGTTTTTATTGTATTGCATTGTATTTGTTTTTTATATTTCTGTGCACCACCCTAAGTCCCTTCGGGGAGATAGGGCGGTATATAAATTTGATAAAATAAAAAATAAAAAATAAACAGTGGAACTAAACTGTATTGAAAAAATCAGCCAGATACATAGAGATAAGTGTCAATGTAAATCCAATTAAGAAAGGATGCAACCAAAGGTTTTTTAAAAATGAAAACGGGCTTTAAAACATTCTTCGTTGACACATATCTATTAACTAATATCAACATAAGTGGGAAGCAGCAACAGATTAATAAGACAAATTGTTAAAAAAAAAACTTTCCCAAAAGCAATCAAAGAAGAAATAATTTTTATTTTTTATTTTATTAAATTTATACCCCGCCCTTCTCCAAACGGACCCAGGGCGGTCCAATCAATACTCCAATCAAGTCTGGTAAAATAACTCACTGCATATAAAAGGGAAGCAAACTGCACTCCTTCTGAACTAATGAAGTTACCTAGCTTGGCGATAAAAGGACTGCAGGAAAAAAACCATGCTCAGAAAACACCAGTGTTGTGTCCTCGACCTGCGACTGGTCTCGACTTACGACCAGCCGCAGGTCTTCCAGTCTGCCAGATAGGACCATGGCAAAAGGCTGTAGCAAGCCTGAAAACCGCCGGTCGCGCCTGATTGGCCAAGACGCGACTGGCAGGAAAGCCGGTCCTGTCGCAGCCTGATTGGCTCCCCGTTTGACAGCTCGCGTATAAGTAGCTGTCAAACGCGGGAGGCCCTGTCTACCACGCTTATTATTTCTGTGAATAGTTTTTCCTACGTTTCCTCTCGCACTGCCAATAAACGGCTATTCTTCCTAGCTAGCCTGGTCTGGATTCCCTCATTCCTCGAAATCTAACACTGGCGACGAGGGCTGGGGCCAGGCCTAGCACCACAGAGATAGAACTTTTTTTTTTATTCTTCCCTTTTGATTTCGCGGTTCGATCAAGATGGCTGCGGTGCCGCCATTCATGCCATTCGACGCGGCAAAGGAGACCGATTCGAGTGCTTCCTGCTGGCTAATGACTACGGGTCACTGTCGCCAGCCAGGAAGCTTGGGTATTTTTTGGGCTGCGGAGGCCACGACCTGTTCGCGACCGTGCGCACCGTAGCCGCCCCGGCAGCGGTATACGACCTGCCTTGGGACACGTTGGTGGAGAGACTCCGGGCACACTATGCCCCTGTGCCATCGAAAATGGCACACCGTTTTGCCTTCCGGCAATGCCTACAGAAGCCGTCACAGTCAGTGGCCGACTTCTTGCAGTCGCTCAGGGCCACGGCCATTCCTTGTGACTTTCCGGCCACTTTCTTAAGCGAGTCCCTCCTCGAACAATTTATTTGGGGGCTCAAAAATGTCCGCCTGAGACGGCGCCTCCTGGCTAAATCTGAGATAACGCTCGAGCAGGCAGTGGACGAGGCCAGGGCCTACGAGATGTCGGAGACCTCCGTTGCCGACCTTACCCGTGGCCAGGGGCCGTTGCCATCGCCCCGCGCCTGCGTGGTGGAGGAGATCGCGCCCATGGACGACCTGGATCTCGAGGACCAGGTCGCCTATGTGCGGTCGGCCGGCCGCAGGCCTATCTCCCAGGCACCAACTAGCGCTGGGAGAACGCCGTGCTTGGGCTGCGGGGGAAATTATCCCCGGGCAGACTGCCCCTTCCGGGCCGCCACCTGCCGCCGCTGCGGCCGAAAAGGCCACCTGGCAGCGGTCTGCCGCGCCACACTGCCTGCAATGATGTCTGCTGCCCCGGAGGCCCAGCGGAGGAACGAGGACAACCGCCAAGCTCTGACGCCCCGCCAGATGAACCAACGGCGCCAGGCCCGTCGCCAGCAGCCGCAACCGTCCGGCTGCTTCGTGCTGACAGACGTTTCCGCCCCGCCGGACACCATCTACTCCGAGCGTACGCGGCTCCGGACGACCGTGAAACTGGAGGGGGTGGGAGTCCTAATGGAGGTGGACTCGGGCTCCTCGAGATCAATTATTTCGAGGGCCCAGCTGGCCCAGCTACGCCCCGACCTGGCCGTGTATAGCCTGCCCCCACCGCTGACAGTCTTAAGAGACTACCAGGGGGCCTCCATTCCCATGTTAGGACAGGTGTCCCTGAGGGTGGAGTATGGGCCATTCTGTGGGGACTTGCCCATCCTGGTTGTCTCCGGTTCCCTAGCGACCATTATCGGCCTAGACTGGTTCCCTTCCCTAGGCCTGTCCGTGCAGGGGGTGCACTCCATCCCCGCCTCTTCTCCTGTCACCCAGGTTCTGGGGGATTTCGCCGACGTCTTTGACGGCCGGCTGGGCACCTATGTGGGCACCCCCATCTCACTCAACCTAGACCCCTAGGTTGCACCCATTAGGCTCAAGGCCCGCAGGCTGCCGTTCGCGCTGAAGCCCAAGGTTGACGCGGAGCTTGACCGCTTGGTGGCGCAGGGCGTGCTCAAACCCATCGACCAGGCGAAATGGGAGACCCCAATAGTGGTCCCCATCAAGCTCGATGGGCCCGTCTGCATCTGCGCCGACTACAAGTCGACCATCAACCGTGGGCTCCAGGCGAACCCATATCCAGTGCCGGTAGTACAAGACCTGCTCCATTCCCTGGGGCAAGGCCGCATATTTGCGAAGCTGGATATGGCCCAGGCCTACCAACAGCTTCTGGTGGATGACGCTGCTGCGGAGGTGCAGACCATCGTCACCCACCGAGGGGCTTTTCGCTGTCGCCAACTTCAATTTGGTGTGTCCGTCGCCCCAGGGATCTTCCAGAGCCTCATGGAGCGTTTGCTCCATGGGCTCCCAGGCGTGGTCCTGTATTTTGACGACGTTCTGATAGCTGCTCCCAGCGTCTCAGAACTCACCAAAGTACTCCGGAAGGTCCTCAGCGTTTTCAGGGGCGCGGGTTTGAAATTGAAGCGCAGCAAATGCGTTTTTGCTGCGCCGGAGGTGGAGTTCCTGGGCTTCATGATTGATGCCCGGGGCATCCACCCCACCCCCGCAAAGGTCGAGGCTATCAAGAACGCCCCTACGCCAGCCTCCAAGACGGAGCTGCAGGCGTTCCTCGGCCTTTTGAATTTTTACACGCCTTTCATCCCCCACAAGGCATCGCTAGCCGAGCCGCTACATCGATTGCTCGATCGATCCGCGGCCTGGCGCTGGGGTGACCGCGAGGCCCATGCGTTCGCGGCTGTCAAACCCACGCTTATGTCAGAGGCAGTCCTTGTGCAATATAATGACAGGCTGCCTATGACTCTAGCATGCGACGCCTCCCCTTTGGGCCTGGGGGCCGTCCTGAGCCATTCCTTCCCAGATGGCTCAGAAGCCCCCAGTGCTTTTTATTCGCGGATGATGTCTCCGACGGAGAGAAACTATAGCCAGATCGACAAGGAGGCTCTGGCTATAGTGTCCGGGATTAAAAAGTTCCACCAGTACTTGTACGGTCGGACCTTTGCCGTCTTCACTGACTACAAGCCACTCCTTGGGCTTCTGGCCGGTGACCGTCCGACCCCATCCCCATCCTCTCCCCCAGGATGACCCGGTGAACAGAGTTCCTGGCGGCGTATAATTATACGCTGTACTACCATCCTGGCAAGCAGCTCGGGCACGCGGATGCCCTGAGCAGATGCCCCTCCCCAAGACAGACCCAGAGCTGGTGCCGGCCCTGTCCGTCTTGTCCGTGGCAGGCTCAGGTCTGTCCCTGACGTCATCTGACGTCGCGGCCTGGACGAAGGCCGACCCTGTCCTGTCCCAGGTCTCCACCTGGGTCTTGTGAGGGTGGCCTCAGGGCAGCGTGGCCGAAGAGTTTCGGCCTTACAAGTCACGCCAGCTGGAGCTCTCGCTCCACTGCGGCTGCTTGTGTTGGGGGGACTGGGTCATCATCCCCCCCCGCTCCGACACCAGGTGCTCCAGACGCTCCATGCAGACCACCCCGGCATAGTTCGGATGAAGGCGCTCACCCGCAGCTATGTGTGGTGGCCATCCATGGACGCGGAGGTAGCTGCCTGGGTCGGCGGTTGTTCCACCTGTCAGTCCTCCCGCCCCGCCCCTCCGGTCGCGACACCCAGGGAGTGGGACCTGCCCCGGAGCCCATGGTCCAGGCTCCATGTAGACTTCACGGGTCCCTTCCGAGGCCAGACGTTCCTGGTGGTCGTGGACGCCTACTCTCGCTGGGTGGAGGTCATCCTGATGGCATCCACCACAGCGGAGAGTACGGTCAGGGCGTTGCATCGCCTTTTCGCGATGCACGGGTTGCCGGACATCATGGTGTCTGACAACGGGCCCCAGTTCCAGTCCACCACCTTCCAGGAGTTCCTGGTCTCCCAGGGGATCCGCCATGCGCCAGTGGCCCCTTATCATCCGGCCTCCAACGGCAGAGCGGAGAGGGCCGTCCGCTCGGCCAAGGAGGCCTTGGGATGGATGACCAAGGGGGACTGGCCTGCAAGGGTGGCTGCTTACCTCCTAGGTCAGCATTCCACCCCTTGCCCGGCCACCGGGAAGAGCCCTGCTGAGCTCTTGATGGGCCGCCGCCTGCAGACAACCTTGGACAGGCTGCACCCATCCTATAATGAGGTGCAGCCTTGCAACCTGGGGGCGCCCCCTCCCCGCCTTTTCCAGCCCGGGGACCCGGTGTATGCCCGTAACTTTGCAGGGGACCCAAAGTGGGTCCCGGCCACTATTGCTGACCTAACGGGCCACTTCTCTTACAGGGTCAACCTCCCTGATGGATCCGAGTGGCGGCGCCACTTGGATCAACTGAGACGCCGCCTTCCGCCGCCGCTGACCCTGACACCAGAGTCAGCCTACCAAGTTGCCCCCATTGGGCCAGTTATGACTCAATCCGAACTTCCGCAACATTTGCATGAGGCCTTCGCCTACTCAGGCCTCCCTGACTCACACGCCGCCTTCCGGCAAACATTGGCACACCTGGCTCAAGCCGACAAGGACTCGTGGGCTTTTGCGCCTAAAAGCCCGCCCTACCCGGCCACCACCAACCGGCAGCCACTTCCAGTCTATGCCCCGACCGCCACGCCCCCTCACCCAGACTCACCGGTCCAGCCGATGCTGCCTCCTCCGGTAGACCCCTCTGACGCAGCCACCTGGAGCTCCACTCCCCGAAGGGAGGAGCTTCCACAGGAGCTACTTACCTCGACGAGCTCTCCGCAGCAAATGAGGAGGTCTGGGCGGACCCAGCGCCACCCCGCCTACTTGGCGGACTACACATGCGCAACTTACCTTGATGGACAGCCAAGCCGCACATGCGTAGAGCGAGGGGGGAAAGGGGTGTTGTGTCCTCGACCTGTGACTGGTCTCGACTTACGACCAGCCGCAGGTCTTCTAGTCTGCCGGATAGGACCATGGCAACAGGCTGTAGCAAGCCTGAAAACCGCCGGTCGCGCCTGATTGGCCAAGACGCGACTGGCGGGAAAGCCGGTCCTGCCGCGGCCTGATTGGCTCCCCGTTTGACAGCTCGCGTATAAGTAGCTGTCAAACGCGGGAGCCCCTGTCTACCGCGCTTATTATTTCTGTGAATAGTTTTTCCTACGTTTCCTCTCGCACTGCCAATAAATGGCTATTCTTCCTAGCTAGCCTGGTCTGGACTCCCTCATTCCTCGAAATCTAACAACCAGGAACTGTACTACAACTCAATCCTGTGCTACATATATTCTCCAATATTGTTAACAGCTAAAAGAATAATTTTGTCCATAAGTAAAAGGGGAAGTCCTTTTTAATCTAAATAGTTTATTAGACCAGTGAAATAAGCTACAAATTAACATCAATAGAAATACCAAAATGGTTACTATGGAGGATCTGGACAGCAAAGGCTGTGACAAACCTATTTTGTTTCTACAATTGTGTATATCCCTGGTGCTAGCCAAGCAAGTGAAGGTGTGAAGGTCTTATCTGCAAAGCGCACACTCGGCGAACCAGTTGTTACACCGGTTGAATCCCATCACTGGATCAAGTATACATAAAAGACTTACGCAAGAAATATGACTTCATTTGGGTGATGAAAGTAAAATCTGCCATCAAACATGTGGCTGTTGATTTTGCAGCCCCTAATCAAACCATAGTACCTGTAGTTACCATTTGATCCAAAAAAGGAAATGATAGCTATGAGCTTCAGGAAAAAGCCAAGATTTTCCATTTCCAAGCATGGCTGAATAATTTGAATTTCCCTGAAGCTGGTAACCTTTATTTCCCTCTATAAAGATGATTAGACTTCTTAATAAACTGAGTTCTGATTGTCTGGACATAGCCCAAAGAACCAGATCTAGCTCCTTAAAGTGATGGGTAGAAGATCCCCTTTTGCTCCTCATAAAGCATTTCTGTAGAATATGTAGTACGGTTTGCATATCCAATAATTCTTTATTTACACTGTGTGCATCCTTTTACAACAGGAAATTCCAAACTTTAAAAAATGTTTTCCATCTAAGAACATAATAGTTGAACAAAACTGATGTGTTCTTAGTGGTGAGTTTCCCAACAGAGTTATTTGCCTTGTCAAAGTCTATAAATATGCACCCTTGGGGTCTGGATTAAATTTAAAACTGAGTTGTTACTAATGCATTCAAAAATTAAATTATAAAACATTTATGATGGTGTCATCTATCTGAAAGGGAAACTGTTGTCATTGTCTCCACTTTGTAATTCCCTCGGTAACTAATTCATAACTGAAGCATCATCTCATTCGCTCATTCTCACACACACATATACACACTATGGGTAGAGCAATTTACATTTTTTCCCTGGATGCTTCTCTTGCAAATTTACATCTATTTTTGTCTCAATCATTGCTCTGTATTATTAAAACATATTGTCTTATATTGAGAAAAGGAAAGGGCAATTTAGTCATTATATTTTGGGATTATTGGTCAAAACTTTAAAATCCTTGCCAAATAAATCTGTGGACTACCTCTCCAAATAGTATTAAAATTGAAGATTTCACTTGATAATCAATATATCAAGGAAGAAATTTTTCTATTTAAATATAAAACCAGGTTCATTTAATCATCTCTGTGGGGGGGGAAATGGCCACAAGCATCATCATCATTTCTCAAGACATAATAATAATAATAATAAATTCGAATTTATTAACCGCTCCCTCTCCCCACGGGGACCCGGGGCGGTGCACAGGAGGAACTAAAAACAATATAGACAATAAATACAAAAATACATACTTTAAAACACAATTAAACAATATCCCGTGCTAAAAATAATTAAAAACCCATTAAAATACATTTGAAATCTATAGACAGAGAGACTATCCAAGGCCGGCCAGTCGAAAGAAATGGGTCTTCAATTTCGTACGGAAGGAGCGGAGGTCAGTGGTCGTTCTGATATCGGGGGGAAGGTCGTTCCAGAGGGCCGGGCCCGCCACAGAGAGAGCCCTTCCCCTGGGCGTCGCCTGCTGACAAAGTCTAGTGGACGGCACCCGGAGAAGTCCCTCTCTGTGGGAGCGAATTGGCCGTGAGGATGTATGGGGCAGGATCCGATCCCGCAGATAGCTAGGTCCCGAGCCATGGAGCGCCTTGAAGATGATAATTAGCACCTTGAAGCGCACCCGGAAGACGACAGGCAGCCAGTGCAGCTCGCGCAAGAGTGGTGTAACGTGGGTGAACCTGGTGGTCCCCATAATTGCTCACGCGGCTGCGTTCTGAACTAACTGAAGCCTCCGGGTGCACCTCAAGGGAAGCCCCATGTAGAGAGAGTTACAATAGTCCAGTCGGGATGTCACGAGGGCATGAGTGACTGTGCGAAGGGTGTCCCGATCCAATAGGGGGCGCAATTGGCGAACCAGGCGAACCTGGTAAAACGCCCTCCTGGCCACGGCTGTCACTTGCTCTTCCATAGACAGCCGGGTATCCAGGAGGACACCCAAATTGCGCGCCCCATCCACAGGGGCAAGATGTTCGCCCCCTATGGCCAGCGTTGGAGAGAGCTGGTTGAATCGGGCAGCCGGAAACCACAGCCACTCGGTCTTGGTCGGTTGAGCTTGAGTCCGTTACTTCCCATCCAGGTCCGCACGGCTTCCAGGCACTGGCACATCACCGCTACGGCATCGTTGGGGTGGTTTGGGGTAGATATGTACAGCTGGGTGTCATCAGCGTACAGGTGGTACTCTACCCCAAAACCACAGATGATCTCACCCAGCGGCTTCATATATGCATTAAACAGGAGAGGCGAGAGGACCGACCCCTGAGGCACCCCGCATGTGAGGGGTCTCGGGGTCGACCTCTGCTCTCCTGCCCGCACAAATTGCGATCGGCCAGAGAGGTAGGAGGAGAACCACCGTAAAACGGTGCCTCCCACCCCCAACCCCCCCAGCCGATGCAATAGGATACCATGGTCGATGGTATCGAAAGCCGCCGAGAGGTCTAATACAGTGTTTCTCAATTATTTTCTGTCAGGCCCCCCCTAGGAAGAAGAAAACATTTTGCGCCCCCCCCCGCGCGACTGTAAATAGTATCATTTGTCTATAAAATTGTTATAAGTACACCTCTGCATAACACTGTATCCTTATTAAGTATAAGAGAATAAAAAAAGAAAGAAATTTCTTTCTCTTTCTCTCTCTCTCTTTTTCTCTTTTTTCTTTCTCTCTCTTTTTTCTCTTTCCTTTCTGTCTCTCTCTTTCTCTCTCTGTCTGTCTTTCTTTCTTTCTCTCTCCCACTTTTTTCTTTCTTTCTTTTTCTTTCTCTCTATCTCTGTCTGTCTCTCCTTCGTCTGCCCATCTATCACTGTGTGTGTGTGTGTGTGTGTCTTGCATTCACGCACTTCCTGTCTCTCTCTCTTTCTCTCCCTGTCTCTCTGTGTGTGTCTGTCACTCTCTGATTCCTCCCCCCCTCCCTGTCTCTCTCTGTGTCTGTGCCTCTCTCTGTCTGTGTGTCGTCGTCCCCGCCCCCACTCCCCGCGGAGTCTCCTCAGCCCGGCTCACCCGCCTTAGCCTGCCCCGGCCACCCGTGCTTGATCGCTCGTTCGCTCGCTCCGCTCCTTCCAGGAGCTGAGAAGCCTCCGTGTGTGCGTGTGTGCGTGCGTGCGTGTGTGTGTGTGAGGAACGGCAGTCCCTGGAAGACGACGAGTGGCCAGCATGCCGGCTGTGGAGGGAGGGAGGAGGAGGGAGAAAGGGAATCGGCAGAGCCGATTTGCCGAGGTCAAACGCGCCCCCCTTTACAGAGCCTCGCGCCCCCCCAGGGGGGCGCGCCCCACTATTTGAGAAACGCTGGTCTAATAGGACCAGGATGGAGGAACATCCCCCATCTCTGGTCCTCCAGAGATCATCTACCAACGCGACCAATGCCATCTCGGTGCTATGCCCGGGCCGAAAGCCGGACTGGCGCGGATCTAGATACTCAATTTCCTCCAGGTGACGGGGAAACTGTTGTGCCACCACACTCTCGACAACCTTCGCCAAAAAGTGATATTCTTATTGCATCATATAAATATTTCCCTACTTTAAAACAAATGATACTTTGACTTCTCTTAGATAAATACAGCCCCCCCTTTTACCCCAGATGGGGAATTACGCACAAGTGGACAAGCAGTGGTCACCAGAGGTGTGTTTCACAGAAGTTTACCACCAGTTCGCCGCATGCGTATGTGCTCATTTTGTGAGCATGTGCGCCTTCCATGCATGTGCACAAACTTCCATGCATGCACTTTGCTCCATGCATGCACATGACTTTGAAAATGTGGCTAAATAGGATGGCACAGAGCTGGGGCAGGGAGCAGCCCCACCCGCAGATTGCCACTATTGGTTCACACAAACCGGTCCGAATTGGCTGAATATCACCTCTGGTGATCACATATTTAGGATATGCAACATAACATAAAATATTAAGCCAGCTCTAGTAGAAGAGCGTATTATGATGATATTATCTAGGGCTGATGATGTTGCCTAGTCAGGTAATGAAATGTTGCAAGCAAATAACCATGCATAGAGAGCACCTAAAATTCCACTATCAAACCAGCCTCCACGTTCCAATCTAAACAATTGAGAGACACTAATTACAATTTTAAGCTGGAACTCTATCTCTATAAATCAGATGGGCCAATATAAATTTAGAGCACAATGCAACCTAGATAGAGGTCCTATCCTGCCAAACCACAATTCCCATCATCAAATTTTAGAATTGATATGAGATGCCAGAGGAATTATGGCAGTAGTAATGTCTCTTTGTCTTCTAAAAGTTTCCATTCTTATTTCACTGCACTGCATACAGGTAAATAAATGGGACGATATTTGAGCACAACTAGTAGGACAGGAACAAGATTTTCCTTCTTATACCAGACATAGATTCAAATTTGGACCAAGATTTGCAGAGGTGGTCACCTGTGTCTGAAACAAAGTTTTCAATTCATTTCTAAGCCAGGATTGGATCAACTTTCATCTCTAGTACTTTTTTTTTGGAAGTATGTGTTAACTTCAACCTTAGAATCAAGTCCAAATTAATATTTTGATGTAGTTTCTACTTCTGGCTTCAGCTATGAACTACATTGTCCAATTATATTTTAAAGATTAACAGTGCTGTTGTGCCATAGACTTTCACAAATTGGATTGTCCTCCTGAGGATTTAGTATGTAAATGCACTTATTACATATCATTTATGTGACTTAATCTCATTCAAGATTAATTGTAAATTCTAGAATTAATCCCTTAAGAGGAAAAATAGATAAAAAAGAGGAGTGCAAATACTAATTGTCCAGAATAACAATGTATTTGGCTACTGATAATAATGCTTTGTTATAGTTAATTAACGTTATCGGATTTGGGAACAATAGCTCAAAATTGTTAATCAGGGTTTTACTGATATTGTAGCAAAAGGTATTCATATTCCTATAACAATAATCATTATACCTATTTTTGAAATGAGGAGTCATATTTTTTTTCCTGTGGTTGATGGAGTTGTGGATGAAAATTTCACTGAATGTTTGCATGTCACTCTTTGACAGCTAATAAACATCATATGGAGTAACATTGCAATGTAATGTGGCACTGTTTGCTAAATTCTATCAAAATAAGATGTCAGCCTTATTAGAGCAAATGTCATATATAGAAGAACACCATTTGCAATGCAATCACACAGCTCAAATCAGCAGATCATGTTAGAGGGGAAAAGGGTAAAATAAGAAATCTGCATTAGCATATGGTTGGGCCCTGAAATTGTTTTCATAGCACATACATATAAATATAAATACTAGTAACATGTAATTAGTTTAATATGCATCCGTAGGGCTGGTCTTTAAATTAAGATTTATTTTCTATGCAAATGGGCATTGTTGGACTCGGGGGGGGGGGTAGGTTTTCTAATTGCTTACCTGATTATTTTTATGCATTGTGTAATATATAATACTGAATCACTTTCAAGATGAAGTAATGGGCACTTTGATGAGTCTGAACAATTTGATTATCTTCGGGTTTTGATGATTCAGAACTGGGTTCTTTGATTTTATTTTTATTCTTTGTAATCCCTAAGGTCTTCTGTTCCACATAAAATAGGAGCTATGTCCTCCACAAGGAAATAGACTTGCTTGCATAATGGGATTTCCTTTTTCTGACTTTCCAAATTTTCTTGGAAGGATTCCCCAACCTCCACAGCAGATTTTGGGCAGCAGAGGGGAAAGGAAATCGATTCTCTTAGTAATCTTGTTTTGACTGGTGGGCAGAAACACTTGGATACAATTCTATTTTCCTTCATTAATGGTTAAAACAGAGGCAAAATCAGTCAAGATGAATGTTCAGGAATACAATTATTCTTTATTTGATTTGGCACTGATGAGTTTCCAGGAGAAGGTTACAGTGATTTAAATACCTCTAATCCAGAAGAATCTAGCAACATATCTTTATTAAATGTATGTTTAGTTTTCAAATAAAAATGAGCAGGATAAATTTATCCAGCATTATTAACCTTTGGGGTATTCAGAAACAGAACACATTTTCTTGTGGTTATTTTAAGTAGAGAGCATCCAGTGAAGTAAAATTCAGTGATTGTTTCCCGAGCCAGAGAAAAATCAACAGAAGAAACACAGAATTCTTGCCATATTTTCTCAACCTTATCCAGTATTGGTATTAAGTTAAAATTTTTATGACTTGCTATTGTTGAGATTTCATTCAACATCCTGTCTATATGTATGATCCAGTCTAATTTCATATAGTTTGGCATCTATTCAGGTTGCAAAAAAATGAGCATTAAACAATTCTGCTCACTATGTCCATCTTTGAATCTGGCTCTACTCTATATTGATTTAGTTCCAATTTTCCTTCTCTTAGATCCCTTCTTCTCTCAAAGATTTTTGGTGCAAAAGTTCTTAATAAATATATTTAATTTGACTTAAGGGGAAAATTGTTAATAGACATTAATGAGAAAGATATTTAATATGAATACATTTAAATGTAATTAAAATAAATTTGAATTTATTTTGATGCTCAATATTCCAAATTTAACATTTACTGCAAATCATTCACATTCTCAGTGAGCAACATAGTTTCACTGACATACAAAAGTACATGCATATTCATGTCCCTAACCTATATATGTCTAACATCACCAGACACGTCTGAAATATTCCTCATAAATATAGCAATTAACCCATAAACCATCCCAAATCCAAGCCTTTTCTATTTGTCATAGACTTTATATAAAATAGCATATGTGCATCATAAATGTCATTTTTTTCCAAGCTTCAGAAGCAGATTTGATGAGGACAAAAATATTATTGCTGTTTTTTTAACATCATTGGCTATAAACCAGTCCATTCACAATCTTGCTTTACAAACAGTATATGAAAGGCAACATAGAAGATCAAAGTTTAAAAAAAACTCAGATGTGTTGAAAGTGTATTTTGGAGAAGGAAGGGGGGAAGCCAAACAGAAATTTTGAGAAAAGTTCAAATAGAATAGAATAACAGAGTTGGAAGGGACTTAGAGGTCTTCTAGTCCAACTCCCTGCTTAGGCAGGAAACCCTACACCATTTCAGACAAATGGTTATCCAAAATCTTCTTAAAGACTTCCAATGTTGGAGCATTCCCAACTTCTGGGGATAAGTTGTTCTGCTGATTAAGTGTTATAACAGTCAGGAAATTTCTCCCCAGTTCTAAGTTGCTTAGAACTCCTTGATTAGTTTCCACCGATTGCTTCTTGTCCTATCCTCTTTGTCCTATCCTCTTTGGAGAATAGTTTGACTCCTTCTTCTTTGTGGCAGCCCCTGGAACACTGTTATCATGTCTCTCCTGGTCCTTCTTTTCATTAAACTATACATACCCAGTTCCTGCAACCGTTCTTCATATGTTTTAGCCTCCAGTCCCCTGATATATGCAGCCCTTTTTATGCAGTCCTTTTTATGTTGAGAGTCTAGTGGTTAAGACATGATGCTAGAAACCAGGAGACCATGAGTTCTGCTCTCATCTTAAGCATGAAATCTGGGCTGAGAAACTTTGGACCAGTCATTCTCTCTTACCCAACATTGCAAAACCTGAGTGACAAGCTGATTTGCTGATTACTGTTTCAACCAATGGATCACTCAATTGATCTGAAAAAAGTAGACCCTGGTGGCTAGTGGTTATGACACTCGACTTGTTGATCTAAAGATTGGCAGTTCGAGACCCAGGTACCATGTGACAGGGTGAGCTTCTGTTGACAGCTTCTGTCAACCTACTAGTCCAAAAGCTTGCATATGCAAATAAATACATAGGTGCCACTTCAATGAGAAGGTAACAGCATTTCATGCATCTCAGCATATTGTCATGCTCGCAACATGACCAGTATCTTTAGACAACATCGGCTCCCTCAGCTATGAAACAGAGATGAGCACCACTCCCTGGAGCCAGACACAATGGGATAGGGGAAACCTTTACCTTTGCATTTGCAGGAAAACAGTAAGAGTGCAAAAAATACCATTCTGTCTATATGTTTACAAATATAAATAAATTGTTGTTGCTGCCAAAATTTATCATGTAGTGAAATCTGGAGAGAGATAGGGTCAAATTCATTAAACTGTAGATCAAAAATCAACAATAAAAAACAAGTCCATGAACAAATAATGAACCAATCCTTTATTCATTTGTCATACTCTGCCTTTCAGGTAAAGAAATGTGTCTTTGTTCTTGCACCTGGAAGTTGCATTGTATTGTTTGCTGCTACGTCTATTCTCAGAACATAATCAGAGACGAGGAACAGCCTTACATAAATTCTTACAAGCTTTTTTATGTTTTTTTCCATTTTCCCCTCTCCTCATATCTCTATGTTAGACATGTCAATCATTAGAGCAGCTGAAGTAATACTTGTGCATCTAGGAAGTTTTCTACACTGGAAGAAGCAAGGCAGAACTATGTATGCCAAAACACTCAGGCAGATGATGATCTTGTAGACACACAGTAAAAGTACATATCTGCTAGTTGTTCATGACTCTAGTGCTCATCTCCGTTTCAAAGCCAAAGATCCAGCACTGTCTGAAGATGTCTCTGTGGTCATGTGACCAGCATGACTAAATGCCAAAGGTGCATAGAACGCTGTTACTGTCTCACCAAAGGTGGTTCCTATTCTCTACTTGCATTTTTACATGCTTTCGAACTGCTAGGTTGGCAGAATCTAGTTGCTAGTTGATTATCTAGACCCGCGCCAGTCCGGCTTCCGACCCGGGCACAGCACCGAGACGGCATTGGTCGCGTTGGTTGATGATCTCTGGAGGGCGCGGGATAGAGGATATTCCTCTATCCTAGTCCTATTAGACCTCTCAGCGGCTTTTGATACCATCGACCATGGTATCCTATTGCGCCGACTGGGGGGGGTTGGGGCTGGGAGGCACCGTTCTGCGGTGGTTCTCATCCTACCTCTCTGGTCGGTCGCAATATGTGTTGACAGGGGGGCAGAGATCGGCCTCGAGACCCCTCATATGTGGGGTTCCTCAGGGGTCAGTCCTCTCGCCCCTCCTATTCAACACATATATGAAGCCGCTGGGTGAGATCATCCGTGGTTTTGGGGTGGGATATCATCTGTACGCTGATGATACTCAGTTGTACATATCCACCCCAGACCACCCCAACGATGCCGTCGAGGTTATGTCCCGGTGCTTGGAAGCCGTACGGATCTGGATGGGTGGTAACAAACTCAAGCTCAACCCGTCCAAGACTGAGTGGCTGTGGCTTCCGGTGCCCCGGTTCAGCCAGATTATTCCAACTCTGGCCATTGGGGGCGAAACACCGGCCCCCATGGAGAGGGCGTGCAATTTGGGTGTCCTCCTGGATTCCCGGCTGTCTATGGAAGATCATGTGGCAGCCGTGGCCAGGGGGGCGTTTCATCAGGTTTGCCTGATGCGCCAATTGCACCCCTTACTGGACCGGGGTGCCTTACGCACAGTCACTCAAGCACTCGTCACCTCTCGACTCGACTACTGTAATGCTCTCTACATGGGGCTTCCCTTGAGGTGCACCCGAAGGCTGCAGCTAGTCCAGAACACAGCCGCGCGGGTGATTACAGGAGCGCCTAGACACTCCCATATAACACCTATCCTGCGCGAGCTGCACTGGCTTCCTGTGGTCTTTCGGGTGCGCTTCAAGGTTTTAATGACCATCTTTAAAGCGCTCCATGGCTCGGGGCCTAGTTATATGCGAGACCGCCTCCTGCCCCATACATACATCCCTCAGACCGATACGCTCCCACAGAGAGGGCCTCCTCAGGGTGCCGTCGGCTGGACAATGCCGACTGGCGACACCCAGGGGGAGAGCCTTCTCTGTGGCGGGCCCAGCCCTCTGGAACGACTTACCCCCTGAACTCCACACCATCTCCGACCTCCGCCTCTTCCGCAAGTGTCTGAAGACACACCTATTTCATCTAGCCGCCCTAGCGTAACCTCCATACTGACTATTAGATAGTTTTTAAACTTGGGATTTTAATTCGGTTTTTAGCGCAGGGTTTATTTATTAGAATAAGTATTTTAAATTTCATATATTTTATATATTTTGTATGTATTTTAACATCCCTGTGCACCGCCCTGGGTCCTAACAAGGAGAAGGGCGGGGTATAAATTTAATAAATATATAATATATAGAAGCCAGGACAAGTAATGGGAGCTCACTGTTACATGGAGTTAGGGATTCAAAGCGCCGAACTGCCGACCATTCTGATCGACAAACTCAGCATCTTAGCCACTGAGCCCTTGGATACATAATAGGTCTAGAAAATATTCGTCATGTATAGGAATTTTCAAGCTGGATAAATATCTCTACCACAACTATGTGAATCATACCATAATCGATATATGCCTGCTTTATGTTTTCCAAAAAGAAATGTTCTAGGAGCCACTGACTCAAAATCCAATGTCCCCTCTCTGTTCCACTGAATGAAGAAATTCTATCTGGAAAAACACCCAACTGAATTTCATACTTTATTTTCCTGGGCAATACTTTTTCTATATTATGCTTGTAATAAATGGCCCTATAAATGATACACTGCAAAAGGAGGGCAGTGTACCAAAGACTCAGCATAAATCTTGATATACCAAGAGATCATGGAAGGCAGCACCTTGCCAGAGGTGAAAACTGGCTGCCACATATGAAGAATACTAGGGAGCCCTGAAGACATTATATGACTAAGATGGCTGGGGTGGGCAGTGAAAGGAATTGGAGACAAATCATACCTAAATTCAGAAGAGTGGGGGGGAGAGAAACAGTAAGATCTATTTTACAAGATAATCATAGGTTCTAAATCATGCTTATTATTATTCATAACAATTTGTGGGGCTCCTGCCATACTGTCGTTAAGCTCCATTAGACTTTTTCAGCAAACCAAACTTTAACAATCTGCTCAGCTATGACTGAAGGGAGATTTAGCCCAACTATTGCTAAATCATCACAAAGTTTTGATACTTGAATTTACTTTACTAGACTTGTTTCAATCTCGTAGCTGTTGCATATTATTTTAAATTCTTGCTATTTCTCCTTCTCTCTGTCAAATGTAAACAACACAATGATTTTCCTTAGACTAAGGATCTCCAGGATAATAACCTTAAACCATCAGTGATACTGCAGAGCCTTCCCTGGTGACCACCAGCCCTCCTGTCTTATTCTAGCATTTATAAAGTTACAATTTCTGGGTTTCAAAAATCCAGACCATTAGATGGCTGGAAAAGACACAAAAAACTCTGTTTGCTGCCAATTAATGCTTGCAGATTCATAACAGGTGGGCCACCCAACTCCTTCACAACTATGTCAGTATATATTTGCCAGCAAAAAAAAAAAAAGCAATTAATAGGAGTTTAGCACGGAGAAAGCAAACTCGTTTGTTTTCCTTCAAATTGTACCACTGGCATTATTTGTAAGCTTCCCCCCATGGCAGCCATTTTTCTTAAGTGCCCAAAGACCCATGATGGCGAACCAATGGCACACATGCCAGAGGTGGCACGCAGAGCCCTCTCTATAGTCATGTGTGCCATCGTCAGCTGCTCTTCTGGTTTGTGCTGCACTGGCCAGCTAGTCTTTGTGGGTGCCGGAGTGCCAGAAAATGACCTGAAAAATAGCCAAAAAAGGACAAAACACAGGCCATTTTGGGGGCCATTTTCAGGCTGTTTTTAGACCTGAAAAACAGCCTCAAAATGGCCCAGAAATGGCCTCAAAATGGCCCCAAAACAGGTATGTGCACTCCAGCCAGCTGGTCTTCGGGTTTTCTGTGCTCTGGCGTGCACATGCGCACACATATATGTGCATGCATGTACATTCTGGTTTTGGCACTCAGTGCCGAAAACGTTTGCCATCACTGCCATAGACAGTTTGAAGGCCTGTGCCTTGGATAATGCTGATTTTGAGAACAAACACTTTACTTTTTCCTTCAGGATATTACAACAACTGAACCATTCATAATTGATGGATTGTGCAATTTCAACAACATGGAGTCCATGACAGAATTAATTAGGCATTGATACTATCACAATTATATTAGTTCAAGATAATTTACATCTTCTAAACACAGTCGTTAAGCTTTACTCAGCTAATCTGGTAGTAGCAAATCATGCATTTGTCCTGAGGCAAGGCTTCAGAATGAATGAAAACATGTCTGGATTTTGTTCTCTGTCAAGAAGACAGAAAGAACAATGGTTTGGGTATGAAAACTGGAATAACCAGCCAAATTTCAAAGAAGGAATTTTTTTAGCAGGCAATGAAATAAAACCATGGTCCGGTCTTAATATTCGAATGAACCACAAAGGTTTTTTTGTACTAAAATGTAAAAAAAACAAAAACCCCACACACAATACTTCAGAGAGAAGAAAACATGTTTCCAGAAAAGTGCATGCTATATGTGCATATATATGAGTTCACCACTAAAAATAGTATGCTTTTTTTTTTGCTTTTGTTTTTAAAGTTTGCAGGCTTAAAAAGAAAAGGTTCTGCTCCAATTAAAACATGTAACTTGGAAAGTCTTCATTTAAATTGTAACATTCAAGTATTTTTAGTTGTTGGGGAGAGGGTAAATTGTTTATTATGAGAAAAACAAATCTATGCCTGTCCAGATGTTTTTGCTTAGTGAGTATTATACTTCCCCACCTAATGCATCCACATGAAGGTCACACAAAAAAACAACTGCCACCTGGGAAGCACCTTTATCTGACCTATTCATATTTACTTGTGTAGCATAACCTGCTTCTTGTCACTCAAGCTTTCAAACTGCATTAATAAAAGCTGAATCCCAATTGCCTGCCAGAGTCCTTCATGTCTTTGAAGCTAAGAATTTGTGGGAAGAGACTAAGAAAATCATGTACAAAGAAAAGGGAACCTTCTTATGCAGCTGCTTAATAAAAACAAACAAAACTCAAGGACAAATAAAATTTCTGTCAGCGCAATTAGTTTTCAGGCCCTGTGGATGGACCTGGAGACTTTTCATGCCGAAAAAACAAGAAAGGGAGGATATAAATGGAAATAATTTTCCCCAAATTATATAAAAGATTAATTGGGGTGGCATGAAGTTACATTACCTGGTTTTATCATAGCTTTGTACAGAGGTGGGCTGCACATACGTTAACAACCGGTTTGCCAGAAATGTAAATGCACGGACCTTCCTTGCTTTCGCGCAGCTTCAAACACACAGAAAAACTTCCCAGGCAGCCGCAGTGAGTAGAGCAGATGAGGCTCAGCAATCAGCTGGGCTTCATGAGCGGAGAACCAAGCCAGCGAGTGAGATAAAAAGGACATGCTAGCACTGAGGCAAGTGGGCATGCCCAGTTGGTGGTTGGAACTACCAGTTTGCCTAAACTGGTCCAAACTGGCAGCAGCCAACCGCTGGCTTTGTATATTCCAGTCAAACTGTTACTAGAAATGACTGTAAGAAACGAGTTAGAAAAGCTAAATTAAATCTTTTGGATGCAACTCTCTGTCTGAAAAGATTCTTGTAGAAGCCTGCCTTCATAGGCATTCATTCATTCAACAAATGCTACAGGCATCCATCTCTGTCAAAGAGATATGCATACAGATAAAATCACAGTAAAAAGATAAGGAACGGAGAAACATTACAAGGTTATAGACAGATGCATTCAACAGTTCATATAAGCATGATCTATCTGATATCCAGCTAGCAATAATCCTTGGTATGTGGGAAAGACTTTGGGAGACAGGGTGAAAAGATGTTGCCTAGAGAATGGTCTGATAAGAGAGGGCACAGCCTGTAGCTTGGTAAGAAGGAATGGCAAGAAGCTCAGAATGGACCCTCCCTAAAGTCTCAGGCTGTAAAAATGACAGTGGAAGATGATAGAATCTGTGACAATGCAGAGGAATTAGACTGATTTTGGCTGCAATTTCAGTGCTTGGGCTATGGATAACAAAACAGGTTTTTTTTTACAGAATAATTGTTGTTACAGGTAATTCTTGTTCATTGACCACAAGTTGCACTGACAACTTGAACAGCCACAATGGTGCAGTGGTTAGAGTGCAGTACTGCAGCCCACTTCTGCTGACTTGCAACTGCCTGCAATTTGATAGTTTGAATCTCACCAGGCTGAAGGTTGATTCAGCCTTCCATCCTTCCAAGGTGGGTAAAATGAAGACCCAGAAAGTTGGGGGCAATATGCTAACCCTGTAAACATCCTAGAGAGGGTTGTATAGCACTTTTTGAAGCGATATATACTGTAAGTCTAAGTGTTAAGAGGTATTACTATCAATAACTGAAGCATTGCTACATCACACTGCAATTGTGCTTATTAGCCTACTTCAGCTTTCCTTTGCTTTAACAGATCTGCGAAGGTTGTAAATGTGAGGATTCATTATAAAGTTACTTCTTGCTAAACAAGACAGTCACAAAACAAGAACTACTTGAACACAATTTAATAGCTGTATTTAACTATAAACAACACAACTCTTTCTAGCAATGAATGAAAGCAGTATAACAATTACCTCATCTATAAATCCTCATGTCTTTTTTTATTCATGTAAAAAAAAGTGCCTACCTTGCCATCCAATTTAAAGTTTCTCTCTTCTCAACAAAACTAAGTTGCTCAGAGTAGCAGCAATAACATACAGAAGATGGCTAGTTCTGTTTCAGATTGTTGTGAATTCACACTCAGTTGCCTAACAGCACAAGGAATGTGGCCAAATCAGGAAATTTCTTTAGGAACCGACATAAAACACATTCTTTCATTATTGACTGCTAATAGCTTTTTTGCATTTAAATTAACCAAAAGGGTAACTGTTAAACAATTTATGAACTATATTGGTGCTGGTTTATTCTTTTGGTTTAATAAAAGCAGGCACAGCAAGATTTTGCATTTCTCCATTGCCTTTTGAAAGGTAACTGCATTTCTGCATTAAAAAAAAATCTACCATCACTACCTATCAAATAAAATAATGTTTTAGATGAACCAGGCGTCTTTTCTGATCAAAGGTGCATTTTAATTCATGTCAGTCTGCCTCTGTGAATCATTGCTTTGTTAAATGCCAATTAACACCTCAAGCCACGCCCACAAAATATGGAGGCAAATCCCTGAGCCGGTAGGGATCCCGGGTCGCCAAATGGCCCCGGAGGCGACATCCAGCCCTCTTCGACCACCTCTGAGGGCTGGCCCGGGAAGCAGGACACCCAGTCACCACACCTGGAGATTTTTAGATTTTAAAATCAGATGTTGAGGGTGTGGTGGCTGAAGACCAGCCGGGTGTAGGGAACGGTTAAAAACGGCCAGGAAACAAACGAGTTACGGCCTAGAGCGGCTGCTGATTAACGGAGCAGCCTGGTGGAGCGGCCGGCAGGAGGAATGGCCTAGTAAAGCGGCCGATAATCAGAACGGCCAGAAGGACTAGGCACTGAAGAGAAACGAGTCGACAGAACGGCCTGGCTTAGCGCCCATTATTCAAAGCAGCCGGATAGGTCGGCCAGTAAATAAAGCGGCCGGCCGGAGCGGCAGATCAACGTTCTATCTACCAACGGACATAACCAACGGCCCAGCAGCTGATGCTAACGGCCCAACAGGTAGGACCAACTGGCAAATAAATGAAATTAATGGCTCAGCTAGCAGTACCAGCAGCCCAGCGGACGATCTCACCTGTCCAGTGATCTCTAACAGCTCGAATAAAAGTGATCTAGCTGGTCTATGGTACCTGCAAACACCAGCCCCAGAGATAGAGGCCTTAAAACGACACCACTGGCTCTGGAAGACTTTATCGGACCGGAAACGTGGGCCTAGAAATCATCACCCCCACCAGCAGCGACCCATAACCTATAGCTCAGCTTGCAGAGATTACATCTGCTCCAAGAACTGTAACCGAATATTCCCATAGAAGACATCTGGCAAAGAAGGCTTGGCTGACATGGAAGTCCAACGGAAGGACCCAGGGAGTCGATATCTAATAGAACATTGCTATGGAGGGCTTGTTTCTTCTTTCATCGTGGCTTATGAGGAACGTAAAAATATAGACAGAAACAAAGGAATTATCTGATAGGCGAGGGACAATTAATTAATTATCTCCCTCTATTTAAAGATCATGACTATCCCGGATTCCTTTTCATGAACTTATGACTATATAAATTTTACACTCTAGGTCCTTCCTCTATGCCCCCAGTCCCTCCCTCCCTTCCCCCTGGTGATTAGATCCTCCTTCCTTTATTTATCATATTTATTGTATATTTATATATCTATATATTTATATATTTATTCATAACATCTCTATTTATATACCTATATATTTATACTTGTGACACCTGGCTCGGCTATGTACCATCAAATATATATAACCTCTACTTTACCTTCCATCCTAGTCCTCTCCCAACAAAACTACCATATGTCATCAGATTGCCTCCGGGGGAACAAAGACCCCTGAAATGCTACCATAGAATGTCCCCTCTCGCAGGTCTGGCCCCCTGAATTAACACGGACACACCTCGAGGATGGATTTATTAATCCTAAGAGGTGGGCGAAGCGCAGGCTCAGGGAATTCCTGTGTAAATTTTTAATCCGACTTTTAGGGGTTCCCAGGGAAGGGGGGTGGGGGGACCAATTAGGGGAACGCCAAGAGAGAAGGCCGGCAATATGCGGAAATGAAAAGACGAAGGGGGATGGAGGGAGGGTCGGTCCCACTAGGGTATTTGCCATCAATACGGTCTTGGGGAGGGGCAGGGGCAGGGACGGTGGAAGGGGGGATGGACACCATCAGTTGGAGCATTGTGGCCGATGGTTACAGGTGATCACGCGCTCCAACTCCCCTTTCCTTCATCGCAGACTAGGTGAGCAAGAACCGCAGACCCGGGGACTTGGACTGATGCTATGCAACGCCAGGTCCGTGGTACTAAAAGCCCCTCTCTTACATGACCTTGTGTTGGAGGGGGACCCAGACCTGATTGGCATTACGGAAACCTGGTTGGGCCACGAGGGAGGACATCCCCTCGTAGAAATGTGCCCACCAGGATACCGAGCCTTCCATCAGCCCAGGGCCTTAGGGAGGGGTGGGGGAGTGGCGATCATGGTTAAGGAAGGTCTTGAGCCAAAGGAGACCACAGTCCCTCAGACGACCGGGTGTGAGTCCCTCCTTGTGAAGTGGGGCCTAGGGAGGCAGTTGGGCGTGTTAGTTGTATACCTGGATCCTCGCTATACAACAACAGCCCTGCCCGCGCTGCTTGAGGTTATAGCCGGGGTGGCGGTTGAAACCCCCAGACTTGTAGTCATGGGGGATTTTAACCTGCCATCTGCAGGTGAGACCTCTGGTGTAGCTCGGGAGTTCATGGTTTCCATGACAGCCATGGACCTGACTCAGGTAGTCCTAGGCCCTACTCATGAGGGCGGACACACTTTGGATCTCATCTTCGTCTCGGGTCAGTGGAGTAGTGATCTGGGAGTAGGGGATTTAGTCATCACACCCCTGTCATGGACAGATCACGCTCTCCTTCGGCTCGACTTTCCGACCGCCACACCTCACTGTGAGGAGGCGGAACCAAACATCCCTATATGGTTCCGCCCCAGGCTCCTGATGGACCTGTTAAGGTTCCAGAAGGAGCTTGGGCCAATTCCTGCGGACTTGCTCCGCAACTCGGCTGAGGACCTAGTGACTGCATGGTTAAGTGCGGCCGCCGGGGCCTTGGACCGAGTCGCGCCCTTGCGGCCTCTCTTGCGGCGACGAACCACCTGGACCCCTTGGTTTACCGAGGAGCTCAGGGGGATGAAACGCCACAGGAGACGCCTAGAGAGCAGATGGAGATCATCTCGCTCTGAATCCGACCGAACACTAATAAGAGACCACATTAGGACTTATTTAGTGGCAATAAGGCTGGCCAAACGTGAATATTGTGCCACACTTATTGCATCCGCAGAAAACCGCCCTGCCGCCCTATTTAAGGTAACCCGCTCCCTCCTCCACCAGTGGCCGCGGGAAGCCTCTTTACAGGGTCGAGCAGAGGAATTTGGGATTTATCTGCAGGAGAAAATCACTCGGATTCGAAGCGAGTTACCCTCCATTGTCAATAGCCCTGTCGAGAGTGCCAAAGCAGCTCTTGAGACACCATTGTGGGAGGAGTTTGACTTTGTTACTATCAAAGATATGGACAAGCTGTCAAAGAGACTCAGGGCCACCACATGTTTACTGGACCCGTGTCCCTCCTGGCTTGTACTGGAATCCTGGGAGACGACACGAGGCTGGCTTCAGGGCATTGTCAACGCATCTCTGAGTGAGGGGTCCTTACCTACCATCTTGAAAGAGGCGGTGGTGAGGCCCCTCCTCAAGAAGCCGTCCCTGGATCCGGCATTATTAGAAAACTATTGTCCCGTCTCCAACCTCCACTTTCTAGTGAAGGTTGTTGAGAGTGTGGTGGCCCAACAGTTTCCATGACACTTGGATGAAGTTGACTATCTAGATTCGCGCCAGTCCGGCTTCCGACCCGGGCACAGTACCGAGACGGCATTGGTCGCATTGGTCGATGATCTCTGGAGGGCACGAGATAGAGGATATTCCTCTATCCTAGTCCTATTAGACCTCTCAGCGGCTTTTGATACCATCGACCATGGTATCCTATTACACCAACTGGGGGGGTTGGGGCTGAGAGGCACCGTTCTACGGTGGTTCTCGTCCTACCTCTCTGGTCGGTCACAATATGTGTTGACGGGGGGGAAGAGGTCGACTTCTAGATCCCTCTTATGTGGGGTCCCTCAGGGGTCGGTCCTCTCGCCCCTGCTGTTCAACATATATATGAAGCCGCTGGGTGAGATCATCCGTGGTTTCGGGGTGGGATATCATCTGTACGCTGATGATACCCAGCTGTACATATCCACCCCGGACCACCCCAATGATGCCGTCGAGGTTATGTCCCGGTGCTTGGAGGCTGTACGGATCTGGATGGGTAGTAACAAACTCAGGCTCAACCCGTCCAAGACTGAGTGGCTGTGGCTTCCGGCACCCCGTTTCAGCCAGATTATTCCAACTCTGGCCATTGGGGGCGAAACACCAGCCCCTGTGGAGAAGGCACGCAATCTAGGTGTCCTCCTGGACTCCCGGCTGACTATGGAAGACCAGGTGGTGGCCGTGGCCAGGGGGGCATTCCATCAGGTACGCCTGATGCGCCAATTGCGTCCCTTACTGGATCGGGGAGCCTTACGCACAGTCACTCAAGCACTCGTCACATCTCGACTTGACTATTGCAATGCTCTCTACATGGGGCTTCCCTTGAAGTGCACCCGAAGACTACAGTTAGTCCAGAACGCGGCCGCACGGATAATTACGGGAGCGCCTAAACACTCCCATATAACACCTGTCCTACGCGAGCTCCACTGGCTTCCTGTGGTCTTTCGGGTGCGCTTCAAGGTCCTAACGACCATCTTCAAAACACTCCATGGCTCGGGACCTAGCTATCTGCAAGACCGTCTCCTGCCCCATACATCCCTGGGACTGACACGCTCCCACAGAGAGGGCCTCCTCAGGGTGCCGTCGGTCGGGCAATGTCGACTGGCGGCGCCCAGGGGGAGGGCCTTCTCTGTGGCAGGGCCAGCCCTTTGGAACGACCTGCCCCCTGAAATCCGCACCATTCCTGACCTCCGCCTCTTCCGCAAATGTCTTAAGACTCACTTCTTTCAACTAGCCGGCCTTGCGTAACCCCAGCACCGCCAATTATAAACGAGGGTTTTAAAAACGGTTACAACACAGGCATCTAATATCTATGTATTTGTATTTTGTATTTATTGATTTAATTCTATGTTCGCCGCCCCGAGTCCCTTGTTGTGAGATGGGAGCGGGTTATAAATATGAAAAATAAATAAATAAATAAAAGAATTTCCAACATAAGAAGGTTGGGTTACATGTGTGCAGATTTAGCCCAGAATTTCCATAATTACATGAGTTGTTGATAGCAACTGAGCTTAAAAAGGTAATTAATATGTTCTTTTAGAAAGCTAAACAGGAAAAGTAAACATGCTATTGTTAAAACAGGGTTTTTAATATTATGTAATCAAATATAGATCTAAAATTGATTCCATTCAATTGCCCAGGGACGTTTTTAAAAATTGTATCTGATTAGATCAAGACATGGTGAATATGGAATATGGAAGGACATAAAAATGGATTTAAATAGATGGAAAAAATTAAATGTATCCTTAATGGGAAGAATTTCAGTAATTAAAATGAATGTACTACCTGGAATGTTATTTTTATTCAGACTCTATTGGTATTTATTAGAGATTCCACTTTCAAACAGTGGCAGAAAGATATACCTAAATTTATTTGGCAAAATAAAAAAACAATAATTAAATATACGCTGCTACAAGATTCTAAAGATAGAGGAAGTCTGGGTTTTCCGGGTGTTAGATTATATTATGATACTTCTTGTCTGGTATGGTTAAAAGATTGGATAACTTTTAAAAATTCAAGGTTGTTAGACTTCGAAGGTTTTGATTTGAAATTTGGGTGACATGCCTATATGACAAAGTAAAAGTTAACCCTGGCTTTAAGATACATGCTATTAGGCAATTGATTACACATGTATGATGGACATATAAGAGAAGATTAGCTGATAAAGTGCCAATTTGGCTATCACCTTGTGAAGCACTACATAGGTCATAAATAACTTTGGAATGTAAATGGATGACATATCGAGACTTACTGATATTTGATTTATATTGATATTACAATACAATACAATAGCAGAGTTGGAAGGGACCTTGGGGGTCATCTAGTCCAACTCCCTGCCTAGGCAGGAAGCCCTATACCATTTCAGACAAATGGCTATCCAACATCTTGAAGACTTGCAGTGTTGGGGCATTCACAACTTCTGGAGGCAAGCTGTTCCACTGATTAATTGTTCTAACTGTCAGGAAATTTCTCCTCAGTTCTAAGTTGCTTCTCTCCTTGATTAGTTTCCACCCATTGCTTCTTGTTCTGCCCTCAGGTGCTTTGGAGAATAGTTTGACTCCATCTTCTTTGTGGCAATCCCTGAGATATTGGAACACTGCTATCATGTCTCCCCTAGTCCTTCTTTTTATTAAACTAGAGATACCCAATTCCTGCAACCGTTCTTCATATGTTTTAGTCTCCAGTCCCCTAATCATCTTTGTTGCTCTTCTCTGCACTCTTTCTAGAGTCTCCACATCTTTTCTACATCGTGGCGACCAAAACTGAATGCAGTATTCCAAGTTTGGCCTTGCAAAGGTATTATAAAGTGGTATTAACACTTCACGTGATCTTGATTCTATCCCTCTGTTTATGCAGCCTACAACTGTGTTGGCTTTTTTGGCAGCTGCTGCACACTGCTGGCTCATATTTAAATGGTTGTCTACTAGGACTCCAAGATCCCTTTCACAGTTACTGCTATTGAGCAAGGTACCACCTATACTGTACCTGTGCATTTCATTTTTTTTGTCTCCTGATTATTGTCTCCTGATTGCTTATTTGTACCCTAAGACTATCATAAGTACTATACTTATGATTCTTGATGAATATATCTTGCCTTTTTATGTACACTGAGAGCATATGCACCAAAGACAAATTCCTTGCATTTCCAATCACACTTGGCCAATAAAGAACTCTATTCTATTCTATTCTATTCTGTTCTGTTCTGTTCTGTTCTGTTCTGTTCTGTTCTGTTCTGTTCCGTTCCGTTCCGTTCTTTTCTGTTCGACTCAAAAAGGGGTTTAAGATAAAGTGGAGGACAGTGGAGTAGTGATCTGGGAATAGGGGATCTAGTCATCACACCCCTGTCATGGACAGATCACGCTCTCCTTCGGCTCGACTTTCCGATCGCCGCACCTCACCGCGGGGAGGCGGAACCGGATATTCCTATATGGTTCCGCCCCAGGCTCCTGATGGACCCGATAAGGTTCCAAAGGGAGCTTGGGCCAATTCCTGTGGACTTGCCCCGCGACTCGACTGAGGACCTAGTGGCCGCATGGTTAAGTGCGGCCATGGGGGCCTTGGACCGAGTCACGTCCTTGCGGCCTCTCTTGCGGCGACGAACCACCTGGGCTCCTTGGTTTACCGAGGGGCTTAGGGGGATGAAGCACCACAAGAGACGCCTAGAGAGCAGATGGAGATCTTCTCGCTCCGAAGCCGACCGAACACTAGTGAGAGACCATATTAGGACTTACTTAGTGGCGATAAGAGTGGCCAAACGTGAGTATTGTGCCACTCTTATTGCATCCGCAGATAACCGCCCTGCCGCCCTGTTTGGGGTGACCCGCTCCCTCCTTCAACAGAGGCCGCGGGAAGCCCCTTTACAGGGTCGAGCAGAGGAATTTGGGATTTATCTGCAGGAGAAAATCACTCGGATTCGGAGCGAGTTACCCTCCATCGACAGTGGCCCAGTCGAGCGGGCCGAGGCTGTTCTTGTGACACCATCTTGGGAGGAGTTTGATTTTGTTACCACCGAGGATATGGACAAGTTGTCAAAGAGACTTCGGGCTACCACATGTTTATTGGACCCGTGTCCCTCCTGGCTTGTACTGGCATCCTGGGAGACGACACGAGGCTGGCTCCAGGGCATTGTCAATGCATCTTTGAGTGAGGGGTCCTTGCCTGCCGTCTTGAAAGAGGCGGTAGTAAGGCCCCTCCTCAAGAAGCCGTCCCTGGATCCAGCATTATTAGAGAACTATCGTCCCGTCTCCAACCTCCACTTTCTAGTGAAGGTTGTTGAGAGTGTGGTGGCTCAACAGTTTCCGCGACACTTGGAGGAAGTTGATTATCTAGACCCGCGCCAGTCCGGCTTCCGACCCGGGCACAGCACCGAGACGGCATTGGTCGCGTTGGTTGATGATCTCTGGAGGGCGCGGGATAGAGGATATTCCTCTATCCTAGTCCTATTAGACCTCTCAGCGGCTTTTGATACCATCGACCATGGTATCCTATTGCGCCGACTGGGGGGGTTGGGGCTGGGAGGCACCGTTTTGCGGTGGTTCTCATCCTACCTCTCTGGTCGGTCGCAATATGTGTTGACAGGGGGGCAGAGGTCGGCCTCGAGACCCCTCATATGTGGGGTTCCTCAGGGGTCGGTCCTCTCGCCCCTCCTATTCAACACATATATGAAGCCGCTGGGTGAGATCATCCGTGGTTTTGGGGTGGGATATCATCTGTACGCTGATGATACTCAGTTGTACTTATCCACCCCAGACCACCCCAACGATGCCGTCGAGGTTATGTCCCGGTGCTTGGAAGCCGTACGGATCTGGATGGGTGGTAACAAACTCAGGCTCAACCCGTCCAAGACTGAGTGGCTGTGCCTTCCGGCGCCTCGGTTCAGCCAGATTATTCCAACTCTGGCCATTGGGGGCGAAACACCGGCCCCCGTGGAGAGGGCGCGCAATTTGGGTGTCCTCCTGGATTCCCGGCTGTCTATGGAAGATCATGTGGCAGCCGTGGCCAGGGGTGCGTTTCATCAGGTTCGCCTGATGCGCCAATTGCGCCCCTTACTGGACCCGGGTGCCTTACGCACAGTCACTCAAGCACTCGTCACCTCTCGACTCGACTACTGTAATGCTCTCTACATGGGGCTTCCCTTGAGGTGCACCCGAAAGCTGCAGCTAGTCCAGAACGCAGCCGCGTGGATGATTACGGGAGCACCTAGACACTCCCACATAACACCTATCCTGCGCGAGCTGCACTGGCTTCCTGTGGTCTTTCGGGTGCGCTTCAAGGTTTTAACGACCATCTTTAAAGCGCTCCATGGCTCGGGGCCTAGTTATATGCGAGACCGCCTCCTGCCCCATACATCCCTCAGACCGATACGCTCCCACAGAGAGGGCCTCCTCAGGGTGCCGTCGGCTGGACAATGCCGACTGGCGACACCCAGGGGGAGAGCCTTCTCTGTGGCGGGCCCAGCCCTCTGGAACGACTTACCCCCTGAACTCCGCACCATCTCCGACCTCCGCCTCTTCCGCAAGTGTCTGAAGACACACCTATTTCATCTAGCCGGCCTAGCGTAACCTCCATACTGACTATTAGATAGTTTTTAAACTTGGGATTTTAATTCGGTTTTTAGCGCAGGGTTTATTTATTAGAATAAGTATTTTAAATTTCATATATTTTATATATTTTGTATGTATTTTAACATCCCTGTGCGCCGCCCTGGGTCCTAACAAGGAGAAGGGCGGGGTATAAATTTAATAAAATAAAAATAAATAAATAAAGACAAGAGAACGACTAGTAAGTGAAAGATTTGCTTGTGATTGTTTTAATTATTACAAAATTTCTGAAAATTTCAACTTGGTAAAAATTAAATCTGAATTGGACATTAATTTATGTTCTAGAGATGACCACTTGATTTCTGAAGTATATAAAATGCTACTCAAGATAAATCTAGAAGATAAATAAGTTAAAGAATGCTAGATAAATGGGATAATATATGGATAGGGCTAAAATTTACATTAAATTATAGTTTGAAAGAAAACTTTTTTGTTTGTACTTGACCCAAAATTGACAAGTGAACAAGTATAAAGGGATTTCTAATAAGTGCTGGAAATGTAGTCAAAATCCAGGTTCATTTTATCATATGTGGTGGTCTTGCAAATATGTGAAAGCATACTGGATAACATGACAATGCAATATTTGTATTTAAGATACAAATGATAATGCAATATTTGTATTTAAGATACAAATATTAATGAAACCTGAAGCTTTTTTTTTAGGTATGATAGACAAGTCAATTGAAAAACAATGTGGGGTGTTATATGCTCACTCTGTAAAACCAAATAGGGAAGACTATAAAGCACTGTGAAGTGGCATATAAATCTAAGTGCTATTGCTATTTGCACTAATTATAACAATAACACAATTATTACTTATTTTTAGTGGTAGTGGCAGTATTTCCTATAGAGATCAAACTGCTTCCCTGCTTAATGACTTTTAAGGAGGCTGCTCTAGAGACAATTCTAATTAACTAAAGAGTATTAGCAATCTTTTATCTATTGTTAATCATTGTCATTCCTCATTGTTATTTTTATCTTGATTTATTTGGACTTTATATGTTATCTTGTTCAAAATTGTTTACAATATCTTAAGACTTACTCTGGATGTTTTAATGTTTTTATGTCGTAGAAGCTCACAAGATTTCATTGGACTGGCAAGATAAAAATGGAGTCAATGAATAAATAAAGGTTATTTATTAGAAAATCCCAGATCCTATACATACTCAAATTAAAATTAAAAAAAAAGATATGGTGAAGATTGGGATAATTTCAAGAAACGTCTTTGCATTTGTTGAAGGATGAAAAATATGGCATCTACAGTCACATAGTTAGCAATAGTACATATCTTCTACATGGGGAAGCATCATTGGGTTTGCTTTTGCTTCCTTTCTAGCAGGGTTGTCAAACTCGCAGCCCTTGGGCCGGATGTGTCATGCACTGACCACGTCCAACCCGGCTTAGCAAAGGGGGAAAAAGTCTCCATATATCATGTGTTGATGCCGTGACGACACGGGTTTTCCACCCCTGCTTTTTCTAATTCAGAAACTCTGGGGAGTAACATCCATTGCTTTCACCATACAAATTCAGTAGAAAGTGATATTGGATATAAGTCAAACCACCAAGTCCACCCCTTATATTTTACTGCACTTTCTGATTTATTTTTCGGTATTGAAGAAGAAGTCTAATAATCCTTATTAACATTCTCTGCTTTGCATGACCCCGTCTGATATTTGGTAAGGAAATTATACAAAATTAGGACTACAATCTCAGCAATATTATTAGTTCTTTCCCAAGTTAGCAACTTTTTTACATAAATTAAAGCTTTCTTAAAACAAAGCCTTCCTAATGGGAATAGAATAGAAATCCTAAATTAAACAGAATTGAATGGTAGAAATCTTAAATTAAAATGAAAAGAACTCTATTCATGGAAAGGAAACTAGAAGTGAAGAAAAGCTTTTTAATCCAGATGTAGTAGCTCTTGATGAATATCCACAAAGATGTTATTGAACCTGAAGTGGTATTGCCTAAAAAGGCCTTCTTGTAAGCCTTTTTTTCAATGAGTCAGCTCTGAATCACATTTCAGACCTATAATGGAGATATGTAACAACCAGAATATTTTAAAATTATGTCATAGGTGAAATTAATTGAGTTTTACTGAATAAGTTTGGGTAGAGATACTGTGAATCATATTAGTTCTTGCACTTTGAAAAAATGGATTAGTGGCAGCCAAATTAATACATTTTTAAAGGGTTTTGATATTTAATAACCTCTCTGACAGAAATGTTTCTTATATATTAGCAGGGCAAATGTTAACTTACTTAAATGAGCAAATAATGGCCATAACCAAAAGGTCCATCAAGATAAAATATATTATTACTACTTTATTTAATACTGAATGATTTATTATGCCATGACACTGAATCAATTGCTTGTTTCTCTCATAATTCAATAAAGAAAATATTATTTAGTTAGTCTTTTCAAGTCCAATAATAATACAAATGTCATCTTCAACTTAAATTCATGTTAACCATTTGTTATAAAAGTGTTGTTAGTAAAGGGGAATAACTGGCACCCTTGTATGTTAGACTTCTCTAACACCCACTAGTTGTGATGAACTCAAGCATTTTGGTCTAGTGTTTAAGCCAATGGGCTATAAAGGAGGAGACAGTGAGTTCTAATCTTGCCTCAGGGATGAAAGCTGGCTGGGTGACTTTGGGTCAGACACTCATTCTCAGCCCACCTCACCTCGCCTTGTTATGGGGAAAATAGGAGGAATGTCTTAGGTATGTTTTATTTATAAAAATACTAAAAGTGAGATGCAAATAAATAAAATAAACAAACTATGATTCTTATCATATGAAATCAGTCCAAAACAGTTGACTTAAAAAGTGTCCTTAGATTCCCATGTCCATGACACTCTTGTGTACAAATCATCCCCTTTTCCTATTGCGTGGGAGAGCTAATGTTATCAGTAGGGAGATACTTTTGCAGTGGGTACAGACTCCCCATAACCTTGATATCTATGGAGATTCTGAGTCATCCAAGTCATGGTTGTCCCAAAGGTGCTTTTTTCATAACTGAAGAAGCTTCTTGGATGAGAAACGAAACGTCTTCAAAGAAAAACCAGAAAGTCTAGTTGCCTCTTGAAAAAGCACTTTTGGGACATAACTTTGATATTTATGAGTTCACTTGCAGTCTAACTAGGAACAGTGGATGATATATAAGGGAAAGATGTTACAGAAGATTTTGTATTTGTTTTTATTAGTTTGTTAAACATGTACAATATAGCAAGTATAAATATAAACATGGACATGAATGAAAGAAATGAATACAGGAGGCATGCTGGTGCGCTTATGCATGCCCCCTTTATGGACCGCTTAGGAATGGTGTGAGATCCACCCCATTTAAGGTTGAAGCTATGAGGGTTAGAGGATGTAACAATGGAGTCAAGTAGAGCATTCCAGGCATTGACCACTCTGTTGCTGAAATCATATGTTCTGCAATGATGTTTGGAATGGTTTACCTTGAGTTTGTAGCAATTGTTTGCCCGTATCTTATTGAGATTGAAGCTGAAGAAGTCATTGACAGGTAAGATGTTGTAACAGACAATTTTGTGTACTGTGCTTAGATCATACCGCAGGTGGCACAGTTCAAGATTGTCAAAGCCCAACATTTTGAGCCTGGTGGCTCTATTGTGAGTAGAGACTGCAGTCTTTACAGTAATAGGGAGATCAGAAATGGAGGAGTGGCAATGCTAACTAGTAATAAAGGAGCAACTCTGTTATCCTTGGCTTATCAGAAACAACAGAAGCAAAGGGAAGATCCCTAAATCCCATAGCTGTTTTTCTGTCTTTGTTTGAGTTTCATGATGGCATTATTGTTTTCAGTTGCACTGTGCCTATTTTAACTGTTACACTTTATCCTCTGTAAACCACAGAGCTGTCAGGTAGCAGTGGAGTATAAGTTGAATAGATAAATGAAGGATAGGATTGTAAACCTACATCACAATTGATCAGTTATGCCTGACTATGGATAAAGCTTTGTCAATAAAACACCATTACAGGATAGCACATCTGACTAATATGTACACAGGGCCCCATGATAGATTGCGTAGGAATTATGTAAGGAACAATATGTTTAGGATTGAACATATGATATGTTGGCACTCTGACTCAATTTCACAATTCATGGCCAATCAATACCACTCTAATATTCTATGATAAAAAATGAATGTGGTAGAAATGTATTTGTTTCAACGCCTATGAACCAAGAATTTCTGATCACTTCTGAATTGTCAGGACAGTAGATCCTCAATTATTTTCACACTTCAGCTTTTGTAATGTAATGTTATGTATGAGGTAAATCATAATTGATTTTAAACAATTTTCAACATGTCAGAAAGCCAAGGATGTTTTCTTATATGGGGGAGGCTAATACTTTAGCATACAGGATCACCCCAATATTTCTCCTGTTGAAGATAAATCAATCTGGCACCTAAAATCTTCTCTTATCACACTACCTGCACTCTGGAACATCTCTCTGAAGATTTATACAGCTCTCCTGGATTGTTCAACATATTTTTTGGAAACCTGGATTTTCTCCTCGGCCTGGAGTTAGGTTGATTGTTAAACCTCTGCTATTGTTTTGTATACATATGTTGGTATGGCTTTTTTCTGCACATCTGTCCCTCTTCATTTTATAATTTCTTTTTTTGAGATTAAATCTACCCAGGGTCATTTGGGAACTGAGCAGCCTTTAAATCCATCAAAACAAATAGACTTCAATAGCTATCAAATCTAAATGCCCATAGGGAAAATTACAGTTGTTTTACCTTTTTAAAAATTGTTTGCAATGTAAGACAAAAAAAAAAAAAGGAAATAAGGATGGGGAATTGCCTCCATTCTTCCAATTATGGCAGAATTACAAGTGTGAATATTGTGGCCAATTGACATCATTGTTTAAAAGTGCTGAGAGCTGCAGTTTACAAGTATCTAGAGCAGTGTTTCTCAACTTTGGCAACTGGTCTGAAAGTCAACTTCCAGAATCTCCCAATGAGCTTGCTGAGTGTTGAAGTCTAGGCATCTTGAAAGCATCAAGATTGAAAAATGCTGATCTAGAGGACCACAGTTCCCTACCATTGCTTGAAAGAACAAATAAAATAATCAAAATCTGATATAACAAAATAATAATGAACTGTAAAGGGGCTTATATGCCTTGTATCATAGAGCCATGGTGGCACAATGATTAGAATGCAGAATTACAGGCTAATTCTGCCAACTGCCAGCAGTTTGATCCTCACTGGCTCAAGGTTGTCTAATCCTTCAATCCTTCCGAGGTCAGTAAAATGAGTATCCTGTTGATTTCCTGTTGGCTTTGAGAGTTTAATAAAAACATAGGGTAAAACACTTTCAGATACCCTTTCTCCTTTTATTCAAATCGCCTGACATAAAGAGCATTTCTTCAGAACTTATTTTCTATTTCCATGACACGCTCTTGGTAAAGCTAACATTTGAGAGTCTAAACTGAACAACTGACTTTATTTTTATTTATTTGTACCCAACTTATATTATTTTTACAAATAACTCAAGGTAGCAGACATATCCAATATACTCTACTCCTCCCCAAAACCCTGTGAAGTGAGTTAGGCTTTTCCAGTGACTGGCCCAAGAACACCCAGATAACTTTCATAGCTAAACTGACACTAGAACTCATGGTCTCCACTTTTATAGCCTGGGGCCTTAACTAATAGACCAAATGCTACATTTTGGATTTTCATCAAGCAAAATTATCTAGATGTGTGTAACAACTGAGAACATGTCCTGCCTTCATTGTATCACGATAATAGAAGTAAGAAGGTACTACTTGGTGATAATAGAGAACAGATTGGAAGGTAGGATTAAAGTCTATTAACATATACATGTTATATCTAGAGCTTTCCTTTTTCCTTTACAATTATAATTGCTGGAATGCCATGGAAGGCTAAAGTATAGGATACAACACAATAATGATATAGGCATCCAAGTTTGAATAAAAATTGTTGATTCAGGATTCTAAGTAGAACATCTACAAAAAAGGCTTCTAAAGCTTTTCTAAAATACTTCTTCCCAAACTGCAGCCAAGTCATTGGGATCCTGCTGTCCTTTCACAACAGGCTATTATCCCCGTTTTTTATCATATTTGTGCCAAGTTTTTATCAAGTGCAAGATTTGTCTTAATTTCTACTTGATTTCTGGGGTTTGTACAGTTAGGTTTTTTTTCTTTTTTAAAAAGAATGATACAAAAATATTTTGCATGGGAATAAAAGGAATAATCCAAACTTTTGGTTTTCACTATCCATTTATTTTTATATTGTTCATGCTACCATACCTAGTATACTATACTAGTACAGGTAGTCTTTGACTTGACACCATTGATTTACAGTGACTGGTTGAAATTACAATGTCATTGAAAAAAGTGTCATTTGACCATTTTTCATACTTACGAACTTTATCGTATCCTCATACTCATGTGATCAAAATGTGAGCACTTGGCAACTGGCATATATTTATGAGATGCCCTGTCCTGGGATCATGTGATCACCATTTATAACCTTCCTTCAATGGGGAAACTAGATTTGTTTAATGACTACATGATTCACTTATATGCAGTGATTTGCTTAACTCTGGCAAAAAAAAGTCAAAATGGGGCAAAGCTCACTTAACAACTGCCTTGCTTAACAACATAAATTTTGTCCTCAATTGTGTTCATAAGTTGAGGACTCCCTATATACTATATATACTGCTGCCTTTTTGATAGAATGGGAAAGTTATCATCCTATGTACCACTTGCACTTTATATTTTTGAGAATACTCTTGCAGCCAGAATTGTTCTCTTCAATAAAATTAAAAATATTTATTTCCTGAATCTGCAAATGTGAAGCCTAATTTCTGGCAGTGATATAAAACACATTTAATTGCATCCTTATGTTCATAGGTTTGAGTTGGTTTCTTCTTCATCTTTCCTCTTTAGTTAGAAACAATGTGTGCTATGCAAGAGCAACAAAAAGCAAAGACGACAATTTTGTGTTCTCATCTTTAATGTAAAGAATTATTATTTTCATACATTGTACGAATGAAGATAAGATCATAGCTTGATAGCTCCTCTTAGTTTTGCTGAGCGTCCCCTGGGATTGTTTTCAATTTCTGTATCCTGGGGAGTGAGCACTTTCTTTTCTATAAGTTTCCATTTTGAACAATTATTTTCACCGAGCAATTCATCCTCCCCTTCTAACAAGTCCATTCTTGCTCTCCTGATCTTCTGCCTTACACTAAGGTTGAACCTTTCTGAAATGTCTACCCCATGCAGAAATCTTTTGACAATGCGATCTTCTAAAGAATGGAAAGAAATTGCTATAAGTCTTCCACCAGGTTTTAGAAAATGTTCCGCTGCCTTCAAACCTTCATAGAGTTCATGTAGCTCATTGTTGACAAATATGCGCAAGGCTTGAAAAGTTTTGGTAGCTATATGTGCTGGTCTTGAAAGTTTGTCTTTTCGAGCATTAAAAATGGTTTCTGGAAAAGCACCTATTTAAAAAGAAAAAGAAAAAAGGAAGTGAAAATATTTTGGCATTTGAACACTTCTGAATAAAGTTATAATCATTTTAACATTTAACTATGGTAAATATCTGGAAATTGATGCCATTTTAATATTGGCTTTCAAAAATTTTAACAAGCTAGTGATAGTGTCTCTGAATGTCTAGGTCAGGGGTCTGCAAAGTTGGCTCTTTTAAGACTGGTGGACTGAATGTCTAGACCAGGGGTCTGCAAAGTTGGCTCTTTTAAGACTGGTGGACTTCAACTCCCAGAATTCCCCAGCCAGCCTCAGCTGGCTGGGGAATTCTGGGAGTTGAAGTTCACCAGTCTTAAAAGAGCCAACTTTGCAGACCCTGGTCTAGGTTATTCAAAATTCAATCTCATTTCTGGTAATTTTTATGCTGGTTCAAGTTGGCAAGTTGTAAAGAAATATTTTATGAAATTATTTGAATTCATAATCAGCCAAAACAACTTGTTTCAATAAACTGTAGCATCCAACTTCATATATTTTATATACATTTGAAATTAAAATAATCTATTTTTACTTTTCTGGAAGTCTGCAGTCATTTACATTATTCACCTGTTTTATTTGGCACCATGAAATATAATGAACATTAACTGCTGCTGTTTTCAAACAAATGGATTAAAATGTAGTTATTTCATTTCATTTTGTTTACAACTTGCTATTTCTCCTATCAATCTGATTCTGACTTGATGCCAAAGTTTCTTACTAAAATACTTACCAGTGGACAAACATTCCATCCTATTGCTTGCACTGCATTACTAAATAATGGAAATGAGGACTAATTTTGGTTGTTTTTTGAAAGGTTACAGTTGGGTATATGCCTCATTTCCATTTCACAATATGCAGAATTTACACTGAATGTCTACATTTAGATGGAGAAAATGTTTTGGTGTCCACAGCAAGTCATAGCTTTTAAATCTTTTTCATTTTAGATTTATAATTTAAAGCATCATATATATTTCATGTATATATGAAATTTTCCTTTGACTGGAGCTTCTTGGGACAATTAAAATCCTTATATAAGATGCACTCAATTCATATTTAGTTAGGCCATATAATGTAATTTCCCTAAGCATGAATAGACAAAAAAATTATGAGTAAATGAAAAACACATTCATCTAAGGAAGCCTAGTTCATCATAGCATGGATTTATTTGCCTTAACTGCCATTTGCAGAAACTGGGAGCAATTTACAAATCCTTGATAAATTGTTCAGATTATATATTAAAATAATGCATCATTACCATATAAAACCAGATGTTCCAATAGAACAACTCTCATAAAGCATAATTATGTTTTAATTCAATTTATATACCATCAAAACCTAAGGTTTAACTAGAGTGCAGCAACATCTGGAGAGTGATACAGTGACTAGCTGTAATATTAAAAATGGCACCATTGTGAGATTACAACTCCCACCAAAAATGTTATTGCAACTAAAAATGCAGGCCAAAGAACTTGTGTACAATCTAATCAACAATTTTATTTTGTCATATTTTTTGTGGATGTTTCCAAACTAGAAAATTAAATACTCCAATGTTCATTTAAAACCAAAGTGCCAAAAGTGAAACCCACATGTATTTCTCTTGTGGACTCTACACTATCCCAAGACTTGGTTCAGATTTCAGCTTCTTTCCAAATTTAGTCTTTTCTTTCCACTTTTTTTTCTGAATTGGAATAAGGGGTGAAAAACAGCTACTACCATTTTATGTTTTAACTCCCCTACCACCAACTACTTCTTAGAATAGATTCTAGCACTAACCATTTTTTAAGTATGGATCTCAAGATACAGCTTCCCAGTCTGACAAAGCCCTTCCGCTGGCGATGGGAATTATGTTTCTTACTTCCCCAAAACTACTGGAAAATTACATCTGGGTTTATTGTAGCAGGAGGGTTTGTAAAATATGTATGTATTTTATGCCTTGAGGATCTCTTAGCCTAGGAACTATTTTTCCTGAATTTATGATACATTTTTTTAAAAAAAGTATCTCAATTATTTCCAAAAATATGAAGTATTGAAGGCAATTTCAGATGCTTAGCAAGACCTCAATTATGCCAAGCTGAAACTGAAAGAAAACGATAGCTAGCATAATAAATAGGACAATGTTGCATGAGGATAGGCTGAGCGTCAGAAAGGAAAACTATCATATGATTAATTACATTTCCACTCAGGAAGACAGGCATGCCTTTAACTGGAATTAGAGCAGTGATGGCCAACTTTGCCATTTTTGAAATTCTGAAGTCCTCCAAATTCATCAATTGTTTCAATGTTAGTTTCTGGTGCTTTTTCATAAAGACCTATTTGGCAACAATCTGCTTTTCAGACTCCCATCTTCTCAAAAAACCCTCAAAGTCTTTTAGTTGGACCTTTCTGCAACTTCCAATTTCATTGACAGTTTTTGGAATATCTGTTAGAAGCCCATTTTGAGGATATATAGTCCTCATACGCTATGCCTATGAAATGACTGAAAAATTTAATTTGAGGCAAGATAGGGTTTCTAATTTTAATTTAATTTTAAGGATTTGCATGACATATGTGTAGATAATGCTCAGTTTTCTTTCCTCTCTTCATGTCAATTTCTAAGCTCAAATATAACCCTAAAACTCACTGGGGTTCTGATTAGCTGCTTGAAAGAAAGCCACTGAATGGTTATGAATCAAGTGAGAAGACCAGCTGTATAGTGGCAAAACAAAGGAACAGTATTGATAATTCATAAATAAATAAGAATGTGATCTATGTTGAAAAGATTCTTATTCACTTTAAAAAATGCGGCCTCACAATGGAGAGACTCTTGAATCACAAGATTCCTTTGAAGACCTGTATACTCCACGAGTCAAAAAGAGGGCTGTGAAAATATTTAGACTCCTTGCATCCTGGACATAAATTGTTTCAACCCCTACCCTCAAAATGATGCTAGAGAACTGCACACCAGACAACTAGACACAAGAAGTTTTTTTCCTGAATGCTATCACTCTGCTAAACAAATAATTCCATCAACACTGTCAAACTATTCACTAAGTCTGCATTGCTATTAATCTTTTCATTGTTCCTAGCAACCATCTCCTCCCACTTATGGCTGTCATGACAGTTACGACTGTAACTTTGTCGCTTGTATCCTTATGATTTATGTTGATTATTTCCTAGTATGATTTGATTGCTTATTTAATAATAATAATAATATAATAATAATAATTTTTAATTTGTTGACCGCTCCTCTCCCCACAGGGACTCGGAGCGGTGCACAGGGAAAACTAAAACAATAAATATACAAACACATTAAAAACAAATTAAACATATACCTGTGCTAAAATACCCCATTGAAATACTAAAATTCCCAGTTAAAACAACTAAAACCCCATAGAGAGAGACTACCCTAGGTCGGCCAAGCAGAAAAGATGTGTTTTTAGTTTTAGACGGAAGGAGCGGAAGTCCGTGGTCGTTCTAATGTCGGGGGGAAGGTCGTTCCAGAGGGCTGGGCCCGCCACAGAGAGAGCCCTTCCCCTGGGCGTCGCCCGCTGACAGAGTCTAGCGGACGGCACCCGGAGAAGTCCCTCTCTGTGGGAGCAAATCGGCCGTGAGGATGTATGAGGCAGGATCCGATCCCGCAGATAGCTAGGTCCCGAGCCATGGAGCGCTTTAAAAATGATGACTAATACCTTGAAGCGCACCCGGAAGACGACAGGCAGCCAGTGCAGCTCGCGCAAGAGCGGTGTTATGTGGGTAAACCTGGAGGTTCCCAGAATTGCCCGCGCGGCTGCGTTCTGGACCATCTGAAGTCTCCGGGTGCACCTCAAGGGAAGCCCCATGTAGAGAGAGTTACAATAGTCCAGTCGGGATGTCACCAGAGCATGAGTGACTGTGCGAAGGGCGTCCCGATCTAATAGGGGGCGCAACTGGTGAACCAGGCGAACCTGGTAAAATGCCCTCCTGGCCACGGCTGTCACTTGATCTTCCATGGACAGCCGGGCATCCAGGAGGACACCCAAGTTGCGCGCCCCATCCACAGGGGCAAGATGTTCGCCCCCTATGGCCAGCGATGGAGTCAGCTGGTTGAATCGGGCAGCCGGAAACCACAGCCACTCGGTCTTGGTCGGGTTGAGCCTGAGTCCGTTACTTCCCATCCAGATCCGCACGGCTTCCAGGCACTGGCACATCACCGCTACGGCATCGTTGGGGTGGTTTGGGGTAGATATATATAGCTGTGTATCATCAGCGTAGAGGTGGTACTCTACCCCAAAACCACGGATGATCTCACCCAGCGGCTTCATATATGTGTTGAACAGGAGAGGTGAGAGGACCGACCCCTGAGGCACCCCACATGTGAGGGGTCTCGCGGTCGACCTCTGCTCTTCTGTCAACACAAATTGCGATCGGCCAGAGAGGTAGGAGGAGAACCACCATAAAACGGTGCCTCCCACCCCCAACCCCCCCACCCTACGACTATCATTAAGTGTTGTACCTTATGATTCTTGATGAATGTATCTTTTCTTTTTATGTACACTGAGAGCATATGCACTATAGACAAATTCCTTGTGTGTCCAATCACATTTGGCCAATAAAGAATTCTATTCTATTCTATTCTATTCTATTCTATTCTATTCAAATATCAGCTGTGAACAGGAACATTTTCTCTACCTTACTTTTCTATACCAACTACCTCCATTCCTAGAAAGAGAAGAGCTAGTCATGATAATAAGTTGTTTACCATTTCAATTTGTGATACTCACTATAAATAAAACATTAATGAATCATACACTAATTACCTGTATACACATATATTTATTATATATTTGCAACTTAATATATAAATTAATTATTTTGGTTTATATGCTGCTATTATTAGCACATTATAAATATAGGTAGTCCTCAACTAATGAGTATTTGATTGGTGACTGAAGTTATGAAAAGGCTGAAAAAAGTAACTTATGACTGTTGCAGTGTACCCTGGTCATGTGATCAAAAATCAGGCATTCAGCAACCATCTAACATTATCCCAGTTACAGCATCCTACAGTCATGTGATTGCCATTTTCAACCTTCCCAGAGGATGCCCATCCAACAAGAAAATCAATTAGGGTGGCCAGATTCGTTTAATGACTGTGTGATTTGTTTAATGACCACAGGAAAAAAAAGTGCAGTCACAAAGAAGTAAACACCAGAAATTGGCAAAAGCTGCCAAAAACCATGGTCACAAAACCCTGCAACAGTGCTAAATGTCAACCAGTTGTCAAGCATCCAAAATGTGATCAAAATGTGACATTGTATTGTGTGTGTGTGTGTGTGTGTGTGTGTGTGTGTGTGTGTGTGTGTGTGTAGCTGGAAACTTGGAACTGTCATAGGTAGTTCTGGGGAGGTCCATTGTAATTTCAAATAGTCAATAAGCAACTGAACATTAAACAAGTACTACCTCTAATAGTAAAAACCCTACAAACATTAATAAATATATACCTTAGTATTTTAGTTATACTATCTCTTTTAAAAACCCTCTATGAACTTCAACAGATTAGAATATGACATCTAGGCTATTAACTGAAAAGATAAATTTGGTCCTGGAGTGAATTGATGTACCCATTTCCAGTTTGTTTATAAATAGAAATCAAAGTACTGATGCTTTCTCCTTAAGTATTTTATATTTAGACTAGAATATCTCAAGAACGTTGTCTTTTATTTAATGTTGCACTAAGTTTGATAAACAGACAAATATTTTCATATTTTAATAGTGATATTGTTCTATTGTTTTGACTACTTTTCAAACAAATGAAGGTGGATATAAAGGTTGCAAAATAAAAAAGTTAAAGACCACGTGGAAACCAGAGAAAAAGCAAAAGAATTGATTATGTTTTTCCTCCTTAAACAGAAGAGTCCAGACAAAAAAATGAAATGGATAGACAGAAAGATTTCATTCTTCACCACTGGTGGCTCAGAAAAAATAAATAAATCTAATCTTTCTTACACCTTTGCAAAAAAAAAAAAAATGCTGGCAGTGGAAGAAAAATCTGCTTGGTAACAAGCTTTACTAGAGATAATAATAGAACAGAATAGATTTCATTCATAAAAATACCATGCTTCTGGAAGATAAATGATTTAAAATCCCAAGGAGAAAGAAAGTATCTGTTGTTTAATTTAGTTTGAGGATATTCTGATATTGCATAACGACTAAAAAACTCTAATAGATGTGTATGTTAAAATGCACTAAATTGTAAGCTCCGAAATTAAATTCACAAACACTGTGCTTGCCAGCATGCAAGACTTTTTTGTGTGAGAGAGTGTTATGACATACTTTAAAAATTAATTATTGTTAAAGGAATTATTTAATAAGTTTCAGTGACGCAGCTCATATCCTTTCATGGAAGAGGTGTTAACAATTTTTAATATCCAACTGAAATGCTAGAAATTTTTAAATTATTAATTAAAATACTCTGAATGTGGACCAACCTGAATAAAATTTGTTTATCCAGTATGACTGTTTAAAGAGATAAATTAACTTGTATGTTTCAAGTTAAATTCTCATGTCAATTACTACAATTCTCATGCCAATTTGTTTAGTTATTACTAAACAAATAAAAGACAAAGAATATTAAATTTAATTTTTGTTTTTTGATCAGAATAAACAAGTACCCTGGTTTTCCTGAAAATAAGAACTCCCAGGATAATAAGCCTTTTGAGTGCTTGCGCTAAAATAAGCCCTCCCCGAAAATAAGCCCTCCATCAAATATTGCAACACAGCAGCAACCATGAGGTGACCATGCTTGCCACCTCCTGCACCTGGCTTATTTTTGGGGAAACACGGTAGGTATATTGAGAAGCTGAATTTTTTTTTTTCATCATTACAATGCTTTCTTGATGAACTATTATTTTAGATTTCATGATTGAACTGTTGGATTCAGTGTCAAAAATGACTTTTTAAACTATGATTCTTTTTGTGAATAAACACTTGTGTCATTCTAAGACTTTAGTATAGATTGTCAAATATTATATATTATATGACAAATATATTTACTGATATGAGTCATTTGAGATCAGGTTTAGTATACTAGCTAACGGCAATAGACTGGAAACTGGGAGATTGTGAGTTCTAGTACTGCCTTAGGCCCAACGCCAGCTAGGTGATTTTGGTACAGTCACTCTTTCTCAGCCTTAGGAAGAAAGCAAGAACATACCACTTCTAAAAATGTTGCCAAAAAACCTGCTTCGACGTCTTCAGGCAGTTGCCCACCAACCCATACACTCCACCATCATTGGAAAATCTGCCTTATTGTGATTTTGGCAATATAAATTTTTTAACAAATAAATTGATTAAAATTTAGTTATTGCTATTGCTTATCTAATATTGTAAGGCTCATCCTATTAACTGAAAAATAAGAAATTATGAAAAATGATTACATACAAATATTTTCAGTAATCCACAAAGAGAAAAGATGAAATAGAGTATGTTTCCTTCATATGGAAATTGAGAGCTAAGTTAAATAGGTTTAAATAGTTTAAGGGACAAATATCACCTCTTATCCTGGGATATTTATTTGCCAGTAGATGGCAATGTCCATTCTCCAGTAGTTTTGAATGTCTGAGTACCTACACATGTTCAGTACCCTGAAGCTAGCAAAACATTCTCATTCACTATACAATCCTTGAACAACAATATTAAAAGGATCCATTGTGACAGGAGCACTAGTGGAGAAAGTGTAATCACCAAATAAGAGGAAAAAGAGGCATTCTGGGAGAAAATTATGAGCCTTCTAAACACTCTCACATTTTTCAAGAGTTCTGTAAGTTTTGTCCCAAAAGTTGATAAAAGGCTGAGGAGATATTTTACAGATTTGATTATAACTGTTACTGTATAATTCTTGGAAAGGCTGTGTCACCTGCCTCCTTCCTGACATTAACATAGTACTGAAAGAAAAAATATTATATCTAAATTCAGAATTATATAATTTTACTGAAAATTGTGTAAAGATATAGACATTTTCCAAATCTTTGAATCTTTACTTAATGAAACAGCTATCATTACTATCTGAGCCACTGGAATTCTGGAAAGATGTTAAAAGTCAGATTCAACCATGCTAATCTTTATGAATCAATCATCAGTCTCCACAAAGGCAGGTTGATATTTATTTTCTCAAATTTATATGGCCAACTCATCTCATGTGAAGTGATTCTGGGCTTGTACAATAACACCTATTATTAAAGTATACTCCAAAACCATTTAAAAACAATAAAAACAGTAAAGCAGATAAAAACGCTAGAAAACAAATAATAGAGAGAACAAGGTGAATTAATTTGAAAAAAATATATTAGTATTTGTAAAATTATCAACTGTGGGAAACTGCCATAATTATAATCACTATACAAAATGCATACGTTTTTGCTGAGCAGCTTTAAGATCTATTGATTGTTAAGAGGAATTAAATCACACATCTACCAGTTTTTAAGACCACAGATGATGGCTTCCTCTAGGAAATTGTGAAATGGTGATCCATCAATTATTTAATGATTAAAATAATAATAATAATAATTTAATTTGTAGACCGCTCCCTCTCCCCATAGGGACTCGGAGCGGTGCACAGGAAGAATAAAAACAACAAGTATACAAACATATTTAAAAACAGATTAAACCTTATTCCTGTGCTAAAAATTCCCCATTAAAACTAAAACTAAACTAAACTAAAATTTCCAATAAATTAAGTATAATAAAACCCCATAGAAAGAGAGACTACCCTAGGCCGGCCAGGCAGAAAAGATGTGTTTTTAATTTTAGACGGAAGGAGCGGAGGTCCGTGGTCGTTCTAATGTCGGGGGGAAGGTCGTTCCAGAGGCTGGGCCCGCCACAGAGAGAGCCCTTCCCCTGGGCGCCGCTCGCTGACAAAGTCTAGTGGACGGCACCCGGAGAAGTCCCTCTCTGTGGGAGCGAATCGGCCGTGAGGATGTATGAGGCAGGATACGATCCCGCAGATAGCTAGGTCCCGAGCCATGGAGCTGTACAGCAAAATCTGCCTCTTTTTTTTCAAATTCTACATACCCATGGATCTTCAAATATAGGTTGGTACTTATCTGAAGTACCCAGAATAGGCTTTTTTTTTAAAAAAAAGACAATAATAGCAGCAACAATAGGACTATACACAATTAAAACAATTACAAATTAAAAGTCTGGGAGGTGGAGTGTATGATCCCTCCTCTGCACAAGCCAGTTTTATTTTCAACCAGCTTTTGTAAAGAAAAAAGATCATATTCAATGAATCTCCCTGGGAAGATACTTCAAAAGGAAAATCTCAGAATTCAAAGGACTCTATATCTGTTCACCAAATTCATTCAAGACTGGACAGATTTATAGGAGGATGGGATTGCCACAAAATCCTAAGCATTTCTCCAAATGTGTAGTCATATGTTTTATTAAGTCCTCTTAATTTTATTAGTGTCAGTGATTGAAATATCTTACTAATCAGCCTATCTTTACAGCCAATAGATAGCCCAATGTATAAACAACCAACCTGTTTTGTTACAAAATAGGATTTTAGAAATAAAGACAAATAAATGGTTTCATTCTGATAGGTAAAGGCTTCTTGCCTAACATTCCTTCTGTTCTTATCATCTCAGATTTCACCTTGATAGGCAAAATTATAAATGTCATCATGTAAAATCTATTATTAAACTAATCATCATTCGACAATATAAAAAGGGAGAGCATACGGGAGAAAAATAGCTGACATCAGAGCAGGATAGACAGGATTAGATCCCGCACGATTTCAAGTACAAATAGATCCCTCTGGGACATGTGGATTAATATTTTTTCCCTTTCGGACACTGCACAGAATTAATGAGGATACCTGCAATAATGCTGGCAAGCTGCCGCGTTCTGGTGATGGGGTAGATGCTGCGTGCCTGAACAATTGTTGAAGCTATTTTTTTGGCATGCTTCTCCTCCCCATATGTTTTCAGGATGGACGCAAGTGCCTGTTGATCTAAAGCATTCACAACATCAGCAGCAGTGGGCGTGTCACGATACCTACGCACAAGAACAGCCAATTAGTTCACTGACGTCAGCCTCCATTGACAAGGGGTGAAGCTTCACAGCATTAAGTCAAAGTCAAATACACACTTGCTGCATACAAGTACAGAGATTTTACAATAAGAAAACAGAAAGTGCTTCTATCTTTAAAATATCTTTTTAAATGTACAAATAGAGGTTCATTCCCAGCATAACTTTAATATTATGAAGTTGATGAGTATAGCCATAGTTCAAATATAACTCAGAAAGACAAAATATTGCATAAAACTAGAAGGTGAATTCATTTCAGAAGCAGACTTTTTCTCCGAGACATTACATTGCTTTTTCTGTTCCCTGATCAAAAAAGAGAACCTTAATCTCTCTGACCTTTTTCCTCAAATCTAATGTTATGAAAAATAATCTACCATGAAGAAAATGTGATGTTTTTAATGATCACTTAAAGGTCTCACCATTCAGAAATGGCATTAAAAACAAAAACAAAAAAGAATTGAAGCTAATCAAGTTCAGTAATATTCCTAAAATACTAGAGTGGGGGGGGGAGAGGCAGGAAAGCAACATTTATTTTACTTTGCCATTTAAAACTGAATAGAAATACATATATGTACATACACACACTTTTGATTTAGAATGCTTTATGAAAGACGTTTCATAAAACATTGGTCATATCTGGCTACAATAAATATAAGCAGGGCAACTGCATACAGAGGAACTAAGAAGAAAATATAGTTATTCCAATTTCTTTGGGGGGGAAATGGTCAGAAAACCTGGTTTGCATCGACCAGTTGCAATAGTGTTCAAAACAATGAAAAAAATTCTTCAAGAAATTCTTTCAATAGGAAACCTTGAAGGAAACAACCCCTTCAAAATTACTTGTACTGCTTTTATTTTCAAGTTACTTCAGTGAATTTCAACTGGATGGAAGTTGTTGGTTTTTTTAAACAGAAAACCGGATTATATTTTTAGAAATGTTATTATCCACAAAGATTGGTCCAGAGCAATCTTTTCAACATAGCCACTAAAGACTAGGAAGTTTTTAATTCTAGATAACAGCACACCAAAAGGACAAACAGTAAATTAGAGGAATTTAGGTATTTTTCCTTTCTTTCTGACCTTTTCCTCAAATTACAGATTGATGTAGAATGTTATATAGCCATGATGGTGATTGCCACAGGTGGCACCAACCTGGAAGCCAAAACTGGGTGCTGAGGCACCACACAAGGCTCTCAGTGCCCCATTTTGGGCTTGGAAAGCCTCTTCACCAACCTGGATGCAAAAAATAGGTGAGAGGGTGCATACGTGGGGGCAGTGGGGCAGTATGAGGGGTCATACGCAAATACACAGGAGGCAGGGCACACATATGGGGGGTGCAAGCACATTGCATTATGGATGCAATAACAGATGTCACATGCGTGTGCACGTGCTTTCGGCACGCGACAACAAAAAAGTTAGCCATCACAATTATATAGTTTGATTGTTTCCACAATTGTCTAAATTTACCTTTAAGTTGTAATCACAGCAGGTAGCCAAGGAAATTTGGGGTTTAGACAACTAAAAGCTGCTTCAAATCTTTCCCGTGTTAACCTTAATCACACTTTCATTTCAGTTATAACTCTCTTCATTCAAGTTGATATAGAATTGCTACAAGATTCTTATAGTGGTGTTTCTTTTGTTTAGTAATTTTATCTCTTCTAAAAGTCTATGCATTAGTAAATGGCAGTTTAAAATTCTGCAAGCATTATACGCTAGTTCACTGTCATTATATGCAAAAACTCCCATTATCCACAGTCTGGTATGAGCTGCTAAGAGTCAGGTGGCAATTTATTACTGTATTACGATTGATCATACAATCAGACATACATTTAGACTGGATTTGGCATTTTTATTAATCTATTGCAGGGGTGTCCAACTCAAGGCCCGGGGGCCGGATCCAGCCCATGGGTTGCTTAGATCTGGCCCATGGGGCCACCCTGGAAACAGTGAAGGACTGGCCTGCAGTGCCTCTGCCAGCCAAAACAGAACTTGGGTGGTCTATGAGCAGCATGCGCAAGCTCCCTTTTCACAGGCAGAGGGTTGCAGGAGGCCACTGCAGTAGGAAAAAGAGCTCAGAAGACTGTTTTCACTGGCAGAGCACTTGGGCTGCTATAGGTGCCCCCAACATAAGTTACATCAACCTGGTCACAACTGCCCTGACCATGTCCATCCTAGCTCCCTGAGGTCAAACACAACCCTGATGAGGCCCTTAATGAAATTGAGTTTGACATCCCTGATTTATTGTATCCTTCCCAAGTATCTGGAATAACTGTTAGAGGTTGTTGCAGAATATAAGCTGTTCCAAGTAAAGATGCCTTTTGCAATTAACTGATAATATTTTTGTCAATGGCAATGGTGTTCAAGTGGTACTCCACATAACATATCCCACATAACATATCTCCACATAACATATCCCATATAACACCTCTCCTGCGCGAGCTGCACTGGCTACCTGTGGCCTTTCGCGTGCGCTTCAAGGTGCTGACGACCATCTTCAAAGCGCTCCATGGCTCGGGGCCTAGCTATATTCGCGACCGCCTCCTGCCCCATACATCCCTTCGATTGATCCGCTCCCACAGAGAGGGCCTTCTCAGGGTACCGTCGGCCGGGCAATGCCGGTTGGCGGTGCCCAGGGGAAGAGCCTTCTCTGTGGCGGGCCCTGCCCTCTGGAACGACCTTCCCCCCGATCTACGCACCATCGTGGACCTCCGCCTTTTCCGCCAACGTCTTAAAACCTTTATTTCAACAAGCCGGCCTAGCATAACCCCTGTTTCTGACTTTTATAGGGATAATTTTTTAAATTTTAGAGTCTTATTAATTTTAGCACAGGGAATATTTAATTAGTTTTTAACAATTTTGCATTTTTGTATGATTTTAATGATGCCTGTGCGCCGTCCTGGGTCCTTTTTTAGGAGAAGGGGGGGGGGGTGTCTAAATTTAATAAAATAAAAATAAAATAAAATAAGATGTTTTTGTATTGAAGCCTATCACTATTGATACTATATTTGCTTTCTCCTGCCACAGTTGTTCTACTTCTACTAATTACTGTATTATTATGGTTCATTGCAAAGACAGCTAGATGTTTATAGAGTGTATTTCATATTTTAATCTACCTATCAAGTCTTTCAAAGACCTTGGATACACAGATGTTGCTTGATATTAAAATTATCATTGTAGGACGTAAAACTGCCTTTTGAAATTAACCTATAGTGATTTTGTCAATGCCAATGTTTAGATTCTACACCAGATATTTTGCGATGGTACCCAAATGCCAATCAGTTTTGGTACTATATTTGCTTTCTTTTGCTACAGTTGCTCTACTTCTGTTTGAAGATTTGTATTTTGTGATGTTTTCCAGTTCTTTCTCTTTTATTTTGCTTTCTACAGATATTGCCTCATCCACTATCCTGACTTCTTTGTCTTTGTTAGTGACAATTGTTAGGTCAAGGGTATTATGTGCCAGATGTTTGAATGCTTGAATTGCCTCTGCCTCCCAGCAATTTGCCTCCTTGCAACAAACAGTACAGACAATATACACTGTTTGTAGCATTATATTTCAGACTATACTTGTACAGATGCTGTTAAAATTGATGTGCTTTCTGGAAGTATAGTTATTCTCTGCTATTTAAAAGAATAGCACTTTTTAAAAGAATAACACTAAGCCTCTTCAGATCAAGCATTTATTTTAAAAAGCTTCTTCATTTTGTTAAGTTGTCTAGAATAATAATCATCAGCTGTTACAGGCTGCAGGGATTGCTATAGTTTATTGAAGCCTCCGCAAGTCCATTTGCTGCAAAGAGGTAAATTGCTGGGAAGCAGATGCTAAAGTGTTGGGATTGGTGGGTGGGTGGGTCTGCATTCAGTGTATAAGATGCACCTAAATTTTCACCCTCTTTTATGAGGGAAAAGGTGTATCTTATACTCTGAAAAATATGGTAACTCTTTTTCCAGCTTCATTGCAAAGATGACATTTGCTGTCTATTGCTGTCTTTTCAGTTCTAGCTTAGATGCATTCTTTCTTCAGCCCTGGCCTTGTGCAGGCAGAACGGTCCCCTCTCTTCTTTCAACTTTCCTTCTCTTAACCATTGCCAGGTCTTGTTATCTGCTTTGCCTGCTCATTCTGTGTGTGTGTCTGTGTATGTAATGCTAAATAGTACTTTGCCATGTCTCTTTTCTGTTTGTCATTTGGTCTTTCTTTAGGCCAGTTTGGTCTCTTTCATACCAAATACGTTTTCATGATGTACTAACTTCAGTGCATCTTCTTCAAATGCCCTTTTTTCTTCTTGCTGTCTGCCACATTCCCCATTCACTTATGCCCCTTGATAAATAAGAGTCTGTCAACATCTTTGCATGGATGAAGGGCATGATTCACTGTCATTAATTTCCTTAACTTCCTCTCAAGGACTGCTTGAGTTCAGACCACTATTCCACCTGTGTATCTAATGACTAGAATCGCTGAGGAGTTTGCAGCCTTAATGGTAATTCTTCCATTGGATTTCTTCACTCGCACGATGTATTCACTACTAACCTTCTTCTTACCTACTATGTGCTTGATATTATCAGTTTGAAGGGTGCCGCGGTATTATATGACTTTTAATTTTTGATTGGGATATGCCCAAGATTGGATGAAAGATAGACTGCTACATAAGTCCATCCATTCATCCATCCATCCATCCATCCATCCATCCATCCATCCATCCATCCATCCATCCATCTTCTTCACCCAGACTCTTGATGTTATTTCCTTAGGGCATTTTGATTCATTCAGGGTGGTAAGGGTGGCACATTTGTCTAATCCAAACACCATTGTAATGTCATGGTTGTATATATAGACAGGGTTGAGTAGTGATTCTATTTCAGATGTGCTTTTGAGGTTTGATATTCACGGCCTAATGCAGGGCTGTCAAACTTGCAGCCCACAGACTGGATGCGTCACACGCTGGCCACAACCACGTCTGGTTTAGTGAAGGGGGAAAAAGTCCCAATATGTCATATGATGATGCTGTGAGTTTGACACCCTTGACCTAATGTGTTCAGTATTATTGGCAGAGGAATTAGTGCAGTGACAAACAGTAGTGATGACAGTGAGTCTCCTCAAAAGATTCCTCTCCTGATGTTTACTTCTCCCAGTCTATCACTATTGACCAGCAACTGTGTCTTCTAGTGCTATTTCTAATGTTTCTAATGACTCCTTTTATTTCTATGTCCATCACTGGCAGGGAATCAAATACCTTCTTGTAATCAATCCAAGCTACATTCAAATTGGTCTTCCTTTCGCAATTTAAAAATAAATAAATCATTTTGTCAATTAGAAACTGAACTTTTGTTCCTCTGCTATTTGGGCAATTTCCTTTCTGCCCGGATGGGAAGAGCTTGTTTTCAACTACATGCAATCATCCACAACATTAATTAGCAATCTGAAAGTAGTTGGTAAGCAGGTAATTAGCCTGTAGTTGCTTGGTTTTGTCCCTTTTGTTGGATCTCTGATTATCAGGTGCTAGATATTAGCTAATTTTCAATTTCACCTCCTTGCTGTATATTGTTAAACTGCTTGTCAAAGAGTGTATGCAAAACCCATGCAGTTTATCTTCACCTGATGCTGACTATACTTGATTTTCCTTGTCCTTTTCTCCCTACTTTTGTTATTATTATAAGTTCTTTCATTTCAGCTTTTTAAAAATTCTTATCTGCGTCCTTTACCCAAGCTGCATTCTTGTTGCATTTCTTTGGGTTGTCCTACATTCTCGAGTGTGAGATGGTTCATTGCAGTCTCTCCATTGATGGATTAGTAAAAATAAGAGGATCTGCATATAGCGTATAATTCTATTTTGGTATCTGTTGATTTTCTTGTCTATAACTGTTATTTTGTGCTTTATTATTTCCAGTGCTTTTTAAATCGTCCTTGTTTCTAGGAACATTCCTGGTCAGCTTGTTCACATCAGCTGTCAATTCTTTAGCTTTAGATAATAATAATAATAATAATAATAATAATAATAATAATAATAATAATAATAATAATAATAATAATAATCTTTATTGTCATTGTAAAAATTACAATGAAATTGGAATGAAGATGGCCTTCATCAAGATTGTCCAAGACCCTACAATGTCATATTATATTGGTGTAGTATATTTGTGAATTGAAGTAGTGTGGTCTTTGTAATTGACAGGTGGAAAAAACTTCAATGCCCAGATTTTCTCCATCTGTCCAAGACTTTTGGTCTTCTGTAGCCACCAGGACCACTATGGCAAGTTTAATTATTATTTATTTTTATTTATATTGTTTGTATAATTTATTGAATCATTGTCTCTAGGACTATTTTTAACAATGCATATCTATTTATTGTTGCATATACTTGGCAGACTCTATTCAAATATCACACACATGTATGTATGTATAGGATTACATAAATGTAGTTTTCCAGTGAGCCACATAAATGCAAAGAAATTAAAATATTTATCACATTGATACTGATAAACAGCAGTTATTCATATAGAGCAATTTTAAAGTAGATAAAACCATCAATAATTGAACAAACCTAATATAGGTTTATTGTGATTCCTATAAAACAGCCTGGAATAAAATCGTCATTGTCTAATTTGACAGATCAGCAAGATATGCATAAGGGAATGGCTTCCCCTATTTAATTCTATTGTATTCATTATAATCATTCAGGACTTGGTCAGGACTTGTTTCAATTTTAAAAGACAGATTTAGAACCAATATCTTCACTAACATTTATAAAAATTTAACTGGTGGGGTGAGGGATAGTAGGGGGAAATAGAAGAGATTAAAAAAAAGCTGGCACTAAATGTTGAAAATACAGCATAAAATATTATTTTATCAAAGGAAATAAAAACTGATTTATTATACACTGTATTATGCAGAGAGATATAGCAGGGCACTCTGAAGGGAAAATTAAATTCAGCCTGCTATTGAGAAATTGATTACTTAATATTTTTTTTATCAATAGATACCTGTCACCGTCCATTCTCATGTCCAATGGGCCATCCTTTTTTAGGGAAAAACCTCTTTCTGGTGTATCTAACTGCAAAGAAGAGCAACCGGCATCCAAAAGAACACCATCTAAACTTGCTGGCTGTACTCCAGAAGATGTTAATAAGGCTTCTGCTTGACTAAACGATCCTAGAAGAGGCTGTATTTGCTGCCTATAAGAGCACAAAGAAAAATATAAATATATACATTTGTTATTAGTACAGCTACATTTAACAATGATATTCTCCATATTTTATAGGCACATAGTGCTTTATTGTACTGTTTTCTTCTTCTTATGATTGTAACCCTTGCTAGCTGGTTGGTTGGTTGAGTGTATAAATTGAAAAAATAATTAAACAGATAATAATTGACAGGCTGTTTATAAAACGACAACAAAATCTATGGCAAATATCACTGTGGTGTTTCTAATGTTAAACTACTCTAATGATAGTAAGATTTTTACTATCCTGAGAAAATTTTGTTTCTGAATGACATATTGTACCACCTTTCAAAAAAGAATTTTTCCAGGTTCAGCAAGGTTAGATGGTAAGATATATATGCAGTTTTATTTAGGAACTTGTACAACTGATTTTTTTTCTCAACACGGCCTTCAATAATTCTTTTTTTTTTTTTTGACAAAACCAACTTTTGGGAAGTAAACATGAAGAAACAGAATAGCCAAAAGTGAGACTGTAGTGTTTTTATACATCTTTCTCATAGCCAGCAAATAAATTTAAAAAACAACTCTATTATAATTATAAGTTTCCAATGGATGTCTTTCTTAATTATACTATCATAAACCATACATTTTTAAATAAGCAGTAACATATTGAATCCTATGAACTTTTACAGGGAAGATTCATTAAAAAAATAATTGGGGAAAAAGTAAAGGTTTGAAATTATGACAATTTTGGCCAAATTAGTTTTATACTATTCAAGAAGAGTTCATAACTTATACCAATTAAGTGTTTATGTTACAGCAGAATAAATAAAATGAGGCATAATATTGGCTCTATACTATAAAAAATGAATATTGTCTAGGGAAGATTTATTATGCATATTTCAACATTCATAGATACGTAAAGATTTTTAAAGTATTCTTGGCAAATAAAGTAAATTTAAAGTGCTATTAGGTCTTTGAAGTCCTTTCTGTTACTTTATTGAAAACATAGTCTGTACATCTGCCCGGTTATTCTAACATCAAAAGAACCAATGTGTGTCCCAAATGAGTAACAGTTCTTTGAACTAATGCAGGCGTTTTGTCAAGATCATCGAGGTAAATAAAATAATCTTCAGAAGCTGACATAGCGTTAACTATCAACAGGCAACTCATAAATGACTAGTCTTGACATTATTGTCAGATCAATTCCTGAATGAGACTACATAGAGACATTTCTCAACTACTTATCTGAGAAGGGCAAGCGTGAGAGGGAGGGGAGGCAAGGGGAAAAAAAGGGTGAGTAATTTTGAAAAAGGTTAGAACTAAGAATGAACGGGCAAAAAAATTATCTTGCAAATATAATATCTACTAGAAATACCCAATAATTTTCATCCACAATGCATTTGATTATCACTTATTATCTGAAGTATTTCCAGAGGTAATTCCAGAATTTTATAGCCCACTTGATTCTTGTGGAATTCTAGAATAGCAGTTCTATAATCTTCCAGACTAGGGAAAATTGAAGTATTGTGCCAAAATGTCCAATACTACTTTTCTTTCAAAAATGCATTGCTGTATAAAAGAGAGCAAACCTAATAAATAATGCAAGTAAAAATAAGGAACAGAAAAAAACCGAGAAAAAAACATTAACAACTCTTTCTTTCTCACTTTCCACATTTCCAGTTACCATTTGACAGCTCATTGCAGCAACAGGTAATTCCAAAATCAAAACACTCTAATGTAATTTAAAGATTAATATTAGCAACTTAGTGCTGCCTGCCAATACTCAGAATTTTCTGCAAATAGCGTACAGAAGACATTAGGTTACCAGAGAATCTTGTTAACAAACTTCAAAAAGGAAGACAAGTCTAGAGAAAGTTCAAGTTCCTCTCTCCAAGTGGAAATTCATGTGGACATTCAACTGGAACAAGTCTTAAACAGCTAATTTATATCAATTACTTCCAGTAATTTTGGATGGGTTCAACCAATGTTAAAACTTAGAATTCAATTTCTGACAGACCTACTGCAATTAGTATTTATTCAATAGGATCAAGACCTTAGAAATCTCTTTAATTTAGATGGTTACCCTGGAAAAGGCAGACAACATCAGACAAGTTTCCAATTAGGGATGGTAGTTACATCATTTAAAAAGATTGGACTTCTCTTTGAAGGGTAAGTGTATGAACAACATTTATGTTTGCTTTCTAGAGGGAGAAGACATTGACATATACGTATCTTTCTTGCTCCTTTTTTTTCAACTTAAGAGGAAGTTCTGTAAAAATATTTTTGCAATATTTTCCCCCTTCCTGGTGCTGTTCATTTTTGACTCCATTAACATCTTGAAAAGCTAAGAAAACCAAGGGATAAGTATAATCCCCATTGAATCATGTCCCATATTTTGTAACGTCATGCACTTTTCCTTGGTAGAGACATATATCGTATTTTTCAGAGTATGACACACTTTTTCCCGCCCTAAAAGAGGCTGAAAATTTGGGTGCGTCTTGTATGCTGAATGTAGATTTTCCGAAGCTTTTTTCAGCCCTAATGAGGCGCTAATGAATGAAGCGATCTTCTGAGCTTTGCCTGCTTTTCTCATTGCTTCTCTCTGACGATCAGCTGTGCTAGAAGATTTTTTTTATCGCCAAGCAAGGGATAAAAAGTGTGTGTGTGCGCGCACTCAAAACCAGCACTTATGTGACCAGACTAAGGATACTAGCCAGATGAATACCTGGTAAGCAGAATTCCCCACACCCTATTTTCCTCCCCCAAAACAAAGATGCATCTTATATTTTGATAAATATGGTAGTTTATCGTTGCCTGCATGCAGAATATTTTTAAACTTTCCAGTGTACTCTATCACCCTGGTATTCCCCCAAGGTCTTCCTTGATGCAACTAACCAAGCCTTATCAGCTTGAGCCCAGACAAAGGCAGCCAGACACACCAATATTTTCTATACTAGGTTGGTACATAAACCTGGAAATAATCTATATAAATAAAAATGTAAAATAGTTTGTACAAATTCACTAATCTAAAAAACTACTGGACCGATTTACACCAAACTTTCACACAATGTAGCCAAGGACTTCCGATAATAGAATAGCTACTCATTTTGTGCCTCGCACGCGTGTATCGTGTGTAAAGTAAACACAAATAAAAGATACTAACTGAAAAATGTTTTTACTCCCTGTAACTCCGCCCACCAACAGTCATTAACTACGGAGGCCTCTTAGGACCAAAAAGGCACTGGAGTCAAACTATTCACCAAGGCACCTGAAGGCAGAACAAGAAGCAATGGGTGGAAACTAATCAAGGAGAGAAGCAACTTAGAACTAAGGAGAAATTTCCTGACAGTTAGAACAATTAACCAGTAGAACAGCTTGCCTCCAGAAGTTGTGAATGCCCCAACACTGCAGGTCTTCAAGAAGATGTTGGATAGTCATTTGTCTGAAATGGTATAGGGTTTCCTGCCTAGGCAGGGAGTTGGACTAGATGACCTCCAAGGTCCCTTCCAACTCTGTTATTGTATTATTGTATTACAGTAGGTAGGTAGATAGGGGAATAGAGAGAGAGGGTTGCCACAAAGAAGAGGGACTCAAACTATTCTCCAAAGCACCTAAGGGCAGAACAAGAAGCAATGGGTGGAAACTAATCAAGGAGAGAAGCAACTTAGAACTGAGGAGAAATTTCCTGACAGTTAGAACAATTAACCAGTGGAAGAGAAATTGCCTCCAGAAGTTGTGAATGCCTCAACACTGCATGTCTTCAAGAAGATGTTGGATAGCCATGTGTCTGAAATAGTATAGCCATGTGTCTGAAATGGTACAGAACAAGAAGCAATGGGTGGAAACTAATCAAGGAGAGAAGCAACTTAAAACTGAGGATAAATTTCCTGATAGTTAGAACAATTAACCAGTGGAACAGCTTGCCTCCAGAAGTTGTGAATGCCCCAACACTGCAAGTCTTCAAGAAGATGTTGGATAGCCATTTGTCTGAAATGGTATAGGGCTTCCTGCCTAGGCAGGGAGTTGGACTAGATGACCTCCAAGGTCCCTTCCAACTCTGCTATTGTATTATTGTGTTATAGTAGGTAGGTAGATAGGGGAATATATAGATAGGAAGAAATATAGTAGGTAGGTAGGTAGGTAGATAGAGGGATAGATAGGGAGAAATATGGTAGGTAGGTTGGTAGGTAGGGGATAGATAGATAGGGAACAGCACAGTAGGTATGTATGTATGTATGTAGGTAGGTAGATAGATAGGGGGATAGATAGAGAGGGAGAAATACAGTCGGTTTGTAGGTAGGTAGGTAGGTGTATAGATAGATAGCGAGAAATACAGTAGGTAGGTAGGTAGAGGAATAGAGAGAGAGGGAGAAATACAGTAGGTGGGTAGGTAGAGGGATAGAGAAGGGGAAATACAGCAGGTAGGTAGGTAGATAGAGGGAGAAAGGAAGAAATACAGTATGTAGGTAGGTAGAGGGATAGATAGAGAGGGAGAAATACAGTAGGTAGGTATGTTGGGAGTTATATGGTGGTTGTGTGTATGTGTGCAGGTGTAGATCTACACACAGATTGGTTGGCCATTTAACCAGACAGCAACGCGTGGCCGGGTATAGCTAGTCCATTAATAATGATGATATCAGCCACGAAAAGTATATATTAGGCAGGTTTTTTCCTTGCTGTAAGTGACAAGAGGAAAGGCAGGAAATGGGGAAAGGGCATAAACTTTGCTTCTTCTATATTTCTTCATTGGTATTTCAGGGCCATGTTTTAATTGAATGGAACAAAGGAAAAAGATAAGGGTTAGGGCCATGATGGCGAATCTACGGCACGCGTAGCCATTTGTTACGGCATGCGAGGTGTTGCCCTGTTAGCTCCAGTGCGCTGACCAACTGACTTCAGCCTTCTTTTGAGGCTGTCTTTTGCCCTCCGGAGGCTTCCTTGAACTTCCAAAGCCCGAAAAATCGGCCCTACCGGCAAATCAAAAATTCAGGAACAGACTTCCAGTTTGCTCATATGGCCGTTTTTTGCCCTACGGAGGCTTCAGGAGGCTTCCCTGAAGGCTCTAGAGGGTGAAAAATGGCCTTATGGCCAAGCTGGAAGTCACTTCTGTTTTACCTGTAGGGCCATTTTTTGCCCTCCTGAGGCTTCAGGGAAGCCTCCTGAAGGCTCCAGAGGGCAAAAAAACAGCCTTACAGACAAACCAGAAGTCACCTCCAGTTTGGCTGTGGAGCCGTTTTTTCAGGTGTTTATTTTCAACACTATTCTCATGTTAGAAGTTGAAACAAAACAAAGCAGATTTTTTTTGTTTGCATTGAATCAGAATTTTAAAACCTTATAGCTGTGATGGCGAACCTATGGCAGCCGAGTCATCAGGTTCAGCATGTATGCGCACACTGGCCAGCTGATTTTTGGCTTTCTGGAGCACCGGGGGAGTCCATTTTTGCCATCCCCAGGTTTCAGGAAACTCTTGGAACCTGGGGAGGGCGAAAAACGGAGGTTCATTTTCGAAAATGGCCTCCTCTGCCCCCCCCAGGAAATACCAGCTTGGAGGCGAGCAGTACAGCACGTGCGTAGGGGAAGTATGGTGTGTATGTGCACGCATGTACATGTGGGGGCACACTTTGCATTATGAGTGCTGGCACACATTTTTGGCACCCAACAACAAAAATGTTAGTCATCACTGCCCTATAGTGCAGGGCTGTCAAACTCCCATCGCACAGGTCGAATGCATCACGTGCTGGCCATGCCCCCGCCCAGTTTACTGAAAGGGGGGAAAGTCCCAATACTTCACTTGATGTCCCTGTGGTGATGTGAATTTTATACCCCTGCTATAGTGGGTATAAGCAAAATGTAGACAATATGAAGGTCTAGAGCAGGGGTAGTCAACCTTTTTATACCTACTGACCACTTTTGTATCTCTGTTAGTAGTTAAATTTTCTAACCGTCCACCGGATCCACAGTAATGGTGATTTTAAAGTAGGAAAGTCAATTAAATTTAAAAAAGGAAAGTGCTTCAGTATATGACAAAACTCCTACCACCCACCATGAAAGCTGGAACGCCCACTAGTGGGTGGTAGGGACCAGGTTGAGTACCACTAGTCTACGAGACTTTTTCCCCCTGTTGATTATGAGTGCTTATAACTCATGGGGATTCCCATTTTTATTTTGTCATACTGCAAACTTTTTTTTTAAAAAAAATTGTCCTTATTTTGCAATATATACATGATCAGTATAAATTCAGAAATATGAGTGTGGTCAATAAACTACTATGAAGAGAAAAAGCACAGAAGGAATTAAATACATTTTGTAACAATTTGGTATTTACACCAATTCTATTGCTGAGATGTAACATTTCTGAAACTGTATAGAAACCAGTTTTCCTTCTTTCTATATTGAGCAGGAACTCTAATTGGCCAGAAACAGTCATAAAAATTTAACTGGATTTTTGAAAACACAACTGCCAAGGGGTAATGCATCACTAATGGTTTCCAGTGGAATAAATAGCAGTTCTGACGTCAAAACTTTGTTATACTCCAATAACCTTCTCACCTGGGGTTTCAGGTACAGCAAGTTATGTGTCAATTTTAGATAAAGATCTAAAAATAGAATGCATGGCAAATCACACTGTCATTATTCTATCTGACAATATAATTTGTGTTCCATAAATGTTTGGAAGTATAGAAATAACAGTGTTTGCTTCAGGAAGACTGTCTCCTATCCCACTTTATAGTGCATTTTGAACTTTTAAATTAAACCCCCTTCCTACAAAACACTTCCCATTGCATTTTATATTCTCATGTGAATATAGCAAAACAAAAACAAGAAGCAGATGCTGGAAATATATGCAAATGACCTACCAATTGTGCTTCAACTTCCCAGGCTGAAAATTAATCATGCCTCTGCTAACCTTGTTAGTGTGTCAAAAAGAGAAGCCACAATACTTTACACTGCACAAAACTGATAGGCTAGTGAGATAAATGGCTGCACATTCTCTTTTTTACGAGGAAAGAGTTTAGTGCTGTCAAAATCTGTGTTACAATATCCAAAAATACTTTTAAAAATGTTCTGGATTTCTCTACAGAAATTTTTTGGAGAGTACTGTATTCAGGAAGGCGAGTAGAAGATTATAATCTTAGTGTAAGATGAAGTCCATCTGTTCCATGCTTTGTCCTTCTGAACCTTTCTCATATAACATCAAAATACTTGATCAGTTCCACTGAATTCATCAGTGGAAAAAAAAATCAATAGTCATGATTACAGACTCTGCAGAATTATTTTCCCCAATATCCAATGCATATATTTACAACTCCAAGTATCTATAGTTTTACTAAAATTTCCTAGTGTCTAACCTAGGGCCTTCAGGACCTCTAGTAATGCACCCATGGTTGGGCTATTCTTTTTCTTTACACCTTTACTAGCATTATTGACTTCTCTAGAGAGCTAAGTCTTCACATGTGACTGAAGTATTATAATTTGAGCATTATAATTTCTGCCTTAAATGAAAAATTTGGTTTGATTTGCTTGATTATCCATTTGCATGTTTTCTTGGCTATCCATGTTATTCCCAGATGTTTGTACCAAAGCCAAAGCTCATTCATTTGGTCTTCTTATTTAACCTCAGTCCCATTTCCCCCCTTTTTTTTATAGGTATCTTGTACTTTCTGTATTCCTTGATTTTGGGAGGCACCGTTTTACGGTGGTTCTTGTCCTACCTCTCTGGTCAGTCGCAATATGTGTTGGCAGGGGGCAGAGGTCGGCTTCGAGACCCCTCTTATGCGGGGTTCCTCAGGGGTCGGTCCTCTCGCCCCTCCTGTTTAACACCTATATGAAGCCGCTGGGCGAGATCATCCGTGGTTTTGGGGTGGGATATCATCTGTACGCTGATGATACTCAGCTGTACATATCCACCCCAGACCACCCCAACGATGCCGCCGAGGTGTTGTCCCGGTGTTTGGAGGCCATACGGATCTGGATGGGTAGTAACAAACTCAAGCTCAACCCGTCCAAGACTGAGTGGCTGTGGTTTCCGGCACCCCGGTTCAGCCAGGTAACTCCAACTCTGGCCATTGGGGGCAAAACACTGGCCCCCGTGGAGAGGGCGCGCAATTTGGGTGTCCTCCTGGATTCCCGGCTGTCCATGGAGGACCATGTGGCAGCCTTGGCCAGGGGGGCGTTTCATCAGGTACGCCTGATGCGCCAATTGCGCCCCTTACTGGACTGGGCTGCCCTACGCACAGTCACTCAAGCACTTGTGACATCCCGACTTGACTACTGTAATGCTCTCTACATGGGGCTTCCCTTGAGGTGCACTCAAAAGCTACAGCTAGTCCAGAATGCGGCCGCGCGGGTGATTACGGGAGCCTCCAGATACTCCCACATAACACCGCTCCTGCACAAGCTGCACTGGCTACCTGTGGTCTTTTGGATGTGCTTCAAGGTTTTGACGACCATCTTTAAAGCGCTCCATGGCTCGGTACCTAGTTATATGCGAGACCGTCTCCCGAGATCTGGCCTTCTCAGGGTGCCGTCGGCCGGGCAATGCCGGTTGGCGACACCCAGGGGAAGGGCCTTCTCTGTGGCGGGCCCTATCCTTTGGAACGACTTACCCCCTGAACTACATACCATCTCAGACTTCCGCCTCTTCCGCCAGTGTCTTAAGACACACCTTTTCCATCAAGCCGGCCTAGCGTAACCTCCCTCTAAATAGTTTTAATTTGGGGGATTTTAAATGATTTTAGCACAGGGTAGGAATTTAATATGTTTTTAAATTTTGTATTTTGTTATATTTGTTATGTTTTAAATTTCCTGTGCGCCGCCCTGGGTCCTTTTTGGAGAAGGTGCGGGGTATAAATTTGAATAAAATAAAAAAATTTTTTTTTCATTATTAGACTTTGCAGATTATTTGCATCTTCCACTTATAAATTGCAGTTATGTTTTCCTAAATACTGATTAAAAAACAACCACCATCTTGAAGTCATTCCGAAATGCCATATAATTTTATTTTATATGATCATTTGATATTACCATATTTGTTTATATCACTGGAGGTTAATTATGATTTTACAGACCTCACACGGGGGGTATTTTGTGAACCTAATTTGTTCAGCATTCCAGTGGCCATAATGTACCTCATTATCTAACTACTTTTTAACATTACAATTTATAAATTCATAATAGCATCTGTGCTCATGCCAAACAATTCTACCCAAAGTTAATAATTTAAGTATTTTAAGTATTTTTAATACTTTTTGCAGCTTGATATGAATTTCTACTGAATTTCTACCTGAATTTCTACTTTAACTAATGAAGTGAGCATAAGCAGGTTAAAGGCACAAAAATAATGTGAAATTAATCTGAATATTTGAGATATTTAATTATTTTTATAATTATTCTACTTGACTATTGCTACAGGAACAAATGCATATTTAAAATTATTAAACTAAGACAGACTATTCTATAAAATTTTAAAAGGCACTGGTAGAAATGACACAATGATGATATTCAAATGTGTGTATGTGTGTACACACACTCACATACACATGTAAAACCATTCAGCATCATTCAGCAAATACTGCAACAAAGTAAATAATAAATCTTTTTTTATTTGCTGTTCTAGGTTCTTCTGGTTTTCTAATCATCACTATCAATTGCACCACAGGATCCCTTTGGTTATTTTCCTGATCGATTTCAAGCCCTTAGGTGACTTGTTAGCAAATTATTTGGAAAGGAAAAGTGACGCAAAAGATGTGTAAAAGCCTTATTAATCATTAACTAACTTCTACCTTCAAGCCACCTGCTGTAGCCTTTAAGTTGATTATCGAGCAAAAAGACGTCAGAAGCTTGGGAATGTTGTTTTTATACCGGATGTATCATGCCTTTTACTCCAAAATACTATTCAACTATTATCCAGGCTTAAAATATTCACATGATCTGATATTAGAACTTAAAATGTGCATGTGGCCTGCAAAATGAATGGAAAATAAAGGGTCATACTATATATATAGAAAGAGCAGGGAAATACTAAAAACAAAAAAAAGCAGAATTTTGATTTTTTTTAAACATCAAATTCCAATCTGCACAAATTTTAAACACATAGAAAAAGATTAAAATTATTAATATATACATTTTAAAATTTTCCTAATGTAGTTTTTTTAAAGCAAATGTTTTAATAACTTGTCATACATGTGAAACATTTGGAGGTGGGGGACCTAGTGAATTTCCCTAGGACCTCGGAAAAATTAATCTTGCATAATGATATCCACATGCATGCATGAAGCTTAATTGGATATTTCCTGACAGACTGGAGAGTTTAGGCTTTTTGTCAATGATCAGAATAAGTTTGGGTGTGTGCCCCCATATGTATATAAACTGCTGTAATGCTGGCATTAGACAAACCAAAACTCAAAACTCTAAGAGCTCAACTGACTCACAAACATCTTTATCTATGCATGCAACTATTTTTTTTTTTGCTATTTAAATTATAGAATAATAGCATTTGAAATTTGGATAACACGTAACCTCACATGACTGAAAAAAAGTTATTTTAAATCACATTTTAATTTATTAATCAAATCCACTGCTATATACACTTCTTCCCATCTCCACATACATCTAGAAGAATCTCCAGAGCGAATTGGGCGTGTTCATGAGATGTGAAAGAAAATTGACTTATTGCATGAGCACTCCATTCACACGACAATGGATTAGAATCTAATAAGGTTTGCAGGAATAAACTAAAATATTGTAATTCATTGCTTTTTGATTTTTAAACTCCAATAACTTAATAGAAACCATCCATTTGTATATTTTCAATAACTGAGTTTGAGTAAATTAAGCCCTAAACACCTACAATGAAGGTGTTCTATTCATTGTTCCAAATGGTCAGGAATTCTATGTGCTATGAAAAAGTTAGCTAAATTGGTGCTTAAGTATTAGGTTACTATATAGTCCCATTGTGGCGAACCTATGGCACGGGTGCCACAGGTGGCACGCTAAACCATTTCTTAGGGCACGTGAGGCATTGCCCTGTTAGCTCCAGCACGCATGTGTGTTCTGGCCAGATGATTTAGGCCTTCCTTTGAGGCCATTTTTCGGTCGCTGGAGGCTTCAGGGAAGTTCCTGAAGCCTCTGGAGGTGGGGAGGAGGCTGTTTTCACCCTCCCCAGGCTCCTAGAAAGCCTCTGGAGCCTGGGGAGGGCAAGAAAAGCATGTCAAAAGCAGGGGGTTACACACATAGCATTATAGGTGTGGCACGCCCATGCACAACCCCCCCCCCTGCTCTCCCCCCGCTTTTGGCACACAAGCCAAAAAAGGTTAGCCATCACTGATATAGTCTGTTAGATTTCTACAGATGGTTTCCAACTTATGCTTAAAAGAGTTCCTATTTTTATGATATACATTTCTGCCATGAGTCTCAATGACATCAGGAATATGTAGGCGATTAGGCCTTTTAGTGTAACTCTCTAAGTAGTCTTTCTCAAAATGTAAATTTGGTGCTGGAGTGCCTCTGTGGTTTATCGTGGAGATCTGGCAGGTGGTGAGAAAAAAAGAACAAAAATGACAAAACACAAATGTGAGTCCATATTCATGTCCATGTTGTTGTGGCAAAATATTAGTTCTTCTCTGCCCTCAATGTGGACCTTACTTTCTTAACCACTGAACTGCATCTTGCAGCATTGGACCCAATCAAACAAGATGTAGTTTAATGGTGAAAAAAGTGAGGGCCTGCTCATAGGCAGGAAAAAAACCCAAATGCGCATGGAACAGACTAGGCAGTACCTGGCTCAACAGAAATGCCCATGAAAGGGATTTAATTGTCCTGTTGCTTAACTATGAATCAGAAGTATGCACTTACCAAAAAGCCAATGAAGTCCTAGACTTCATCAACAGAGCAATAGTACTGGTCTATACTGCACTAATGAAGCCATGTTTAGTACATCCAGTTCTGGTCACAATAGCAAAAAGATGCTGAGATTCCAGAAAGAGTGCAGAGAGGAAGAAAAATCTTGTCGAAGAGCAATATAATCTTTTAAAATGCCCAGAATAATAATTAAATTAAAAATAGCAACAAATATGATAAGGGATCCAAAGCTTAAACCATATGATGAACAGCCATGGGAATTACATATTAGGGATCCTTGGGTGATCTCCAGCTTGGTTTTCATGCAGACATTTCATTATCCAAACTAGGTAACATGATCAGTGCTTTAGGGAGAGTGATAAAGATAATAAAATTGGCCATGACTCACTTAAGAATCTCCATTATTTAGTAGTGAAAATTCCAATCCCAATTGTAGTCATAAATCAAGGATTACCTGTAAAGCCAGAACTGTTTCATTCATACAGATTTGTCATCTAACATCTAAGAAAGGTGTAAATATTACATTAAGCAAATGATGTGAAACAAATAAACATACATACATACATACATACATAATCTGTCTGTCTGCCTCTGTCTGTCTGTCTAAGTAACACAAGAAAAACAGAAAACAAATAATAAGTGGTATGCCTTAGGTTGGCCAATGACATACTATCCTTTTATACTTATTTGCTTGATTAAAATCTGAAAATTAAATTGATTGTACCTTATAGTCTATCATTTCTGGAATTCTACATAGTGAGCTATGCTATGCAAATATTATTATTGTTTTTAGGTTCCAGCTAAAGAAAATATGGGCTATTATTCTATATTAAATTATCCACTAGCACTTAAACATGATAGCAATACTTGATATAAATTAAATTTGTAAAGACTTTTACTAATGTATGTTTTGCAGATGGAATATGGATCCAAAAGTCAGTTCCTACCAGTTCGGACTGGTTCAGCCAAACCGGTAGTGGTATGCCGGCCTGAATCACTGAACCATTAGAAAGAGAAAGAGAGAAAGAAAAAGAAAGGGAGAGAGAGACAGAAAGAAAGAAAGAAAAAGAAAGAAAGAGAGAAAGAAAGATAAAGAAAGAGGGAGGGAGGGTGGGAGGGAGAGAGAAAGAAACAAGAGGAAGGAACGCATCTCGGAAGTCATCTAGTTCAACCCCTTCCTGCAGCAGGAAACCTTACATTGTCTGGATTATTTTTGTTCTTCTAACAGAGAAAAAAATTGCCAGAAAGGAGAAGGGGTTTACTAGGACAAGGCTACTATGCAGATGAAGGCAGAGATAGTCTGACTTATGACTACAATTGAGCCCAAAATTTTGGTTGCTAAGCAAGAGAGTGGTTAAGTGAGCTTCACCACATTTTACTCAAACCATGACATCTTCTGGTTCTAACTGTCATGCGCAAGCTAAGGAAGAACACCTGAAGGCATGTGTAATGTTCCAATGTACAGAAATTATAGTTAAATGTGTGGCAGAAAGTGGACTCTGGGTGTATTTTTCAAATGCAGGAAGTGAGGTTGAATGTGTATTTATTTATTTATTTATTTTATTAAATTTATAGTTTTAGAAGAGGTGTGTGTGTGTGTGTGTACAGTATATATAGTAGATAATGTATCTTTTTGTGTGCCTATACACACTCTGTACTATGTAATATGTATGTACCCATATGGCATATATACATAAGATTAAATAGTATATTTTGGATGTTCAGAAGTAGTAAATAAATAGATAGAGAAATTGTATCTCATTGAGGCCTTTGAGGCGAGAAGAGGCCAGACAAGGCGCCCCTTGACATGAGTGACATCAAGATGGCCATGTCCACCCAGTCACATGACCACGAAGCCATGCCCACCCAGTCACATGACCAACAAGCCACAGCCAGAACCGGTAGTAAAAAATTTTGAAACCCACCCCTGTAAGGAGCCCATCAGCTGATATTTTAAAACTGAAATTTCAAAAATGAAAGAAATGGTTTATGGAAGCCAATTATATAAACAGTATCAAAATTTTCCTAAAAGTTCTTCAAACATTTATAAATCAGTACATTTTATTCCCACAATGGGTGTCCAAAATAATACAGACAAATTCTGTATTATTAAGCAAGAGAAAAATCCAGCTGACACATTTGAATGTTACATCTTCCTAATTTTTTTCCTAGTGGAAGGGGAAAAAAATCCTGAGTGAACTAAATATTAATAGATTTTGTTACTTCGGTTCTATATAATGAGTATGTAGCCTTACCTGCCAGTGTTAGGTAAAAATTTGTCATACTGGAAGAAATTATGCACATAAATAGCTAAGGATACATAAAATCTCTTTTTTCTTTAGGCTATTCATTTTTCCCCCTCAAAAGGGTAATTCTACATATCATTTTTCAAAATTTGATCGCTGGTACTTGAAATTGTTAAGAGGAAAGTTAAGGAGATAAACCATCTGGTGCAGAGGTTTCTACTGTTTGTAATCAATTCACCTGAAATGAACCCATGGTTATTGAAAACCCATGTATCACATATTTTATGTGCTATTAGCTATAATGGCTAATGTTATATTTTAATTTTATGCACACAACCCCCATTATTATTTAATAAAAACACATAAAAAAACTGGGACTATACATAAATACATCTGTCTTTATCTGCAAGAATAGTTTGGCATCCTGTAAAAACCCCACTGGTTTTCTTACAAAGGTCAGTGCTTTGAAATTATATTCAATTGCCTGGAGTGATCAAGATCAGCAGGGATTATCAGGAATATCCTGCAGATATAAAGCTACAGGTACAATAGTACCTGTTAGCATTCCAGTAAACTTTGCTCTGTAAGTTGTTACTTATTGATTGGGTTCACTGCATTTATACACATTGCCTTTCATCCATGAGCTCAAGATATAAAAATAAGGAGCAATTTCCAACTATTCTAACACAACTCTGAAATAAGTTGGAGCAAAAAAAGAATAACTCATTCAAAAATATCCAGTGAGCATTAAAGTTGAGTAAGAATTTGAAAGCCATAACTGCATAGTATATGATTTTGAGTGGAGAATAAACCCCAAGCACCATTTTTCAAGAGAAACCATAACTTCCCACCATTCAAATTAGGCCCACCAACCTAAAATCTAGTATTGATTTTAGGTAGTTTGTGATCTGGGTATAGTGGCCTTATTGTGTTCACTGAGGTGCTATCTACAGAACTGCCAGAATATTCCTGTAGCGCTTCTCCTTCCTCCTCTCATGGGCAGTCTGGCAGTAGTAGTAGTAATACAGGTAGCAGCAGCAGCAGTTTCTTTGGCAGGGGACACACACACGCCACCGCGCACTAAAGAAGGCTCTGCCCAGCTGCCTCTTTCCTATGCTCCCTTCCCACCAGCGATTCCACTCAGCAATCACCTCCTCTCCGCGTGCCCATCCCTGTGTCTCTTGGGAGCAGAAAATTCTGGGTGTAAATTATTTGCCAGGTGTGCTTATTTGAATGGAAGGGAGTAGAGAGATTTTGGGCGTCAGGACGCTGTCCCTGCATTGAGCAGCTTAACTTGATCTCACCTCCCTGGCGGTGGGAGAATATTAACGATGGCAAGCAGTGGATCCCCCACCCCACAGCATAAAATTCTTCTGGGATAACACAGAGTAAGTCCGAACTGAGGATGAGACAGTCACAAGTGACCACAGCAACCCCATGCCAAGTCAAAATGGCTGTGCTGAGAACCGTATGATTCCTGTTCCAAAGAACTTGCTTTCCAGGCAGCAGGCTTGGCTCTAGCAATCTGAGCCAAATTCCGTATTTCTTGCTTGCATTTACTTTTGATTTGATTTGTCTCCAAATACATACATACATACATCCCCTCGTCTCCCTTCTCTCTCTTGCTTTCTCTCTTCCCTGCAGGCTCTGGAGGGCGAAAAACGGCCCTACGGGCTACCTGGAAGTCCGAAGTTCCAGGTTGCCCGTAGGTCCATTTTTCATCCTTGGAGGCTTCAGGGAAGCCTATGGAGGGCCTCTGGGGAGGCTGTTTTTGCCCTCCCAAGGCTCCTAGTAAGCCTCTGGATCTTGGGGAGGGAGAAGAATGTGTCCATTGCGTGCCAAAAATGGGAGTGGGGTTCATGCGCGCATGCATGGGGGGGGGGGTGCGTAGCATTTGGGGTATGGCACGCCAGTGCACAATCCCCCCTGTGCTCCCCCCATTTTGGCATGCGATGGCAAAAAAGTTTGCCATCGCTGTTCTATACAGTTCCTAGATAAAAGCCACCACTACCATTATCAAATCAAAATAAAGAAAATTGAGTATATGAGTGTGCACATGTGTATACATCAGATTTTAATAATTTAGATTTAATTTATCACTGGCACCACCATCAATAGACCAGTTATGAAACACTGATTCTATTTTTTCTTCTATGTTAAAAGTTCATACTACAACCAGATCTCTAAAATTAATAGAATAATCTTTTTTTTTAAAAAAAAACCTAACATGAAAGAGGAAGGGACATCATCTGCTGTGCATCATTCAGAGTTCACTTTGGTGAGATGGACAGCTATATAAATTTGTACATACATACATTTTATAGTGAATTCCCAAATTCCCATTTCTGAAGGCAATTGATTTCCAATATTGGAATCGATAAAGGTCATAGCCATGCTTTGTGGAGACCACAGAAATTTGTTAAGTGTGTATTTCTGTTGGCTTAATTTTACCAGTGCAATTTTTCAATTAGGCTTTATTTCACCAGGGCAAATTTTCCTATATCATTCAATTTTATTTTATGTGTGAATATGAATGTATGTTATCTATTTATTAAATGTAAAATTAATATATTCGTGAGCTTTGAGCATCATTATACCACTAGAAAAGTAAGATAAACTATACATAAAATTCATAGAAATTAATGTATGCATATATACACCCACTGTATCAGTGCTGATACATAAATACTTCTCATTCATACATCATACTAAAAGTAGCTCTTTTGACACTAGTAATAGCCAAAAATGTGAAAGAACTGCAGCCTCTTGTAATAAAATCATGAAGCACAGTGAAAAAATTGGACTACATTTAAAATTAAAAAGATTAAACGAATGAAAATAGAAACAATTTATCAGGCATGTCATCCTAGAGTTCTCACTCAAGGTACAAACAGGTTTTATTTATCTTACTTTTGACATATTATGAAAAGAGCCAACCCTCTGGAGAAGGATCTAATGATGGGAAAAACTGCAAGGAAAGATAAAGGGACAACCAGCAATCAGGTGGAAGAACTCAATTAAAGTACTGATAGGTGTAACATTCAAAGATTTGAAGGATCAAGTGAGAGAGAGATCATCATAAATAATGTTTCTGTTGGTCACAAGGAATCAACAAAATGATGGTACATAATCCCTCGTCCAACAAAAAATAAAAACTATACTCACGGATAAGACTCAGAAAGTTGTTGAGCTAATTCATAAGCTGTGGGGTCTCTGTCGAGTGCATATATTTTAATACCCTTTGCCTTTTGTAGAATTGCCTTTGTGTGACCTCCTGCTCCAAAGGTCATATCAAGAATATGCTGAAAAGAGGGGGAGAAAAGTCTTGTTACTTATGAATAAAAACATAAATGTTGACATTCACTTCAGTTACTTGTGTATTTATTCTATTTAACAAGCAAGAACTTTTATCTTTCAGTCAACTCCCCCATTGATCCCTATAGGCAAACTTCATTACTCAATAAAATTTGCAATTAAACATAGCTTCATATTTTGTATTAACTTCCAAAACCATCTGAAAGACATTTCTAAGTAATAAAAAATGGATATATAGTATAAAGGAGTTTCAAGTAGCCCCCTAGATGACATCTTCAAAGATTTAAAATTTCACAGCCACATAAATGAACTCAAAATTTCCTACGATTGGTAACAGTTATTTACACATTTGGTATAATTAAATGTGAGCTGGCCTGGTGAACCAATCACATAATCAAATCATTCAGAAGGCTAGAAGGTAAAGCTCGTGTTACATGTTACATGATATATGCTGCATTTTTAAAGCTTTAATAAATAATAGTAATACAACAGGATATTTTGTGATCATTTCATATACATGAACATTTTTTACTTTATAGGTCTTATGATTTAATAATAATAAGTTGGGATTTATTAACCGCACCCTCTCCCCACAGGGACCCGGGGCGGTGCACAGGCATAATTAAAAACAATATACAATAATACAAATATTTCTTAAAATCGAATTAAATAAATCTACCCGTGCTAAAAACATAAATTAAAAACCCATTTAAAATTTATAATTAAAAGACAGAGAGAACTATTCAAGGCCGGCCAGTCGAAAGAGATGGGTCTTCAATTTTACACGGAAGGAGCGGAGGTCGGTGGTCGTTCTAATATCAGGGGGAAGGTCGTTCCAGAGGGCCGGGCCCGCCACAGAGAGCGCCCTTCCCCTGGGCGTCGCCCGCTGACAAAGTCTAGTGGACGGCACCCGGAGAAGCCCCTCTCTGTGGGAGCGAATCGGTCGTGAGGATGCGTGGGGCAGGATCCGATCTCGCAGATAGCTAGGTCCCGAGCCATGGAGCGCTTTGAAGATGATAACTAACACCTTGAAGCGCACCCGGAAGACGACAGGTAGCCAGTGCAGCTCGCGCAAGAGCGGTGTTACGTGGGCAAACCTAGAGGTGCCCATAATTGCTCGCGCGGCCGCATTCTGAACTAACTGAAGCCTCCGGGTGCACCTCAAGGGGAGCCCCATGTAGAGAGAGTTACAATAGTCCAGTCGGGATGTCACGAGGGCATGAGTGACTGTGCGAAGGGCGTCCCGATCCAATAGGGGGCGCAATTTAAAAGGTTTAATAAGTTATAATGGGCAGAAGAAATGAAAAATCTACTAACACTATATTACAAATGTGGCATTTAGACTAGGGGATGCTGCAAATTAGACTTCATCTCTCTTTTAACACTTAAGAAGACTTCAAAAGTTTATTCATTGACCTGGGGCAAAATGCTATCAGTATAATATATTCATATCAATCTCTATATCCAATAGATAAAAGTGATATGATAAGTGATATGCAGGGTCTAGGCGGAAGTCTGTCAGTAGCAATGTATGAGGGCCTACGAGACTGAACCCTGATAAGATTGGGGTGCTACCGAATACTTCGTGGATCTGTTGAGAAGACATCCAGGATTGTATTGGGTTGAGCTGATACTGTAGCAGTAAGCATTTAAGATGGAGAGTGGGTACACTAGAAACCAGATTTTTCACTGAATGTCTCAGTGCTACTTTCAACTCAGGTTGGTGTACCAGCTGTGAACTTTCCTGGACCACAGTGATTCATACCTTAGCTGTCATTCTTTTACAATTATTGAACTGTCTTAAAAGTACTTCTAAGACTTCAGCCTATTATATTTTAAAATCTAAAACAGGTGACTTCATTTTTAACCAATGTCTGCCCATTAATTGGCACAGTATTCCAATCTATTAATTATGACCTACAGGTTTCTAAATTTGGAGCTTGAAATTTGGAACTTTCAGCAAATATGAACCTTTTTTTTTTTACTATATGAGCAAACTGGTGGTGATTGTGCGATTCTTTCCTGATTTCAGTGATAGAATCTCTGCAATGAAATTCTCTATCTGTAGAAGTTCAGCAAGCACATAATTGTTCTTAAGAAAAGATTCTTGGAAAAATTCCTGAATGTGTACTGATTCACTAGTCTTTACCCCCTGACATGTTTGCTTTTGACTGCTATAAATAGCTCAATCATTTTAATTGTTAATTGCTGTATTTTTCATTTTGTTACAACACAATTTGCCATGTTTAGGTTAAGAGTAATATATAAAGCAATAAATTGAAATACATGACTTGTCAAATGATGAAAATGAAGGAGAAAATTATGCAAGCAAATTATGCATTTTGCTTTTTTCCCTCCTAAAAAAAGTTAAGTCACTAAAATATTGAAGCAAAACAAAGGTAGAATATTCTTCAAAACCAGGAAGAAACTACAGATCTGTCAGTTTATTATTGATGCTTGTCAAGATCTGCAAGGCTAACAAAATTAGGAAACAAGATCCATTTTTTAGAAGGATCTTTATTTTTAGTAGGGTAATGTAACCAGTATGGTAATGTATGAATTGTCAGCCAGTGAAATAGCCTTCATGTGACATTGCAAGTTGTCTGTTGTCAGAAGTCTTCAAACATACTGAATATTCATGTGTCAATGAAGCTCAGGTGTATCTAAATTGGCAGGGTTTGGTGCTAAAAGGATTGAATGAAAATTGTCTTGACTCCATAACTTTAGTTTAAATGGGGTTATTTTAATAAATGAAATGGGGAAAAAATCCATGAAATGAGTTCTATTGTTAGCTGGGTTTTTTTCATCACCATTTGCCACACTTTTCCCAATGATGGACAAACTTCTTAAAGTCAACAGAAAAGAATACCACATTGTGTCTCTTCAATCAGATCCTGATCTTCCACCTGTTTGATTCAAACAGATGCCCACAAAATTGTTCTTTCCATTTTGGGAAAATCAAAAGTTCCATGGCTGGACAAATATGGTGAATGGGGTAAAGATGGTGATATCTAGCTCAACAGCTGCCTCTTGAAAAGCTCATGAAAGGTGAGTGTTGTTGCAGCAGAAAATCTTTCTTGTGCTTCCAAACTTGCATAATAAATTTTAAAGGTTTTGAGCATTGCAATGTAATGCTATGAGTTAATAATAATGACAGTTTTCAAGGAAATCCAAGCAAAAAATACCACCTACATCCCCAAAACCCATAAATGGGAAAGCTTGGATTTTGTTGTGAATTTTTTTCAGGTGAAAAAAATGGGATTGAGCCCATATTTCATTGACTGTCATCATGTTGTGAAGAAATTCTTCACCTTCATTTTCGTAGTATGACAACTGCTAGCAAATTTCAGCTCTTAAAGCTTTCATCTCGGTTGTCAGTGTGCAAAGAACCTATCCTGCACAAGCTTTCTGATATTGAAGAACATCAATAACATGACCCACATGCTCCTGTGAAAATAGCAAGCTTGACAGCAATTTCCCTTGGGGTGATGTGCCAATAGTCTTTAATCCATTCATCAAACTTTCTCATGTGAAGCTCATCAGTTGCTGTCAGAGGTTGCCCACTCATTCTTGATCACACAAATCAGTGCTTCCCAATTCACCATCTTTCTATATATTTTTGGTCCAGAGATGAACATTATTCATGTCAATATACTTGCATATGCATATGCAATTCAGTGGCGAATTTTAACTGAAGGGACTTCTTCAGTAGACTAATATTCAAACAAGATGCATTGCTTAAATCATGCCAATGTGTAGTCACTGCAGGCTTATATTTTTTAAACAGTAACACAAATCCTTCTCCTGTCAACTTAAGTGGAAGAGCAGGTGCTAAAAAAATATCAGAGGTTCTATTGCATCAACCCAGTTGGCACTTTTGGTGGCACTGAAAGCATTACTTTTCATTCAACTTTCTGAAATTACCTCTGGGGGCCCTGGCAATTGAATAATTTTATAAAATTAGTTGTTGCACACAAACATTCATTCACTAGGTGTGTAGGAAAAGATAATGTATGATGTGCTTTCATGGATAATGCTAGCATGATCAATGAAAGATAACTTCAGCATAAATAATTTGGGAATTTAAGATCATATACTCAGTTTCCTGGTAGGAAAGAAGCACTACACTCAGTTAAAATTAATGGAATATATGTAGAACTGTATGCCAACCCTAATTTAACTATTGTACTGTACCTCTGCGCAACATACTAATTACAAATCATATTCAAGACAAAAACAAGAGGTTTTTTTATTTCTGTTGTACTTAGGGTTTATTTTTTCGCCTTTTAAAACCTGTACAACTAAATGACATTTTATTCCCATGGTCTCATAAACTCTAGAACAGAGTATTATACGAACATTTCCTGCAATGAGTCACAGTTCTATAGTTATGATATCCTCTCATCTTCTCAAAGGAATGTTATAATTAGTGTGTGACTGTACATTTTAGTTTCTCATTATGTCTATAGAAAAATACTTTGCAATCCCTTATTCCTCTAATTTAGGATAGGCCTATGGATTTTTGTCTTAATTATCCAGCTTCAAGAAAACATAGCTACAGCATTGAAAGTAGATGGTGGCAGCTAGTCGACTTATATTGGTTTCAAAAAGCTAAGTAGGATTGGACTTGGACTGGTTATCACTAGAAAGGTGACAGTATAGATGAGAAGCTCCCCTTGTTTCCAAATAAGACAATTGAAAGCCATTCCTATAGTGCAGGGGTCTGCAAAGTCGGCTCTTTTAAGACTGGTGGACTTCAACTTCCAGAGTTCCCCAGCCAGCATAGCTGGCTGGGGAATTCTGGGAGTTGAAGTCCACCAGTCTTAAAAGAGCCGACTTTGCAGACCCCTGCTATAGTGTATAGACAATACGGACATTTCCTTGAAATTGTCAATTCATTGATTTGAAAGAAACACTTCATGATATGACAAAGCACTTCTGAAGACCACTTCATTTTATAGAAACACGTTGTATTTAAAAATGTATGATTTTTAAATAACTTCTGCATTTTTAACTACTTTTCCATCTCTGAACAAAATTTGCCTCCAAAAATAGTACTTATAATATAAATTCATACTAGGTAATTTTTTTTTCATTTTTCTTTTCAAATTTGTAATTCAAAATTGCTTTTTATATTTCTCTTTGAATATATCTACAAAAAGAACTTAGCTTTAGGACAAACATGGTAGCCTTAGGTTCTCTAAAGAGGTGGTAACAGGTACAATTATGCCCTTGACAACTTTTTCAGTGCTGCTCTCTTTGCTCAACTGGCTTTTTAAAAATGATATTACATTCTTGCAGCCTCACAATATATGTTTTATCACTTGATATTCCTCCCGCCCCCCAAGATGCTTTATGGAAGTATCTTCAAGTACAGGGCTAAAGAATATGATGGCTTACATATTAATCATTTTTCCTGCTAGTAAATGTGTATTTCATGAGCAATTACCCTCATTACCAAGGCAGTTATTTTGTGAGTTAATTTTGTAACTGATCTAGATAGTCTACAACTATTACCTTCCTGTTTTCCAGCTAACAAAATGTAAGGCATTTGACTACAAATTTTTACAAACATATGAGTAAGTTAGTAAACACAGAGATAACTCAAATAATGTGGGCCAAATTGTTTTGATATTTAATAGTCTGCCTATAAGGTTCATGGAACAAGGGCCTGGTAACAAGCTTTTAATGATAGTCCATATTTTATGCAATACTCTATGAGTATGGATGGACCCTTTTCTGTAAGTATCATGAAAGCAAGCCAAACCAACATTATTTTAGGAGGCATTAGGCCCTTGGAAGGACTAAATGTTACCTTTGAAGTATTGTATTTTTTTAGTTGCTTGGTTTGTTCCACCTTGTCTAGAATTCTTTGAATTGGGACAAGTCATAAATATTACAAAAAAGGTTTGCGTTTCTAAACCTGAACTCCTCCTAATACACTGTACTCAGAATTATGTTTTAATTTTAATATCCTATCTTTTGCCTTCGAAATCAGACCTCATGGCATCATTCCACCCTCAAAATTAATTACAGTAGTACTTAAAACCTAAGTATTTTCCATGGAAATTGAGACGCAATCTTACTTCACAAGCAGCAGGAATTACAATCGATTTTTAGATTCAATCTCAGGTGATCGTTACTGCATATGAAATCCTTGAGAGCTCAGGCCCCGGTTAGTTGCAGGCTCACCTGTGTTTAATTACTTTTGGCCATTTGTTCAGATCTGATTGAGTACATATATTTTGCATCCAGTCACTTAAGTAACGTCATCTTGTGGGACCTAAGAGACATTACTTCTTTGTTGTTGCAACTGTACTATGTAATACTATCCCTCCTCCTCCACCACTACCACAGCTACAACAGCCACCACTACCACCACTCTGCCCAATATTAGATGGCACTTCCTGTTGCTTGGAAAACTCTTAAAGATCTGGTTTTTCCTCTTGAAGGCATTTGAGTATCGGAAGCATAGATGACCCGAGAAGTCTTATTAATACGATCATACATCATATTTAACAAATATTATCTATTCCAATATCTTTTGAATCTTTTCTTGAATTTTATCTGGACTGTCCTATTGCTTGTTTACTCTGACTTTATCTTTTACATCTAACAGATCAGAAAATGCCAAGGCCAATAGTAAGATAAGACAATAAAAAATGCAGAACTATCAACACGGTCCATATCCCAGCATACAGAAAAGCAGAATGAACAAATATTATACTGCCAGACAATGTTACATACTTCTATACAAAGAACTCGTTCTTCTTATATTCCTATTCCACAGGTTTACATAATGACAGAAACCCTAGGAAGAGAGACTATAAATATAAAAAAATCTAATAAATTCATTGCTAATATTTCATTTTCTCTCCATTTTATAAAGAGCATTGGTGTTACAAGAATGAGTCACTCTATATCAACTCTGCAAATACTTTGTCTGTTATTGACTTTCACTGTTAAAAAATCTTTCCTTCAGAGTTAAAATTTCCTTTAGTTGGGGAAAAAAACTTATTTTAAAAAACGAACAAAAACTATCAGAAAAAAAATCACAAACATAAACACATATGAGTGTATAGCAGCGCCCGCTTCACCTGCTCCTTCTCAGGAGGTTCCAGGAAGCAGTGATCACAGTAACAGCATTTTGGGTGGCGGCACAGCAATCTCAGGAGCCAAAGCCTTTGAATCAAGTCTGATTGTACCCCATTCCAGATTTTTAACTTCCCAATTTAGTGTCCTGAGAAAAGCCTTCATGGAGAGCAGATTGATCATCTTTCCTTCCCCCAACCCCCCTAATCCGTCTGGATCTGTCAGGCAGCAAAAAGATACAATAGCTGGGCGCAATAGCAATAAGCACTGTGAGACAGATCCAGGCGGATTGGATTGTGTGGGGGAAGGGAAGATGACAGATCTCTTCCCCATTAAGTCTTTTCTCAGGACGATAGATTGTTAAGTTAAAAACCTGAAATGGGGTACAATCAAGCTTGATTCAAAGGCTTTGGCTCCTGAGATCACCGCGCTGTTACTGCAATCTCTGCCGCCTAGAAACCCACACCCACCCAAGAAGGGGCAGGTGAAGTGGGTGCTGCAGGGATCACGTTAACAGCATTTTCGGATGGCAATGCGGCGATCTCAGAAACCAAAGCCTTTGAACCAAGCTTGATTGTACCCTATTCCAGATTTTTAACTTCACAATCTAGAGTCGTGAGAAAAGCCTTCGTGGAGAGGAGATCGGTCCTCTTCCCAATTGGGAAAGAAAAAGAGTGTTTCAGGCAGTGGGCAGTTCCAGGCTGCAGGGATCGCCTGCCGCCTGAAACGTGCTTTTTCCTCCCCGATTGCAAAATGGGCCGTGCATGCCTCCTGGCCAGATCCATCTCCCAGGCCAGAAGCAGAAGCCGACCGCCCTCTGACTGAGTTGTCTGAAGAAGAGGGAGTCCAAGTGGAAAACCACCTTGTCTTACACCTTCTGCACAGTGGCCGCTTCACCTGCCCCTTCTCCAGATGATCCAGACGGCTACATTTGGAGTATAAGATGCACCCAGATTTTCACCCTTTTGTTTGCAGGGGGAAGATACATCTTATACTCTGAAAAATACAGTAATTTGAATAAATACAAATTTTGCATGAAAAAGTAATTATACTCCTACATTTATTACCTTAACTTTCTCAAATTAGAAGAATCAGGTGCACTAGATCAGCTGCAAATGATTAAAATATCAGTTGAGATGAAAGGGGAGGAATTTGTTTTATTTAAACATTAGGTACTTCATTTGATTTCCTCTTTGTTGTTGAAGTGTGTGGCACTACATTGCCTAGATTGAAAGAACAATCTGAGGCCTGGTATACATGTCTATAAGTCTGGGAAGGATTTGGAAAGCTCACCAAACAGTCAGATATCAATTGATTCACCATCCAGAAGATCATCTATAAACAGAGATTTCAAACAACGTCCAGTTTGCCCAGGCCAGTTCAGCTTAGGAAGAAAAGATGAAGAAAAACTGATTGAACCCCAAAATTCCATCAAGTGACCTACAGATAACTCTCACTACTACTGATGTGAATGAAAGTGCATGAGTCTAACATTAGAAGCTGCCCAAATTACATCTAAGTGGGTTGGGTAGTATGTATGTGAAGAAAAATCATAAAAATCATCAGGGCAAAATTAAATTTGGTCATGAATACTTAGACAAAGACTAGGTTTTCTGAATCAATGTGCTCAAGGCACAGCAAAGCAAAAAGTTATTTGGCCATAGTACTAGAAAACATGTTTGGCAAAACTAAGGGCATCATTTCATCAGAAGAACCTAACACCAACTATAAAGCATAATGGTAAAAATGTTATAATTTGTGGCTGCTTTGTTGCATCAGAGTCTAGGCAGTATTATAAAATCTACTATTAATTCTCCATAACGTCAAAGGATAGTTGTGGATGTGAGATCATCTGTCAGAACACTGAAGCCCGAAGCTGGCTACATGAGAATGACCTTAAACATTCCAGTAAATCTACCAAGGAATGGTTGGGATAGGGGGAGAAATTAAGAGTGTTGGAATAGCCAAGTCAAATTCTGGATCTAAATCTCATCAAAATGCAGTGGAGTGATTTGACATGGGTTCTGCATGCGGAAAAAAACAGCTCAAAACTTGCACAGCTGAAAATAATTATGTATGGGGAAATGGAAAAAAAAATTCCAATCGATATCAGAGACTGGTACACAGTTGTAAGAAACACCCAACTGAGGTTGTTTCTGCCAAAGATAGCAATGCCAAGCAATAGTGCCAAAGATATATTTGGTTTTTCTACTGAAGGGAATAACACATCTGTTGATTTGTGTTAAACAATTGCAAAGTCATGTTTTCCTAGTTTTTGTTCAATTATATCACCTTCATCTTTATATATTGTATGGATGAAAATAAAAGATTGATATGTCCACTTATGTTAAAAAAGAAAAAAAACTTTATGTACGGTGTACTTATTCTTTACATGACTTTAGCTGTTATGAGAAAGTAGAGGGGCTCTCTTATCTTATTTTCCAATGTTGCTTTTTTTCTATATCGGTTAGAACTTTATCAAAGGAACTCTCAGAAATCCTTTTTAATTTGCTCAGGATATATCTGGATTGCCCATAAAGAAGGAAAAAGAAGTACTGCAACCATTAATTCTGCCTTTCCAATCCCAAATTCCTTTTAATAGACAATCAAAAGTATCCCACTTTTTACCGGAAAAGGTAGGCTTCAAGAGAGCATTTGACAATTAAGATTGTACATATCATTTAAAAATGAATTATAATCACATTTAAAACCATACCCCCCTGGAGGAAAGTTTCCAATCATCTTCCAGCTCAGGAATCTTTTTGCTCTTCTTGGTGTATCTTGCCAACTGCCAAACATATTCCTCTTCTCCCTCCACTTAGTCTGCTTGAATTGGCTTGTGTAGAAGCAAAATTATATGGTAGAAAGAGCAGAGTAAACAGTAATTCATATCTCTCATGCCTATGAATTCCTGTGTTGTGCTCATTCATAATTGCATGCAGGCTCAGGGGGCTAACAGAAGTGGCAGCTGGTATAAGGATCCTGCAGGTGCTCTTATAAGAACTGACACTCTTATTATCCCCTGAGTGTGTAGCAAGTACAACAGGGAGATGGAAAATGGAGAGATGGCATATCCTTGTTCTGATTGTTTTCCCATAAGCTTTTGCTCCTTGGGCATGCTACTGCTAAAATAAAGAAATGAGCATATTTACAAAGTGCCAGCTTAAGCAAAAGGTATCAATTCTTCTCTAGTGCTGGCCAAAACTTAAACAAGCTATTTCATTAAAAGGCTTAATCTTCATTACATCTATACTGGAAAAGTATGTAAAATGCAAAAGAAAAACCCAGCAACAATGAGCATTATCAAAACTATATCCAGATACCAAAGACCAACCACTGACAGAAGACACACAAGCTGAATTAATTAATTTTTACTTTGAAAGTCACAATTACAGAGCTTTTTTGAGTAGTATATGCACAATATATGCACAGAGATGGAAAAACACAGAGATATTGACAATGAAGAAGGGTTACGAAGATGACAGAACTTGCTGAAATGGCCAAATTGACTTGTCTGATAAGGGAAGAAACAATAACTACTTTTATAAAAGACTGGAAACTGTTTCTAGACCTTTTTTGGGCCAGGAAAGAAATGAATTAATGAACTTGGGTTTTATTGATGGAAAAGGGTAGTTTTAGAAGAAGGGAGCAATGATAGATAGTTTGGGATATTGGAATAATTACGTTTCAAATTGCTGTAAAGAAAATTGGAAATCACTTTTTTATTAATTTCTCAAATTTCAAATTACGACAAGGTAATTATTTGAAATATGTATAAAGAATGCAGCAAACAGAATCAAAATATGATTAATTAATTACATTGCCACAACAATCCATTTATTAAAAGACAATAATTGTTAAAGGGCTTTCTTGATGAAAAGTGCATATATTCTTCTTCTACAAATTGTTTTATTAGATTATTTTCAAACTTTGGCAGAGAAGCTTATTTCACCCCAATGTCATTTAATAATTGTCAACTGCAATCTATTCAAAGTAAATAAATGGAAGCAGTATCATTTTTCATCTGGGACATATATAGTCTTTTTCCTGTCAACTCAAGTTCAACTCTGGACTCAATTTACAGCTCATCTGAGTTTAACATATATAAAACTATTGTAAGAAAAATTTCACACCCAAACAATAATATGTCATAGAAGAATTAGTAGATCATGATTGCAAATAATAATCTGTGTACTGAATGATAAAATTAATTTAAGGAGAATAGGTCATAGCAAATAATTCTGGGATGTAAATCTGTTCTTTAGAATAACATCATATCAGTTATATGAATATTATTAGAATTTCATTTTTAAAGAAAATATTTAAATCACGTTAGAATAAAATAACATACAGCCTCAACTTTTTACTTTTACATACTTTACATGTACTAGCCATTTCTATAACAACAAACTTATCTAATCAGCAAACCTAAAGTTTCATTTATTTTAATCTCAAGTACAGAATTCAAAAGCAATTTCCAAGTAGAAATTAACTTGATCTCTTAGCAATATATTTCTGTTTGTGAAAGCCACTGATCGAAAAGTTTTAATCCATCAGCAGAGAAATAGTAAAACATGAAATGCTGCAAATTGATAAAACAAGAAAATTCCATTCATTATGTTAACATATTGAGAATATATATTTTTATATGGTCAGTGCACATGGGTTTTTAAGTAGATAAAAGTCTATTCAACAACATGGTAGGTACCCTGACATCAATGGATAAAAAGTAAGAGTCAATAGGTACTGTAACCTCATTATCTACATTGGTTGAATAACATATTCATAGCTCCCCACTACTTGACAAAATAATTAATACATACATGGTACTTCTTCTCTTAGCACCCTCCTATCTGTTCAAGATCCAAAACTCATTGTCATTTCGATTCAGATCTTGGCAAAATAACTATAAAAGACACTTCCAGAATTTTATTAAAATATTTTATTTTAACTGTGATCAAATAAGTCAACTTTATATTCCTTTTTCTTTTGCTTGTGACAATATTAATCTTTAACTTCAAGTTGCTGTTGTAGGATTGGATTTCCATTCAAACTGTCTCCCATTTTAAGATTTCTTGTGTATCCAAAAGTCGACCTTTATTTTAATCACTTGGTTTATTATTTATATTTTTTGTATTTCTAACTGTCATCTGTTTTATAATCTTCAATTTCTTTATTTTCCAATATTTCTCAGCTAGGAGAATCCTGTCTATCCATTAATGGTCCCATATTGTTGTCTGTCATTTCTTTATAATCTTTTTCAAAAAATACATTTATATGTACAGAGATTACTGGTGTCAAATTAGCTCTAGGTTTTTATCCCAGTTTTTCAAAAATCCTTTGAAATGTCTCAAGTGTAAAAACTTTACTGTCATTTTGAAATTTTCACATTTCTTTTTTCTGCCTGGAACTTTATTCCCCTCTAGTGGCTCATTTATATATTCATGAACTCTTGGGATTCTTTTGTTACTTGTTTTTTCAACTTTTAGCCATGATAAACAATTTGTGTCCCATGGAAATATTATTTTGTTTATTCAATTTTTCAGGAGTCTTAGTAAATCTCATAATGGTCCAAATTTGTCTGTCCTCGTAATCTGTTTATAACTTTCTTAAATTCTTATTCAGATTTTTCCATTTATTTTATATTTTTTTCAAATCAAATCAAACCTTTATTGTCAATGTACAGCAATGTACAGTGTACAATGAAATTTTAATGAGCCTCCCTTGGTGCAGCCCCCCACAACACAAAATACATCTCAATAACTCAATACATGAAAGAAATAGAATCACTAAAAAAGTAATAACTAACACACATTGCCATATATCTATATGCATGTAACATTATATTACATTGATATGAACATGTTGCACATTGCATTGGCCCTGCAAGTCTATCATATTAAACCTAATTGTGGTGTTAGGTTGCATTCAGAAGTCTGACAGCCCACAGACAATAGCTATTTTTCAGCCTATTCGTTCAGCTAGCTATGCTTCTATATAGGAGAATAAAGAAGTGCTGACTAGAGTGTGAATCATCCCTAAGGATTTTCCTCATTCTGTTGAGGCAGTGGGTCCTGGCGATTTCATCCAGTGGTGTCAAGGGACAGCCCATCATTTTTTGTGCTCTGGTCATCACCCTCTGTAATGTCTTTCAGTTCATGGCTGTCAAGCCACCATACCATACCGTTACACAATATGTAAGGATGCTTTCTATCGTAGACCGGTAAAAGGAAGTCATCAGTTTAAGTCATCATTTTTTAAAGCTGCTAATTAACTTTTATTCTATTTTGGGATGAAGTTTTACTCACCAAGTGATTCTTCAAATTTGTTGTTTAGAAGACCTCTTTTAGCTGTAAAATAATTATAAATCCAAAGCTGAGATGCCTGAACCTTGTATCTTTAAAGGCTCTGAAGCAGGTTAGAGTTGATGGTTTCCTTTCCCCCCCTGTACTCAAGCCCATAGGATAACTGCTATTCTGGAATCTTGTGAGAAGTAGCTGTCCAGAGTATAAGTAGTCAAACTCTCTTATTCACTGTCTGTTGGTTGTCACCGTGTCGTCTATTCTACCTTTGATTTGCTATTTTTCCTCACCCAGAAGTTCCATTTTAAAAATATCTTAAAGGTGCATTAAATGACAGTATAGAATATGAATCAGTACTTGTTGGATTAAATGCTTATTCCTTTTTTGTAGCTTAATATAAATTTCACCTTCCAAAATATTTAAATATTAGTCTATTTCTATATTGTATTTACATCTATATAAATAAAAATGTAAAATAGTTTATACGAATCCACTAATCTCAAAAACTACTGGACCGATTTACCTCAATTTTTCACACAATGTTCACAAGGACTTCGGATAATAGAATACCAACTCATTTTGTGCCTACCACATGTGTGTCATGTGCAAGGTACACAAATGTAAAATGTACCCACTGAAAATGTTTTCACCTCCCTGTAACTCCTCCCACCTGGCATTTCCAACAGTCAGTTCCTCAAAAAGACTGTACAGAGGCCTCTTAGGGCCAAAAAGGCACTGAGATAGCAAACTCCCAGGTGGCCCATAGAGGGGGAGAGGAAGAAATACAGTTTAATAAAAGAGGGATTAGGGGAGACAGGATAGCAGCCTTCCAATATCTCAGAGGCTGCCACAAAGAAGAGGAAGTCAAGCTATTCTCCAAAGCACATGAGGGCAGAACAAGAAGCAATGGGTGGAAACTAATCAAGGAAAGAAGCAACTTAGAACTGAGGAGAAATTTCCTGACAGTTAAAACAATCAATCAGTGGAACATCTTGCCTCCAGAAGTTGTGAATGCCCCAGCACTGCAAGTCTTTAAGGAGATGTTGGATAGCCATTTGTCTGAAATGGTATAGGGCTTCCTGCCTAGGCAGGGAATTGGACTAGATAACCTCCAAGGTCCTTTCCAACTCTGCTATTGTATTATTGTATTACAGTAGGTAGGTAGATAGGGGATTAGAGAGAGAGGGAGAAATACAGTTTAATAAAAGAGGGACTAGGGGAGACAGGATAGCAACCTTCCAATATCTCAGGGGTTGCCACAAAGAAGAGGGAGTCAAACTATTCTCCAAAGCACCTGAGGGCAGAACAAGGGGTGGAAATTAATCAAGGAGAGAAGCAACTTAGAACTAAGGAGAAATTTCCTGACAGTTAGAACAATTAACCAGTGGAACAGCTTGCCTCCAGAAGTCGTGAATGCCCCAACACTGCAAGTCTTCAAGATGTTGGATAGCCATTTGTCTGAAATGGTATAGGGCAGTGATGGCTAACCTTTTTTGGCTCGCGTGCCAAAAGCAGGGGGAGTACAGGGGTGATGTGCACAGGTGTGCCACATCCATAATGCTATGTGCATGACCCCCTGCATTTGGCATGCTTTTTACGTCATCCCCAGGCTCCAGAGGCTTTATAGGAGCCCGGGGAGGGTGAAAACAGCCTTCCCCCACCTCCAGAAGGCAAAAAACGGACTCAAAAGAAGGCCTAAATCAGCTGGCCAGGGCACACATACACACTGAAGCTGACAGGGCAATGCCTCGCGTGGCCTAAGAAATTGTTCCGTGTGCCACCTGTGGCACCCGTGCCATAGGTTCGCCATCATGGGTATAGGGCTTCTTGCCTAGGCGGGGAGTTGGACTAGTTGACCTCCAAGGTCCCTTCCAACTCTGCTATTGTATTATTGTATTAGGTAGATAGGTAGGTAGATAGAGGGATAGATAGAGAGGGAGAAATAAAGTAGGTAGGTAAGTAGGTAGGTAGGTAGGTAGGTAGGTGGATAGATAGATAGATAGATAGATAGATAGATAGATAGATAGATAGATAGATAGATAGATAGATAGATAGAAACACAGTAGGTAGGTAGATAGGTAGATAGGGTGATAGAGAGAAATACAGTAGGTAGGTAGGTAGGTAGAGGGAGAAAGGAAGAAGTATAGTAAGTAGGTAGGTAGGTGGATAGATAGGGAGAAATACAGTAGATAGGTAGGTGGATAGATAGATAGGGAGAAATACAGTAGGTAGGTAGGTAGAGGGATAGACAGAGAGGGAGAAATACAGTAGGTAGGCAGGTAGGTAGATAGGGGGATAGAGAGGGAGAAATACAGTAGGTAGGTAGGTAGGTAGAGGGAGAAAGCAAGAAATACAATAGGTAGGTAAGTAGACAGAGAGGCAGAAATACCGTAGGTAGGTAGGTAGGTAGGTAGGTGTATAGATAGATAGGGAGAAATACAGTAGGTAGGTAGGTAGAGAGATAGATAGAGAGGGAGAAATACAGTAGGTAGGTAGGTAGGTAGGCAGGTAGGTAGAAATATAAAGGAAGAAACATAGTAGGTAGGTAGGTAGGGGGATAGATAGATAGGGAGAAATACAGTAGGTAGGTAGGTAGGTGTATAGATAGATAGCGAGAAATACAGTAGGTAGGTAGGTAGAGGGATAGAGGGGGAAATACGGTAGGTAGGTGGATAGAGGGAGAAAGAAAGAAATACAGTAGGTAGGTAGGTAGAGGGATAGATAGAGAGGGAGAAATACAGTAGGTAGGTAGGTTGGGGGTTATATGGTAGTTGTGTGTATGTGTGCAGGTGTAGATCTACACACAGTTTGGTTGGCTATTTAATCAGACTGGGCCACAGCAACGCGTGGCCGGGTATAGCTAGTGATCTCATAAATTCAAATAGGCCTGTTAATAAAGCAAAAAGAATCAGAGCTCCGAATATTGAAATTATTCCTTGATTTTTTTTCACAGCATGATACTAATGACTCAAAAAAGTTGCTAAGAGTTGATATTTACTTGATAGCATATAACCAATCAATTAATCAACAAATTAATGTTTCTATTCTAATTAATATATGAAAAGATAACATGAGGGGACACAAAGGTAAGAATCTCCAGCATTAAGAAAATGCTTTGAAAATTTGATGTAAGTAGTATGATTTGTAACCAAGACAATGTTGTAGGATGAGGCACGTAAACTAATCTTTCAAAAGATATGCTCCTTGGAATTATTACATCAGTTCAAAAGCAGATAGGTTAAATATATCTGTATTGATATAAAGAATTGTCAATCTGTTTTCAAAGCTAAAATGGAAGGGGAAAGAAGAATAACTTTGAGTTGAATAGGCAGCACTTCACTAAGGGAAATGCTATATTCAATTATTGAAGGACTGTAATGGTCAAGATAACTCTCTGGCAGAAATAAACTAACATTCTCAAGGTCACGTTTCAAATAGTGTAGGAGTATGAAAGTATTTTAGAAAAAAGAATTGCAGACTACAGGATTCAGGTGACCCTGAAGGCACAGCTAAATCACCAAGTGGCCACATGACTGCAAGGAATATAAATCCTTCCATTTTCCACCATTCAGTAAGAAGAAGCTTTTTGCCTTTTGAAAGAAAGCACCTTTGAGACAACCATGACCTGGAAGACTGAGAATCCCTATAGACATTTAACATTCTCAAATAACACTATTCAGAAAGTAATCTGTTTAAATAAGCATCTTCTTTACATAAAATACATGACAGTCACTAAAATACCAGACTACAAATTCATTAAAAAGAGAATCAATTTCAAAGAGATCATTTTCATAAGTGTACTATAAATATGTAACATATTTTAGGAGGAAAATAATTATTTTTACTTTTAAGACCTATCTAGAAGTCCCAAAAAATTAATATTTTTGAGGATCCTTCATAAAAAATATAGTTCATTTTACTTTCAAGACCAAAGGTTTGAATAATCAAATTAGTCAATAAAGCAGCAGTGTGAAAAACACAACTGATGGATTAAGGTGATATTACCATTCAATTCTGAGAAAGAGAACAGGATGATGAAAAACAATAGCAAGATCAGATAAGTTCTTAAGTATAATGAAGAATGTGTTCATAAGTATCGCACATTTGATAGAAAACCATAAGCGTTTAAAATAACGAGATGTCACCATTCATTCATTCATTCTCATTGCCACTTGTTTTCAAGATATTAGAAAAGTAGCTATACATTTAAAAATAAGCAATCATGGCAAAGCTGCAATGAACAGAACAGTATCTTTATAGTACATTTTTTCCAGTGGTTAGAAATATAATGCTTCCAAACACCAAGAAAAGATTTAATGATCTCCAATACACTGTAATTCAAGATACTCATATTCTCATCTTAGATGCAGATACAATACTCTGATACATAATTAAAGAGAAGAACTTATTGTGATTTATATGTATGTAAGGATAGTTGTACAAAAATAATAGTATTCCAAACTTCTAAGAAAGAATACGATTCTTTTTTTTTTGCCTCAGTATATCTATGGAAGTTAAACTTCCTTTTTCAGGTATATGGTGACTTAATAATAACAAGGAATCGAATGAAAATACTGAAATCCTAAAGCACAATGAAAAATGAGGCAATGCAGTTTTTACAATACAGTAGGCAAAAAAGGTTCTATGCTATAAAATATACATATTTTCAAACCCATAAACTGGATTAAAAAAAACATTCCAAAATGTAGAGGTTTCTAAGGTAAGACATGCAGACAAAAAGAAGAATGCACCACATAATTCTTTTGGTGACAGCTATTACAGAAACTCTTAAAAAGACATATTAAGGAATCAGCTTTGCTTTGAAGCTAACTGCCTTAGATTTATCATCAAAATGCAACTATATTTCTTTTTAACAAAGCAGCTTTATTTCAAACATAGCTGTCTGTGTAAATAGCAACAATTGCACATTGAATTTCCTTTATGAAAAAATGTTTCTAAAGTGTATATAATAATCTTTTTATGTGATATAAAGATGCTGTCCTATCTTTTGGTACGTTAAAAACCAGAGAACAGGAGGGAACTTACCTAGTCTTTCAATTTTATGAGGTAAGTTGTACTTCCAATATCTTATTTCACACAGATGAGATCATTTTACGTTTCTTTGTTAGGATTTGCTGGTTTGGATTAAAGGCTACAATATCTAAGGTTGATTTAATTAAGCAAATTAAATATTCAATTGCTACACAGTAATCATTATTCAGTGTTTAGCCCACATATGCAGTATTCTACTATTTATATAGTAATATATCCTTCCCTATTATAAACTCAACTGCTTCAATGCATTATAAAATACACAATTGAAAGAGAATTTCGGAAAAGGTTACAAATATTTGAATATAATGTTCTTTAACTCAAAGAAAATAAACATACAGAGCATTAAAAGCATGCCATATATATTTCAAAGTCTCAAGTGAGGAAGGTCATACAATTTATCAACATGATGTATATCAAAAAGATGTAGTCATACAATCCCTAGTTTTCTAGCAACACTTCTAATTTATGCTCTATTATACTACTGATTCAATTAGAAATACTTTAAATATGAAACATTGTTAAATATTTAGTTTAAACGTTTTAAAATATTTTAACAGAATTTCCCAAAATGAAATGCAAATTTATATAATACTGCTATTATAAATAGGATTTAGATATAAATTCATCTCATACTAAGATTGTTTATTAATTGCTGCTTATGCCAGTGAATAGTTATCTAATAAACTATTTGTACATAACATGCTCATTTTCCCTTAGATATTATTAATTGCAATTTGCATTAAATGATTTTAAATATGAATACCTTTTTAACAAAGATTAGTGCCAATTAAAAAAAAATACACTTATTATTCTGTTTTGTTCACCATTAAAATAAAACTTAAGTCATAGAAATAGTGCTTGGCAGAATTGCTACACTGTTCAAACACTCCTATTATCTTCTACTTAGTTCTGTATGGCAAGTTAGTTCTGTATTCATTTACACATAAAAAGTATTACAAAGCACAGATTTGATTTAGTCATATCAAATTCAAAACTTTATTTCATATCATTTGGAATTCAAGTTAAATTCAAAGGGAAAAAGCTCAATTTGCACCGACTTAAATGAAAATCAGGGGTTGTTAAGCGAGGACCTCAGATGATTGCAACTTGCAACTTGCTACTGGCTTCCCAAAAGTCAATGGGGCTTTCTGGAAGTTGCAAATCCAGGACTGTAAATTGCAAATCTAACACATTTTGGTGAAAAGTCCCCTTACTCTTAGATTATATAACAGCACAACACACCATCTTATACAGAAAAAAACCCAAATGAACACTATGATAGATCTGCAGAAAATGTGCAGTCATAGCTATAACTTCTCACAGCATTAACTAAATTAATTGTATAAATGATAGAAATGAGAAGCTGTATTCATAGGGCTGTGCTAATCCTCTGAAAGAGATATTCGAGAATGAAAATAACTCCTATTTCTCTCAGCCAAGCAAAGCTTGGATACATACACAAAGACCAGTCAAAAGTCATGGCTGCTTTAACAATGCAAAAAGAGGTGCTTCATACAAACACTAGCATGTTATAAAGGACATATTTCATATGACTTACAGTTTTTCACTATTTTAAAATCAATATAAAATTGATATATCCTCTGAGGAAAATTTCTTGAATTCTTCTAAATCAACTGATTTTATATTTTTTAATCTTTTTAGCAAGCCATCTAAAGTATTTCCAATTTTCTTCCTAAATAAAATAAGATAGAAATAGCATTTAACTTTGTGACCTTAAGGAGGTAATTATTATAGACATGGTAGGATTTTTGTTTTTGTTTTGGACAATTGTTGCTTGATGTGGATTAATATTGTAATATAAACAAATAAAATTATATTTTGAGACAAAGATAAAATGAAATGAGATGAAAAATATAACTGTACACTGGCACACATTAAAAATGAAATTCTGTTGCCTGTTCACAAAAGAAAATATAATGTATATTTTACCCATAAACATACATAACACATATATGCCTACATCCATACATATTTATACATACATACATCCATACATATTAATCACTGTCAATTTGGAATACACAAGGAGTCTTGAGAGTTCATAAGATTGATACTATATGGAACAAAACTGTGACTGAATCTAGATGTTCTGCTTCAGATACCATGAAGCTTCCTGACTAGGTAACGAGGAAAAGAAGATCATGAAGAGATGTGTAGCATCCCAGATAATACTGCAGACCCTGCTCAAGCATTGCTTATATGCTATGTCCTGGATAGAAGGAAAAGAGCTAGCAATAATCTTTTCTACCATCCTCACCACTCTCTGCACTGTGTTCCTGTCCAAAGCAGTAATGCTTCCAAACAAGACAGTAATGCCAAATGACAGGATGCTCTTGATCATCCCTCTATAGAAAGTGGTAAGGAGAGGGAAAGATGTACTTTTCTCATGTCATTCAGAAAATTCAGGAGCTGCTGTGCCCACTTCACCAGGGTCTCACTGTTGAGCAACCAATCTAGCCTACTCATTAGCTGTACACCCAGAAACTTGATGTTGCTAGCCACCTCCAAAGGAGAATCTTTAATACACAGAGGTATGTGACGATACCTGCCTTTTCTGAAATTGATGATGATTTCTTCAGTTTTTCCTATATTTAAGAAAAAGCTATTTTAATTACACCAGTTCACAAAACCCTCTACTTCCGTGTAGTAACCACCCTCATTGTCATCCTGAATAAGGCTCACAACTGTTGTGTCATCCGCATATTCTACAAAATAGTTGGTGGCAAACCTTGCACAACAGTCATGGATCATCAGGGTGAACAACAGTGGACTTAGGACACAGCCCTGAGGAGAACCTGTGCTCAAGAAAATGGTGTTAGAAATATTAGTCCCAACTCACACATACTGGGGCCTATCAATAAAAAAAGAAAAGAAAAATCCAGTTGCACAAAGGAGTATTAAAGCCTAAAAGTCAGTTTGTATACTAGATGCTGAGGAATGATTGTATTAAAGGCTGAACTGAAGTTGACAAACAGCATTTGCACGTGAGTATTTCTTTCCTCTAAGTGTGTCAAGCTCAGATGGAAAACAGAAGAAATAGCATCCTCTGTAGAGTGATTTGGACAGTAAGCAAACTGAAGTGAATCAAATGCTAGAGGGAGGCTGGATACAATAATGTCCTTTATCAGCCTCTCAAAACATTTCATAATGATGTATGTAAGTGCAACAGGACAATAATCATTAAGACCCATAATCGTAGACTTTTTTGGCACTGACAAAATAATGCCCATCTTAAAACACAATGGGACCGCTGTCTGATGCAATGAAAGATTGAAAATGTCTGTAAGAACACAAGCCAACTCGTCTGCACGTCCTAAGAACATGCCCAGGGATATTATTTGTACCTGCTGCTTTCTGAATGTTAACTTTCCACAATGTCCTCCGGACTTGCTCATCGGGATGGGACACAGCTTTCCTTGCAGGTGTGTTATTTGATGCCTTGAATCTTCCCAAAAATGTGTTCAGCTCATTTAAAAACTCCACGTTGCCCTTACAACACAACAGTCACCTTGTAGTCTATAATAGCCTGGATGCCTTGCCACATACACCTGGTGTTCGCTGCCAGCATATCACTGGATTGAAAAGTTACATTCCTTTCAACATCTTGTGAATCTCATATCATCTATGTTTTTTCATTACCCCTCACAACGTTTTTAAGGCCACAGACATGCCCAGAGCCATTTTTATTCATTTGTTTACAATGTTTGTCCGAGTCATGAAACTCTGAGTGGTATATAATAAAGAGGTAACAAAAATAATGAAATATAACATATACTGAAAAAATTCATTTTGAACAAGTTTTAGATATCAGCTATAAGCAAAATTCTTTATAAAAACTATTATAAAAGTGAAATATTTACTTTTTGCTAACAACAAAGTCATGTTTCTGCAATTATTCTGACAAAAAAAAATGTATGAATTAAGTGGGGGAGAGAAAGTCATTGCACATTTCTGATAATTGAAATTTAGTGGAAAGGTCTGGGAAAGCAGGTCAGTGAACCTGCTTTTCTTTTGATCTTTTATCCTTGTGGGTGCCTGGATATTTCTTTGGTAAGAAAAGTTTTGCTGGATGAGTCAGCAACTGAGTCATAGGCAGTTTGAAGCCTGTAGTGCTATAGACTAATTGGTAACAGTTTCAAATTTAATTAAAATACAGTTGTCAGTTCAGATTACTGATTGACAATCCCATGGAAGTATTTCTTTAGATATTTTGTTTTAATTGTTCTGTTATATTAATGGTGTTATTGTTTTCAGATCCAAACCTTGTTAAATAAGAAAAATGCTGCCATACTTTTCCTTTTTCATTCATTACTCCCAACTTATTTCCTAACATTCTCCAGTGGTACAAGAACCACAATCCTTTTAGCCATGGTTAGTTTTGTAGCATTGCCTCATGGTCTAACTTTTTGTTTAACCAACATTCCTCTTTGGTTTTCCCTCAACATGATTACTGAATTTTTATGGCTTTAGGAATGAAAGAATATGGCCTTATCCATTCTAGACAATACTATGTTGATGTTTTATTGTACATTATCTCTTTTAAAAAATACAAAATATAGGGTAAATTATTATGTTTAAAGAATTTTAGTTAAGTTAGTGTGATGGACATTTATAAGCAACATAGGCAAATAGACTGAAAATGTTAATCCCATATATTAGAAGGCAGAATTTGAAGCTTTTAAAAAAATTTAGAAGTGCAAACAAATGTAAGCATGTTTGTATCAGTGGTGGGTTTCTGCAGGCTCGCACCTACTCGCGAGAGCCGGTTGGTGAAATTTAGAGAACCGGTGAGAGGGGGTTCCACCGGCGTACTTGGAAGTAAATCTGGCCCGCCACTGCCAGTGACCCAACGGGAAGGAAAGGAAAGGAAAGGAAAGGAAGGAAGGAAGGAAGGAAGGAAGGAAGGAAGGAAGGAAGGAAAGAAAGAAAGAAAGAAAGAAAGAAAGAAAGAAAGAAAGAAAGAAAGAAAGAAGAAAGAATTTATCATCACAATTGAGTCCAAAATTTTGGTTGCTAAGCAAGAGCGCTGTTAAATGAGTTTCACCACATTTTAAAAGGTGGCCACTCCCACTCTGTCACTGCCAAGCCACGCCCACAAAATAGGCCATTTTTTAGGTTCTAAAAAATTTGAAACCCACCACTGGTTTGTATGTATGCATTATAAAGAAAAAAATATGGAAATATACAGAACATGTATTTTCCACCATAGCCATGGTGGGGGGAGACAACATAAAAGCAAAATGCTCATACTGATCTTTCTCCCAGAACCTAGTATTCAAATATAATAATAATACTGAGTCTGTAAATTACATATAATCATAATAATCAATAGTCTTTGCTGGACATATTTTGCTTAAATTTGCCTACTTCTATTCAATCCCATCATAAAATAGTCAGTTCATGCTGAGTACCCTATGTATGAATTGGTTATTCAAGAATAGAAGAAGAAAAATAAATCTGGACCCAATAGAACTAGGCACTATCAGGACCTTGGAGAGTTCACCACAGGCTATTTACAGGATGGGTTAATTTGCAGCAAAAAAATTATTGACATATACTCCGTTTAATCAATTAAACCTTTAAAAAGGATGGGAAAAGACAAACAATTCTTTAATTCCCTTACCATCATGACCCCTCCCATCTCCATACTACCGCCTTAAAAGAGCCAATAAAGAAGAAAACAGCCCTTAGCTTTTCCTGATGCCTCACTTTTCTGCTTAACTGAGACACTGAATGATGATATAATAAACTATATCCAGAGATTGGTTGGCACAGATTTAATCCAGGAGTGAGATTTATTGATTCATCTCACCCCAAATCCTTTTCTGAATCTGTTAAATTCAGGTCTATATAGTATGCTGAGCACTATCACGTTCTTGATAGAATAAATCTGAAAGAAACCCAAAAACTCTCCTCTATCTTTATCATGAGACTAGAAAACATGAAGAATTTTGAAAAATGTGTATTTCTCTCTGTGTGTGTGTGTGTATGCATATATATGTACACACACACAAACACACATACATACACCTACACACACAGAGGCAGAGAGAGAAAGAAAGAGAGCTCTATGCAAACTGGGCTAATGACCACAGGAAAGATTAAGGAACTAATAAGTAGGCTGGTTCCTTGGAACCTCTCCATATAAGAACAGCTATTCCTTGCAAGAGTGAAAGACAGTTGTTTTCCATGGGCTTGAGAACTGGACGACTCTGGGATCACCCATCTTGCTTGCAACCATGGCAGAAACTTTTATAGAACATTAGGTTTGCAAACTTCACTTCAAAAATGCCTTTATTAAATATGTTAAAACTATTAGAGACTGGATCAACAGGTTTGAAAAGTCTTTATCATGCAAGTTTATTTGCAACTCTGAGCAATAGAAACATTAATGATATAAACATCAAAAAGCTTTTTTTAAAAGTCTGATCTAAGAATGTTATAAAGAGATCAAAGGCCCACATTGGTATATTGATCTTTACTATAAGATTTTGGAATTAACTATAAAAATAAATAACTTCTTGTAGGAAACATGGCTATGACAAGTCATAACAAGGAACAATTACTTTATGATTTAGAACCGGGACTAAAGATACTAAGCAAAAAAATATGCAAATTTGACCTTGATGTTAGGACTTACAAAATGACACAAAATGTTATAAAACTGTGTAAGACATTACAGGAGATTTTTAAAGAACGGAATTAGAAATTAGTTTTCTAATAAAGTATCAACAACATATGTATTGATGTTTAATTCCATAGATAGAGTATGTCTAAAAGATGCTTATCAAGTAATGGCAGATGTGGAACAAATTTTATTTGACAATACAGAGAAAGAATAAAAAGTTGAATTACAAATGACAGGTTAAGAAATAACTTAGGAAAAGATACTTCACCGGATATACAAAAGAAACTCAATGAAGTTTTAAAAATTAAAAGGAAAATACAAATGAAAAACCAAGAGAGTGACTTGGAAAATTGTTTTCTTATTGGATCTACAAAAATGGCTTGTTATGTGTTGAAGAAGTCTGTGTGAGGGATAAATAAAATTGAAATCAAATCTCATGACAATATCTGATTGAATATGAAGACCATTGCAAGTAGATCAAGATTAAAATAAGATTCTATCTATCTATCTATCTATCTATCTATCTATCTATCTATCTATCTATCTATCTATCTATCTATCATCTATCTATCTATCTATCTATCTTCCGGCAATCTGTATGGACTTCTCCTGAAACCAGCATTGAGAAATTAATATCTGTAGTATTTGTTCACACCACTATATTTCGAAGAATTGCTGAATGAAGCGAGAACTACAAAAACTCAAAGCACTAATGATGAATTATAGTAATACTGAAGCTTCATCCACCTCTAATGCTGAGAGTGATGTTGTAGGATCCTGTAATATTGCTACAAAAATAATAATGTGAAAAGAGAATAGATTTCTGGGTCTGTTTCAAAAAACATTGTATATGGATATGTGTATGTGAAAGTGTATTTGTATGTGAAACATATATGTGAAAGTGTATTGTTATTGTTTCAACAAATATGTTAGATAGACTAGACGTTTATAAGCAGCTTCAGGCTTGTAAAACTATTAGTAAAAGTTAGTTATATGCAATATCATTTGTGATATATCCTATTTGTAAGCGATAAATCGTGTACAGCTTTCTTTTCTATGTCTTTCTTATATTCCTAGTTATCGGTTTGGTCTTTATTGATCAATTTAAATTTCATAGTTCATAAAACTACAAACCATAAAATTATAAACTCAAAATTAAAACTAAAATATCCAACACTTTTAGGCTTCTCGTAGGTTGCCAGAACAACCATCCATAGGTTCCCTTCATTCTATCCTGGAGATAAAAGATGAGGCTAAAAGATAAGGGCCTGCCCCACTGGGGCGGGGGGGGGGGGGAGTGTTCCACACAATAGGCACACTCACCAAAAGGACACATTATATTCCATTTTTCTCTGGAAGCCCAAGGCTATATGTACTACTACCATCTTCAATTTGTCCCACAACAATAAGTCTGAGGAGTAGATTGAACTAAAACACAGGGATTGATTCAAGATCATCAATGAGTTTAGCTGATAGTAGACCTGAATTGAGATCAGGTCTTAGTTTAATATCTCAGCCACTACATCATTTGGCAAGGGAATACAACTTTCACACTGTTGTTGAGAAAATGTCATTGATCGGAATTTAAGATGGACTGAACTCAAGCTAGATTTCATCCTAATAATTTCAAGTCAATTAAGAAAAAAAATATTGACAACTTTACAGCATTAAATTACCAAGTTTCAAAGGAACAGAAGACAAGTGGGATACAAAAGTTGATCAAGTTATCTTCAGGCTTGGTCTTCCATAAATTTAAACATTCTTTTCTGTGATAAGGAGAAGATTGAGATGACAATTCTTTTTAACTGATTCCTTTTTTTAGTATTTGTCAAATGTTCATTTACTCATTGTTCCACAAAAATATCAAAATACCAAGATTTTCAGCAATGCTGATAAAAGTGTAAAGAGTAATCTAGAAAACAAATTTCATCTTAAATCTGCAATTATTCAATTCTCAAAATGTGCTCCACACAATTTATGATCCAATCCTATCATTTTTTTGTGGCTTAAGACCTTTCTATAATTTGAAAAGTTGAATTGTATTTATTTGGTTTCCAACTGCAGGCTGCTAAGTTTAAGAAACATGTTACATCATATTTATGCTATGACAATAACTTTGTATGCTGTATGAAAGTATGTATAATTAATATGTCCTTTCTGTTCAGGATTAGCTTTCAACATAGTGCAATATGTTCAATTGATTATATTTTCCTACTCTTGAATTAATTCTACTATTGTTTAACATAAACAACTAAACTAAAGTGGCATATATCTCAGTTACTTTCATTTTTGTTCTACTTGGTGTAGCAGGAAATTGAAAATCTGAATCACACTGTATAAACTAATATTCAAATATTTATAAAGTTGGCCAATATCAGGAAGAGTATATAACTATTTATATCTATCACTATTTCTGGGACCGTCGTTTCATTCAAATGTGAGATTATTTTCTTGTGACTACTTTTGCCAAAAATTTTTTGCAAAGACTAATGCTTTACCACAAAAAGAAAGTGTACACAAAGTCATTTACAAGCTGAGTCATCCTAAAGCATTGCATATTAAAATATAGGATTATAAACAGGCTCATGAACAAGTATAATTTGTTATGTGATACAATGTAATACCAGCAAACTAACTTAGACCTGGTCCTTAGATTAGATGCTTTACAATGCTCCTCTTGATATAAGGTGCACACCTTCTTTAAGTAAAAATGTACAACACAAGCAAAAGAAATTGAGGAGTGAGGAAGATGCCATGGAGAAGAATGTCCGCTGAAATTAAGCTACAGAAATCACTACATATCACAACATTTTAAAATAGGGATGTAGTTGTTCAAAGATCTTATACACTGACTCTTTACACTCAGTGCTGCAGAAGGAAACAACATAGAACTTTTTTTTTTAAACTTTCCTCCCACTTTTCCTCTAGTTTTCCACAAACTGGATATTTTGTCAGTTGATTTAGTCTGGAGTTTCTAATGATCACAAAAATATTAAAATCCATTTTTAATTTGGTACCAGATAAACTAAATATTTGGTTAAAATCAATATTGAAACTTAAATAAAGGTTATATGATTTCAATACAAATATCTCCCTGTATAGGCTCTATGTGTTAAGATCTGTGTTGCCAGTCTTTTTCAGCAGCAGCATGTCTACACATCATCATTTCCTGCAATTACTTATTTGTCCCATCAAGAAACAAGAAATCTTCTTCCATCAAGAAAGAAGACATCTCCCTCCACCCCCATGACTTCATATAAAGGAGAGATGTAATTATAGGTATGATATAGACACAAAACATTTACACAATTACAGCACCTTATATTGACAAAGTTTATAGATACACTAGTACGGAACACTAAGAAACCTTAAAATGCTAAAAAAAAAAAAGAATCAGATAATACGGCATATTTGTACTGTTTTCAGAAATTAATTTTCTGCAAATTTACTGCAACAGGAACTTCACTGAAAATAAAAACAATCAATGTGACTCATTCTTACAACACACTTCAAAGAATACTACAAAAAAAGGAAATGGAAAGTGGAAAATATTCTAAACTAATGGAAAAATACAGAAGAGCTAACTGGAAATTCATGTTTGCGAATACAGTTTTACTACACGTAAAATTAAGAATTGGATACATTTCAAAATATTTCACAGGCAGATGCTCTTTCATCATTCAAGCAGTCCAATAAGCTTTCAGATTATTTTTTGAAAAACAAACAATAAATATATTGTCAAATCCATTAACAATTATTCAAAAGTTATTCTAAAATTACTTTACGAATTATATGTGAGCTAAAATATATGGGTTAAACTTATTTAATTTAATCTTAAATTGTATTTATATGTATTTTATCTTTTTATTATCCCTGTGCACCGCCCTGAGTCCCAATTCGGGAAAGAGGGCGGTATATAAATAAAATAAAATAAAATAAAAATAAAATTCCTGCCATTCTCTTCTTGATTTTTATCCTGCTGTTGCTCTTTCAGGTTCAAATGCCTGAATATCATCAAGAATTTACACAACCGTTTCCTGAAAGGCTCTATCTCCTCCATCAATGCACACAAAGTTTCACCAAAGGTTGATTTATTAAAAATTCCATATCATTTACAAAAGTGCTACAGGTATCAGTGGCTTTGAAATGTATGCTTGTGTGGCTTTCTATAATACTATTTGTTATTTCATCCTGTGTATGTTAATGCTACATGAATGTTGCTGAAGATACCATTTCATCTCTACTTCATCAAATTATTTTCCTACTTTCATTTGTTTCCTTGCTATGTCATACTGGTACACCACCATCCTGTTCATACTTCTTCAGCTTTTCATTTATGGTTAGAACATCGGATGTAGTTTACTTCTGTCAAACCATCTTCTTGACATGTTTCTAATACCATCTTCCTGACAAACAAATGGAATGGGCACTTTAATTTTTCAAACAAATCTATGATTTTATGCTCAAATTTACACTTTTTGCACTTAACTTTAACCATATAGAACTGTAAATTAAGGTACGAGAATGTTATTCAACATTTTGAAGCAAGACTGAATAATTTTATTTTTTCATAAAGGAAATTTTAACTTAAAACAGATGGTTGTTTATTCTGGAATTCAAAGATTATGTCCCATTTCTTTTCAGACAAGAAACATTACCTAAACATACATTTGCATTTGCTTTGAGTGGACACTAACTTTTTAATCTGCTAAGAAGCTTGAAGACACGGACTGGAATACCACTTCAGTAAATTCAATGCATTATTGAAGTGATTACAATTAAATAATACAAATACAAAAGTTTATTACAGTATACAATTTTCCAAATCAACTATAAAAATGCAAACAATTATCAGTCCAAAGGTAAGTGAATAAGATAAAACAAAAGCCAACTCACTAAAGGCAAAAAAATGATCATAAGGAAAAATAATGAAATAATGGTAAAAATAGTAAAAAAGCTTGGAAAAATTATTTATAGTCCCATTATAGCCCCAGGTGGAGGGAGGTAAAGAGTGGGGTCCCCCAAGGTTCAGTACTGGGACCCCTGCTCTTCAACCTTTCCTAAATGATCTAGAAGTAGGAGTAAACAGCAAGGTAGCCAAATTCGCCGACGACACTAAATTATACAGGGTAGTGAAAACTGAGAGTGTGAGGAGCTCCAGAGGGATCTCTTGACACTGGGGGAGTGGGCAAACAAGTGGCAAATGAGCTTCAACATTAGTAAGTGCAGAGTGATGCACCTTGGGGCAAAAAACCCCAACTATATCTATAAACTGATGGGGTCTGAACTCCTTGCAACTAACCAGGAAAGGGACCTTGGTGTCCTGGTGGACAGCTCAATGAAGGTGTCAACCCAGTGTACCGCAGCAGTGAAAAAAGCAAACTCATTGCTAGGGATCATTAGGAAGGGTATAGAAAATAAGTCAGCAAGTGTCATTTTGCCTCTTTATAAATCTATGGCGAGGCCCTATCTGGAGTATTGTGTACAGTTCTGGTCACCATACCTTCAGAAGGATATTATGGAAATGGAAAAGGTGCAGAGGAGGGCAACCAGAATGATTAGAGGGCTGGAACACCTTCCTTACCATCTGAGGCTGCAACGGCTGGGCCTCTTCATTCTAGAACGACGGCGCCTGAGAGGTGACCTGATTGAAGTCTATAAAATCATGCACAGTGTGGACAAAGTAGAAAAGGAAAAACTGTTTTCCCTATCGCACAACACTAGAACTAGGGGGCACTCCATGAAACATTTGGAAGCTAGACCTCAAACAAATAAGAGGAAGTACTTTTTCACCCAGAGGATCACTGGTTTATGGAACTCCCTGCCAGAAGAAGTGATGACAGCTGTCAGCCTCGACACCTTTAAGAAAGGATGAGAGAAGTTCATGGAGAACAAGGGTATCCATGGCTATCATTATGGATACCTAAGGACACCTTCCGGGTTGGAGAGATAGGCAGGATATTTCTCAATGCCATTTGCAGGGAATCATAAACAGATGAAGACATCTGCTTGGGAATACCCTGAAGCAAATGGTGAGCCACTGTGTGAGACAGAATTCTGGACCAGATGGGCTGTGGCCTGTTCCAGCAAGCCTATTCTTATGTTCTTATTAGGTTGTAGTGATAGTAACAAAAATATCTATTTTACATCCAATATCAACTGCTGTAATCATTGTAGATTCTGAATAGTATGTATACATATTAACAGCAACTGAATCAAAAACAATATATAAAAATATGAACCAAAATATTTTTCTGAACAAGGTTAATTTGAATTTCACTCTAAAAAGTCATGGAAATGATTCCTTCAAACAAAATGTTATGAGATACATTCCATAAGATTTAAATACTTACCTTTGTTAAAAATGTTGCTTTTCCTGACAATAAGGCAGATCTTAACAGAAAATATCTCAGATAATCAGTATTTCTCTTCTGGTAGCACATGTTCATTGATATGTTCATTTATTTTTTCATTATCATTAGACAGCATAGGGCTAGGTCAGTTTTAGAACTATAATTCATTTTCTCTTTGGTAAGAAGCTATGTAGTGTGTTACAGCTGAATAACTTCTTAAAGATTAGATGTAAAATTTCCTTTGATTCTTATCATACGTCTTTCCAACTTGGACACAGAATAAAGATTATTTTGACAGATTTGATTCATTTGTTTTGAGGTTCCCTACAAAGGTGATCTTGCCAGGCACTTTGACAAGTCTTCATATCCTAACCCTACCTAACTTTGTACGTTTTTTATCAGTTCTAGATACTGCTCAAAATTCAGAATACGATTGCCTCCTCTCAATTTTTTCAATAAAAAATGGCACTTTTATTGAAAAAATATACAACTGGCACATGGCAAAAAGTTACACAAATAATATAAAAAACAATACAGTACAAAAAGCTAAAATGCCAGGTTATTAAATAAAATTGTATTATAATTTGTCATTCATATTTTCAAAAATGTTTCTCTGCTTTGAAAATAAACTCCAACTTACCTGTTCTTTTTGAGGTGCTAAAAATTCAATAACTTCTTCCACCATAACTGGTTTATGTAATTGTTGACTATCTTCGCTGTGTATTTCATCATGTAAGTTTTCACTAATATTGAAATGCAATGATTTTTTTTCAGCTTCACATGTATTTGTTAATGAAGAATGTATGCATTTTACTGACATACCTAAGTAATTTGGAATGAAAGTATGCAAAGTAAATTGATTGCAGATTTTTTGTAAACAAGGAAGCCAATGCATATTGGAGACAAGGTTGCTTGAAGGACAGGATGCAAATGCTAGTAATAAATTAGTACATAATCTGGAAAAAAAGCATCAGAAATCAAAATTAGTTTGTACAATACAGTTAATAAAAAAGAAAAACCATAATTAAGTTACCACTGAGAGCTTTCAATGCTAGCATTGTATGGGACTACTTACTACTGCTAATCCTTCTATTTAAGTTTGCATTCATTAAAAAAGAACATATTGAAATAATTTATTAGAATCAAATAATTACAGACACAATTGTAAAAATACATAAGAACATTGAAATATAGTACATCATTTAATTATGGACACTTTTTATTTATAGGAACTCTGCAGCTATAGCATTCTCTTCTTTGAGAGTTCTACACTCTTTATTCCACAAGGTATTCTATTAGCAATATTTGTGTTCTTATATATGCACTGATATTCTTCTCTCAGCTTAGTTTTTTTAAATTTATTACTCGTTTGACATGTATTTTATTATCATTTGTAACCCATTTTCTACCCATAAGGCACTCAAAATAGTTAATAATATGTTTCATAAAAGCAGTCCAAATATTAAAATTGCCCCCTCCAAAAAACCCTGAGTTCTTGTCTAAAAATGGGGGGGACCCCATGAGTGCTGAGTACAACTTGCCTTGTTTTTTTTTTAAAATGCTATTACATTATGAGTGAAAGGAGACCCATATATTCCATTCTTGAGCAGTATAGTCATGACTACTTATTAGCAGATTAAAAGGACCAAAAATTATCTAGTCCATTAAGCAGCTTTATAGTTCTGGCCAAATAGGACAAGATCATAATGGCAGCCTTCACCCAAATAATTTGCAACATATAATCATAAGAATTATTAATAGTGAGGTCAATATTTATTAATGCAATAGTCATCCATAAAAAATGAAAAAGTAAATTGTAATCAAAATTAATGGTTACCTGTATCACTTTTTGATTTAAAAAAATCCATACTTTATACCTTATTTTTTAAAAATTACCTGGAATCTTCCTCCAACAAGTTTCAACAGATGAGCTAAGAAAAACTTATTTTCCTAAACTATATATAATTTAATCAATAATTTTCAAGCTTCTTCTCACTTTGCCTTAAATGCACAACAGATGCGTTGTAATATCCCTATCAATAAAGTTGGTTTTATTTATTCCCAAAGAAAAGAAAGGGCATGCAAAAATTACAAGAGACATAGTCAAGGCCCTTTATAATAAAGCAAATTCCAGCTTCCATAGAAATTTTAAACAAATAAGAATATTTGCAATAGAGCAAATACTCACAATTTGTCTCAGCCAAACATTCGCGAAAAGAACAGGAATAATGAAATATACTTTTAAGGGACCAATAAATAGTCCTCTTGCTTTTCACAAATTCATTTTAAATGTCATCCTGTTATGTGGTCATGAAATACATTCCAAGTGAAAGGATGCTGAAAAGATATTTGGAAAGAGTTACTTGTTGACAGAGGGAGAAGAGAGAAAAAAAGCTGCTATTTGACTGAATTAAGTCATTTGAAGATGAGTTTGTTTATTATCTGTTACAACTGTTGTGTCAACTGCTTTTAACCCATAAAACACACAAGTCTCATCACCATTCAAGTCCAGAGTGGCTGCCAAATTGCCTGATTTGGCCCATAATTAAGAAATGTGTTTGACACTTGTATTAATGCAGAGAAGGAAGTCCTTTGTTTGGGCTTAAGACCATTTGGGGAATTATCATTTATTAATCTATACCTCCATTATTTTTGCAAAGGAGCTTTTAATTTGGCAGGTGCTTTTAAAAAGCTCAACAAAGACAACGCTTTCTCGTAAATGCAAAAGAAAAAGAGAGAAGAGAGCTGACGGTATTCACTGGAGACCAGAGAAGGAAGGGGTGGGAGAATACCGTATCTGACCATCGTCGCCATTTCCTTTGCAGTTAGGACTCCTAAGGGAAGGACGCTTTATTGTAGGATTGGAAATGTATGCAACTGAAGAACAACACGAACCTTTTCTCCCCAAGCGATTGCCTGTCTCACCCGTCCTAGGTTTTAGGAAGACATCATTCTAAGGCGGTCCTCCACGCGTTAGACCAGGCTTCCGCCTCTGAGGTTCTTCGTTGCAACTGGCGGAGGCAGGTGGGCTGCCAAAAGACTTCCCCCCCTGCAACAAAGCCTCGCCCGCTTTCAGTTCCGCTTTCCCAAAGGACAACACTAAATCAAATAGTGTGCATTTCTTGATTCAGTGGAAGGAACACAAATGTATGGAGCGAGGCATTATTCGTTTCTGCCCCCTCTCTCCACACGTTTGAAAAGTGCTACATCCAGGCAAAAATATTAACGCACCTGCTTGAATTTCGCACCGGTTGTAAATTACAATTAGCCACGCGGTCTTCTATTGAGAAAAAAATTGCTATCAATTCGGCAGGATTGGCGTCCGAAACAACAAGTATACAGTAGGGTGTGCAAACGTTCAGCGTCTGCTAGAATGTTCTGCTCTCTTTCTTCATGCCATTAACTTCCTTACTTTTTTGCGTAAGTGTCCCTTTTTATCTTAGATGTTCCCGTATTGGCCATCCCAAATCAATATGTGAAAGAATTATGACCAGCAGATAGTACATTCTATTAGTCTTTAAGATCCCTGAAAACTATAATAATTTATTCTATGTGTATGCTGAGCGAAGCGGCTGATGAAGAAAATGATTCGATATTCATGACTGCTTGTAAATAGGTATCTTTTGCAAGGATAAAAATAAAAGGCACCAAACCTCCCCTTCTCTCTCTTTAAATTGCCTGACCATTCAAAAGCTGCAACAATGTTCTGTTAGGGGCCCTCGCCGACACTCAAGGACAAGAACAGTTCTAATGGGGCACTCATTAACAGTCAACCTCTAGATACCCGCATCAAGCCTCAATTTCACGAATTTACAATCAAATGCTACCTAAGTCTTATATGCCCCAATACTTCTGGAGATTGCCAGCTACATAATTTTCTTTAATGGTGGATTGTGTTTGATTTTTAGTATACAAAACTCATTGTAAACAAATGTCTCGACCCCTCCCCCCGTTACTTACATACAAACAGCTACTATTCTCCCCTATCGTGCTTCTATACTACCGAATCATTCGCTCCCACTTCCTATTAACTGCTTCAGAGCGACAACCGCAATTCGAGTAATCGGAAATGTGGTTTCTGTGTGTGCGTGTGTGTGTACCTACGTACGTATATTTTAGGCTGGGCGAATACCCCGCCCATAGTAAAGTAAATGAGAGGAAGGGCATTAGTTAGGGGCTGAAAAGCAGTGAGTAAAGAGTTAATGCACACAGAGCAGTCACAGGGCTCCTCTGTTGCTTTCCTTCCTTTCTTTTGGTAATACATGTACCCTTCAGATTGCGCACGTGCCTGTCACACAACACATACTCTGGATTCCGGCGCTCTTGCACAGAAGCCTTAGACTCATAAATTCAAGAGTATCGGCTTTCAAATGAAAACGCACGCAATCCATCGGCAAGCCTATACGTGCTTCAATTTAGAAAGTGGAAACGCCCCGCCTTTCAGCACACTAACGGGCAAAACCGATTCCGTAGAGAATCCGCTTGAAGTCATCTACACGCAACGAGACATGCAGAGTAAAAAGAATTCGGTGAGACGGTTGAGCCAGAACCGCATTACGAAGAATTCCCACGAAAGGCAGGCAGTACTGTTGAGTCACTATAATAGTAGGATCAACTATGCCGCTTGAACACGTTAAACAAAATTGGTATTTGCTTCTTGTACACTCAAGTCCATATTCTATATGATCTGGCTATCGAATGAAAAGATAGAATTATTACATTGAAACCACAGGAACCCAAACTTGTTTCATTCAACGTTTTCATTTAGTCTGCCCTGCCCTCCTCTTCCAAACAAATCGCCTTCTTCAGCACCTTCTCTTTTATTAACACTTCTAAAAGTGATCTTTGTCCTTCCCGAGTCCTTGAGCAAAAACAACAACAACAAAAATCTGAAGGGACCCATCCCCGTTTTGAAAGCACATCTCTCTTCTTCCTTCCAGCTTTCCACCCATAGATACAAGAAGTCTAGTTTTTCCCTTTCCTCGAAAGACTGTTTTGGGTCCTGTGAAAAGACGGGTCCTCGTTTAGACCAAAATTCATACCCCGTCCTATCAGCAGCGCAACTATGACGTTTCTCGATCCTAAACCAATCAGAAACGACCGATCTGCAAGCCGCTTATATTTGAATTTAGTGGCTTACTGAACAAAAGCGGGGCGGCGGTGACGCCTTAGCAAGCTGGCGGTCAATAAAAAGGGCGCTCGAGGTTTCGGTGAGTAATATATATTTACGAGAAAATGAAGTCCGATGAACCTAAATGAGCCCTAAATGCTGCTTTCTCAGTAAATATGACGGATCAGCTAAGGTAGCTGAAACATAAAACTTGCTAAAATAGGGGGGATATGTTGAGCTCTCTGCAATAACCGGATGTACCATGTTTTTTAAACTTTCGGAACAAGATGGCAGGTGAGTGGCAGTAAAATGGAAAAAAAACCTGCCTACTTACTAGGATTATTAACTCCGAAGCCTTATATATACTTAGTCTGAGAGTTAGGACTGTTCGCCTTCTAAATACGCAGGCGTGAAATTGTACCTCTCGAATGTAGTCAGGTGTACACGCATAGGCTACAGAAATAGCAAAATGTTTTGGTATCTTCAAGTGAGTGGCAAGGAAGTCTCCCTTATTTTCGAGATTTAAAACGTATAAAAATGCAGAGACTTTGCAGGCTATCGCCTGGAGTCAACTTGAAGACACTCCCTTCATTATGATGCTTTAAAATGCCATGCTGTTTCGTAGTTCCTGCAAATTGCTGCTTTGTTCTGTAAATAAGTTTGACTAACAAAGTAGAATCTGAAAAGTGTTGTCAAAATTAGTTAGTCCATTGAAGATTTTATTCTCTTGATTGCTAGTATGAGTGAAACCATAATTGTCTTCTAATATATATAACCTGAGGTGTGTAATCTGTTGCAAAGATTAATTTAAAGCCATATCTAGCATTTAAGATGATTTTTAGACCACAAGAACTACACCATAACTTGTTGAATGTCACCCACTTCCTTAATACTTATGGTACTTTACAAAAATACAATAAAACAATTATAAAACACAAATTAAGACATGTGAATTAAGGAATAATCTATTTTCTAAGTGTTTTGTTAAACTGCTGTGGTAGATAATAAACAAGATGCACTGGATACACTGGATAGAGAGATGTAATTCTGTCTTCACTTTAGATTAAGTCACATTGGCATCAAAATACCTATTTTTGAGATATATATAGAAGACTGGATTTTATTTAGAAAAGGCTGCTCACTAATTCTTAAAAATCATTGCATTGGTTACTGTTGGCTTCCAATTTAAAATACTGTATGTCCATTACTGTATGTCTATTAACCTTCAAAGTCCAATCCAGAGCAATCCCAGACTATTTAAGAGTATCTTGTAAGAACAGAAAACATTGAAACAGAAAATTGACAGCAGACAAAGACCCAGTGGTCCATCAAATCTGCCTTATAAGTTTATTTGTTTTTGTTTCTTTTAATTTCTTTAAATTTTAATTTCCTTTTAGCTCCGCTGGAAGTTTGTTCCAAGCTTCCACTGTTCTTTCTGGGATGTAATGGTTTCTAGCATTGATTTTTAACTTCCCTCCTGTCAGTTTGAATCCATATGTCCTGTCATACAAAATGGAACAATGGAGTCTCCTCACTTGTAAGAATAGAAAACATTGAAATAGAAAACTGACAGCAGACAAAGACCCAGTGGTCCATCATATCTGCCTTATAAGTTTATTTGTTTTTGTTTCTTTTAATTTTTTTTAATGCTTATTGGCTTTTATTTATTTATTTTTATCAAATGTTAGACCTGTTTATCCCAAGTATGTTTAAATTTAGTTACTGATCATTGGCCTTTAGCTCCGCTAGAAGTTTGTTCCAAGCTTCCACTATTCTTTCTGGGATGTAATGGTTTGTAACATTAATTTTTAACTTCCCTCCTATCAGTTTGAATCCATGTGTCCTGTTATACAAAATGGAACAATGGAGTCTCCTCACTTTAACAATAATAATCAGTTATTTGGCTTGTATGCAGAACAAGATATCTTTTTTTGTGATAATCCCACTAAAACTTTCTCTTTGCTGAAAGAATTTGTGGTTCCAACCTCCTTATCATTTCCAAACAAATTAAATTGGTACATCATACTTAGCTCAGGTTAACTATTGGCACTGTCATAGGAAATGGATACAGAGCTATATTAGTTTGTGTGCATTTAGTTTGCCCATCACAATTTTGTTATGAACTACCAGACTCTATGAAACATTTACCCTTGATATTTTTCCAACCATTGAACCAAGTCCAAGTATTTTAAACAATTCATAGAACAATGATCAGAAGACATGGAGTAGGGAAAAGGGGAAAAGTATAAATTGTTATAATACTGACTTAGAAAATGAAAAAGGTTTAGTTCACAATTTGTCATAGATAGTTGTTGCTCTTTAATAAGAGATTGGCCAACTTAAAAGGCATAATATTAAGTAGAACTATACAAAACATTTCTGCCACAATAACACCAGTGTTAAAATTGCATTGAAGGTTGAGCATGTAACAAAATACATGCACTTTGAAAGTTTTGTTCCAAGCATGAACAACACATTTTCTATTTTATAAAAATCCATACAATCCAATCAAATTTGAACTCTGTTAATATTTGATACTCTGTTGATAAAACTTTTTTTCTTATTAACAGAAGAATTTACTTGGTATACACCTGAGGCAACATAGCTGCATTTTATAATGTCTGCTACAGATGAAGATGTCTGCAATCATATAAAAGTAGTAGTCCGTGTTCGTCCTGAGAATCCAAAAGAGAGAGATGGCAACTTTCAAAAAGTGGTTCAGGTTGTTGATAAACATATACTGGTGTTCGATCCCAAAGTGGAAGAAGTCAGTTTCTTTCATGGAAAAAAATTACCAAACCGCGATATCACTAAAAGGCAAAATAAGGATCTAAAATTTGTATTTGATGCCATATTTGATGAACATTCTACCCAGCGGGAAATCTTTGAAGACACTACCAAAACATTTCTAGATGGTTTTTTAAATGGCTATAATTGCACAGGTAACTTCTCTCCATAGTCATTTCTTATCAGTATGCATAATAATCCTACATAAATAACCCTAGTACATTTAAAGGAAAAGTAGTCTTTTTGTTTCGTATACTGACATTTGCAGAAATCTCTTAACAAAATTTATATCCTCCACATTTTCATTTTTGCTGCTTTTCAAGATTTTAGGAAATGAAGCAAACTTTGGAAGTATTTTGTTATATGTTTGTTGTAACATTACTTCATCATAAAAATTAAGTTGAGGACTTTTGGTATCTCATTTCTAAAAGCCTAAACACTGGCAAAAATAATTAAGAGCCGTAAACTTTTCTTGTGGTTCTTTCTTGACAGTTCTGAAAAGAGAAGCCATTATAAAGTTGTGGTCAAATTACCTGTTTCATTAAGCAGTGCTTCTCAATTATTTTCTGTCATGCCCCCCCTAGGAAGAAGAAAACATTTCGCGCCCCCCCGTGCGACTGTAAATAGTATCATTTGTCTATAAAATTGTTATAAGTACACCTCTGCATAACACTGTATCCTTATTAACGTATAAGAGAATAAAAAAAGAAAGAAATGTGGATCAATTTACAACAAAGAATAGCTTTATTAACTGTAGCAGAAAAGATTTAAAGTGCATTAGAAATTTAAAATTTTTTTAATCCTTAATTAAACTAAACTGCCGAGGTCAAACGCGCCCCCCTTTACGGAGCCTCGCGCCCCCCCCTGGGGGGCCCGCCCCACTATTTGAGAAGCACTGCATTAAAGAGATGTGCTAGTCTATTTTTTGCATAAAATTATGGTTGGCTGCCATATTTCCTCAACCTTATTTTTGTAAATGAGCAAAAATCTGTGGGTTGCTTATATTTTGCTTCAAACGTCAGAGTCATGAGTCACAGTCAATTCAAAATTTCCCTGTCCTTTTTCACAATTTAGTACTTGCTTATGGTGCAACTGGAGCTGGGAAGACTCATACAATGCTGGGTTCCCCTGAAGACCCTGGAGTAATGTACCTGACTATGATCCAGCTTTACAATTCTATTGATCGAATGAAAGAAGAGAAGCATTGCAGTATTGCAGTTTCATATCTTGAGGTAAGAAGTTAAGAAATTCTACACAATAATTTTTTTTCAATAAAATCTTCCAGAAAGAGCATCCCTCTTTAGTCATTTAATCTTCATGCTAGATTCATTTAAGCTGTTCTGACCTAGGCTTTCCAAGAGCATGAGGCAAACTCCTGGTCCGGACAAAAAAAGCCTTTTATTAATTTACTGTGAATTTGCTCAGCAAAGTCTTTCAAGGGAGGATTTACAGTCACAGACATGATCTGACATAGAGAGCTGCCAGGCCAATATCTGCAAAACTTGGCAAGGAGTCTTGGAGAGTCACAAGCCAATTAATCAAACTAATTGTCTCCTGCAAACTCCACTTCCCTTTCCTTGCTCTTTTATTTCCTCTGGGAGAGGCCATTCATTGTCCACCTGTAGCCTTACTCCCAAGTCGACCCCGGTTCTTTAGCTGTTTCCTTCGTCTGGCAACTCTGTGCATGTGCACACTGGGAACAGGCTCCAGCTATTGATCTGCCTCACTGATGTCTGATTCTGAATGCAGCTAATAACTGTCAGATGGCCCTGGCCCGCTTTCTGCCTCTGACACAGAGACCACATCAGAGCCTTCTCCAGACTCCAGGACTGGCCCATGTTCCTTCCCAACCTACGCATTGTCCAAATCTGCTGCCAGCTGTGCTGGCGAGCCACAAAATAAGCCTTATTACTACTTTTGACTGATTGCCTCACTTATCTACGAGCTGATCATGACTTATTTAAGATTAGTTTTCTAGAATTCACTTCCAGTCCAGTTCAAGGAATTAGCCCATGTGCAGGAACCTTGTCAATATCCTACATACAGCATCGCTATTTTTAATTCTTTTTATGTGATTTATTCTGTCCGTAGTGTTGCCTTCACAGTTTTCAATGGTGTCTCTAAGGATAGCCTTTTACTCTCTTGGGAATTATGTGACATATCTTTGTAATAGTAACTAAAAGTCAAATGCTAACTACAGGTAGTATGATGAAAAGTAGATGGAATTAACAGCATGGGATTTTGAGTAGCATGCAGAATATGCATGTGCAAGGCTGCATGTGAGATTTATTGAATTGACTCATTTGTCATCCATGACAGACGTAGCTTGGTATCTCAATTGTTAAACTGATCAAGCATATAAATTATTATAATAGGTTGCAATTTTTTAAAGGTTTCCTTTTATTACATTGTACTGCATTAAATTGTTATCTCACTGGGCAGAGGATTCTTCCATACTACAAATGATTCTTCTGCACTACAAGTGTATTTAAATGTATTATTTAGATACAATTTCTCACATTTTCCAATACTGCTTGCAGGCAAGGATGGAAGGATTAACTCAAATAATGGAACTGATGAACCAGCTCAGTATTATACAATGACCTGCATATTCTCAGAGAGCTTAAGAATAACTTGATTTCTGAGCATTCAATTCTTGACAACTGAAAACAGCCTAAAGCAATGGTTTCCAATTATGGTTTGTGAGGTTACTCTAGTTAGTTCCTGATGTGAAAGCTGAAAAAAAGTTCCCTCCCACCTCATGAGATCACTAACTTTGCAAGTGTGCTCTCCAATGTTTATGCATTTCCCAAATTTTAAAATGCAAATGTAGTGGTTAGAGCTATCCAAACCAAATTAAAGACATTTTTCTCTAGGTCTACAATGAGCAGATACGTGACCTATTAGTAAATTCAGGACCGTTGGCTGTTCGAGAAGATCCTCAAAAAGGAGTTTTGGTTCATGGGCTAACTTTGCATCAGGTATAGACACTTCTATGTATGTGCCATTATTATCTTTGTTGTTCTTTAATTTTTTCTATTAAAGAAGCATTTGAGTTCGCTAACAATGATTTTTTAAAACAAAACATGAATACAACTAAATTTGAAGTGCAGTGCTAGATAAATAGATTGATTTTAAAAAATTAGTTGAACAAGAGGATTAAAACTAGTTAGACCAAATTAATTCAGAAAAGCTAGCCTTCATCTTAAATTAAAAGCACTGTAGTGAAATACAATTTGGTTGGCATGGGGGTTCCACAAAATGGAAACAGACATTAAAGGTCATACTTTGGATCAGTGCTTCTTAAACCTTTCTGCTAGCAAGAACCCTTCTCACTTTTAAAAATAATGGAGCTTTTATTTGTAAGAATTATATTTATCAATATTTACTGTATTAAAACTGAAGTGGATTCATTTGTAGAATATTTATGAGCCGTGGTGGCACAGTGGTTAAAATGCATTACTGCAAGCTACTTTTGCTGACTGCCTTTCGGCAGTTCGTTTCTTACCTGCTCAAGGTTGACTCAGCCTTCCATCCTTCTGAGGTCGGTAAAATGAGGACCCAGATTGTTGGGGGCAATATGCTGGCTTGGTAAACTGCTTAGAGAGGGCTGTAAAGCACTAAAGTTGTATATAAGACTAAGTGCTATTGCTATCATGTAAAAATAACAATATTAAGCCCATTAACTATTGGCATAAGCAAAATCATTTTCAAGAAAACCCTATTTTTTTTTAAAAAGCAATAATAAGAGTGACTTCATTTTAAATCTTTACAAATATCTTCAATATTTGATAAATAATTTTGATTTTGGAATTTCAGAGATTTTGGGGACACCTCCACAAGTCCTTGGACCATATCTTAAAAACCCCTGCTATAGATTCACCCATAATATTATCTACAATTAATGTATTGTGCAACACGTATGGATTGTAAACCACACTATTGTTTAGTTTTTGTATGATGGAAGCTTTTTCAACAAGCCATGTCTAAATAAGCCACTGCTTAATGGCTCATGAAATGTATATTTGATATAAAACTCATTTTGTGGAGGTGGCTAAGGATCAAAAAAGATGTTTATTGATTTATTTTTGCAATGTTTCATTTTCATAATTCTTGCATAAAATGAGTATTTGGTTTATTTGTGGATGTGTGCAGTGAATGTCTTAAGGGGTCATAGTTGATGAATTCTAATGAAATTTGGGGATCAAATTCTCCCTGACTATGCCTGGACTCCCAAACAAAGCAGCAGTACTAGTATTAGTACTTCCTGGAAATACTATGTTTTTAGTCTCTATAGGGAATTTGAAAACGCTTCCTATAAGAATATTGTGACAAACTACTTCTATCTTGCAGTCTAATAAAATTGCATGTACTGTATGTTCCCATGAAATCAGCAAGAAGCACATTCAGCTTGAAGGAGACTTCAAGTATGTCCTGAGTCAAATTGTACATATGTGTAATTTATTTTGAAAATCACAAGTTACTTAAATAGTAATCAATGCATTTGGAGGAAGTAAATATGTAAACAATTACCACATTACCTTCAAGCAACACTTGAAAGACTAATGGACTTATAAGTGGCCTGTTAACAAAATGGTTGCTATAAGGCAATTATTTAGAGCTGACAAAAGAAAACTGAAGGGTTTGGCTTTTATAATCAAATTATTAATTGAAAAACCTGGTTGCTAAATGTTTTAAGTAATCAAGAACAGCTTTAAATTGCAGTGCTATTCTTATATTTCTGTTTATACTTGTGATCCGCCCTCTCATTTCTTTTCCACTCTTGAACTGCTTCTGTTGCTTTGTGCTATTGTCACTCTATTGTGCCTCTTAATTTCTACAATCAGAGCTCTGAAGAAAATTTGTCAATGAATTTACAACAGAGAAATATGTCTTCCAAGTATTTTTGTCTACTACTGAGGCAACTGCATATCAATCAAATTCCCAAAGGTCTACCATTAATAGGTCTACCACTTTATTGATAATTTTAATGGCAACAGCGCTCAAGTGATGAATTGATATGATATGCAAAAAATTGAGGATGGGTAACCATTATACAATTCTAATGTTTAATCATCTCGAATTCTTAAAAGTATACCAGCTGTTGATTTTAATGGACTATAGTGTAGAAATAAGCTAATTTTGCCTTCATGCAATGTAGGGAAGATTTGGAAAGTACCTAGATTCAAAGGTGTGTCCAGTTCCAAACATTTATACTTATTTCTATCCAACCCAATTAAAGATGTTTCAGGCTATTTGGGAGCTTTTATCCCTTCACAAAAACAAAAAAACCCATACTGGATTTTTCACAAACCTGACAATTACAGTTGCCAATTTCTGCTAGAATTGGAGAAGCTGGGTTTTGATGGTGTGGTGACTTTGGTCAATCCATCAAAGTCTCTTCAGGGTATTGCCAGGCCATACGATGCCCACTTCCATGTACCTCCAAAAAGTTTGCATAATATTTGGTGTACATAGAAAGCCTATAAGGTACCAGGCTAGAGACCAGGAGACTGAGTTCTAGCCTTCTTTACACAAACCAGCTGAGTAGCCATTAAGCCAGTCGTTCTGTCTCAATCCTAGGAAGGAGACAATGACAAACCACTTCAGAAAATGTTACCAAAAAAACTGCAAGGACTTGTCCATGTAGCTGTTAGAAATCAAACTGACAAGATCTCCCCCTAAAAAAAAACCTTATTGATAATAAATTTGGGGGTCATTTTGGGTGTAGGTCCTAGGAGACAAAAAAGATACTTGAAAATAGTTCAGGAATTTTAAAAAAGGGGGGCTTTTTCAGAAAGTTGATCTTCTAGTGGCATAAATTTTCTATGGAACAGAAAGCAACAATATGAATATGTATAGCAGACCTAAGATGGGAATTTTTTTTTGAAGAAAATATTTTTTGGGGAAAGTTGGAAACTAAACTCAGTTGCATAGGTGATATTATTTCAACATAAATGAGAAGATGAGGTTTATTCCAAAACACCTTTTCGCTAATTAAGCGTTTTCTTCTTTGGCCTCCGCTAGTGAATGCATGCTGATCATGTCAATTTTTGCTTCTGCTTTTTAGGAAGTGGATATGATAGATTCTTCTGAAAATAGAACACTAAATCAATACTGTAAATTTGAGACACTGGGATGAAAAACGTACCTTTTGCTGTTATCCTTGCTATAATTTTTTTATGATTTATTTTGTATGTTTTTGTTCCCTGTAAATGTTTAATTCTGGAACTGTGAATGTTCTTATTCATCTGTTTAAGATGAATTGTAGACAACCATTGATCTGATATAAACACCCAGCTAGTCAGAATGAGCTACTGGTTTTAAGCAGTTGATACAGGAATAGAGCTGTTTTAGTCTGTGATCTCCAAAAGTCTGATAATGGAGGAAACTATGTTTCCCCCCCCCCCTGTCTGTTCCCTTAAAATATTATGCAAATTACTTTTGCATTGATCTTGTGGTACACTAAGAGAAGCTGGTTTGATACGAGATATCGTCTTACTTCCTTTGTATTATTCATCCCTTGAGATAAGATGGCAACTGGAGACTAAATTATAAAGTTTAAATTATTATCGGAACTTGTGATAATAAAACTCTGTGATTTAAATCACGTAAAGATTTACTAATTCCACTTGGTCTTTTCTTCAATCCTTGGTAGCCCAAATCGGCAGAAGAGATCTTGCAAATGTTGGATTATGGAAACAAAAACAGAACACAACATCCTACTGATGTGAATGCCTCCTCATCTCGGTCCCATGCTGTCTTTCAGGTAAGATGAAACGGTGGATAAGGTGTCTGAGGATCTTAGATAACCTTTGATGCTTTGTGTAAAAGATGGAAAGAATTCTAAGATTATGGTATGCCATTCATAATAGCTTTGTATTAGGAAGAAAGTTCCAGCTTGCAGACATACAGTGTCTGCTTTAAATCCTTTGTACTAAATAGCCTTCAAGAGAAGGACTCTTTACTCTATTGAAGGGTTGGAGCTGCTTGTAAAAATAAATGTCTCATGTACTGACATTAGAGTAACATGATTTTGCAAACTGATTTTCCCCCTGTTCATTACTTTTAATAAGTGTGGCCTGAGTTAAAAGCAGCTGGATCCTATTCATGTTTATTCCTATAAAATTCCCATTGATTTCAGTTGGTCTCATTGCTTGGGAATCCTAGTCCGTAGGATTGGAGCCAAAAGGCTTTCCAAGAAAATGTCACCATTAAAAAAAAGCCAGCTTTCCAAATGTGCTGTCCAACTTTAGCTCGTGATTTTATAGCACAGAATGCTACAGTTAACTGTATTGGGTAGTCATGAGTGGCATGTGAGACAAAAAAGGCAAGAAAATTCAATAAAGTTCATTTTCCAAAATGTGATTTAATCTCAGGAATATCATCTAACACGAATCTTAATTCTTTTAAACACTTAAATCTCTCAATCTTTGAACAATTATACAATGTCGGACCCACAGTTCTTGAATCAAAAAACCCTCAAGTATGTGTACAGTAATCAGTAATTTCTGCCTTCTAAATTACTGTATTTGTTATTACAGGTAGTCCTCTACTTAGAACTAAAATAGAGCCCAAAATTTCTGTTGCTAAGTGAGATATTTGTTAAGTGAGTTTTGCCTCATTTTGCGACCTTTTTTTGTCATAGTTGTTAAGTGTACCACTGCAGTTATTAAGTAACTAACATGGTTGTTAAGATAATCTGATTTTGCTTCTCACCAAATGGCATAAATAGGAATCAGTTGCAAAGCTTCTGAATTTTGATCATGTGACCATGGGTGAAAAATGGTTGTCACCTTTTTCAGTGTTGTTGTGGCTTTGAATGGTCACTAAATGAACTGTTGTAAGTCGACTACCATGATTCCCTGAAAATAAGACAGGTTCTTATTTTCTTTTGAAACCCACACACACACCGAAATAAGTGCTTGGCCTTATTTTCGAGGAGATCTTATTATTTTTGAGGTGCAGGAGGCGACGAGCGTGGTTACCTCATGGCTGCTGCTGTGTTGCAATATTTTCAGGGAGGGCTCATTTTAGTGCATGCGCTCAAAAGCCTGATTGGGCTTATTGTCCAGGCAGGTCTTATTTTCAGGGAAACGGGGATACCTACTGTATATTTGGAACCTTGCTAAATTGCTTTTTCTTCTGAGATTGTTTGTTTGTTTAGATTTATTTAAGGCAACAAGAGACAACTGCAAGTATCAGCCAAAATGTCCGTATTGCCAAAATGTGTCTCATTGACCTGGCAGGATCCGAACGTGCCAGTACCACAAAGGCCAAAGGAGCTACCTTGAGAGAAGGAGCAAATATAAATCGATCACTGCTTGCTCTTGGCAATGTTATTAATGCCCTCGCAGACCCAAAGGTCAGTAATAATTTCCTTCCAATCCCCAGCAATGTTTCTATTAGATTTCACATTGGTCAGTGTGTGATGACCTGCACAATCCTATGTGTCTTTATTCATTGGGGTAGTAGTTGTTTGCATGCTGCATAGTTGAGAATCTCTAGGCATGAGTCCTACTTTTGACAGTGGAATTTCCTTATGCCTATTCAAAGAGAGAACTAATGACATATCTATCATTATTGTATTTGGAAGTGTGCTCTTGTTTTTTATTTAGTTGAGAAGGCTGAACTGAAAAAATAACTAGCATCGGATGACAACTAAAAGGACATTCTCCCATGTCCTGGAAGGAACTCCCCAAATTAGTTCCAAACTACACACAATTTTTACCAGACATACATCCTGATTGTCACATATTTGCAAAGAGAAGGAAGATTGATTATATGCTTGCATTGGGAATCTGGGCCAAAGGTTTTCTTTATGTCAACATCTGCGGACACAGGACCCCCCCCCCCCTCCCCAGCAGCATAATCTAGCATACAGAGATTCACATTGCCTCTCTCACTGTGAATCTTGTTGAAATTTTATTTATAATGCTAATTTTTCTGTTACTGGTAATTCACATTTTTCCTTTTTGCAAGCAATGTTTTGGAAGAAGCAGAAAAGGGGCAGGAGTGAACTGTTAAAGCAACCCCCTCTTTTCCCAGGGACACAGAGTTTCTTTTAAATTGTTCCTGACAGTTCATGCCGTTCACTGAGAAAAATACAAAAACAGTACCATGTTTCTCCAAAAAGGAGGCCAGGTCTTATTTTCTTTTGAACACCCCCCCCCCCTCTGCCCCCAAAAAACAGCTAGGGCTTATTTTTGGAGGGTTCTGATTATTGACTTACAACATAGTGGTGGCATCAACTGTCCCGCCCAGCAGGAGCCTGCTGTTGGCCCTCTTCTGCAGCTGCCACTTGCACGCATTGCCCCGGTCTCCCTTTCACCTTTAGATGCCTACTGGAAGCTTTTACCTTCAGATGACTGCCAGAAGGCATCTGCCGCTTATAGCAGAGCTCCGGATCGATCCCACCCTAACTTAATTTTTCCCTGTGTGCCTTGCCTCATCCCCTGCACCCGGGGTGAGCGGGGTCTTAATTAGGGCTAATTTTGTGGGTGGGCTTAATTTGATCCCATGCACTCAAAAAGGTGATAGGGCTTCTTTTCAAGGTGGGTCGTCTTTTGGGAGAAACATGGTAATAGGCAGCATTATTATAATAATGTGACTTTTTAATGATGAAATTCTTTTAAAATGAAATGAAAAGTGATAAAAGCAGCCTCTGGAGAGAGATCTAAAATGATGTAAATATTGTACTAAGGGACAGCTAATTAAGAATGTGTGTGTCTAAGCCTGGATTTTTTTTTTTAGAATAAGAAGTTTTAAGTCAATTTTTCAAATGAATTACTAGTAGGCGTAGGCAGGCAGATCTTAACACCACCATAAACAGGCCACCAAAAAGAAGTCTACAGAAATGTAAACCAAGGGTTGTATGTAGCAAATTTATCAAGTCAGGTCAAATTGGTCAGGAGACACAGAAGGTGTCTAGAAATCAAAGTCCAAGTTAATCAAATAAGTCTGGATATTAAACCACAGAATGGCAAGACAGGTAGGCAGATACATAATTTCCAATAATTTGATCAGAACATTTAAATATACACATACACACACTCTGGAGGACCAAGTTCTTTTAAGCTTGACCTGCGCCCATCACTTCAGAGACGTTGGGCCAGATAGCCCTGCATTTCACGGCTGTTTATCTTGCTGGGCTTCCACATGATGGCACTGTCACTCTCTAAAATTTATGTCTTGCAGTTCTGGTTGACACGCTGCCTAAGTTGTTGGAAAAGGATCTGGTTTAGGTTGTATACCAAAATTTAGTTCTCTGCCTCTGGACACTAAGCTTCCACACTTTTTCCTCCTGAATCTGAGCTGGACATCAATGATTTCAGTTTCCAACATCTGACTGATGGGAGATGTAGTCCAGCACAGCTGGAGTACTATACCTCTAAAATATTTGTTAACAATAAAAATGTATTTTAATGAAAGCACATTATTGAAGCAATTCAGAAAAAAAATGTTGCAGTTCGAAATTATGACCAAGAATAAAAGCTAATATAATGCAAGCTGTCAGATATATCTGCCTATCCCTGCCACCTGGAATGGGTTGAAAATGGGGGGCACAGAGGTTGAATATGTTGGTCAGTGGCAACAATCCCCACAGCCTGGAACAGCTAATAGTAGTATTCCAGGAGACCAATACAACCGCCAATCAACTGCTCATGCTAAATCAGGCTGTGCTGAAGCTGATCAGTCTGTTTGCTGTAAGGAGGCAAATTACTGGGAGGCAGAGGCAGATTTCCCCTTGTTTTCCTCTCCAAAAGCTAGGTGTGTCTTATAATCCAGAGCATTTTATAGTCCAAAAATATAGTAATTTGCCTTAATGTATAGGATTGTTATAAGACAATGTATTGTCATATAACAACCTTTAAATTAAGATACTTTATGGGAAATATAGTTATTCATGTTGCAGTGCCTGAAACCAGTTGATTACTTATATTATGACAGAAATGCTAAATATTCTGGAGATGAAGGCTGAGAATTTTAATGTTTAATCCTAAAACTATGCCATTAAGACTTATTTTAATGAATCTAGTGACAGATTCACAAACTATACATTAATACTGTTATGATTATTCTTTTCATGTACAGAATGAATTGGCAAAATTGAGGAAGTAGAACTATTAATTAGATTAGAAAATTGCCAACGGTAGAATAAAATCCTTGAATTAATAGAAATTAACAGAAATGCATAATTAGAATAGAAAAATCTAATGTTTGTCAAGATTTAAATATATAATTTCACTATCAATTATTATAGACAGTTTAATAATTGTATTTGAAGAAGGTTTGGCACCCCACATCATGTAATGGAATTACTGATGTGACTTTATTGAAGTGCAGTTTAATTACCTGCAGTACAGGGATTTTGTTTACACACATATTTCCATGGAAACTAGAATTTGTTTTTAAAATGTATACAGTCACTCATCTTTCAACCAACTTTTGAGTGATTTCCAATGAATGCTGATAGTACGAGTTTGCTGTTCACAGGGAAGTGTTTATGTGTAAACCACATCAGTTGCCCTGCACCCATGGACATCTAGCAGTTTAGTGACATCACAGCTACAGGGTGTTCACCATTCTTCACATATTCAGGTTTATTTGGAAATATATCAGAACTATTGTAAAAACTGGACTTATGGTTTTGTAGATTATGTGTTCAGAAGTTGTTATAAAGGTGTTGCAGACCCATTTTAGTCCTCCACTCATTACAGATTGGTGCTATGATTTTCCTCTATAATTAACAATAGGGAAAGAAATAGAGAAGTAGCTGTTGTTGACTTTTACTATAGAAAGACCCAGGAAGAGAAGACTGCTGGAAAAGTAGACAGACTGACTGGTTCCATCCTAACATTTTTCATGTCAGGAATTTAGGACTATAGCTTACTAACTTTTGAGTTAATTAGAAGGGATAAAAAATTAGTAGAGAATGCTGAGGATCAGCCAGGTGTTGTAAACAAGCAAAATGTTTCAAGATTTTTTTATCACCTACTGAAAAATGTGCAATATGGAACAGCTGTTTGAACTTGGTCTAAAGCTATAGTAATCTTAGCAAGCTATTAAACACTTCATGTCTTGTGCTGGTTTGTTTTTTCCCAGAGAAAGAATCAGCATATTCCCTATCGGAATAGTAAACTTACTCGTTTATTGAAAGACTCTCTTGGAGGAAATTGTCGCACTGTCATTATAGCTGCTATTAGTCCTTCCTCTTTGTTCTTTGATGACACATACAACACTCTTAAATATGCCAACCGAGCCAAAGACATCAAATCCTCAGTAAGTAAACATTATTTCAAAATTCTTCATTTATAATAGCAACTTATGTACATTTTTATGCACATGGATGAGTATATCTTCTTTACTTCTTACTTTAAAATAGCACAGCGGTCAACCTGTAACGTTTATTTGTGAGAGCTTATATGCCACTCTATTCCCAAAGGACTTACAGATATGAGATGGTTCAAAGCAAGTAAAATAATAATGTCTAATTAAATTAGTTAAATAGCCCTGGTAATCAGGGAAAAATTGGGACAAAGGGCTTCTTAACAGGAAGAGTCCATTCCTCATAACAATTTGTCCAATGAGTCATTAGAAAACCTACTTTTAATAGTTGTTCTGTTCCTCCTTTCTCTGGTTGTCCGTTATTTCCTTCCACCATAATATCCAAATAGTTCCTTGACATTCAAGATTCCACTTGATTTCTTCTCTACCACCCACTCATTACAATTCTCTGCTTTTCCAAAAAAATCCTTCATTCCATAGGCCAGGGATCTCCAACCTTGTCAACTTTAAGATTTGTGGACTGCAACTGCCAGAATTCCTCAGCCAGCTTTGCTGGCTGAGGAATTCTGGGAGTTGAAGTCCACAAGTCTTCAAGTTGCTAAGGTTGGAGACCCCTGCCATAGGCAACTGGATTTTGTGCTTTGTTTCACTTTGTTTCTAAGGGTTGGCTGATTTTAAGATAAATTTTACCAAGAATTCCTTTAACTACTGCCGTGTAATAACCAGATAATAACTTTTAAGAAGCCCTGGTAAGAAAAGGGGAATGTACCAACAACATCACAATTAATAAAGAAGGTGATACTAACTTTTTTATTCACCCCTCCACAGATAAAGAGCAATGTTGTAAGTCTGGATAGCCATATAAGTCAATATGTTAAGATCTGTGAGCAACAAAAGAAAGAGGTATGTCTACTGTTATGATTGTTCATTATTATTAGTATTTTTTTTTAAATGTAGGAATAAAGAATTAAGTATTGATGCTAATTGTTATGCATTAAAATAAATATTGTACCTCAACATTGAAGAAAATCAGGTGTCAGAAATATAATAATAAAAGCTTGAAAAATTGTTTTACAAGTATAAAATTAAAAAAGATAATATGTGCCAAGTTCCTCTATTTTTTAAAACTACTTACTGTTTCAGATTTTAATGCTGAAAGAGAAACTGGAAGCATACGAAATGGGAAAAATATCTGTTCCCGGTAATCAAGATACATCAAAAACTACAAATCAGCAGCAAGTTGAAATATCAAGGTAATATTTATGATTATTTTGATATTTACAGTTTTTATACAACTCATGCTTACATATTTTCTGGGATAATCTTTTTTCCTGAAAAGTACTGTAATGTGCCTGGCTATTCTATACAACAGAAGCCTCATCTTATACTAAGATACGTGGCATGGGCTATCAGATTGGCTGGCTTCAAAAATACAATACAATATAATACAATAGCAGAGTTGGAAGGGACCTTGGAGGTCATCTAGTCCAACTCCCTGCCTAGGCAGGAAACCCTATACCATTTCAGACAAATGGCTATCCAACATCTTGAAGACTTGCAGTGTTTGGGCATTCACAACTTCTGGAGACAAGCTGTTCCACTGATTAATTGTCCTAACTGTCAGGAAATTTCTCCTCAGTTCTAAGTTGCTTTTCTCCTTGATTAGCTTCCACCCGTTGCTTCTTGTTCTGCCCTCAATTATCCCATCTGCTTGGGATAATAGTTTGACTCCCTCTTCTTTGTGGCAACCCCTGATATATTGGAACACTGCTATCATGTCTCCCCTAATCCTTCTTTTGATTAAACTAGACATACCCAGTTCCTGCAACCATTCTTCATATGTTTTAGCCTCCCGTCCACTAATCATCTTTGTTGCTCTTCTCTGCACTCTTTCTAGAGTCTCCACATCTTTTCTACATCGTGGTGACCAAAACTGAATGCAGTATTCCAAGTGTGGCCTTACCAAGGCATTATAAAGTGGGTGGGACAAATTATAAATGGGTGGGACAAATTTATGAAAGTAGTGGGGATCAATGTCTCCAAAGGCCATGTACTACGAGCCTACTGTGCAGCTGAGCAGTTTGTGATAACAGACTGCTGGACTTGCTTAAACAGGTGTTCAATCCATTAGATCACTGTTTATATTCTGACGTTAACTCATATTCCTATTGTACTAATTGGTGATCCCATCATTACTCAAGACTTCATTTCCCACGTTTGCAGGAGAAAGAATGCCAAGCTGCTTCTCACTAATATGATAAAACTAACCTAAACTCTAGATTCACACCACATAAAGAAGCTGCAGTGTAGTTGGCTATCGTGGCTTTGGCATATTGCGCAAATTACAACCATAGCCACTGTTTTTCTTGATTGCATTAATAACATAAAATTCATTATTGTCAATGTTCACTCAGTTTGAATCTCTGTCCCAGAGACTAACAGATCCCCTCTTTGGCAATTTCAGTGGTTTGAACCAATATGACTCCTTATTTGAACAGTTACATTGGTTTCTGATTTATTCCCAGGATTAATTCAAAGCCATACTTTGGAGTTGTTTACCCCTTGGAGGAGATAGGGCACCATCATCTCCTATAGATCCTTTCACTCGAGTTGCCCTTTTCTATTCTTAGGGTTTAAAACTCCCTTTCAAGGATTTGTTTTCCCTTTTTATCAGTTTTGATCACATTGTTAATACCTTTCTTTATAAGAAGACTGTTGTACCTAATTCTGGTGAAAATAATTTTAATGGTTTATTTGATTAATACACTAGTATTTTCTTTTGTTTGTGTATGGATTATAATGTTTCAATATTTAATATGCTTTAATTGCTGCAGCCTGTTCTGAGGAAAAATGTAATGGAAATGTGTTTTTAAAAACAGTCCTTTGAATTTCTAAAAATCTAATGGAAAAAAATAATAGCAGAAATGCACAAAGAAAATAAGCTAGTCAACTCAGGGCCAGGCATTTTGAGGGATTAAAAATGAGACTTCTTCAGATTATTTTTTTGTCAGACAGAATTCAATTTTTTTTTCTTGTAGCCAGGCATAGAAACATAATTTTGTGTTAACAGCAACATTTTGTGCCTGGGTTTTTTTTTCATTTTTTTTTTAAAAAAATAGTTATTTCAAAGTGGGAGTTTTTAAAATGCCATAATAGAGATTGTGTGTGGGTGATTTTACTATTAAAAGAAATAATCAGTCTTCTTTAAAAAAGGATAAAAATACATTAGAAAATTTTGTGGGGTAAAACTGTATGTAATGAGGCAACTTTTGTCACTTTTTTCTAGATAATAAACACATTAAGTAGTAATTTTAGTTTGTTATATTTCTGAGATGTTTTAACTAGAGCTGTGGTAACTCCATATATAGAAATAATCCCAAAGGGAGAATCATAGGAACTAATTATTATGTGTGAAACATCTCAGTTTTTACAATAAAACCTTCCCATGGTAACCAGCATTTTAATGCTCCACTTAAAAGGGTCTTTAACCTTTCTGTTAAAAACAGTTAATAAAGACAGAAGTGTTAAAAGATAATAAATCAACGTTCTTAAATGTTTGGGTGTTGTTTTTTTTCTCAATAGAGGCTGTGAGTTCTTAGAACTTTTACACCCGCTATTCTTTCTTACAAATAGTACTGCACAGTACTCCTTTAAAACCATAGTTTATCTTTACGGCAGTCTTATGGCTCTGTGACAATATTCCAAGGATCAGTGTACTGGTTAGATTTCTGCCTCAAAAAGGGAAAATTCAGGCTTAAATTACCCCTTTAGTTTCCCTCCCAAACTTTAAGACTGGATTTTACTAATATCAGAAACCTTAATTTGGGAGGGGGAAACCCAAATGAGGTATGATGAGAAAGCAGGCTGGCAAGCCTGAAGATACATTATGTAAATTATTATTATTTTTCCATTACACCCTACATGACCTGGCCAAATGTATTTCATTATATGCAATGAGGAGATACTCCCACTCGTCAATAAAAGAAGAGATTTCCATTAGTTGCAGCCTGCACGATATATATAGGCCATTCACCTTCAGTTATATTATCCAGCCCCCAAAGACAATTTTAAGACTATAATCCTCAAAAACATCATTACTTGAGGATTTTCATTTTCAATTTCATACTGAAATTCATACTGAATTTCAATTTTCAACTGAAAAAGGTTGAATGGTCTTCGTAGGCTGGGTGAGGTGTTATTTTAAAAATAGCTGGCAATAGCTTTTTAATATTAAGTTAGAAAGGTTATGAAAGAAATGGCTTGTTAGCCTTGAATAGATGTCAAAAGTGGTAATTAATACTTGATCTTCATTGTACGGCTCCTGAGAAAACAAGTGTCTGCTTGAAACTTGGAGATTTTATTATATATCACAATGATATTAGCCAATGATGTTTTAACCAATTTCATTGTAATTTTTACAATGACAATAAAGATTATTATTATTATTAACCAAAACTTTTGTTTAGAAACTGCAGATGGTATAATGCAACTTCTATAACTGGTTTCATTGATATAAATGTTTGGGACAGGTTAAAAGAAATTTTGAAGTGTGTGTTTGCAAATCGAGGGGAAATCAGGAAAGAGTTCCTCAAGCTTGACTTACAACTAAAAGAAAATGTTCTTAAAACACATTATCAGAAACATTGCCATGAACAAGTTGAAATAGTATGTTCCTGCTCACCAGAGAGACTGGAAAAGGTAAGCAATTCATACAACAGATCTGTTATCTTTCTATCTTTTTGAAATGCTACTATATTTAATGTTGGAAACTAGGATACTGTGAGTTCTAGTTCCACCAGACACAAACCTAACTGGGTGACATTGGGCCTGTTGCACTCTTTCAGCAATAGCACTTAGATTTATATACCACTTCACAGTGCTTTACAGCCCTCTCTAAGCAGTTTATAAAGTCAGCATATTGCCCCAACAATTTTGGTCCTCATTTTACCAATATTGGAAGGATGGAAGGCTGAATCAATCTTGAGGTGGTGAGAATTGAACTGCTGGTAGCCAGCAATCAGCAGAAGTAGCCTGTAATACTGCATTCTAACCACTGAGCACCACAGCTTTTAGGAGACAGGCAATGGGAAGTCAGTTCCAAAACATTCTTGCCAAGAAAACTGCTGGAAGATGTCCAGGCAGTTGCCAGGAGTCAACACTAGCTCAAAAGCATTCACCTCCAAAAAAACAAAAAAACACCTTAAAAACATGTGGCTATCCCCCCATAAAAACTCATCAGGAGCTCCTCCATAATAGAAATTTAAATATTAATATTATAATATAACACAAAGTAGACAACAATAAACAAAACAACATTGTCATTCCATACATTGCAGGATTATCGGTAAAGTTCAGGAAGATCTTCAGCCAACACAATATACGTGCACACTTCAAACCCAAAAATACACTAAGACAGAAGCTTAACCACCCCAAGACTAAAATATCCAGACACAAACTAAGCAACATGTTATATGCAGTACAATCCAGTGAGCCACATGCAGGTCTGTACATTGGGGAAACATTCAACATGTAATCCGCTTGGGTTGTCTTTCTTGCCAATCTATGTAAAATCAAAGTTGATGAGATTCTGATCCTAGCTTTGTTTCTTACTGGTCATTGAGCTTAAATTCTAAAAATCTGTCTCATGAGAAGCATCACTAACATCATTGCAAACTGCTTTTCTTTTTCTGTTGCAATTGTGCTAATTGCCCTAGATTTTAAACAATGAATTACATGGGGAAAATATTAGGCCTAATCAAAAAAATAAAGAGTAATATTTATCTATCAGAATGATTATTGATGGCAGGAAACATAGAAAACATTGATTCTCCTTCCCCAACACATCCTCAAATCTGCTTCAGGTGGCTAGAGAGACAGGAAAAGTAGCTCTTTCTGTACAGGGAATCTCTTAGATGATGTTGAATCTAATCTTTAATCGCATATAGGGCAAAATATGGTGTAAGAAGAATCTGGCATAGCCATGGTAGTTAGAGTGGTTAGAGTACAGTACTGCAGACTATTTCAGCTGACTACCTGCTGCCTACAATTTGGCAGTTCAAAGGTTACCAGGCTCAGCCTTCCATCCTTCTGAGATTCGTAAAATGAGGACCCAGACTGATGGGGGCAATATGCTGATTCTGTAAAGTGCTTAGAGGGCTGTATAAAACACTGAAATGGTACATAAATCTAAATACTTTTGCTATTGCTCTGTTTGTTTACAGTGGTAATCCATTAAATTTCTTATATTATAGGCAACTGGCAGACTTGATCACCGGCTTGCTTTACTTAAAAGTCGTCGTTTGCATCTAGAAAAGAAAAAAGAAGAGGAAGCTAAAAGTTTTGATGACAACACAAATTGGTTGCATAGGTTGGAGAATGAAATGCGCCTCCTGGGTCAAGATGGTCACATTCCTCCAGTAAGCTGCTTCTTTCCTTTGATTGATTGTGTCTCAGCAGTAAGTTATTTATAGAATGTATAGGCTGCCAACTCCATACCTAGTGACTTATAAATATATAATAATAAGTCTGAAACACCATCAGCATCACCAAAATACTCCTGTCAAGAAGGACATCATAGCATCAATATTAAATTATAAATAACATTCCTGTACCTATCAGAAATAATAGTATAAAATAACTATTAACAATATTAATATTAACCAAACTTAGCTGATCTTTGCATATATTTTTCAAGAGGAGAAAATCAACATCTTATAACCATAGAATGCAAGCATTTTTCCACTCATAAATTGGATGTAAACCATAAACAATCTTAGGCTTCCAGACTGACTCTAATCACAGCTGTATTTACTTGTCCTAAAGATTCTTGCAATGCTGAATTACAGAGACAAATTTACTGTCAGAATTTGATACTTTTTGGTTATACTACAGAGCAGGGGTGGGTTTATAAGGGTTCGCAGGGGCTCCCGCGAGCCCTTTCGTCAAATTTCCCGATCCTGAGCGATCCCTTTGGACCGGTGGACCCGGAAGTAAGTATGCCCCCCCCCCCCCCCCCGCGCACGTCCACGCTCCTCCCCACCACCGCCTAGCCAGCGCTAAACTCGCTGGCCAGTGGTGGGAAGAAGTTGCAGAGAGGCCCGTGCCTCTTTGCAACTGCTTCCCACCACTGGCCAGCGAGTTTAGCGAGTTTACCTCGTAGGGTTGTTACGAATAAGAAATTGCAACGCCAGGCATCTCGATTCCAGTCCCGGGGGGAAATGCAAAATCCACGTGTCACCAGCAACTGAGCCCCCTCCCTCAATAGCCCCCCTCCATCCTTCCAAGCCCAGGGAATGGCGCTCCCAGCTCCCACCGCCCCGAAGGACCCCGATCCCCCCCCCCAAATGCACACGAACTGCTCCCTACTTTGGGTGCATGCCAGCCACAGCTCCCCCCGCCTCTTGCAGGAGAAGCGCCCCCCCCACCTCTGTAGCCGGTGCCCTCCAGCAGCCCCGCGCAGCGCTCCCTGCGCTGCGATGCCGAGAAAAATCCGGCTGCGGACAGTTGGACTCCCCGCCTCCGGTCTCTTAGCAACAGTGTTTCCCGGAGGCTGCTGGGAATTGTAGTTTTCCTTCCTCTGCACCGGACTGGCTTAGAAAGGTTCCAAGTGGGAGCGTTTGGAAAGATGCTGAGTTTCCTTTCCCTCCATCTCAGTCACCGGTTTTCTTTCTTTCTTTCTTTCTTTCTTTCTTTCTTTCTTTCCTTCCTTCCTTCCTTCCTTCCTTCTCTTTCTCTCTCTTTGCTTTCTTTCCCTTTTCTTTCTTTCCTTCTCTTTTTCTCTCTCTCTCTTTTTTCCTTCTCTCTTTCTTTCCTTCTCTTTCTCTCTTTTCTTTTTCTTTCTTTCCTTTTCTTGCTTTTCTTTTTCTTTCTTTCCTTCTTCTTCCTTCCTTCCTTTGTTCTATCCTTCTCTTTCTCTCTCTCTTTCTTCCTTCTCTTTCTGTCTTTCTTTCCTTTTCTTTCTTTCCTTCTCTCTCTTTCTTTCTCTCTTATTTCCTTCTCTTTCTCTCACTCTTTCTTTCCTTCCTTCTCTTTCTCCCTTTTCTTTTTCTTTCTTTATTTTCTTTTTCCTTCTTTCCTTCTTCCCTCCTCTCTCTCTTTCCTTACTTCCTTTTTCTTTTCTCTTTCTTCCTTCTCTTTCTCTCTTTCTTTCCTCTCTCTCTCTCTCTTTCTTTCTCTTTCCTTCCTTCCTTCCTCCCTCCCTCTCCCTTATCTATCTATCTATCTATCTATCTATCTATCTATCATCTGATGCAGTGAGTCTGGGTGGCTTATAGTTTATTATGACTTTATATACATAATCTAATACCTTTCTGATGTTATTTTATATTTCTTTGCCCAATAAAATATTGTTGCTTGGGATAACACAATTAATTATAAAATCATAAAATATTTATTCAGTGGAAACTATGTTGACCTTTTTCAGGGTAAATTTTCAGAGTATTTTTCTACATATATTTTCTTAAAAATAGACTGTTAAAGGTATATGTATGCATAAGAAATCACTTTTTATCTGGAAATCAGTGGCCCTTGGCTGATGTGAAAAAATGTAAGTTGCATTTGATTAGTACTTGATTGGGAAGTCACTACAAAAGAACAGGCCTATAAGTGGCTAGGCAATTAAAAAAATAAAATAAAACAGTGACAACCACTTCTGTAATGCTGCCAAGTAAACTATAGGGATGTGCCACACACGTCATAAGCAGTGGAGCTCAACTTCACTTACAAGTTTAAGAATGGTAATTGAGGATGTAATTGATACCTAGGATGTTGGCAACAACCTGTATCAACCTTATAGAATATCTTTTTTTTACATTATTTTAGGGAATTTCTATTTTTTAATTGTTTATAAAATATATTTACTACATGAAATGTTATTCCTTTTTGCAAATGTTTTCTTTGAGATGCAATATGTTGCTTTTAAGTGTTCAGACCAGGTTTATAAAGTGGCTGCTTTTCTATGGGCTGCCAGGTTGGTGCATTTTAGTGACCTTTCCTTACATAATTGGTGTTGTCTTTCATACTTTTGGATTTCTATTTTCTGTTTCTGTTACTTAGCAATTGCTAAAACAAATCCCACGTGAAAAAATATTCAAAGCCTTCTTGATTTTAATTGTCACTTTATTTATTCCTGCACATTGTAGTATTTATTCATTTTCATATCTGTTTTTCCACTGTTGTACAAACATAATTCCAGCAGCTGCTAACATTCCCACCCGGTCACATGGCCGGCAAGCCACTCCCACCCGGTCACATGGCCGGCAAGCCACTCCAACCCGGTCACATGGCCGGCAAGCCACTCCCACCCGGTCACATGGCCGGCAAGCCACTCCCACCCGGTCACATGGCCGGCAAGCCACTCCCACAAAGCAGGCCACACCCACAGAACCTGTTCCAAAAATTTTGAAACCCACCCCTGCTACAGAGTAACCCTCTGCTTATAATACATATGGGTTTCTATATGAATTCTCTAATAACATCCTGCAAAGGGTCAGGCGGTTAGATAAGATGACATTTCCAACTGTATACTACAATTTTTATTCTAAGTGATTTTATTTTATTTTTTAAGTTTAAAAAAGTCTATTATATGAATCACTAATTAGTGAGGGCAAGAAAAGTCAGAGCATTGGAACAAATCCCATTGATAAGCAGATTGAAGTAATGCTGGTGTTTTGGATAAGGCATTCTTGAACATGGATACTTGGCTGTAGATTATGAGCATTTATTATATTTGACATAATGGCATAAGCTTCCAATGGGGTCAAATTAATGAAATAAAATTGCAACCCATCCTGTTTTAACCAAAGTTTAGCCATTATGACTTTTTATTTATTATGTTAGACTAAACCTCCCTGTCTGTGCCTATATCATATATACAATGCCCGCAGGCAAAGCTACACCAATGATTCAGGTATTGTACTTATCCTTATTTTTGCAACATTTGAATAGTATCTGAATGTTTCCTCTTGGAATAGTCATCAAAGTAAAGAACTCCTGGGTTAATGATTGGAAAGCAATGCACTTTGAATGTAAGAATTCTCTCTGCATTCTTCTCTACATGCCAGTAACTCTTTTCCACGAAAGTCCGATGCATTTGACTTCTAACAATGTCTGTTTAGAAATAACAAAATATGCAAATTTGGGCAGTACACTGAAATGTACTGCTTAATTGAAGATAAAATGGTGTTTCTTATATACTGGTCTATAATTCAAGAGTTTGGTTTTGAAAATAAATATGAAAGAAAACAAATAGGCGAGCAATATAAGTTATTGAAAATAAGGCAAGATCTTTTGAGTCAAAATTACTAGAATTTGACTTTCAATATGGCACTGAATATTTCACCGGTTATTCAAAGCAGTAGTTGTTTTAATTAACTTTGACATATACTTTTGCAGATACTCAGTTTTGTATGTGTGCTTGTGATGCAGTAAAAACAAAATGCTGTGTTATCAATATTATGAACATTCAGTAAATACTATTTTGTTTAACCAGGTTTGCATTAGAATAGTTTTGCATTAGAATAGTTTTGAACTTGATTGAATAACAGTTGACTATGGGCTGATTTGCATTAAAGCAAAATGTAACCACTCTAATGATGGCTGGTTTTGGGGACTGAAATATTCTTTCTTTTAGGGCTTAGGAGTTTGGAATACAAAGGTGAAAATGGCAATAATAAACCTTGCAAAAATTAAGGGCTTCTGTTTGCTTCCTTAATTTGCCTCTCCCATCCTTGTCCAAATGTCAAGAGTTCTGAAGGATGCTCTAACTCTCCTGTGTGCTGCTTGGAGAGTCCAAGCATGGGTTAGATTCAGTCTATCTCCCCTAGGACTGAGTAGATTTTTCTTCAACCATGCCTCCTTTGCATCATTGAGGTCAATTTAAAAACTCAGTCCGCCCCTTTTGGACTAATTTTGGTGAACTCAGTTCTGAACAAATAGACTGGAACTCTCCAATTGTAGTTTGAAATGTTTTATGTTTGTATTGTGGATTATTTGGAATTGGGTTTGTTAGCTTAGGTTCGTTTCTTACTATTCATGGTTTGCTGAGAGGTTTGTTGGCTTTCCTGACTGCTGCCTGTCGCAAGCGGTAGGCAGAGTGGAGGTGCTTATCCGGAGGCTGCTGGTGAGCACGGGGGTTTCAGGGGGCTCCCTGACTCTCCCCAACTGTCTGTGGACAGTGACTGGCTCCGTAGCTTTCATTGAAACTTTGGTGGCTTTTTTGACAGCTCTCCCTTCATTCCAGCAAATGCATCAGCCATTTTGAAGGTGTGATTTTGTGTACTTTCTTATAACAGCCGTCGGAGACTGCAACTGACAGCGGAAGCTTCCCTTCAAAAAGAAACAGCACAGCAGCCATTTTAAAGTGAATTTCATGCTATTTTTTGTCAGCAACAGTGCCGGAAGCCTCTGAAAAACCGCTGGGGAGTGACTATCTTGTCTGGGGCGCCGGCAAAGTCTCCCTCCCCCTCCGAACATGAACTGTGCAGCGTTGGAGTGTTTGGCCACCTGGTGTGTGTGCTATGGAGCCTGCTGGTTCGCGCCTGGTGCCAGTTTGTTGATCCAGTTTTGATCCTCAAGCTACTGTCAACTTGCAAGGAGCTCCAGGCAGGAACAGGATGGCTGAAAGAGGTTTGAGACCACAGGGGGACCTGGCTGGGCCTTCTTCGAAGCGCAGTAGGTCAGATCCTCTCCCACAAGGGGGGAAGGGACGAAAGGGCAATGAAGGGAAATCATCCCATGATCTCTCAGAGACCATGATATTCTGAAGTTGCCTGAGGTCGATGCCTCCGGTGGTCTCTTTGACCTCCAATTCGGTCATGCCAGCAGACCTCTTAGACGGTCTCAAGGCGGAAGACAAGAAGGCGGAGAAAGCTGCCATAAGATGCACCAGGCAGCCACCTGGGACATCAGGGCATCTACATCAGCATCTTTTTTCACTAGAGTATCCTTACTATGGCTACCCCAGCTGAGGTCAAAGCTCCCTTCTGAAGATCCCAGGTGGCGCCATGATCTAAATAAGATCACGGCTTTGGTGGAATATTACACTGATGAGTTGCTAAACACACCAAAGTTCACATCCCTTGCACTGGCCTCCAGTGTCACCTCATGCCGCCTGTTATGGCTCCGCCATTGGCAGGCGGATATGAAGGCTAAGTGGAAACTGGCTTCAGCTCCCTTCAAGGGAGGTCAGCTATTTGGGGATTCCTGGAGAAACTATTAATTGAGACCAAGGATAAAAGAAAGGTCCTCAAAAAGAGCAAGCATAAGGGATCCAATGACTTCAGAAGGCACCCCTTTGGGGCACAAGAGGCTGCACAGCCATCTTCTTTCTATTCGTACCAAAGACCTTATTCCCAGTAGGTGACAGGTCCCAAGATAGGTCTTCCTTTGGGTCCAGGCAACAGCAGCAACACCCCTTTCGGAAGCCCTTTCATGGCAGTTCCAACAATTGCCAATTCTGACGCAACAAGTGACCACCAATGCGTCCCTCCTATAGGCGGCAGATTACAGTTTTATACTGACCGATGGGAGGAAATCACTATGGACGCATGGGTCCTCAATACCATCAGTATGGGCCTGGGCCTGGAATTCCTGTCCTTTCCCCTGCGGACGTTCAAGCTATGTTCGCTCCTAAAAAACCTTCTCAAGCATTCACTCATGGAAGCAGAAATTCGTCATCTTCTACAAATAAGGGCCATAGAATCCATACCGAAGGAACAGGAAAAGACGGGATTTTATTCCATTCTTTTCCTGGTCCCAAAGAATTCAGGGGTGATGGAGGGCCATCGTGGATCTGAAGCAGCTAAATCAATATCTGGCCTACAAGTGCTTTAAGATGCAGTCCATTCTAGACTCCATAAGGCAGGGAGACCTGCTCACCTCTATAGATCTGAAGGAAGCCTATTTGCACATGCCCACCCATGTGTCACACAGAAAGTTCCTGAGGTTCCATTACGACGGGAGGCATTACTAGTACAGGGCACTCCCCTTCGGGCTCTCATCTGTGCCCAGGACCTTCACCAAGCTTCTGGTGGCTGTGGCGGCTCATCTCTGTGCCTGGCCAATACCCCTGGAATGCTATCTAGACAACATCATCATCCACTCATCAAGTCATCAACAGGCCCTAAGAGATGTGCAGGTGACCATACTCACTTTGCAGCGACATGGCTTTTTGGTAAATTGAAAGAAAAGCCACCTAGAACCAACTACTCGCATACAACACCTCGGCACCGTCATAGACTCTGTAACCTGTCAACTGTTCCTCTCAGGAATGAATTCACAATCTCAGGAACAATTTTCATCAATGCTGGAAGGACAAATCATTGCCAATTGCCAACCTGTCACAGCTTCTAGGCATCATGATCTCTTGCCTAACAATAGTTCCCTGGGCACGTCTTCATGCCAAGGAACTATAATGGTTTCTTTTACCGCTGCAGAGGTCGAGAGACAGCAACTCTGCGAGAAGAGTTCAACATCCCCAGAGGGTACTCCGCACTCTCAAGTGGTGGCAATCCAGAGCCATCAAGAAGGGCTGTCTGTTCAAGGAGCATCAGTGGGTTGTCATCACCCCAGATGCCAGCCTTTAGGGCTGGGGAGCACACTGTCAAGATCAGCTGACATATGGCACTTGATCACAGAGAAAGGCAGCTCACAGCATAAATTGGCTGGAGCTTAGAGCCAGGCTAGCCCTGAGACACTTCCAGGCAGATACTGGGCTGCCATGTCCTGTTACTCACAGATAATATAGCAGCAAAAGTCCATGTAAACTGGCAAGGCGGCACCCACTCCAGAGCATTCATGACTGAGGCAGAAGCTCTGGGAAGATGGGCAGAGTGGCATCTGCGATCCATCAGAGCGGACCATATATCCGGGAAGAGCAATGTGAGAGCAGACTAGCTGAGTTGTCAGACGATCGACAACTCCAAGTGTCGCCTGGATCCAGATCTCTTCCAACAGATAACTCGAAGATTTGGGCTCCCACAGGTCGACTTGTTCACCACTCACGCCAACACATAGCTTCTGAGATTCTATTCCCGTTACCAGTTGCCTCAGGCGGAAGGGGTGGATGCGCTGAGGTGCAAGTGGCCCTCAGGACTACTTTACGCGTTCCCGTCGTTTCTACTCATTCCGCAGGTGATCACCAAGATTCTAGCGGAGAAGGCGGAGATCCTTCTTGTTGCTCTGCATTAGCCCAGGAGGTCCTGGTACGCGGATCTGGTCAGTCTTTCCATACGGAAACTGTGGAGAATTCCTCAGGAGCAGATCTCCCTCAGCCAGGGGACCGTCAACCATCTGGACCCCCAGTGGCTCCAGTTGGCTGTCTGGCACTTGAGGTGGAATTCCTGAGGAAGCAAAATCATTCTGACGAGGTCATCAAGACCATTCAAGCATCCAGAAGACCATCCACAACACACATATACGACGCGACCTGGGTTGCCTTTTCAGACTGGTGGAAGGAACGTGGTATCGAAGACATATCAGCTTCCATGCCTCAACTTCTAGACTTCCTTCAGGATGGATTGGACAAGGGTCTGGCCCCCAACACTCTTCATCACCAGGTTGCTGCCTTGTCCATCATCCTGGCGAGAGGCTCATCCCAATCTCTGAGTCAACATCCTCAGGTCAAGAGTTTCCTGAAGGGCGCAGCCAACATCTGATCTCAGACTATACACAGATATCCTTCTTGGAATTTTCTGTTTGTTCTGCGGGAAACACTCTTCTGTGTGTTTCCCTCACTCGCTCACTCATCCCCCTCCCCTTCACGGCCCCTCCCACCCAGCCACTTTTCAGCTCACGTCACTTGCATGAGCGGTGGAGAGGTCTGTGTGATATCCGCGACAGTCGCCTCCTCAGCAGCCTCTCTCTCTGCCGCTGCCACCCTCCACCAACTCCCCCCCCACAAGGCCGCTGCCAAGTCAACGGCCTCTCTTGCCGCCCGCGCTGCCAACCCCCCCCACAAGGCCACTGCCGAGTCAACGGCCTCTCCTCTGCCGCTGCTCACACCACCAACTCCCCCCAAGCCGCTGCCGAGTCAGCGGCCTCTCCGCCACCCGCGCCGCCAACTCCCCCCTCCAAGGCCACTGCCGAGTTAGCGGCCTCTCTCTCCTCTCTAGGTAGTAGGTAGGAAAGTAGGTAGGTATAGGAATAGAGAGAGGGGGGGAGAAATACAGTAGGTAGGTAGGTAGAGGGATAGAGAGAGGGAGAAATACAATAGGTAGGTAGGGAGAGGGATAGAGAGGGAAAGGGAAAATACAGTTGGTAGGTAAGTAGGTAGGGAGAGGGATAGAGAGAGGAAGAAATGCGGTAGGTAGGTAGGTAGGTAGGTAGGTAGGTAGGTAGGGAGAGGGATAGAAGGGGAGAGGGAGAAATACAGTAGGTAGGTAGGTAGGTAGAGGGATAGTGGGAGAAATACAGTAGGTAGGTAGGTTTAACCAGACTGGGCCACAGTAACGCGTGGCCGGGACAGCTAGTGTAATTTAAAAATGCATCTCAGACTTATCTGTCCCTAGTCCTCACAAAGTTAATGGAAGTGAGGAAGGGGACACATTGAGATTTGCAAGACTGATGTCAGTCCTCCAAAGTAGATGAGTAGGAAACCAATGTCATGAATGCTAATTATGTCTTTATTTTAAGGTTTTAATAGAATCTTGCAAACATGAATGTGCCTCTCCCCCACCCCCCCTATGTTTGTGAGAACTAGGGAGAATCAAGTCTTGGTTGCAGATCTTCCTGTTCTTCAAGGTTAGTTAACTTATTACAATTAGAAGCCAGATGTGGCCCACAAGTCATAGGTGTGCCTACTTTAGCAAAAGGTCTTAATGGAAACTTGAAAATGTTATTCATTAACCAAATAAAGGAAAGAAACGAAAACATGGGATAGCTTCTCTCCTTGGGTTCTCAATTGGCTTCATGTATCATCCAAACCAGGTGTACAGTTAACTGTTAAAATAAACTACTATCATTTGCTATTTTTGCAAAGGTTGAAGATGCATACAATCGGAAGAAAAGCCACAGTATAAAATATAAGAAAAAAAGAAGCAAGTTCATTCTTGAAACAGTATTTTCCATATAATAGTCTTTAATGAAGGTTATACAGTGGCTTTCAGCATCTAGAAACATGCTAACAAATAGAAAGCGTAATAGTTGTGGTTATTTAAATAGTGTTTTTTTTAATATATAGTCTTATTGTATGGATGATTGTTCTGCCCTCAGGAACAGGCATTTGCCTCTTTCCCAAGTCTGAACAGCCCTATCCCCTCTTTCAAAAAAAAAATATTTAAGAGTTTTTGAACAGGGCCAGGGTGAATATCAGAACATGCATTACTGAAGGAATATTTTGATTCTTTCTGTATTTCCCTGTGCTCTCTGTTCTTTTGGTTTTTTATGGGTTTTTTAAATGATTCTTATGTGTTTTATTTTCTTTTTTTAATATATGCTATTTTGATATCCCTCACAATTAGATTTAGATTAGATTTAGATTTATTAAATTTTTAGACCGCCCTTCTCCCTTGCGGGACTCACGGCAGTGTACAGGCAATAATAAGAACAATAAGATAGAGCATAAAATCCAATTAAAATACAATTAAAAATATATTAAATGGATTGGCCTGATCTAAATCCAGTTAAAAAAACCAATTTAAAAACTAAAGCAATTTAAAAAACTACGCCAGGCCGGCCACACGAAACAGATAGGTCTTTAAGGCCCGACGGAAGTGGCGCAGGTCCGTGGTTGTCCATAGGTCAGGGGGTAGGTCATTCCAGAGGGCAGGAGCTGCCACAGAGAAGGCTCTCCACCTGGAGGTCGCTAGCCGGCATTGCCTGGCTGACGGCACCCTGAGGAGGCCCTCCCTGTGGGAGCGGACTGGTCGGTGGGAGGTGTTTGGTAGCAGGAGGCGGTCTTGCAGATAGCCAGGTCCCTTGCCATGGAGCGCTTTGAAGATGGTTACTAATACCTTGAAGCGCACCCAGAAAGCCACAGTCAGGCAGTGCAGCTCGCACAGGAGAGGTGTCACGTGGGAGCATCTAGACGCTCCCAGAATCCCCCGTGCGGCCGCATTCTGGATTAACTGGAGTCTTCGGGTGCACCTCAAGGGAAGCCCCATGTAGAGAGCGTTGCAGTAGTCCAGAGTGACCGTGCGCAGTAGTCCAGAGTGACCGGTCCAGAGTGACCGTGCGCAAAGTGTCACGATCCAGAAAGGACCGCAACTGGCGTATCAGGCAAACCTGATAAAAAGCCCCCCTGGCCACGGCTGTCATATGGTCTTCTAAGGACATCTGAGAGTCCAGGAGGACACCCAAGTTGCGAGCTCTCTCTGTAGGGGCCAATGACTCGCCCCCAATAGCCAGCGATGGCACCAGCTGGCTATATCGTGACGCCGGAAGCCACAGCCACTCGGTCTTGGACGGGTTGAGTCGGAGCCTGTTTCTCCCCATCCAGACTCGCACGGCCTCCAGGCACCGGGACATCACTTCCACGGCATCGTTGGGGTGGCCTGGGGTAGAGATGTACAGCTGAGTATCATCAGCGTACTGATGGAACTCTACCCCCAAACCACGGATGATCTCACCCAACGGCTTCATATAGATGTTGAACAGGAGAGGCGAGAGGACTGACCCCTGTGGCACCCCACAAGTGAGGCACCTCGAAGTCGACCTCTGCCCTCCTGCCAACACAAATTGCGACCGGTCAGAGAGGTAGGAGAACCACCGTAAAACGTTGCCCCCCAACCCCTCCAGCCGGGGCAACATGATACCATGGTCGATGGTATCAAAAGCCGCTGAGAGATCTAACAGGATCAGGATAGAGGAGCAACCCCTATCCCGAGCCCTCCAGAGATCATCCACCAACGCGATCAATGCCATCTCTGTGCTGTACCCAGGCCGGAAGCCGGACTGACGCGAGTCCAGATAGACAGTTTCCTCCAGGTGCTGAGGGAGCTGCCACGCCACCACACTCTCAACAACCTTCGCAAGAAAACGAAGGTTGGAGACAGGACGGTAGTTGGCCAACACAGCCGGGTCCAGGGAGGGCTTCTTGAGGAGGGGCCTCACCACCGCCTCTTTCAAGGCGGCCGGCAGAAACCCCTCACTCAAAGAAGCATTGACAATTCCCTGGAGGCAGTCTCGTGTCACCTCCCTGGAGGCCAGTACCAACCAGGAGGGACATGGATCCAATAAACATGTGGTGGCATTCAGCCGCCCCAGCATCCTGTCCATGTCCTCAGGAGTCACAGGATCAAACTCTTCCCAGATGACAGACTCAAGACCTGCCTCCATCAACCTGTCTGAACTAGACCAGTTGGAGGCCAACCCGTCCCGGATCTGATCGATTTTATCATGCAGATAACATCCAAATTCCTCCGCACGACCCTGCAAGGGGGCATCCCACACCCTCTGATGAAGAAGCAAGCGGGTCACCCTAAACAGGGCAGCAGGGCGGTTATCTGCAGACGCGATAAGAGCTGAGAATTACGCTTCGCCGCTTCTATTGCCACTAGATAGGTCTTCAAATGCGACCTTACCAGTGTCCGGTCAGACTCAGAGCGGGTGGCCCTCCAACCGCTCTCTAGGCGTCTCTTCTGGCGTTTCATCACCGTCAGCTCCTCGGAAAACCAGGGAGCCAAGGTGGTTTGGCGCCGAGTGAGAGGCCACAAAGGCACGACCCAGTCCAGGGCCCCCGTGGCCGCACTATTCCAAACAGCCACAAGGTCCTCAGTCGAGTCGCGGGTCAGGGTCCCAGGTATTGGCCCAAGCTCCATCTGGAACCTCTCAGGGTCCATCAGGCGCTTGGGGCGGAACCATCTCGTCGCTTCCGGTCCCGCCTCCCCACGGTGGGATGCAGCGATTGGAAAGCCCAGCCGGAGGAGAGAGTGATCTGACCATGACAGGGGTTCAGCGACTGTCAATTAGGTGGCTTATAAATCAATATGTGGTGATAATGCAGGATCCATTCTGGGTCGATCACTAAGACCAGAGGTTTAGTCTTCAGGCTTTCAGATTCATGCTGGAGCTCATCCTCAGGGGACTTCTCTCTATATTCTGGTAGAGAAAGGTTCCCTGAGGATGAACTCCAGCACAAGTCTGAAAGCTCTGAGGGTTAAACCTCTGGCCCTGATGACCGACCCAGATTGGATCCTGCAACATTATCCTGGGACATGCACATTTGCTTCATTCATATGGTAATAATGTTTATTTTAACTTTAAAGAAAAGACCTCATGTCAAAGGGTGTTCTCCAATATTTTTTCATAATTTTCTACCACCAGTACTTCCTCTTGCCTTTGAATGGTTACTAGGCATTAGTACATGGATGGTATTTTCATTTTTGCCTACTCTCTTGGCCTTCCCTGATTTGTCATCAGTTTACACTCATTGTCTTGACAATGATCCAAGACTTAAGATGGTCTTCGTCCCAAGAGGACTTCTTTTTTGCATTTTTATCTTTAAACATGTTGATTCAATTGTCATCATGGTTCTGAGCTTTAACCAAATTTAGGCAACTAATGTCCACCTTTGTTTCTTTGCTATTGACCAATTTGGGTGAAAATGATGTGAATTGTCCCCCCCCCCCCCATGCTCCTCCCCCCCCCCCCCAAATCAAGATATTCTCTGGCTTTCGCCTCATATAGGACTTGCCTGATTTCTTCTAAATTAAGATGTTCTGCTATTGTATAACTTGCCCAACTTTCCTTATTATATAATGAGGTGCTGAATCATGTAGAGATGTTCCCTATGGTATGGTCATGAAAGTCCAGATGGCATCCACAATCGTATGACTGATCCTTTGTTTGCTTTTTATGTGTCACAGAGCTTCGACCACAGGGTCTCAGCTGCCTTCTGGACTTTTAATCCTGCTCTGTACAACCCTGGAGTCATGCCCATTTTTGAAATAAATGACTTGCATTGTTCTTATAAAACTTAAATTCTGATAATGTTCAGTTGCATATGGTGCATAATTTTGATTTCAATTTTAATTTTTTTCAAGGATCTACGTAGAGATCTGCAGTGTTGTCACTTGAAATTAGAAATTGAGGATTTGAAAACGCAAATTGAATACATGAAAACACTAGCATCCCAACAAGAACAGCAGTATAAGCAGACGGAAAAGTAAGTATAGTACAAATGTCTCATTTAATTATATTTTCTATTTAAAAATTATTTTTGATGCCATAAAATCAGTAATATTAACTTTCTATTTAAAATGGCAATGGATCATTTGGATAGTTTTCTGCAAAAGCTATAAATGGAGTCAATCTTATTTTCCTTTTAGAAAATTAAAAGCATCCCATTTGGAATGTGGGGTTGTTTTTTTCTCCACCTAAATACGCATGAGGCCAAATTGTTTTGCAGGTAACATAAAAATCATGGCCAACATATTAAACTATGCTATGTGACTGTGTATAATAGTCACATGAGACTTACTGTGATTTGGAACTTGTACTTTCAATTATTGTACAGTCATACCTCAGTACTTGACAGCTTCAAAACTCATTCAATTTGGTACTTGACATGTTTTGAAATGGAAATCTTGTCCCAGTACTTATCTTTCTGCCGATATTCGGTGCGCGAGGTGAAACATGCTGGCATTGACTGCCACGTGACTCTCTCATTCTTCTGCCTAAATAAAGGCTCACTTGATAAGTCACATGGTTTGCTCAGTACTTGTCACTTTTAGTGGAATAAATTAGCGACAAGTACCAAACTACCACTGTATTGAGAAAAATGATGGAAATACCCAAGCAGGAAAATAATCATTGTCTTAAATGAGTAAGTTTCTGTTTTAATTTAGATATGCTTCTCAGATGGAATTTATACTATATGTGTAATGAAAAAAAAAGTAATGGGAAGACAAATTTAAGATAATAAAATGTAATTGGTTGGAGTTAATTTAATGTTCAAATAATTTTTAAAAATACTCATCAAAATCTTATGATCTCTAATAATTTGAAAATCATTTGAAAATAATAATTTGTTTTCCAGAAAACAAGTAAAAATAGTTAATATCCCACCTACCTTTTAACCACTAACTTTAAAATGCCGTAAAAGACCAAAAGTAGCCTTTTGCAAGAAAGTAGTATACTTGATCTATACTGTGATACACCTTGTCCAGCATATATTAATATGAAGAAAGTCAAAGCTTCTGGACTTTTCTACTTCTTCTAACAATTCTGGAACTCATTCTAAAGAAGGCATAACTTTAGCTCTTTCCTGGAATTACTTCAGAAAAAAATAAAATGGGTTTTGTAGGTGACCCGTGCAATAGCTTAAACCTGATTTTGTTTGGCTCCAAAGTTTTTTCTTAGGTAGGATGATCAAAGAACATATATTCTGGCGAACAACAAGAGTCCCAAAAAAAGATATGTCCCATGAAAAAGAAGCAGCTGCAGGTGATTAACCTATGAAACATTGTATAAGAGCTGATTCTGAAACTGATAGTAATTCAAGAAACAATGTGCAAGTGACCAGCTGCAAGCAGTTAGTGAAGAAACCAACCTCCTTGCCACTTCATCAAAGAGCTGTTAGAGTAACAGAAAACAACTACACTAATGTACACAGCAGTCTATTGGTTCTAAATTGAAGACAGTTTTGCTGCTGACATTTTTGTAACCTCATTCCATCCAACTCAATAAATCTTGCTAAAGAGAACTCTATGAGAATTTTTGCTGGAAAATAATTACTATTGATTTAAGCAGCTGCCAAAGGGGGAGGAAGGAAGGAGACCTCCGATCAAAATACCCAACAAGTGAAATCATTTGTATCTTTTCCTCCCAAATATTTGTATTTCATTTTAATTGTATATGTGCATGGTTTTATTAATATTAAATAAAATTAATGTGCTGTCACCTAAGATGTTTTTAAGATACTTACAATTTTCTTCTTGTTACAGAATCCTGAATTTTTCACTTCCAATTTTAAGAAAACAGTATATTGCTTTAAAAGGGATGCAGTTAGCCAATGGTGTCATTGAGGATGATTTCACGGAGTTAAAACAGCTCATTCACAGAGAGAAAGCTGTAATTTGGGCTGACCAGATTGTTGAAGAAGAATCAGATCAAAATGATCAGCTCAAGATGTCTGCTGTCATGTCATTTCCACAGTTTGTGAGCTATTTGAATACTCCCTGTAGTAAGTAGCTATATTTTGTATATAAAATGATGACTTATATTCACAGAAAATGACCTTATCTCAAAAGGCACATTTACAGTAAAGCCTAACATAACCTAATGGGTATTTTCCTAGAATTTACTGTTGTGTAATCAATTAAAGGCAAGGGAGAAAATAGGTTTCCAACCTCTCTAGAATCTTTCACAAAATGAATCTTTTCCAATGTTTTCACATTGGTCCAAGTCAGTAGAAGCAGTAGTGTGATGAAACCTCTGGATAATTGGATAATTAAGTTAGACGTCACCAGTTAGCTACGTCAGTGTCATGGAGAATACTATTTCATTTATTTATTAAATTTATTTGCTGCCCATCTCGTAACTAAATGACTCTAGGTGGGTACTATTGCTACCACTACTCTGATCTTTACATGCATAGGCACATCACAGCATTCAAATAACTTTTCTGAGGTATTCATGACTGGCCTACTCTAGTCTCTGACAAAAAGTTCATCATTTGTCCAAGAATGATTTGCAGGATGGATATTGAGTTTATCCTTTACCTGAAAATACAGTTATAGTATCTGTGTCCACAATGCTAAACCTATCAGAATGTTTATTTCCAATTCGGTAATCTAATGGAAATTTCAGGGTATTCTCTTAAAATGTTATTTTCATTTATGAGGTTACTAGTCAGCTGGGGAAAACAAGTTTTGAATTCCTAAATTGTTTTGAATTTGGCCCCCAATTGTACCTGATCATTGATGATTTGGACCAAGCTGAAAGGTTCTTTTCCAAACCTAGTGGTATTCTGTTTCTTTTTTTAAAAAGGGCAACGCCTAAAATGGCATGAATTAGCAAAAACTGTTTTTGCAGAAAATACATTTCTGAGAGGGTCAAAGTTTGATAGCTGCTAAAACCCATCTTATATCTTTAATAAGAAAATGTTTGGGTGGGTATTAATGTAGATCCTTGTAGCTTTTTGGTGTTGGTTTTTTTTTTAAATTTATAATCTTTTCAAGATGTTGAACAGGAAATATGCTTTGTGCACAGAGGGCTTAAAAAAATCACCACCTGTTACACAGTGATCATTATTTCTTACTTTAAAACCCGTACTTCACATGCAGCATCATTTAGTTGTCAAAGTAACAGAAATATTTCCATTTTTGGCCACCAGACTTTTATTTATTTTTTTAAATTGTTTTTATATCACATTTTCCAAACATTAAAATCACAATTGCACTTTTACAGCTTTCCGTTATCGGTATTTCTTTTTTCTAATTTTGGGTTTTCCATTTTACAACCCATTGTCTTATACATATTCCTCTTTGTTTCATACGTTCTCATTTTTACAATATATATGTGTATATACAATATTTCCATCACTATTGCTTTCTAAGTATATGCCATCTCCTTTCATTGTGTTTACTATGTATTCCTTATGCATTGATTTTACATCTCTTTTCAAGCCAGTTATACCACCTATTCCATATCTTGTAGTACTCTGTTTCCTCTCTACCTCTTAGTTCAGGGGTGGGCAAACTTTGCAACTTTAAGTCTGAAGGACTTCAGCTCCCAGAATTCTCCAGCCAGCTTTGCTGGCTGGAGAATTCTGGGAGCTGAAGTCCTTCAGACTTAAAGTTGCAAAGTTTGCCCACCTGTCTTAGTTCCATCGTTAGTTTGTCCATTTCCGTGCATTCTAGCACCTTTTTTATGATCTCTGCATTTGAGGGAATGGTTTTTTGTTTCCAACTTTGGGCAAATTAGATTCTGACAGTGATGATTATATGAAGCATTATATATTGAATATCCTTACAAGTATTTTTTTATTATTATTCCTAGAAGAAGAAGCTCAGGGTTCATGTCAATTTTTTGTTCTGTTATTTCTTCTAACCACTTTTGAATTTTTATCCAGAATTCTTTGGCTTCCGTACACGTCCGCCAAATATGATAGAAGGTATCTGTTGGTGGTTACATTTCCAACAGTTTGGAGATGTATTTGGGAACATTTTGGCCAATCTCGCCAGGGGTAAATGCCACCTATAAAACATTTTGTAGATGTTTTCCTTGTACGATGGCGACATTGTCAATGTATACTTTTTTTTCCTATAATTTTTCCCAGTGCTCCAATTCAATATTGTACCCGAAGTTTTTAGCCCAAATTATTGTTTCCTTCACGGTTTCCTCCGCCATTTTGACGTGTGGAATACCCTTCCCCTTGGAGTCTGGCAGGTCCACACTTTTAGCTTTCCAGGAAACAGACCTGCTTTTCCCTCGGCACTGATAGAATACGGTTGGAGCCCAAAAAATGTATAGATTTGGTATATGGTGATGAGAAGTCAGGCAACTGGTTTTCTTGCTGATTGTTTGTGGTTTTATTATTTATGTGAGCCATCCAGAGTTTTGTAAGATATGGGTAGCCATGTGATTCTTTTAAATAAATAAAATATCAGTTTGATCATATAATATTTGGATTAAAAGAGGAAAGATATGAGTGTACCTTGCTCCTAAATATACTTTTAATGATAATAGCAATAGTATTTAAACTGTCAGGTTCCAAAGGGTTAATGAAAACAGCCAAACACAGAGACGGTTTGAAAATGCAATTTATCTTCTTCCTCCAGCACGAACTGACCAACAAAGCACTAAGGCAATGAATAAATTGTCAGAGCTGACAGCCGGTGCTCCCCACCACCTTTTATAGTTACTTGGTAATTAGACTAACCCTGTCCCCCCCACACACGCGCACACCTATCACCTCATGACCCAGAGCAAAAAACACCCAGCAATCAATCATGGATTGTTTGCAGTTAGTTATCAGTTCTGCAATGTTGTCAGTGGAAACCTGGCAGGCAATCATGAAGAGCTTTGTAGCGTTCTCAGTTGAACTGCTTGTGGAGGAGGGAAATCTCCATCTGGTAAGCACGAGTCTTGGCAGCTGGCCCAATTGTCATTGCCCCCCCCCCCTCCTGAGCTGACATGCGGCCCCTCTACCATGGAGGCAGCATTTGGGGAGCTAAAAAATTACAGTCAGTTAGGAGTTGAAGGACCCTTTTCCCCCAGTGAAGAGGGATATCACTACCAAGTGGGGTGCCCTACAGTCCGTACTTTGAACCCATGATGCCTCTGACAGGGGATAACCCTTCCATAAAACAAGGTATTGTAACCTCCCTCTGTGCCATCTGGTATGCGCGATGGTGGAGCGCTCCTTAAGATGTATATGGTTCCATAGTGCTTTACAGCATTATCTCAGCTATTTACAAATGTCAGCATATTGCCCTCAATAATCCAGGTTCTCATTTTATCAACCTCAGAAGGATGGAAGGCGGACTCAACTTTAAACCCTATCAGGATCGAACTCCAGGGTCTGGGCAAAGTTACCTGCAATACTGCATTTTAACCACTGAGCCACTGTAATTCTTTTCAGAATATCCATGTTAACTAAATGATGGTGACTCGAGGACTAGTGCTGGAAAAGGCTTGTAAATTTGCAGTCTAAGAAAACAAACACCCTGGAAGTTTATTTTCAGAAAGGAGAAAATATAAGGAGAATCACTGCTAAGGCTTAATAAAATAATGGTTTAGAAAGTAAAGAAATAATACAAAGTAAGTCATTATTTTAGCAGAGAATTTTTCTCATCTTCTCTTCACCCTGAAAAAAGCTCTCATTTTACTTCTTTTACTGACTGCGGCAGATTGATAGCGTGATCCATGCTCTCTGTGTGTGTAAGTTGTGCACAAGAAGTCCGCTTGCAACCAAGCATTTACTTGCTAGTATTTCTGTCAGGATGAAGGTTCTTGGCATAGTTTCAAGTATTCCATTTCTTTTCATCCTTACTGTGCATTAGTAGAGGGATAAATCCATTCTTAAAGGCAGAGGACAGTGTTCATTGCTTCCTTTATAACCAGGAACAAAGCCAATTATTTTACTGAAAGGAGCTAATTGCTGTGAATTCTGGTGAATAGCAAAATCCTGACTTTGAACATGGGATCATCTGTTGCTCACTCTTGCTTGTATGATTCATCACATGCCCAGAAATTTTTTTCCATTTCACTTTCTGCCTTCATTTTTAATAATAGTGAAATAGTAGGAACCTTCCGTTCTTTTCAATGAAACCTGTTTTCTCACTTCATGTTGAATTTGTCGCTTTTAAAATATTACATTAGACACTGTCTACTGGTTCTCTCTTCATTGGGCAACATTTGCATCTCAAACTTCCATGAGTCAGAACGCTGTTAAGAGAAGTAAACTAATTGGGTCAATTGTCTTCACCAAAATGTCTATACTAATACTTTATTCTAATCGTCCCAAAGGTGCTTTTTTCAAGAGGCAACTTGACTTTCTTGTTTTTCTTTGAAGAAGGTTCGCTTGTCATCCAAGAAGCTTCTTCAGCTCTGACTGGATGGTGGGGAATCCTTGCAGACAGCTGGTCATTTGCATTATTTTAGAGAATTGATGCCACCTAGAGGTTTATCTGTGTCATCACTGTTACCTGAGTAGGGCAAATGGGTGTGGAGCCTTCTTGGAACTGTTGAAAGGACTGTTGTACACTGAAAATAGATGATGTTGTATCCCTCATCCTCAGTTGCCTTGTCATGGTTCCAAGTAATGATCCCAATGAATTCAAGACTGAGGCTGTGGCTTTTCTCAAAGATCCTGTTTATTGGTACATCATATCAGCACATTCAAATGTGAAACCAACTCTGAATAATTCCTGTGCTTTAGTATACTTAAAGAATAGATATTGTCCACCCTCCTTGTGTCACAGGTCACGTTAACCAATCAAGCAGGCGGTGAACTTTTAATCATTCCCTCCTGCCATTGCTAGGGCACATTCAGCTGACCTTGGTTCTCATGAGCCTTATCGCTGTTATGTCTGGTACTGTAGATGAAAACATTCTACATTCCTCACATCCCCCTCTCCCCTCACCATATGCAGGGCAACTTATAAATGAAGCAAAGTAAAGTATGGCTTCAACTAAGGTTGTTTGAAGAGTTGACATGCCTCTTGAAAAGCACCTTGCGACAAGCATGACGTAGATGACTGAGAATCTCCATAGACTTTATTCTAATATGGCCAAGTAACATGGCAGGCTTTATTTAGCATAGATTCTAAAAATAACTTGTCAGGTATGTGTTAACATAAGTTCTTAATTCTTCTTTTTTTCCTTAAAAAATCTACACGGTGATTTTGTCCTAAATCCAATCAGAAGTCTCATTTGTCTTTCTCTTTGACATAAACTCTACACGTGGTCTATGAGTCATGTTTTTAAATATTATTTTCACACTTTCCCCATTAGTTGATGTCATGCTCACTCTTGTATTAGTTCCTTATCAATAGAGATTTCTGGAGTCCTAACATGACATGACTAAGTGTATCTAAAACTTTTTTTACGCATTGGAATATTTTGTGTTCAGATTAATTCTGCATGCCAGTCTGAAACTATCATGTGCATGTTAAACCCACACCTGTTTTCTGAAATAATATATGATTAGGAAAATATCCTAGGAAATAATTTAAAAAAACTACAGCATAATTTGAACAGAACTATTTGATTTTTGTGTGTAAAGGAAAACAAATTGGTATATTTTTTTTAATTTTAAAAAATCTCATCATCCTTATGATTGGTACAACAAATGGCACTTTCTTTTGCCTCTCTTGGTATAGTATAATTTGAAGTAGGAAGCAAGAAAACAAATGCACATTTGTTTTTCCTTTCAAGTAGGTGGCTTGACACTCTTTGATGTTTTAATTTGCAATGTGTTGCCCGGCTTGGTATCAGTTGACTCCGGCTGTATCTGTATATCCTCAAATGTGTCTTCTGAGGTTCACATTGGTCAAGTTGTTCCATTTCTCAGTTTGACGATTCAGACTGATCCCTAATCCATAGCGACTTAGGTTTATGCACAGTTTATTCTAACCATAACATCAGTTCACATGGAACTTTTTGCACAGATTCATTAAGTATGAAAAATTACTTTCTGGCATAAAGAAAAATATTTTCCCCTGTCTTCACTTTATTAAAGATGACTATTAAATAAAAATGAAAACTGCTCTATATTTTCTGATCAGATGTATATAAACGATTTATTTCAGTCTGAAATTTTATACCCAATTAATAGAACACTCTGACATCTGTCTTTGATTACTTAGTTCCTTTTATTTTGCTGTTTGTTTTTTATCCTGACGGGTTCAGCTAAATAAGAAACTACAAATCCAACCACATTCAGCAACTTAAAGAGCCTAGTGGAATATATTTCTAGATAACCATATCTAATATTCCACTGTCAATAAAGAACAGGTGTTCTTAAGGCATGTTTTCGTCTTGTTATTCAATTCAGTTGCAATACACAAAGTCAATTCCAAAAGCCTGCTTAATGATGGGGACAAGTTGCTCTATCGCCAATATTTTGACCAGATTTGATTGCAGGATAATTTAGGATACTCCATTTAGGGTATTTGCTGTGGATTTGATTTATATGACACCAAGTACCCATTTTTAAAGTCCTGGGATTTTCTTTTTCTTACCAGCTTTCATTTGTGCTACAGCAAACCCTTGCAATCTGTTTTTTATTAATGTATTTTAGTACTGTTTGAAATATGGCTCATTGCAATGAGGTTCAGCACATTGTTGGCAATATTTTCTGCTTCTCGGCTTATCTGGTTTATAGTTTGCACACTTACATTTACTGTTAATTTTCAAATGGTTTCCGTACTTTGTGTTGGCAAGGCTTCTAAAACTTGGCACTCACCAAAATGTTTTTCTTTCTCACAGATTTCCTTCCCAGTTGCTCTTAGGGCATTTTGCAGAATGCCCATGCCTTACAGTAAACAAACTTATTTTTTTAATGAAAGTAGAGCCTTCATTGTTATAATGCGTAAACACAGCCCAATGAGCTGCCAACCACCACTTCCTGAAACACCCATTTATGACACGCCATAAATTAATATTTTAAACTCTCAAATATTTAAAGATAGCTCTTTGACAGATTTAATTGAATTACAGGGGCAAACTACTTCCTTGGCCATCAGAAAAGCATCTATTCAAGACAGAGGATCACTTCTTAAAACAAATTCTAGGGTTTTTTTAAAATATAGATTTCAGGAAGTAAATAGAAGGCAGATTTTGCTGATTAGTAGTTTATAAGATGGGAAATAGTTCCATTGTTTCTGGTTATACATTAATCTGAATTATTAACTTAGGGTGAGGGATAGTGGTACCTCCAGTAAATTGAACTTTTTATAGATGGAGAAAGTAGCCAAAGTGCTGTTGCACAGTCATAATGACCATTGGGTTCATCCAAACTGCTATATAGAACCCAGATATTCCTACCTTGCTGTAATGGTAATGCCCTACTTAATACCCTCCTTGTTATCAAAATTCAAGACAGTGTTGCTTCTTGGCCTTATAACTAAAATCAAGTGCATGATCTTAATTACTAGAAACTTTCTTCAATTTCTCTGTAGTACTGACTACTGCAGGGGTGTCAAACTCAAAGCCTATTGGCTGGATCTGGCCTACGGGATGCTTAGATCTGTCCCACAGGGCCACTCTGGAAACAGCGAAGGACAGGCCCATGGCGCTTCTGGCAGCAAAAACAGAGCTTGGGTGGAGCGCATTCAGCCCTCCCTAGTTCCGTTTTCCCCAGCAGAAAGTTACAGGAGGCCATCGCAGTCGAAAACGGAGCTCGGGAGCCCGTTTACTCTGGCAGACTGCTCGGGTCACCACAGGTGCCCCTGACATGAGTGACATCGAGCTGGCCAAGCCCACGCCGGCCCCCTGAGGTCAAACACAACCCTGATGCAGCCCTCAATTAAATCGAGTTTGACACCCCTGGGTTACTGGATATTCATTGTTTGCAGATCATGTCCAAAGTAAGAGTTGACAGAGTCTTAGGCCTGGTTGCCACAATTTTATTCATTTTTTTAATCTATTCTGTCTCCTCTACAATTAGCTTAGGGCTCCTTGTTATTTATGTTAAATTTGACATTTCAGATTTTGTACATGCCCATATATTTCAATGGCTTATCCGGCTATACAAAGTGCATTTATTTAAGTAGTAGGCAGGGTATAATTTTTGAAAAATATTTTAAGAAGGCTAGGCATTACATTGTAGATAAGAAAAACAGCCCTGGCCGGTTGGGCAGGCTATGGGTCCCATCAGCCAAGGAACATTAGCTGGCAGGGATTAGAAGACATGCCTTTCTGCTAAAGCCCCTGTCCTCTGGAACATTCTCCCTTCAGAGTTGAGGATGACCCCCAACCCTGTTGGCCTTTAGTAAGGTCCTGAAGACTTAGCTTTGTGCCTGAGTCTGGGAGTGTTGAAGAGCCTAATTTACTTGCTATATTTACCTCTAGTATGGCTTTTTTTTTTCTCAGCTGCCATATATATTTAATTTTGTACTGTGTTGTACCTGTTTTTAATTGTTTTGTCGATTGCTTGTTGCCCAGAATCACTTGCTTGAAATGGGCTAGTTGTAGAGATTGAATAAATAGATTAAATAAATAAAAAACAGAGTACAGTCCTTTGTAAAGTCCTTGGTATTGAGCTTGGTTCTTTAGTCGCACACATTTCATAGCCAATTAAGTAACATTATCAGTTCTAGTTAGTGTTTCATCCCTGTTTCATCCCTGTTTATATACAGTATTGTTCCCTTGCAGTGTTGGTGAGGGTGTAGCTTTTTTTTCTCCTTGATTGTTTGGTGGTAATCCTTTTATCCAACTGTGGGATAAGGATGTGTTTTGATCTTTTTTGTTTTGTTCATAGCTTTTTTTGTCGTCTGAGTGGCATGTAAATATAGTTTTTTTCTGTGTGTCCATTGATGACTGATTTATCCAAATACCAAGCTTCAAATAACTCCTTAGCATTTTTGTATTTGGATTGGTCTGGCATGGCTGTAGTTTCCTAATTGAAACTATGGTTTGATGGTGTTGATCGATATTTTCTGCTAGTTTTCTGCCTGCCTGTCCTATACCTGTTATACATTTTACACTGTATGTTGTAGATGATTCTTGTTTTTTCTTCTTGAGATACAAAGCCTTTTAGTTTACTTAATATGGTTCAGAAAGCTTTAGTTGGCTTGTTTACCACCCAAATGCTGGGTGGTTGTAATAATCTTTCAGTTGTTTCTGATATGTTTTTTATGTATGGTAATGTTACACTTTTTCATAGCTTGTGTTGGTTGTGCTTATTTTAACAAGCAAATATGCTTGGCCATTTTATCTCAATTACAGATATAAATCCTCTCTAATATAAGCCTATATTTTTCCCATGCTGAAGGTATGAAAGAAGCCTTGAAAGTAACTTGCTCAAAGACAGCAAGGAAGCCATAAGTGAACTGAAATTTGAGTTAAGGACTATAATGTACAAATCGGTTTAAAGCTGATCTTTGTCATTTCTTTTTCATATTTGTTAAGGGAAAAATACAACTTTTCCCAACACAGGTAGGGTACCCCAAGTTTGTATCTTAAGTCTGGTACTCTTCAACATCTCCATAAACGATTTACATGAATAGATGGAAGAGGAACACATCAAATTCACAAATGACAACAAGCTGGGGGGGACGGACTTTAGAAGATAGACTTAAGATCTAGAACGATCTTGACAGACTTGAGCACTGGGGCTTAACCAACAAAATGCAAAGCAGTGGTGAGAAAAGTAATATTTGACACTTGGGCAAGAAAAACCAACTGCACAGGTATAGAATAGATAATACCTGGTTCAACAACAGTAACTGAGAGGGATCTAGAAATCCTAGTGAGCAATCACTCAATATGTGTCTGCGATGTGTTACAGCTACCAAAAAGGCCAATGCAGTCCTAGGCTGCATCAACGGAGGAATTATAACAAGATCGCATGATGTGCTAGTATTGCTTTATACTTGCACTTGATCATACTTGGAAACCTGCATCCAGTTTTGGTCACCGTTTTTTTTTTTTTTAAAAGATGTTGAGACTAGAAGGAGGGCAGAGAAGAAGAATAAAAATTATGAGGGAACTGGGGTATCAAACATAGTGAACAGTTGTAGGAACTGGTACGTGCAGTCTAACTAAGAGAAGGACTAGGGTGACTTCATAGTAGTCTTCCAATATTTGAGGGGCTGCCACAGAAAGAAGGGTCCAATCTGTTCTCCAAAGTACCTGAGGGCACGACAAGAGGATACAGTTGTAAACCTATAAAAGAAAAATCCAACCTAGATCTAAAGAGAAATATTCTGGCAGTGAAAACAATTAGAAGTCAGGGCAACTAAATGGAGCTGAAAGTTTACTTGGCCAGATGCCCTTCCTGATGCCTATGCAAGGCTAGCAGCAAATATTTTTTATTTTTTTGCCCTGAGAGAGTAATACCTGCTGCTACTTCAGACGGAAGTCACAGCATCCTGATTGTGAGGTGAGACCTCCACTTCTAGGCCACCATGCCGCTCACCCTATGTCCTCTCTCTTTTAGTAAAATAATTGATTGCCTGATGTCATGATAGGTGGCAGAAATCAATATTTTGGTCTTATTTAGTAACCACCATGCTATATGGAAAATCATAATTAGTACTGTAGAAAAAAGATGCATGGATGGACCAAGCAAGCAAGAAATACTTTGTGTCTATTAAAGTAGCAGGAGAAAGATCTGTATGACAATGACAATATGATTGTATAGAATTGAGGAATATACATGCAGAATTAACTATGAATGAAACATCTAAAATATATCCAAATTTGGGGGGAGGGGGGGAATCTGTTGTTTTCTAGATTATCTGTGTTGTTGTTGGCATATATTAAAGTGAGAAATAGGTGATAGTTCCATGTTAAATTCAAGGGAATATTGATAACAGCCAGAAATTTGTTTTAGAAAATAAATAAATGATTAAGGCTGGGGGGGAAATGATTCTGCTAGGTGAGATGAATAGATAGGTGTTAATGAGATAACAGTGCAGAAAAAATGGGTGGGCCATTCAGAGACTTAAACATGAAGCACAATAATGAATGGTGAGCTTTGAAAAATATTTGTTTTGAAATTGATGGTTTAAACATTAAAAAATAGTTTTAAAGTATGCTTGTTTTGATTGCTTAGACTGAAAGAATGAGAGAATTCATGTGAAATACAGTGAGAATTTCTGAATACAGAAGAGATCAAAAGCATGTCTTAGGGAAAAAAAACCCTAAATATGGATGAACAATAAAGTAAAAGAAATGAGAGAAAGTGAAATGACTGCAGGAAAAGAAATATGCGGGTTGTGCATGAGCATGTATTAGAATATGTAGGAATCTCCCAAGAGAATTAATAGAAAGTCGACATTGAAAAAGGTGTGGACATAAATACTTTGCCTCAAATAAATCCTACAGTAGCTGGAGAATTTGCATTGTGAAATATGCTCAAGCTAAATTAAAATAACATTTTAAATGTTACGTATTTTAATGATAATTATAGTATTTACTGAGATTCTAAACTTCACTTAGTTATGTTAATAACTTTTACTTGTTTTGATCCTTATAAAATATTGGTGAAGAATGTTGAGCAATTATTGAAGTCCTACATGAATAACTACACCCAAGGCCAGTTCTATTATTCTGCCTTTTTTTGTAATGGCAAAGATATTTTGGGAAAATATTGAATTATGGGGGGAAAGGATGAGTTTCTTAAATCTGCACTGATTCTCTCAATATTAGGCAAATTCTTTTTCTGATTCAAATTCCAGATAAATAAAAATACAGTATAACAGAGTTGGAAGAGTCCTTGAAGATGTTGTTTTCTAACCCTGTGCTCAAGCAGGATATCCTCCACCCAAGGTGAAGAACCTATGGCATGTTTGCCAGAGGTGGTACACAGAGCCTTCTCTGTGGACACATGTGCCATTGCCCTAGCCCAGTTCCATTGCATTTCCCTGTTTGCAAGGAAGCAAAAGTTTGTGAGACTAAAAAAAAATGCACTTGATCAATTCCAAGATCTCGTTAAGTTGGAATTGATTGAGTGAACTTTTTCACTCCTGCACTTCCCAATGGGGGAGATGGGGTCCCCTCCTCTTGAAGCCCATTACGACGCAGAGCCACAATGCAATCCTGCGTCAGCTCAGCAAAAAAAGTCAACCGACATTTGGTCAGTTGCTTTCCCTGCAGAGCTGCCTGTGTTAGGATGCCCCACCTCCCCACCAGCCAGCTGAGCTTCGGCGTGCTGTTCATGGGCTTGTCAGCCTCCAGACATCAGATTCCCAGCACTAGTTCAGGGATTCCTTTCCCCCCCTCCCCCCGGGGCGGGTGAGAAAAACAGAGGGAGGCAGAAAGAGAGAGAGAAACAGAAAGGCAGAGAGGGAAAGAGAAATGATATTACAAAAGTTTTTCTTTTTTATTGTTGCTAAATGTAACATTTCATTACATTATCATTATATTAAGGTAGTAAAACCTCAGTATTCAGGTTAAATTGCCATGTTGGCACTTTGCAATAAATAAGTGGGTTTTGGGTTGCAGTTTAGGCACTTGGTCTCTAAAAGTTTCGCCATCACTCTTCTACTCCATTCCAGACAAATGACTGTCCAATCTCTTTTTAAAGTGATAAAGCACCCACAACTTCTACAGGAAAACCGTTCCACTGATAAATAGTTCTCTCTGTCACGACATTTCTCCTTAGTTCTAGGTTGGATTTCTCTTTGAACAAGTTTACAACTATTGCTTCTTGTCTGCTGTCATCAGACCATCCTAACTGAATAGTCGCTAAATGTAAATGCATTGAGAGTTAGCTATATTTGCTAAATAATCCTTAGTGCATATCTGTTATATGTTCAAACAAGAGTGATGGCTGTTCTATCACATCTGCTTTTACTGCTCAGCTATTTAAGTTTTAATTGGAAATATCTAGGGAAATATTTCAGCGATTTTGCTTGTCTTGAATTTAGATACGCCTCGTAATCTTACAGTGGAGAAAGTCAAGACATCTGCTCAGCGTGAGGCACAATATGGAATGCCACTGCACAAAAGAACAAGGCGAAAATTGATGGAGTCTACTCTGACAATCCAGAGTCTTCAAGATTCCAGCCAGTCGAGTCCTAACTCTGTGGTGGAATCCCTCAGTGAAGACTTCTGCCCAATTACATATACACCTGAGGTCTGCAAGAAGCCGGCAGAGACTCTCTGTACAGGAACTGTGATTAAAAAAGAACTGCATACGGCAACTCTTGAAGAAATGAGTCACATGGCACAAATTCAGAAACCATTAAAACAGAGCAGCACCAAAGATGTTGCATATAATGTCACCCCAGAGTGCCACATGAACTCAACTATGCTTTGTAAAAATAATACAGACGCTATAGACTGTCCTGATGCAGCCAGAAGCAAGTCAGAAGCAGCCAATAGCAGAAGTGTTTTACAAAGGTATTTTATGTAGAAGATGAAATATAAAATGTAATTTTTTCCATCTCTGTCCCATTTTCTTTTTAAGATGAAACTATAAATCCCTTCCTTTAGTTTTACACTAGATTTGCCTCAGAATTCTGATGTATGAATATTAAATTCAAGTGAGAGAGCTAAAATATCTGAAACTCCTGTCTTATTAAAAGGCTAAATTTCAAAATTTATAGCGCTGTAGGTCCTACTTTACTGTTTTTAGTTGGGTCCATTCATATTTGCATTTCCTTTTGCCATATCTTACCCTGCTAGGTAAAGAGAGCAAAGTGAATGAAGCAGGTTGCTCACTCATTGCTCCTTTCATTGAGCATGCAACTAGTAATAGCCCATAGACTTAAATACCACTTCATAATGCTTTACAGCTCTCTCTAAGCAGTTTACAGAGTCAGCATATTGCCCCCCCCCCCCCAACAATCTGGGTCCTCATTTTACCAACCATAGAAGGATGGAAGGCTGAGTCAACCTTAAGCTGGTCAGGATCAAACTGCTGGCAGTCGGCAGCATTAGCCTGAAATACTGCATTTTAACCATTGTGCCACATGGCTCTTTTCCTCTAACTATAGTAAAGATGAAGAGCAACAGCAAAATCAACTGATTTCAAATTAGTAATGACTGGACTTTATTAGTGGTTCAACAGTACCAAATTCTAACATGAACTATGAGCACATTTATATCCTGATTGTGTAAAAGCTTTTTCTTGGGGGGGGGGGGGGGCACTTCTGTTGTTACCCTAATATTAAAAGTGTCATATTTCCAAGGCAGATCTAAGAAAGCAAATCCATGATGGAAGCATCCAAATAAACAAAACTTAGTAGAGTGGATTTTATTTCTGCCCTGAATGTAGCAAATGTGTGTGGGGAAATACACTTTCCCTACCTTCCATCAATTCAAAGACATTTGTACTCCATTTGTGGCCTTTGGAAGTCATATTTACAATATAATCTGATAAATGCTTGGTCCATGTTTGAAAAGGTCTATTCCTTGCAACCCTAAGTTAAGGCTTACCCAGAGAACATATTGTGAAGTCCTCTGATTAAAAATATATCAGTTAACAAGACTAACAAAATTTTTGAAATTTAAAGCCAATACTGTGCACTTCATTTGTGTATCCCACTTTATTTTGGAAAACAAACAACCTTAGAATGTAGGGTTTTTTAAAATAAGATTTTTGGTGATGGCTATTATTGTTCTTCATTTCAGGCTTGGCCTTCCTTCATTGTTAAACAGACAACCAGGTGCCATGTGTGCAAAGCCATCTTACATGGCAATGACATCTGCTGCTACAAGAAAAAGGACCTTATTAAGGTACATAATGCTTCAAATCAATTTGCTAAATTAGTACTGAAACTGGTATTTATTGTGTCCAATATCTTCCATTGGATCACAAATTAGGATTGAGTGGAAATATTGCTAATCCAATGGAAGAAGTTTTCTCTGGCACACCTTTGGTCATTCAGTGACTAGACTTAATTTACAGAACGACCAAAATTGTGCCAGAGAATGAACTTTCACTGGATGACTTTGGATCAATCATTGTTTCTTGGCGAACGTGCTATTGTGAGAAAAATAGGATGAAGTGCAATATATGCTGTCTTAGTATGTTTTTAGTTTCTGATATTTAACATAAAAAAACTTCCTTTCTCTTAGTCTTCAGGGATTCAGGGTATATACAACAAGCTTTATATGGTTAATATTGAGTTAGTGTTTGTATTGAACTCTTCTGTATGAGTTCCAAGGCACTTGTCTTTTGTTAGAAGTGCCACCCCACCTTTACCTGAACCCATTGCTAGTGTTTTGCAGTAATTTTGAAAAAAGTCCAATAAATTGGTGCTGTCTAAAACAAATTTGACAGGTTAATTAGTATTGATTTGGCTAGTGTATAGAATAAAATTTAATGCAACTAAGTCCACATTCCTGTGCACATTTATTTTGGAGCAAATGGTATGGAAATGGGTGATAATTATTCCTTGGCAAACATATGTAGCAAAGGGATGCAATTAACAGTTTCTAAAATGTTTGTATGCATGCTTTGCTTTTTTCCATAACTTGTTATCTGCAAAAAATTTCTGTGACACAGTTTTTTTGTTGTTATTAATACTTTACCATATTAGCTACAGGTCTTTGTGTGCCTACTAGAATAAATGTTTAGAAAAGGAAAACAAACTCCCCCCAATTAAATTAAATTAAATTATACTTATTTTGCTGTTTCTAAGGTAGGAAGACAAAATAAGCAGTCTGCAACTGTCCTTTGCAGTAAATGCAACAGTATTTGGCTTTTTGTTTTCAGGAATTCAAAACAATTTCCTGTAGCCTATATTGTCTATGTTTCCAATTCTGTCACTAAGAGTCCTGTTTCTTAAGCAGGACATAATGTGATCACAATGAGGTTATGGTCTCACTTCCACAGTCATTAAGCATGTCACCTCCTGTTGTTGAGACATCATGTATCAATGTTTTGTGATTTTATTGTCAACTTCTCCACTAACTGCTTATTTGAAGCTGACTGTCAGATGCGCAAATAACAATTATGACCCCGTAAGATGTTTCATTGGCTCTAAAAGCCCTTTGATTGGGAAACACCCAAATCCCAAATGCAGGAACACTGCAATCCTATTAAGTATGAGGACCAGTTATGTAGTTACTTTTTCAGCACCATCATAATTTCAGATGGATGCTAAGCAGGCCATTTGTTAAGCAAGGTTTACTTGTAATACAGTTTCTTGTTGGCTTTTAGATGAAGACAAAAAGAAACACTTCTGATAGGTTTGATGTGTTTAGAAAAAAAAATTAAAAGCCTCCCTCAACCCTCCCCAAATGGAGAGAAATATATGTTTATTTATCTGAAAGAAAGACAACCTTGGATTTAAGATAATCCTTCCCTCCTCCAGAAACGGTAGGTGGATGGATACATGGACACTGTAAATAAATAATCCTGCACAATCCCAAAGGTGCTTTTTGAAGAGGCAACTGGTTTTTCTGGTTTTGTTTTGTTTTTAAATTTCTCATTAACAGAGTTGGAAGGGACCTTGCAGGTCATCTAGTCCAACCCCCTGCCCAAGCAGGAGACCCGACATCTGCCTCTACCTAGGATCGACTCACAACTTTTATTTGAAGATGTTTCACTTCTCATCCAGGAAGCTTCTTCAACTCTGACTGGATGGTGGGGAATGGAAGGACTTATACTCCTTGCAGACAGCTGGTCATTTGCATTATTTTAGAGAGTCGTTGAGGCCACCTGGAGGTTTTATCTGTATTGTCAGGGTCAGTTGAGTAGTGCAAATGAGTGTAGAGCCTTCTTGGAACTGTTGTAAGGACTGTGTTGTAGACTGGAAATAGATGATGCTATATCACTCTCCCTCTGTTGAGAGAGGGCTGTTCAGTTTTTATATAGATGGCCTCTTTGACCCCTCTTTCAAACCATTGGTCCTCTGTTCAAAATGTGGACCTTGCTGTCTTCAAAAGAGTGGCCTTTGTCTTTTAAATGTAGATGGACTGCGGAATCTTGTCCTTATGTGTTTGTTCTCCTATGTTATATAAATCCTTCAATTCCCACCATCCATTAAGCTAAAGAAGCTTCTTGGATGAGAAACGATTTCAAAAAACAACAACCAGAAAGTCCAGTTGCCTCTTGAAAAATCACCTTTGGGACAACTATGACTGAGAATCTCCATAGACAAAATCCTGTGCAATAGCCAGTTTCCCCAATCTAGTCAATCTAAAGTTGCCAATACTAGTTTAATCAATCCTGCATGCAATTTTCCCCAGTGTATGTGTGTATATGATCCATTTGAACATATCATAGCACTGTATTGCAGTGATATGATAATCCAGAGTACATTCATGTACCCATAGCTTTCATCAGGATTTGTTGAATGTTCCAGAAACAGGAACTAAAGAACCAAAGCAGAATTCTGACTCAACAATATTGTGCTTAAAAACAAATGTTTTTTAAAATGTTTTTCTCCAGTTCTGCATCCAGCAGTGGATTAACAAATCAGCACGATCAGGTGATTGCCAAACGCCTAAAACGAGATGTTGCATCAAGTAATAAAGTACTAAGAGTACCTATAAACTCTGGTAAGTGTAAAATGTATAATGTGCAATACTTATGTCAAAATGTAAGTAATATACAGGTATATAGAAAGCTCAAAATTATAGATTGACATATTCAGTTAATAATTTCTGCCGTCCTTTGCTATAATAATGTAGTCACACATTTTTTGATAGTTTAGTCTCTTTAAAAAAAAAGTATCTATGAGCCATGGTGGCGCAGTGGTTAGAGTTCCGTACTGCAGGCTACTTCTGCTGACAGCCAGCTGCCTGCAGTTTGGCAGTTCAAATTTCACCAGTCTGAAGGTTGACTCTGCCTTCCATCCTTCCGAGGTGGGTAAAATGAGGACCCAAATTGTTGTGGGTTATATGCTGAGACTCTAAGAGATGGCTTGCTTAGAGATGGCTGTAAAGCACTGTAATGTGGTATATACATTTTAGTGCTATAAATTATTCACTGAAAGGCCCTCAGTAAGGAGACAAATATTAAAACAAACAGAAGTGTATGTTATTCTTGTTACAGATTTATCATTTGTTTGATTGATGGATTTATATAGATCATATCTGAATAAGCCACTTTGGCGGAAAACAATATTTAAAAAGATGTAAAGTATGATTAAAAAAAATTAAAATAACAGCAGCCAACAAAAAATACAACACTTATTAGTGCAACCATAGTGTAACCAAGAGCAAGGCCAACGTGGTCAACACCAACCCAATCTCTAGAGGGAGAATATTCCAGATGGAAGCTGCTGTGGGAGAAAAGGCTAACTTTCTGGACTCTGCCAGTCATTATTCCTTAGCTAATGGAACTTGAAACATGCTCATCCTGCCAGATCATATTGGATGGGTAGAACACCTGTAAAAAGATAGACTCCTACGTAATTTCTTAAAACAGTGGGTCTCAAACTGTGGTCCACAGATGCTGGGGGGAGTGCACAATTCTGTTACAGGTGGTCCGTAAAGGCTTTAAGAAATGTTATAAATTATATCTTGATATATCTTGAAATGTTATAAATTATATCTTGATAATCCATGGCCACAAAAAATATGTAAAGGGGGTCCATAGTGAAGAAATAGTTAAGAACCACTGCCTTTAGATAACCCAATAAAAGCATCAACAGGATTCATAGTTGATGTTAAGGGAGGAAGAAATGTCAACAAACCCATATTAAGATACAGGTTGAAATAAAATTATAATTCTCTTAAACTTTGCCCAAATATATAATGGGAATGGTTGCAACATACCATATTTTTCAGAGTATAAAACGTACCTCCTCCCCCCCCCCCCCCCCCCCCAAAAAGAGAGAGTAAAAATCTGGTGCGTCTTATACACTGAATACAGCATTTTTTTTTGGCCTCCTGAAACCCCTCCCCCTTCGCAAAAATTGATGTGCAGAGGGTTTGGGAGGCCTGCAAAGTGCTCCTGAGGCTGGGGAGGGCAAAAAACGGGCACTCTGCAAGCCTCCCAAAGCCTATTCATGCCCTGATTTTTGCAAAAAAAAAATGGGCCCGTTTTTGTGAAAAAATAGCCATTCTTTGCTCGTTTCCCAGCCCCCAGGAGCATTTTGCAGGCCTCTCAAACTCTCTACATGCTCTATTTTTCACATGGCATGCAAAACGAGGCATGCATAGGGCTTGGGAGGCCTGCAAAGTGTAAAAACTTTTTTTTTAAATTTACCTCTTCAAAATCTTGGTGTGTCTTATACTCCGGTGCGTCTTATAGTCTGAAAAATATGGTACTTATCTGTTCACGTCATGTAAGGGGAAGTTAAAGGCATATATGAAGAATTACGTATAGTTAGTAAAGATAAATGGAATTACATTACATATAATTCAGGCATGGGAATTACTTTCAAAAGTAGGTGGTGTTGGCCTTCATATTCACATAAAATGGGATTTTACAATCCCTAGCAATTATCAATGACTACCAATCATGTAGATATGTGTCTCTACATAGCATTTGCTAAGAAACAACAGGGGCATCTGGTGTGCTTGTGGAATTCCAAAGTGCATCTGGTTGGACATTATGTGAAGAAAAATGAAGACCTTTCTTAGCTTTTTTTTACTGTTAGCATCCTTGAACTTCTAAAAATATTAATCACATCTGGGGGTGGCGGAGTACATATAAATAAAAGTAATGGTGATTTGGTCCTATTAACTGTCATTCTTCCAGGCAGAATTACTGCTCTCCCTGTGGAATTCCTTTGATAACAGTGTTGCATGTAGTCTTTCCCAAACTAAAAGAAGCTTAATACAGCGTTATCAGAGTCCCACACAGTGCTATCTTCAACTTGCTAATTATTTGTATTAAATATTAGATAACAAAGGACACCAGCAGCAGTCCCTGTAATTGTATTGTTCAAGAGTCATGCAATTGAATGATTAATGTAGACATTGCAGCACACCAGACATGCTTGGAATTGTAAGAAGCGTCAATGTTTTGGGATGTGTATTTGTGCCTCTTCTCTGTAAGAGGCAGTAATGATATACCACAGGAAATAATCCTTCGGCACAAGTTGCTATTTGTATTTTGTTATTTTACATCATTTATATTCAGTAGACTTGTCATTCCTTTCAGCAAAATATTTCATTTGCATTCCCTCTGTGTAAAAGGATAAGTGCAGAAAAAGGAAGCCATCAAAAAATAAGAAATCCATTTTTGGAATGTACCATGAGCAGAGTATAATATGAATGAAACTTTACAGCACAGGCTATTTTTAAATAGAGGTGAGCCTTACCCAGAGACAATTGGCATGCTCAGTTGTCAAAGTGTTTTAATTCAGAATCTAAATTGTTTTTGTTTTGGTCGGCAGTTCAGTGGTTCGAATCCCTAGTGCCGCGTAACGGAATGACCTCCTGTTACTTGCCCCAGCTTCTGCCAACCTAGCAGTTTGAAAACATGTAAAAGTGCAAATAGAAAAATAGGAACCACCTTTGGTGGGAAGATAATAGCATTCCGTGTTACTTTGGCATTTAGTCTTGCCAGTCACATGACCATGGAGACGTCTTTGGACAGTGCTGGCTCTTCAGCTTTGAAACAGAGATGAGCAACCATCCCTTAGAGTCGGGAACGACTAGCACATATGTGCGAGGGGAACCTTTACCTTTAGTGATATAGGAATCAATTTATTCAATAGCAATAGCACTTAGGCTTATATACCGCTTCACAGTGCTTTTTATAGCCCTCTGTAAGCAGTTTACAGTCTCAGCATATTGCCCCGAACAATTTGGGTCTTCATTTTACCCACCTCGGAAGGATGGAAGAATGAGTCAACCTTGAACCTGGTGAGATTCAATCTGCCAAATTGCAGGCAGTCAGCAGAAGTAGCCTGCAGTAATGCATTCTAACCACTGCACCATCACAGCTCTTTAAATAGTTTTAAAAAGCGTTCAATGATGACAAAACTCATTTAAATGATGATATTGCTAGTTAAAAAGTAAAAATGTGAAATATAATAAACAGAAGCACAACTGAGAAGGTATCCTCTAGGCATCACCCATCTCAGATCCAATGTATAGAAGATCATAGAGTTACAACGACACTTAAAAGATGTGACCTATGACTGATTTTCACACTTATGAATATTGCAGCACATATGAATATTATCCATAATCACATGATCAAAATTTTGGACACTTGGTAACTGTCATGTATTTATGACAGTAGCAGAGTCCTGGGGTCATGTGATTACTTTTTGCAATTTCCTGACAAGCAAAGTCAGTGAGAAAGCCAGATTAACTTTAGTAACCATGCTACTAATTTAACAACTGCAGTGATTCTCTGAACAACTTGGCATGGAAGGCCATAAAGTGGAGGGGGAAAACTCATTTAACAACTATCTTGATTTGCAACAGAAATCTTGGGCTCAGTTGTGATCGTAAGCCGAGGACTACCTGTACATAATTTGCAATTTTTTATATCACTCTTCAATTTTTATTTATTTATTTTATTTTAATTCGATTTATATCCCGCTCTTCTACACAATTTGTATTTAATAGCTTGTCAGCTTTTCTGGACATCTCTTTCCCATTATTACTTTGTGAAATTCAGGTTTGCCGTGCTTCTGTCCTATTTTATAGCTTAAAAGTTATAGCTTTCAGTAATCTAATGCCCTCCATATGTATTCCAAATAAAACTGCATCATCTCCAGCCAACCAGTTAGTTGTCCTTCAGCACAGCTGGAGAGGATCAGGCTATATAAAGATGTTTTAACATTCAGGAAATTAATACAATTTAGTTTTTGTTTTATTAATATGGCTTCTGGTGTTTTGTTTTGTTTTTCTACCCTCTCTTTAATATGATTTATTCTTTTGTTCCCTAGGAGTCAGAACAAGAACCTGGAAACGTAATGATGGGCTTAGAAAACTTCTCAAAACTAATTTGAAGGAAAATGCATCAGTAGGCACAAAAGTGGGCCGATCAAAAGACATATGAACAGCAATTCTGAAGTGAAAATAAAACTTTGTACAATTTTTATTTCTTAGCAAAAAGAGTGAAACTAACAACTCCTCTTCCACTTTCCCCATATGCGGTGACTTTGGAAATTAAATTTGCAAATGCTTTTAATGCCCATATCTGGCCTTTAGTTTATTGTGTAATTGGTACCCTCATCAGACTTAAGGATTGAACAGGGCAATATTCAATATCTTTGGTTGTCTGAATGCAATTTTGCATCATTTTCTCTCTACATGCTGTGTAAATTACAGAATGTGTTTTCTTTTACATTCCATACCATGAATGTTTCCCAAACTGAAAGTTTCCATATGTACTGGACTATCATTCCCCACATTCAATTTTGTCTTCGATCGTGGGAGTTTTAGTCCAAAACGTCTAGAGATCAAATCACAAAAATGTTAGAGAAATCTCCTTGTATGTAAAAAACTATAAGTTGTCTTCAGAATGGATCGTGCCAATTTATTCCATGTCTTTAGGTGCTTTTAACAAACTCTTCTGGACTTATTGAATATTTTTTCCAACTTAAAAAAATATTATACAATATTTATTTTAATTGTAACATTAACATCTTGATGCATACAGAGGTCATGAGTCTTCTCCTTTTTTTTTATTAACATTCTGCCTATTTGGGGAATATGTTCCAAAAAGTATTTATTTAAGGAAGGTATTAACTAATGTTTAGTTTTAAATGTTTTACTTAACTTCCCGAACAATCGAAATGTTAAAATACGTCTTTGTATATGTACGGTAGATTTCTTACAATGTGTTTTGGTGTGTGTGTGTGTGTGTGTTGTAGGCTAATTAATATGAATAAAAATTTCAGTCAAAATTGTATCTAGTAGCTTTTCACGTTTTCTGCTCTTAAAATCAAACTTTAATCTTTATTCAATATAAACATATAAAATTATCCCCATGGATTATATTCTCCCTGTTATAGACAAAAGTATTAAATTTCTATTAACTGAACTTTGCCAAAGCCATCTTCCTCCTTTCCACCGAAAAGCAGATCCAAGCTTAATTCAGATGCTTTTGTCTCCCTAGCAATTCATCACTGTGATGCACACAATTCAACAATATGCCATTACAGTAATAAACATTGAAGATATTGGGTGGAATGAAAGTAAAAGGAAGGGTAATAAAAGGAAATTATGAAACTAGAATGGGGGGGGGGGTGTTTCGTTGAATAACAAGTGATTTAAAATATTAACCGAGAAATATAGCAATAGAACTTTGATCTATATACCACTTCATAGTGCTTTTACAGCCCTATAAGCGGTTTACAGAGTCAGCATATTTCCCTCAACAATCTGGGTCTTCATTTTACCCACCTCGAAAGGATAGAAGGCTGAGTCAACCTTGACCCTGGTGAGATTTGAACTGCTAAATTACAGGCAGTGGGCAGGCAGCAGAAGTACTGCGCTCTAACCACTGCACCATCTCGTCTCTTAATTTAATATAAATATAATAATATATAAATTTCAATGTGACAGTCATGATTATTTTTTAAGCATATGTTTTGGAGAATAATGCTAAATTGGAAAGTCTGAATTTTATTTCAAGATAGCTCATTGAAAGAGAAGCGTTTCAATTATACAATTTGAACAAATGTGAATTTGCATTGACTGATTTAGTTTGTTAAAACTATTTTTGTAAGTAACAGAGAAGAAAATAGCTACACGGTTTTCTTTCAAGAATAGCAATTGATGCCATTAATATTCTTGGTCATGTCCACCATTTGGCTCCTCACATAGCTGGTAAACTATGACAGTACTTATGTCTTGCGCTCAAAATACTAAATGTACTTACTAGCTCTGAAATGTGTCTTTCCTGGCTTGTTCAGTGTCTCAGATTTCATCAGTAATTGCCTGTTATGAACCGTGCAATAGCACAGAATGTACATAACTGAGAATTTTGATCAAATCATCAAATATGGTTTAATAATCTTTGGAAAATCCATAGACAAAGCATAGATTAAGTCTGATACCTTTGAGGAAAAATGTCCTAAGTTGGCACAAAAGCCTGAGTGGCTGGAAGATCATCAGCTATCAAACGTGTTTCTGATAATACTGTATGATAAACAAAATTAATGTTAAGGTTTAAAACAAAACCAGTTCTATAGATTTTTGTGAAAGACTGAATATTTTTATTGATGTATTTCACTGATTATTCACAAGCACTTTGCTTTACAACACATTCCAGATACGCGCTGGTGTGGAAACATGTTTTTAATAAGACATTTATTTCAATGTCAATAGCTACTGTTTCAAAGAAAAAGTCTTTATCAGACATCTGCAAAGAAAGAAGAGAAATTAGGGTAAATTGGCCAGCTTTTCTTCCCTCTGTCACCATTGTTATTCTTTGTGTGACTTACAGCCCTGAATTTTCAACTCCTAAATCTCCCCCGAAGCGTATACACATTGAAGAATAGTGATTGCAGGCAGGGAATACCTATAAATGGAAGATGAACAAAGTAGTAAAGACAACGGTCATAGGGCAGGAAAACCTGTCCTTGCTCTAATATGCTTTGTTTAAAATCCTGCTTTCCAGATTTGGCAACATAGAACATTATAATGCCTTCAATGAGCTCTAAAATAAAATATTTAGAAACTGCCTAACTTCACCTATCCACAGGCAGTGAACAGTATCGTTCTAGAACACTAGAATGATGGCGCCTGAGAGGTGACCTGATTGAAGTCTATAAAATCATGCATGGTGTGGACAAAGGAAAAACGTTTCCCTATCGCACAACACTAGAACTAGGGGGCACTCCATGAAACTTTTGGAAGCTAGACTTCAAACAAATAAGAGGAAGTACTTTTTCACCCAGAGGATCACTGGTCTATGGAACTCCCTGCCAGAAGAAGTGGTGACAGCTGTCAGCCTCGACACCTTTAAGAAAGGATTAGACGAGTTCATGGAGAATAAGGGTATCAATGGCTATCATTATGGATGCCTAAGGACACCCTCCGGGTTGGAGAGAGGCAGGATATCTCTCAATGCCATTTGCAGGGAATCAAGCAGGTGAAGACATCTGCTTGGGAAGACCCTGAAGCAAATGGGGAGCCACTGTGTGAGACAGAATGCTGGACTGGATGGGCTGTGGCCTGTTCCAGCAAGGCTGTTCTTATGTTCTAGTATAAGACTGCAATAATGAAATGTCAAGTGGCAATGAGTCTTTTACGTTCTTAACTTGTAATAAAATTGGTGTGTGCTTTTCTCAGAAGGTTTCCACAGAAAAATGCCGTAACAGAAAAGGGCCGCTTTCCTAGTTAATATTAAATATTTGTAAATGGTTGCATAATCAGAAGAGCATCTGACTCAACTGATGAAAACAGATTTGTATCAAACAGGGCTTTTTCTCACATTGACTGCGATTGTTTTGGGTTCTTCGCAAGTCGGTAAATTGAAGACCCAGATTGTTGGGGGCAATATGTTGACTCTAAACTGCTTAGAGTTATAAAGTACTGTGAAGAGGTATATAAGTCTAAGTGCTATTGCTATTGTAAATTAGATCCTGTAAAAATAAAATGAAGTTCTTACCTTAATAATAATAATATTATAATATATTTTTTATATATACCGCGTCCTCTCCCCAAGGGGACTCGGAGCGGTGTACAGGGAAAAATTAAAACACATAAAAATATACAAAAATAGATACAATAAGTAAAAACAAATTAAATTTCATTGTCCCTGCTAAAATCCCCATATTAAAACTAATGTTCCCTAAACCCTAAAAGGTAGAGACTAACCTAGGCCGGCCAAGCAGAAAAAGTATGTTTTTACCTTGTGGATACATGAATATATAATACATAAGCAAGAGCTTTGGAGAAGACAATCTTGGAAAATGGAAGGCAATAAAATAGACTAACAATGGATAACAGTTAAGTAATTTAGCTTGTGATACGTTATCACAAGCATGAGCTTACAAGTATTCAAAGAAGCAGTTACAAGCAGATAATTTTCCAATCCATTGTCCATTGAATGATTAAGTAAAATATCTTAGAGTTAGTTTCTAGGGCACGTAGAGGCCAAGCTTTTTTTTCTTGTTTTCCACCTCTAAATCTAGTTGCGTCTTATAGTCTGAAAAATATGGTATGTGTTTCATGACATTGCACTTATATCCTTCCTTTGCTTTGCAATTTTCACGTGCCATAGATAGTGTCTCCCTCATGCTGCCTTCATAGCAGCAACCTTTGGGAGAGAACTGAATCTGCATCTTCCCAATCAAACATTTTAACCCTCCCACTGGACGGATAGTTGCTAGAAATTATACACAACAATCAGTTCTTTAAATGCAACTATTGCTAACCAAATCCTAAATGCAGGTAATAGTAAATAACAGTATCTGAGCATGAAGATACAGAGTCTACAGATAGAAGCAACAAAACAATCTCTGGCCACTGCCAACAAGCTTTCAAAAACATGATTTATCATAATATAACAACTAGTTGATCTTCCCATTGTACTTTCCATTTAATATATCTGAAGTTCTATGGAATTTATAGGCACACAGTTAAGGTTTTTAGTGTCCCCACCAACCCACTTGCTCACAGTCCCCAATGCATGAGAATCATCTGTCCAGTTGTAATTATATATGACAAAGTTATGCAGAGTCAATCTGATCCCCATCTGGCTGATTAGAATATGATAAACACATGAAGGATGACAAAATTGTACCATTTGTGCAGCTACATATTTCACATATAAATCCCACTACACATAGATTGCAATCAGGTGAGATTAAGAGGTGAGGCTGAATAGCATGTTTTCAGTCCATATGTACAATAAAATAATTCCTTGTTTCCTAATTATTTTTCCCAAGTATTTCTGCCATTATCAGTCACAATCCATTAGGATTTGCCTTCTATTAAAGTATTCATCTCAAAATGCTTTTTTATTTTGAATTTTATAAACATTATAGAATGATAAGATAATTGATTTGTTTACATATCAAGTAGAAGTTACCTCTTCCATGCACTGGGACAGATAGACATTTAACCATAGCTGATGTGATCTAATAGAAAGGAAACCATATGAAAATAATTGGGATCCTTTTCAATACTTATTTTTTAGATCCTTCATTGGGATAAATCTCTATGCTGTCTTGTTCATAATATCTTAGATACCTAAAAGTTCATGGGTAGTCAATGACTCATTTTCCTGGCTATGAAGAAGTACAGCACTGTGTTCTTATGTGTGGGTTGTTTGGTGTGCTAGCAAGTCTGATCTTTGTATATTTGGCATTTGCATTTGACGTACATTTTTTGACTATTGAAACTTCAACTTGAGTCCTAAATCAGAACTTCCTGGAGTGGTAGAGAGGAATTTGCTTGTCATCTTTGACACGGAGTGCTGGTAAGCTCTCAGAAACCTTGTAGGAGCTGAAGGTTCAATATATATGGAGATCAGAACAGTATTCATCAAAAGTACATACATAATGAAAAAAGGCTATTAAAAGGTTATGCAAATATCTGGAAACTAATTTTAATGTTTTAAAAATTATACAGTATTTTCAGCCATAGGCTCTGACACATATGCTTGTTCAGTTTTACCCTAACATGCACACACATTCATACATACAATAAATCTTCCTTTGAGTATGTTCTTTAGAATTGGGTGCTTGTTCATAGGTCATAATAAAGCAGACATACAAGAGGCTAACAAATTAAAAAGTACAAGTGTATACATTAGGACATGCTTCCGGGTTCCTTCAAATAAGTCAGCCATTTGATGCCTGCAACAGACTGCGCTAGAAAAATTCCAATTTTTGTTCCAAAGGCAAATTCTGCAACTGAAATTATGCAAATTGGTGCACCTGCTTATTTGATTTAAGCAGCTTAGGTAATATATAGGTGTTTGTGTGTATGTTCCAGCATAACTCTGGAAGGCCTCAAGCAATTTCAACCAAACTTGGTACACAGATGACTTACTCTCTGGAAAAAATACTGTGTGGGTAAGATACCTCTAACACTTCATGTGGTGTGTGTTCTGTTAATATACAGAACACAGATTCCCGGCTGTCCATAGAGGCCGTGGCCAGGGGGGCATTTCATCAGGTACGCCTGATGCGCCAATTGCGCCCCTTACTGGACCGGGCTGCCCTTCACACAGTCACTCAGGCCCTCATGACATCCCGACTCGACTACTGCAATGCTCTCTACGTGCGGCTTCCTTTGAGGTGCACTCGAAAGCTACAGTTAGTGCAGAATGCAGCCGCGCGGGTGATTACGGGAGCCTCTAGATGCTCCCATATAACACCGATCCTGCGCGAGCTGCACTGGCTTCCTGTGGTCTTTCGGGTGCGCTTCAAGGTTTTGACGACCATCTTCAAAGCGCTCCATGGCTCGGGACCTAGTTATATGCGAGACCGTCTCCTGCCCCATACATCCCTTAGACCGATACGCTCCCACAGAGAGGACCTTCTCAGGGTGCTGTCAGCCGGATAATGCCGACTGGCGACACTCAGGGGAAGGGCCTTCTCTGTGGCGGGCCCTGCCCTGTGGAACGACCTACCCCCAGAACTCCGTACCATCACTGACCTCCGCCTCTTCCGCCAGTGTTTAAAAACACACCTCTTTCATCAAGCCGGCCTAACATAACCTCCACTGTGACTAGTATAGATAGTTTTATTTGGGGATTTTAATTGGTTTTAGCGCAGGACTGACATTTAATAGGTTTTTAATTTTTTTGTATTTTTATATTATTTTGTATGTATTTTAAATTCCTGTGCGCCGCCCTGGGTCCTTTTGGAGAAGGGCGGGATATAAATCAAATAAAACTAAACTAAACTAATACAGCCTGTTGTGCCTTAAAATGGCTTCTACTGTACTGTCGTAAAATGACTTCTACTATACAGCATAGTGTACTTGCCTTGGTAACAGCTTGACAGTATTCCACAAAGGGACTCCCTCTGGTAAGGGGGAAAATCCAACATGAGAAATTACATTTGGTCCAAACATTTTCCCCCTATAAATAAATGCCCGGGAAATACCGGGTTATTCGCTAGTTGCAAATAAAGCCCAGGTTGCTATGAACAGAAACCATGGAGAGAACTATCAGTTCTGTTGTTGCTCCTCCTGTTCATGGGCAATTCTCTATTCTTTCCTTAGGAAAAAGAAAAGGGTTATCATTTTTCAAGAGTGGTCAGGCCAATGGGTTAGTTAGGGACATACTTTCTTAAGCATTATGGTTTAAGGTGTAGCAGTCTGCTGTTATAGATATATTAAAATAAAATCCTGCAAAATATGTCTTGCAATGCTGCAGGTTGGAAAATGAACAATATCTGAGATGTAGAAGAGAAATTACAGTTGTTATTTCCTTCAAGACTTGAACAAATTCAATAGGATGAATTGAGATAACAGAAAGTTATAACAGGAAAGTAAAAGACCTTTAATTGTTACTGTGGTGCAGTGAATAATCCAGATTTCTGCAGCCCAAATACAGACTTATATCATGGAGATTCTTGATCATGCAAGTTATGGTTGTTCCAAAGGTTTTTTCTAAAAGGTAACTGTACTTTCTTAGGGTTTTTTTTCCCTTCAAAATGTTTTGCTTCTGAATAAGCTTCTTGGATGAGAAGGGAAACATTTTCAACGGAAAAAACCCAAGAAACTGCAGGTGCTTTTGGAAAGCATCTTTGGGACAAGCTTCTATCATGACATATTTTTTCTCTGATTAATACATCTATCTGAGATTTAGCAATGGCATCAGAAATACTGTGACTATGGAGTCGCCATCATAGAAGGAACGGCTTAAATTAAAAGCCACAAAGTGTCTGACAATTTCAATTTACCAAGAGCACAAAGCAGATTGGATCCTACAAGCTTTCCTACTACAGTACACATCCCACTAGGCTATTTAACAGGAAATGTATGTGGTAGTAATGGTAAATGAACCATTTTATTTCACAGCAGTCTGGTGTTTCATGAGAAAATGCCCATTAAGGCCGTTGCTTCAGCTGTAATTTCCTTACAATTATGAAGACTTTAAAGTTAATGTAGCATGAATATTGTCTATTTAAGTTAAACCGGCTGCCTATTATTTATCATGGTGACATTAGTAAGCTTTATTGGAACTGACACACAGTGGCTGTCTTTTTAAGCATGGATTTTTGTAGCATTTTACATTCCTACCTGTAATAGCCAAAGACAAGCCTAAGGACAATGTCAGTCCTTGCCTGAGTGTCCCTTATATAAACCATTAAAATAATGGCACGATACAAAGACCACCTAGAGAGAGTTAAAGTGCTTTGGTGGCAGAGTTGAATGTTTAGATAGCTTAATTAAAATAATAGAAGATGTCTTAACTAAACCTTGGGAACCATCTCTGCAATATAGGCATACCCCTTATTCTTCTAGTGAACCTAATTAAGGTTCTAGATCCAGTTATGTATTAGATTCTCTCTCTCTCTCTCTCTCTCTCTCTCTCTCTTTCCCTCCCTCCCTCCCTCCCTCTGTCTCTGCCCCTCCCCCCTTTGCAATATATTCCCCCTCTTCTAATACATTCCTCAGAACTTCTGAGAATGCCAAAGAACATAAATCAGAAGGAGATGTTCATGGAGGGAAGAATCATGTTAAAAACCAGAATTCAGTGATCTGCCTTCAAAGTACACCCATGGCATTAAAGTTTTAAACTCTGCTCACACCGCATATCAAAGAATTTCTTCACAGATGTGCCCATAAAGAAGGTGAAGTTTATACATACACTCCTAACCTCTCCACCACTATAATCAAACAACTTGCTCAGAAAAAGAAAATATGGGGGGCACAGATAATTTGTAGTCCTTCCCCCACCCCTTAGTTATCTTATGGATCTTGTAGAGTCTTCAAAGCAGAAGCACCTGCAAGAGGACCAAAAAAGTCAAAATGATTGCTGCAATGATTAAAGACCCGATGCAGGTAGAAAGAAGTGGCATTTCATTTATGTGATCGTGGACAACATCTTGATGGGGGGGATCCTATGCCCCCCCATATCAAATTCATAAAAAGTGCTGTTATAATAGACAATGTTTTCCATCAATTTGATTGGTAAACCAGTGAAAAAGTTGCACAATCCTGCAACGGACTTGGGGACATGCAAAAACAAACAAACAAACAAACAAATAAAATCACAATTTCAAATTTTACTCTCTTGTGAAAATTCCTGCCCACTTACATGAGGTAAAATCCCTATTTGTTGCTGCCTAATGTCACCAAAAAGTAATACATGTATAGCCTAAGATTATCCCTGAAAGGTTTCCCATCTTTACTTGGTAATTTTCTACTTTAAGGGAAAATTACAGTTATCAATAAAAATACTATTTGTAAAATGAAAACTCCTACACTGATTTTTCCAAGAAACTTTTCTTCATTGATGGACTATGTTATCTAACAAGGGTGAATAACATTGTGGAATCTATTTATTTGGCTTTTTACTCTTGGCAAATAAAGTAAAACGAGAAAAATTTGCGATGAGGGAAATGCAGAATATATTACTTGTTCATTTTCCCACAACTTTATTTAAATTTTGAACCATCCTTTTACCAAGGATGAAATTTATCCCTTTTATCAGCATTGCTGGCACTGATATGAAGACTGTTAAACAACAATTAAACAATGAACGAAGACAGAGATATCACCAGCTATTACGGATGACAATATACCAGCCTTCTTAATATGTCATTGTCCAGATGTTTGAACTTTGACTCCCAGGGCCTCTTTCTGACAGGTGGTACTCCATTGGGAACTGCACCCAAAACACATCTCTCCTGCCAGATCTCATTGTACAGATAGGCACCTCTGGGGAGAAACTTTTGTATTGACAATCCAGCTTTAAGTCACAAAAAGCTTTAAATTAATTACCAGGATCTTGAATTGCACCCACAGCATACTGGTAGTTAATGCAGCTTACAGAGCAGAGGTACCATAAGTGCTGAGCAATCGACACAACAACTTCCCACACCAATATATTTTCCACCAGCTAAAGTTTCTGAATTGTCTTCAAAGACTGACCCATATGGAGCAGATTGCAGTAATCCAAGCAGGAAGTTACTAAAGTGTGAGTGACCATCAGCAGAGCTTCCTGGTGTCATTCCTGGACTCATCTTTGACATCTCTAATAAATTCTTGCTTTGAGGAAGATGATTGCCTGGAAGTTTTGACTCTGTTGGGGGTGTTACTTAGAACCCTGATACCTCATCTAGTAATGGGTACAAGCAGGGATTGGATTCAGCCAGTTCAGATTGGTTCTGGTGAACTGAATGTTAATTTTACATCTGGTTTGGTGAACTGGTAGTTGGAAGCACTGGGTGGCCCCGTCCACCACACCCCTCCCAGGAGCTTCCACATGGCCCAGTCATCATGTCAGTTAAGTGCCATGCCTGAGCAGAGGTTCCGTGAGAGCAAAAAACAGGCCTCCCGGAAGTTCTGGAAAACTGGAAATAGGCCTGTTTCTGGCCTCCAGAAGATTTCCAGAGCCTGGGGGGGAGGACATTTTTGCCCTCCTGGAAGCTCAAGGAAAGCCTCTGGAGCCTGGGGAGGGCAAAAAATGGGCCTCCCAGAAGTCTGGAAAAAGACCCGTTTCTGGCCTCTTGAGGGTCTCTGGAGTCTGGGAGGCTCAAAACAAGTCTCCAGAGCCTGGAGAGGGCAAACCCATCCCCACCCCACCGTGGTGCAGGAGGCCAAGTAGGCCACGCTCCCCATGGCCATGCCCACCCAGCAACTGGGCCGAGAACCGATTGCTAAAAAATTTTAATCCCACCCCTGGGTCCAAGCAACCAGTGCACAATGCAAAGATTGTGAAGCTGGAGACACGAGGATTTCTAAACTCTTCACAGGATCTTTGAAAAAGAGAGAGATCATAAAACCCAAGCTACTAGGACTTACTAAGGTTCACCCAAATTGCATTGAAGCACGACTTTTCATTATGAGACAGTCCTATTATAGCCATACCTTGTTTGAGGGCCCCTTGGAGATTCTGTGTATCATCTCGCTGTATGCCTTATTCTTTCACAATTGGATATTTAACTATGACAAAGTTATTTGAGCTTTTTAAATGTCAGGGGCTCCTGTAGTGACTCAAGCACTCCACCAGGGAAAATAGACTTCTGTTTTCACTGGCAGAGGAACTACAGACTGGTCCTTCGCTTTTTCCAGGGTAGCCCCATGGGCCAGTTCTACGTATTCCGTAGGCCAGATCTGACCTGCGTACCTTGAGTTTGACACCTCTGATCTAACTGAATTTATGTTGACCATTAGAAAAATGTCCAATTCAACACCATACATCCAGTACAAATAAATAAAGAGCTACACTAACTACAAAGCAAATGTCAAGATTTCAGGGACATTAACATTATATACCAAGCCAATAAAAGAAAGTGTTCCTCTCTGGACTTCATATATAAACTGAAATTAGTTCAGAATCTTGATAAAAAAAGTAAAGCACAATGGCAGCTGGAATATATCATTTAATGTACTATTACTCCTTATTAATGATAATTCCTAATTAAATTATTTGAATTTATTTCAGTGGCAGGCCAGCATAAAGCAAATAGCATAAAAATCAATGCAAAAGAAAAGTAGGAGTAAAATGTTGTATAAAACAAAATTAAGAATGAATTAAATATACATAACCAGGGAATTACTGTAAGTCCAAATGCTACAAGTAGTTCATCCAGATAACTACAAGCAGTTCTCAATTTACAACCACAATTAAGCCCATAATTTCTGTTGTTTAGTGAGACATTTGTTAAGTGAGTTTTCCCCATTTTTCTTGCCTCAGTTGTTAAGTGAATCACTGCAGTTGATAAATTAGTTACCCAGTTGTTAAGTGAATCTGACTTCCCCACTGACTTTGCTTGTGAGAGGGTGCAAAAGAGGATCACATCACCCTGGGACATAGCAATGGTCATAAATATGAACCGGTTGCCAAGCGTCTGAATTTTGACCACATGATTATGGGAATGCTGGAAAGATTGTATCTCTGAAAAACAGCCATAAATCACTTTTTTTCCATGCCATTGTAACTTTGAACAGTCACTAAACGAACTGTTGTAAGCCTGTATTGAAAAATATATAAGGAATAGCAGATTCTAACATGATACTTTAATAATTTAGTGCTACTTTAACTTGCAATGGGTCTAGTAATGGCCGCAGCCTACCATGATTTCAGTGGGATGATTCCAATTACAATCCCATGTAACTACTCTCCTGCGCGAGCTGCACTGGCTGCCTGTGGCTTTCCAGGTGCGCTTCAAGGTGCTAGTAACAACCTTTAAAGCGCTCCATGGCAAGGGACCTAGGTACTTGCAAGACCGCCTCCTACCAAATAACTCCCTTCGACCAGTCCGCTCCCACAGAGAGGGCCTCCTCAGGGTGCCATCAGCTAGTCAATGTCGGCTGGCGACCCCTAGGGGGAGAGCCTTCTCTGTGGCAGCTCCTGCCCTCTGGAACAACCTTCCCCCCGACCTCCGCACAACTACGGACCTGCACCTGTTCTGCCAAGCCCTAAAGACCCATCTTTTTCGTACGGCCAGCCTGGTGTAGTTTTTAATCTGGTTTTATTGGGGTTTTTATTGTGCATTTTAGAGCAGGCTTAGTATTTAATTTATTTTTAGCATAGGTATTTATATTGATGTTTTTATTATTGTTTTTTATCATTGCCTGTTCACCGCCCTGAGTCCTGTAAGGGAAAAAGGGCGGTATACAAATTCAAATACAATTCCAATTCCAATTCCAATTCCAATTCCAATTCCAATTCCAATTACAATTACAATCCAACCAACCAGAAATGAGACAATAGCAAAATAAAGCATATTATTATTGGAAGAATATATAAAAATTTAAGAGGGAGGGAGGGAGGGAGGGAGGGGGAGAGGGAGAGGGAGGGAGGGAGAGAGAGAGAGAGAGAGGGAGAGAGAATAACCTAGCAGGACTCAACATCACCTCACCCAGAGAAGTTGTTTGCATTTGATCTCAGCTTGGATACAGAATTGAATTACAGTGTCTATAATTCCCCCCATCCATTTTCCGGTCAACTACAAAAAACTAAGATCATCAGCTTCTGTCTTGTCTGGATATTGTCAAGGCTGGCTCAAGGCTGTAAGTGAGTAGGCGCCAAATTTCAAGGGGTGTCAAAATTGAAATGACTAAAAAACACAACTGAAAAAATTGAAAAAGGAATAATGGTGCACTCGTGAGCCCACTTGAGGATTAAATATAATTTTGCAGAATTGTTGCCATATGACAACAATGGGTGATGATGTAACTAAAGGTGAAAGAGGGTGAAAATGACTGAGAAAAGAAATATTGTCTGGACTGAAAATCATAAGGATAAAGCTCAAAAAACCCAAAGGGTGGGGGGCGGGGGGGGGGACAGACACGAAGGCATTTTTTAAAAAAACTTCTTCACAAAATCAGAAAAATAAGCCAAATCATAGGGGACTCCAGAATTTGACTTGGCCTAGGACAGGGGTCTGCAAAGTCGGCTCTTTTAAGACTGGTGGACTTCAACTCCCAGAATTCCCCAGCCAGCCATGCAGACCCCTGGCCTAGGACACCAAAATCTCTGTAATCAGCCCTGCATATGGGTAGTCCTCGTTTAGCAACCAAAATTAGGACTGACAAATAATGTGGCCTTTAAAAGAAACTGTGATGGTGCCTATGATCTTACTTCAGTTTTACTTTGTTTTTCAGACCCTGCAAAAGTCATAAATGCAGGGATTGGTCACAACATTATTTTTCATCACAGTCATAACTGTGAACAATCCTAAAATGAGGCAGTCATGTATTGTGTAATGAATAGGAAAATATATGTGTTCCACAGGTCTTTATAAAAAAAAGATGGTGCAGCAACGTGAAACTCAGCGTTTTGGTTTTCCCCAATTCTTAATTATATTTTCATTACATCATTACTTAATTGGTTTCCTAATTTTGTTAAAATTCAATTTAAAACCTGAAGTGTTAAAAACAATGCAAATTATAATAAAAAAAATATAATCAATATTTAATATACAGTATTTTTTGGTCTATAACAGGGGTCCCCAACCTTTTTGGCACCAGGGACCAATTTCATGTTTAAAAAAATCCGTGGACCGGTGGCCATGGCTCGGCCAGCATAGAGGTGGAGGGGAGGGGGAACAGGCGGTGCATGCGCACGTGGAGGGGTGAGTTGGCTCACTCGCCCCTCTCGGGCCCCCAACAGTGAGAGTGGCCATGCCTGCGCTCTCCCTCCCCTGGCGCACGCTCTGCCCAGGAGGCTGCCCCCTCCTCCCTCCTCCTCCTCTCTGGCCCTTTCTAAGAGTTGCACCGCTCACTGCGGCCCGGTTCCTATCAAGCCACGGACCGGCACCAGTCCGTGGCCCGGGGGTTGGGGACCCCTGGTCTATAAAATGCACACCCCCCCAAAAAATGGGTGGAAATGTGCATCTCATATAGCAAATGTTGCCAAAACCCCGCCCACCTTCCACCACTTACCCTTCAGCCTCTGCCTCCCAGCAATTTGCCTCCTTGCAGCAAACAGCAAACAGCCTGATCAGCTTCAGCACAGCTTGATTTATCACAAACAGCTGATTGGCAGTTGGATCGGCCTCCTGGAATACTGCTGTTCCAGGCTGTGGGGATTGCCACCATCACCTATCGCCACTGCCTGGAACGGGTCGGAAATGGGACGTGCGGAGGCCAAAAATGGGACGTGCAGAAGCTGAAAATGAAGGGTGGAAAATGAGACATGTGGAGGCGGCAATAGGTGGCAATAGGTAGCAATGGGCAGCAGGGATCCCCGCAACCTCGAACAGCTGATAGACAGTAGACAGATGGCTGATCCAACCATCAAACAGCTGCTCATGATAAATCAGTCTGTGCTGAAGCTGACTAGGCTGTTTGCTGCAAGGAGGCAGATTGCTGGGAGGCAGATTTTTTTTTCTTGTTTTCCTTCCCAAAAGCTAGGTGCATCTTATGGTTCAGTATGTCTTATAGTATGAAAAAGAAAGCAATTTTAACTGCAGGATATGTTGTGTCTTTTTTAAAAAAATCTAACAAAGGGTTTAGCAAGAAATACATTCTAATGAACCACAAAGGCTAACTAAAAAGTTTGATCTCTGAGTTACCACAAGATGAACTTGCTCCCTCATCATTTTTGTGGTATAACCTTCCCAATGATCTTTATCTTTATTGGATTCACACAACATGCCTGTTTAAATTTGAACTACTCTGGGATAGACTATCTGCAAATAATTGTCATAGCTCCCTTTTGCTGTTTCAAACCTGAATCCAAACTGAGGTGGCCTCTCATCTATCCTGTTAACGTCAGACATCTTGCCCTGCCCCTCTAGGCCCCATTTTCTCGTCAAAGAGTTCAGCCCTAATTATTTTCTTCTCCATGGACAATCATCCCTCCCACTGTCCCCAGAAAAAAAGGAAAACATTTTGCTGAAGCAATATTTGCTGACACAACTGCCTGCCTACTTTCCATGAAGGCTGAATTTTAAGGAAAACCAAAATCTATATTGGTAATAATCAACGTACGACCACAACTGAGCCGAACATTCCTGTTGCTAAATGTTGTTAAGGGAGTTTTGCCTCATTTTACAATCTTTTTTTCCATATTTGTTAAGTAAAACAAGGCAGTTGTTAAATTAGTGACACCATTGTTAAACAAATTGATTTTGCTAGTCAGAAGGTCACAAAAGGTATCTATAGAGATTCTCAGTCATTCTGGTCATAGTTGTCTCAAAGGTGCTTTTAAGACACTGACGTGGCGATCAGAAGGTCGGCAGTTCAGCAGTTCGAATCCCTAGCGCTGTGTAATGGAATGAGCTCCTGTTACTTGTCCCAGCTTTTTAGCAGTTCGAAAGCTCATAAAAAGGCAAGTAGAAAAATAGGGATCACTTTGGTGGGAAGGTAACAGAATTCTGTGCGCCTTCAGCGCTTAGTCCAGGGGTGGGTTCCGGCAGGCACTACTGCCAGTTCGCTCATGAGCTTGCTTGATGCATGCTGTGCGTGCATGCACAGTGCAATAAAATTTGCTCTGCACATGTGCAGAAGGCAAAAACAAGATGAAGAACTGGTTCAGGGGTGTGGCAGGCCTGAGTCGCTGCTGGTTCCAGTGACCCAGGCTCCCAAACCATTATTGGTTCAGCCAAACCAGTTTGAACCAGTAGGAACCATCCACTGGTTTAATCATGCCAGACATATAACCACTTATCAGCTTAGAAATGGAGATGAGCACCACCCCCAGAGCTGGAAATGACTAGCACACATTTGCAGGGGAACCTTTACCTGTCTTCTGTGTACAACACACTCCTTTCAGCAGTTCCAAGAAGGTTCCACACCGATTTGCATTATTCAAGTGACCCTGAGAGCATAGATAAACCTCCAAATGGCCTCACTGACTTTCAGAAAGAGTGTTAATGACCAGATAACTGCAGGGAATATAAATCCATCCATCCTCCACCAGAGGATGGATGGATCCAATAAGCTTCAGCAGAACTGACGAAGTTTATTGGAGGAGAAGCAAAACGTCTTCAAGGAAAAACAAAGTCCAGTTAGCTTTTGAAAAAAAAGCACCTTTGGATCACAAAAAGTAATCACATAAACCTGGGACACTGCAACCATCATAAATATGAGTCAATTGCCAAGTGTCTGAATTTTGATTATATGATCACAGTAATAGTGCAATGGTGCAAAATTGTGAAAATTGAAAAAAGCTACTTTTTTCAGCACAGTTGCAATTTCAAACAGTGACTGAATGAACTGTTGTAAGTCAAGGATTATCCTATTTCCCTGAAAATAAGATCTCCCTGGATAATAAGCTCAATCGTGCTTTTGAGCACATGCACTAAAATAATCCTTCCCCAAAAATAAGCCCTTCCCAAAAATATTGCAACACAGCAGCAGACATGAAGTGACCACACTTGCCACTTCCTGCACCTCAAAAATAAGACTGCTCCGAAAATAAGGCCAAGTGTTTATTGCGAGGGGGGTGTCAAAAGAAATAAGACCCTGTCTTATTTTGGGGGAAACTATCTGTATATGGACCAGTAGTGTGATGTTTCATACAGCTATATAAAGATGCAGAATAGCATTTTGTTTCTGTGATAAAGTTTCTTTCTACTGGACCTTTTCAATTTCAGGTAAGTTATCTTTTTTTTTCTACCTACATTTTAATGAAAATGAACATTCTTAATGTGTGTGCATCCTCAGAAATTGTTTTTGCTAAGGAACAAAGCATCTGAAACAACTTTCCCCAGAGTTTGTAGGTGGGCAAAGGCACACTGGCATTTTGATTCATGTGCTACAGAAATCAGCAGTACCTGCTTTATCCTGTCCAGAAGTTATGTAATGAGCTGTGTGGGAGCCCCTTGTGGGTGGCAGAATCAAAAGCTGCAAAGACAAATAGTTTGTAAGAAAAAGTCTTCCTACTAATTGTGTGACAATCAATAAGTAAGCCATTGTTTGCTTCGGATGCCTGGCATCTTTTTTAGTGTTTTTCATCTATAACTTTGGCATTTATCAAATAAAATACGGTGCGAATTAATTTGCCCAAACTGATGTTCCTTCAGCTCTTGCTTCTTTTTCTTGTGGTTTCTTTCTTTTTTCTAGGGAAACATTTAAAAAAAGATACAGAGTGGTTAAGAAATAGAAAAGGCTTCCCTCTCTTTCTCTATCCTTTCTCCCCTTCCACTATCACAGGGGCATCAAACTGGCAGCCCACAGGCCACATGTGCCATGCACAGGCTATGCCCACCCCAGCTCCACGAAGGCAAAAAAGTTATGATACGTCATGTGACATGATCGAGTTTGATACCCGTGCACTAGTGTTTTATATGCATTAAATCACAATGAATCGTAAAACTGCTTCTCACCATAAAAAAACACATTTATACTGAGAAGCAGTTATTATCCCAAGTTAATAATAAAATCAATTGTCGTCATCATCATAAAAATTGATTGAAGGACAAAATAGTGATTCTTCAGTGCCAATGTCTCCTACAGAAGCTTATTGGACTGACTTGTGAGTTCAGCTCTAATGAGTTGTCAGTATCTTCTACTGGATCTACGCAGGATAGAACTCTTGTTGAACTATTAACTTTCAACCTTCTTCACCATTCTTCTGGGCATTGTGGTTCAACTCACTACTTTTACCGCCATAGTAAATTATAAAGTTAGATACTTTCCTGACTTCTGAATGACTTCTCCAAGAATATCACTATGGCTCCATAGATGATGCTATTGTTCATGAAACTGAAACCTTCAAGTAGAAACCAGCAAAGTAGTTGTGTGTGTAGTTTGAACAATGCATTCTAATTTAATTTTTGACTGGTCTAGGAGTCCCTCCAACTGAAGTCCACTACCAAATGAAATGTAATGGGCATAGAAAATGGCCTTGAAGTTCAGTCAGAAGCTTCATTAACAAAGCAATGATCTGACAAGTGCAATTTAGGCCATTTCAAGAAACAAACTTGAGGAAACACCTCAGGCAGATCCCTCCCTAATTCAAATGATCATAAAGCAAGGGAAGAGGGAAGCACATTCAGATGTGCAAGAGTCTAGCTATTCTAATAAAAAATAATTTTAGACTTAAATGGCATTAGTTTCTTAGTCTACTCTACCCTCAGACTGACTTGTAGGTAGCTTATGATGATGTTGGTGGGGAAATTGTGCCAGCAATGGCCAAAAAATGTAAAGCCAGTAAAGCAAGATGAACTGAACTGTGTGATCAAGAATGAGATACACAACCTGTGACAGCCTCTAATGTCTTTCACATGAGAAAGGCTGATGAACTGATTAAGGACAATCAGAAAATCACTCCAAGAAAAGTTGCTGTCAAGCTTGGCATTTTACAGGAACGTATGGGTCATATTATTGGTGTCGTTCAATATTGGAAGTGTTCCTCTCATACTGACAGCAGAGATGAAAGCCTTAAAAGTTGATATTTGCCAGCAATTGTTGTCACACGCAATTGTTGACAATGAAAGTGAGAAAGTTTTTTGCAGTACTGTGACAGCAGATAAAATATGGATTCATCATTATGATCCAGAAAATAAGGGTCAGTCTATGGAATATTGTCACAAATCTTTAGTTATGGTAAAATCAAAATCCAGGCATTGGTAAAAAAAACCACCTCATGGTTACAGTTTTTGATGATATTTTGTTGATTGCATTATTCACACGGATTTCCTTAAACCTGACATCGCTACCAGCTCAGACCACTATACTACAATGATTAAGCGGAATTTAGAAACTTTTTTTTTGCAACATGACAATGCTAGGCCTCATATCTCATGAACAATCCAAAAAGTACCCATGAACTTGGAACTCACCATGCAAGTCCATCTGCGAAGAATACATACGATGTCATGGGACTTCAATCTTTTCCCAAAATTGAAAAAATACATTGGTGGGCATCTGTTCAGCTCAGATGAAGTGGAAAGGACTGTTGGAACCTGCCTGAAGAGACAAAGTATAGAATATTTTTATAACAGCTTTAAGAAGTGTATCCATTGTTGACCGAAGTATATAGAATGAATGGTGGGATTGTGTAAATAATAAAGTAGAGGTAATGAAAGAGCTGTTCTTAGGGACCATTTTGTTTCTTTTCTTAAAACATCTATTTTTAAAATAAAGTTATGGAGTTGCCATTCAACTCTTGATTTTTAGGTATGCATACCAGTATTTAGTTTATATGCCAATTTTTAACAATAGCAAATGGGAAACAAATGTATAGCCAAAGGCATAGTTGATTTCCAAAGATATACCAATAGGAAAAATTATTGCACATCAGTTCCATGACCATGGATGGATTTTAAAAGGTTCACCAATGTGGATGGGAAAAGAACATTACAGCTTTATTTTCACTTAACTTAAATTTAGCTTGTCTTGTTATTGATATAGTGAATTAGATATATCATTACATTACATATTCGTTACTTTAAAATATTTTGATGAGTGTATTTCAACTTATTTCCTTTGCCATACAGTTCATATCTAGAAATTTGATTTAATGCCTTTAAATAGAGAACCAGTTTGGTCTAGTCCAGTGATGGCTAACCTTTTTTGGCTCCTGTGCCAAAAGCTTCAGGGAGCTTCTCTGAAGCCTCCGGAGGGCAAAAAATTGTCCTACCTGAACGTTCGGGAATGGTGACTTCCAGTTTATCCGTAGGGCCAATTTCCGACCTCCAGAGCATTCAGAGGCCTTCAGGAGGCTTCCCTGAAGGCTCCAGAGGGCAAAAACCGGCCCTACAAGCAAATTAGAAGTGACTTCTGGTTTGGCCATAGGGCCATTTTTTGTCCTCGGGAGCCTTCAGGGAAGCCTCTTGAAGGCTCCAGAGGGTGAAAAACGGTCCTTCGAGAAAACAGGAATACCATTCCCAAACTTTCGGTTTGCCCATAGGACTAGTTTTTTGCGCTCCGGAGTCCTCAAAAGAAGGCCAAAGTCAGCTGGCTAGGGCGTGCATGCATGTTGGAGTTGACAGGGCAATGCCTCATGTGCCCTAACAAATGGATGCCACATGGGTCTAGTGGTTAAGACACCAGACTAGGGAGCAGGAGACAATGAGTTCTAATCCCACCTTAGCCCTGAGAGCCAACTTGGGTAACTTTGGGCCAGTTGTTCCCTCTCAGCCTACCTCACAGGGTAGAAGGTGTGGTGGGGGGGAAGGAAGAGGAAGATGTGAGGAGATATTACCACCTTGAGTTATTGATTTATTTGTAAAATTAGAAATAAATTGAAATATTTCTGAGAAGGAGTCTAAAGGTTTCCCCAGATTTTCAAAGGAGGCCATGGAACAAAATAATTAAGAACCCTGATTGAAGAAGATATTGTGAAAGAGGGTAATGCTTTGTGCTAGGACACATGTTGAAATATCTGTGCAAGCAAGCAAGGTACACCTACACGCAGCAGCAGCTTTCTGTTGTATCGACCATGCAAGGATCTTGTTTTAGTAAAAGTCCTCCTGCTTCCATTGGTAAACAGACTTCTCTGCATTTAATCCACTGATTGATCTGAACAATAATCATATGTGACAAGAATGCACAAGAGTGGCACCTATTGCTCCCAAAACTGAAATGCTTATGATACTTTTGTATCAGCTTGCTGTGGCTGTCTGCATATTACTTTGTGCCTTGTCATCTTATTCTTATTCTTCAAAAAAATCACTTCTCCCAAGGCAAAAATTTCAAGCTCTTTTCTCCAGGGTTTCATTTAGAATGACAAAGCCTAGCAAAGCAATGTCAGAGGAGCTCCATTTTACTCTCAGATTGGTTAGTGATTATGCAAGGACAAAAATGCTATATTTTGACCAAAATGGGTGAAGTCGGAGTGGATGTTTGTCAACATGTCACAGTTTTGTTGCTGTCAAAAGCATATAGCTTTTTATCTCTGTTTTTTTTTTAATCATCACTCCAGTGGAACACAGGCTTTCAGTGTGTTCATTTTGTTTTAAAATGCAGGCTAATCCTTTGGGCTCCTCTTAACTCTTCTTTCTCTTTAGGGCAAACCAGCTTGAGATCTGTTTCCTACATCATTCCTCTCACTTTTTCTCTGACTCATTGTTTTCCAAGCAGCAACCTTCTCCAGAGTGATCAAAGGGAACTTAAAAAATGCGGTGGTGTATATAATTGAAATATGATCCTTCATTTTGTTTACTTACCAAATAAAATGTCTGGGTCTAGTTATTAGTTTATCCATTTCCCCTCCCCTTCATGAAAACAAACAAACAAACAAACAAAAGTGTTGCAATTGTGCTCTACTGCAGCTAGTGGCAAAGCTATCAGTAGACCTCAGAATCTGATCTACAGCCTGGTTCTGTGACTGTGACTAGAAATTTAAGGATATCATTCAAAGAAACTAATTCATGAGGGTAGAATTGTCCCTGTTTTCCTCAAACATCTCCCTGCCAAATAGAAACCCTTCCAAGCTGCAGTGCAAACCATGGGAAAGTTTAAGAGGCATTTCAATTGCATTTGGAAACTAGATGAGAATCTGTCTGAATCTATAAACTGTTTATTCTGGAAACCAATTATCAAAGAGTAATGTTTAAAGAAAAAAAATGTCAATATTATGAAGAAAACTGAAGAATTTTTCTCCTTCTGCAAAGCAAAACCTAGTGATTTTTATTATACTGCTAAGACAACATCCCTAACACATCCCTAGTGCCACGTAATGGAGTGAGATCCCATTATTTGTCCCCAGCTTCTGCCAACCTAGCATTTCGATGCTAGCAGTGCAAGTAGAAAAATAGGGATCACTTTGGCGGGAAGGTAACAGCGTTCCGTGCACCTTCGGCATTTAGTCATGCCGGCCACATGGCCACGGAGACATCTTTGGACAGCGCTGGCTCTTCAGATTTGAAACGGAGATGAGCACTGCCCTCTAGAGTTGGGAATGGCTAATTCATATGTGCGAGGAAAACCTTTACCTTTACTTTAACACAACATGCTTTGGGGCTATCTATTACATACCCATACATCAACACATTTTTATTCATTTTACACATATAAAAATATCTTCATTAATTGCAGTTCTCAGATCCCCAGAGACAATTATTTCAAATATCTAATCTCATTTTTGATTTTTTTTAGAATTTTATTTTAGGAGGTATTTTAAAACAGTGTTGTAAGAAATGTCCATCTGGGTTCAGTTCCAAGTAAAATACAATACAATAGCAGAGTTGGAAGGGACCTTGGAGGTTTTCTAGTCCAAACCCCTGCCTAGTCAGGAAACCCTATACCGTTTCAGACAAATGACTATCCAACATCTTCCTAAAGACTTCCAGTGTTGGGGCATTCACAACTTCTGGAGGCAAGCTGTTCCACTGATTAATTGTTCTAACTGTCAGGAAATTTCTCCTCAGCTCTAAGTTGCTTCTCTCCTTGATTAGTTTGCACCCATTGCTTCTTGTTCTACCCTCAGGTGCCTTGGAGAATAGTTTGACTCCCTCTTCTTTGTGGCAACACCTGAGATATCGGAACACTGCTATCATTTCTCCCCTAATCCTTCTTTTCATCAAATTAGACATAGTTTAGTGGGGGAAAAGACACTGGATTCATGGAAATTACTTGGAAAGAAGGTTTATTGATGGTGGACAGGACCACATGGTTTGAGGTCCTATGGGAAAAAGAGAAGAGGTGCTGAGAGTGCCCTGGTTTTATGCCCTCTCTGGGCTTTTGCATTTGAGCTTGTATTCTGATTGGTTGTCAGACTCCCATGGGACCATGCAGGGGCAACTCTGTAGGTTGTCCTGAGTCCCAGGCTTGGTTGAGCCTTGCTGGATGATGTAATCTTCCCAGATGACATGTGGTGAGATGGGTAGAGGACTAATGCTTTAATGTCCTGAGGGCCATGTTTTAATCCCATCGCTCTGAAGCTAAAGGGGAGGTCAGAGAGCCGTAGGAAGCTGTTTTGTCTTTAAAAACATGTTTCTTCTCCTTTTCTCATCCAGGGAAATATAGTATTCTTCCTTTTTAATATTTCCTAGAATATTTCATTTTTCTAGGAGAGGAGTGGATGCTAACTTCCTACAGAAGAAACAATGAAAAGGAAAGGAAAAATAGAGATATAAAACATAATATTGAATAGTTTTCAAATTAGTGCTAGATATTGCACGTTAAATATCTTATTTTAATTTAGAATGTTCAGAATGTTGTTACTTCAGAATATTATTACAATCCAGTCAATATGAACTAATTAACTGCCCTAGTCAGTATGCTGTAACTCATAAGTCAAAAAGAAGGAATACAGATTTCTGTCGGCATTTCCATTTTTTTGTTTATAAAATGGTGACTTGTAATGGTGTGGAAATCACCCAAGATCTATTTATAACCGTCGAATAAGCTTGAAGAGTGAATTAGATGCAAAATTTTAAACTAAGTTGTTAATTCAGTTAAAGTTGGTTTGAATCACTGATTCAGAATGAAGTGCATTCAAATAGACACAAATGGGTATCAAATTGTCAGATCGCTTTGAAGGAATCTAACTCTATATATCACCTTTGATCTGAAGATTTATTCTGAAGGAGTGATTTAAATAAAGTCTTTAAAATCACTGTTGCACAACCCTAGTTATTTGGATATCCCAGATTGTTAAGAAACCTAAGGAGTTATTGGAAACATGGAATGATATTCAGTGTATATTGAGCAATATCAGCCAAAAAGACCAGCATATTCTCTCTGTCATTCAAGCATATATTAAAATATTCAGGGACTGGAGAGTTGACAGAATGGACAACTCACTACAGGACAACTTGCAGCCGGACAATTTAACAATTAAATTTAATTATTTTAAAAAAAAAATTAAAAAATTATTCACATTTCATTCTGTCTCTACTTTTGCAGCCTTTCTTTAATGATTCCACCATTTCTTTGATATTACTGTAACTCTTCTCCAGCAACAATTTGTCCCACAACAAGTTGGCTGTGGCAAGTTGGCCCATGGTAAGTTGACCGTGGCAAGGTGGTTGTGGTGAGTTGGCCATGGCAAATTGGCAGTGGCAATTGTTTGAGTAGAAAGGAAAAAAACTACTTTTCAAGAACATATTTTTCACGTTGATAGATTCTACTTAGCTTCTTTTAAACTGCAGTAAAGAGAGAGAAGTCTTCTCAATATTGACTCTAAGTAACATGACATGTTTACAAAGCACAGGACAACCTAAGTAGTAATTGGCAGAAAAAATAATCTACAATTTTTTCTCTCATTTTCCAAGACCAGTTTGATGTAGTAATTAAGGCTAGGAACTTTGTGAATTCCATTTCTGTCTTAGGCACAAAGTCAGTTGGGTGATCTTTAGCCAGTCATTCTCTCTTAGCGTTAGGAAAGAATTAAGCAATTATTTAGTTTTTAGCTCACCAAGGTATGCAGCTTCTCTGGTTTGCTATACTTCAAACCCAAGAGACAAACAGTCAAACAATGTAGCTCTGAGCGGTCAATTGCTTGAAAGGTAATTAAGAACTTTGGTTTCTTGGTTTGAGTCTTCCTAGTTTGAGTCTTCCTCAATTTCTGGGGGCCAAATTCTAAGAAAGATTCAGAGAAACCAAAATAAGACTTGAAAACAATGGCAAGAATGATCAGAGGACAGGAAATTAAGACCCACAAGAAAGTGAGGTGAGTGTGTACTATATTTAGTCCTGAAAAAAGGCAACTAAATGCCAGAAGTTGTTACATAGAAGAAGATCAGAAAATGTTCTCAGTCCTCCAAGTGTATAGGATGTGGAACAATGGTCTTAAATTACAAAAAGGCAGATTATAGCTGTATATTATGGATGTCTCATCCTTCACAACAAGAATTTGACACTAGCACTAATTATCCAAGAGTTGGTGAGCTCCTTTCCACCAGATGTATTTTAACAGCAACAAGGCAGCCATCTGTTTTGGGATAGCTGTAAATTGTCACCATGTAATGTTATTTTATGCTGGGCAATTAACAAAATAAAAATTGATGATATGGTAACAGGAAGTGACTGAATTAAACTCTTAAGTTGAGGATTTTGATTTTCCTGCCTAAAACATATGTGATGGAATATGTAATGAGCCTTTAGTTGATGAAAACAATTCCTGGGCTATTTTTTGAAAAAAATCATAGGGGCATGATTCTTTCACTATGTTATAAATATGGAGATACTATGTGTCAGGAAATAGGTGTAACAATTTTATTAAAATAAAGTTTATCTGACAAAACAATTCAAAAGAAGAGAAGAAAATCTCTTTTCCCTAATCTTTCTGTTTCATAAGTTACTCATATTAGTGTAGCAGTATGTCACATACCGGTATACACATATAGTATATTATCCCAAATCCATCCTTGTCAAATAGTTATCAAATATCAGTGAGTTGTGTAGCTGATTGCTGGGAATGGAATTACAGCTGGAAAAGTAAAGTTAAAGAAGAAAAGCCATCTCAGATAGTTGGGACCATCTCAAATTGTTTGATGGTTAATGTCTAAGTAGGCAATCAAATTGTTTGCTAGAGAACTAGAAGGCAAATGCCTCCAAAGAGGAGGATGGGAAGCAGAGGAAACCTAGCTTTTTGTATAAAAAGGAACATCTAGAAGTGCTGTGATTCTAACAAGGCAGGGGGGTTTTGACTTGTGAAAATGCTGTGATAATTGATTCCAAGTATATTCAACTTATTTGAAAATAGAAGTAGGGCTTAGCAATACTTGGAATTCAAACTGGACTGTGAAGTGCCTGGTACTTTCTGAGCTTGGTTGTTTGCTTGCCCATGTTGCATTGCTCAACTAGGTAATATCAGCACGAGGGAGAGTAGGATTTGCTCCTGTTTGCTTCACCAGTGCAGTGGCAAGTTTTCTCCTTGGTAGTTCCTTGATTAGACTATTGTTTTCTGTTTGGCTGTTTGCCTGGTGCTGATCCCTGCTTATCTGGGTGTTAGTTGCTGGAGAAGATGTGTTCTGGTCCTTTTGTTTCCTTTTAATTGTCTGTTTTGAATGGTGTGTAAATGTGGCTTATGTAAAGGACTCTACAATACTCTAGGACAGTGATGGCTAACCTTTTTTGGCTCACGTGCCAAAAGCAGGGGGAGTGCAGGAGCGATGTGCACAGGTGTGCCACATCCATAATGCTATGTGCATGACCCCCTTCATTTGGCACGCTTTTTATGTCCTCCCCAGGCTCCAGAGGCTTTATAGGAGCCTGGGGAGGGTGAAAACAGCCTTCCCCCACCTCCAGAGGGCAAAAAACGGCCTCAAAAGAAGGCCTAAATCAGCTGGCCAGGGCACACATACACACTGAAGCTGACAGGGCAATGCCTCCCGTGCCCTAAGAAATGGTTCCGTGTGCCACCTGTGGCACCCGTGCCATAGGTTCGCCATCATGGCTCTAGGACTTCAGTTCAACCTTCCGCAAAAGAAATTCAGGTCTGGAACATTTAATACCTTGTGCATTATGTAATCATATATTTCCTATTATAAAAATAATAAATTGTTCAATAATAGTTTTAATTTAACCAGCTAATCATAAATTAAGTGGTCCAGATGATTTCACAGTCTTGTTATATAAGCAGATATAGTATCTTAATTCTTAAAATTAGCTACTCTTTTTAGCTCTATAGTAAGAAAGAGTTTAATTTCAAATCATGGACAAAGTCTAGAGTAATCCTGCCTCTTAAACCAAATAAAGATAAAAAAAAACCTTTTTAGAATCTTTTGGTTCTATAGCTTTGCTCAATCAAGATTTAAAGTTTTTTACAGCTTGTTTGGCAAGAAGGTTAAATTCTTTCAGAAAGTACTATATAAACGCTAATCAAACAGAATTTATTAAAGGCACAAAGATTGCAGATCCAATTTGGCACATTCTGAATTGCACGCATTGCAGTAGACATACTAAAATTCCCTTAGGTATTCTTATTTTAGATATTTTTAAACCCTTTGATCAACTGCAATCAGCTGCAGATGATTATATTGGTGGAAAATCTTCATATAGAAATTGGATTAATTAATATTCCTAAACAAATACATGCTGAATCCTTTGCAACAATTCAAATAAGTTTCTGGAATACAGAATCATTTGCTATTCCTAGGGGCACAAAGCAGGGATGACTACAATTTCTCTTATTATTTACATTTGTAATTGAAGCTTTAGCTTAAGCTATCAAATATAACTAGTTTATCAGAGACCTCTTAATCAACAAAACTAAACATAAATTCAATCTTTCTGCAGATGAGTAATATTACCATATCCTACTTGCGTAACTGATAAGAATTCTAGAGTTGAGCCAAAATGTCAGCACATTTCTTGATATTCCAAAAATTGCTTAAGATATAAATAAACGTAGTATTGAGGGATCCAAAAACTCTACTTCAATTTTGTGAATTAAACTTTGTTCCTGCTTTGGTTCCTAAACTTTGTTTTTTAAAAGGAAAAATGGGAAATGGGAAAACATAAAGTTCCAACTCAGAAAAGTTGTGGCAATTAAGATAATTTTATTCCCTAAATTATATTTATCTCAAGTTTTATTATTCCAATTCATTTATCTGTATTAACTGTTAGACAATGTCAACAAATATTTATTAGTTTTATACTTTCTGGGAAAAGTTGAGGCTTTATTAAAAAAACAATGAAAAGTGTTATATTTAAAATATCCCAGGATAATATCCCAGATTATCCCAGAAATTCCAAATTTATATTTTTATTGGGTGGATTTCCACTTACAAAATATTATATGATTATTAGCAGAGATGGCAATCAAAATCTGGGTTGAAAATAGCTGCTGGGATTTGAAAAACTCCTAATTCCTACCAGATTCTGTTAACAGGTTTAAAGCTGATAATATTTTTGTAGTACTAATTTCAAAATCTGGGTGAAACCTTCTTGTTCTCCTCTTATTTCTATTTTTAGCCATCCTAAATTCCCTTTATATGTTACTACATTTTATAAACTAAAGATAAATCAGAAATTATACAGACTTAAGCAATTTTACCATTCTGGCAATCCTATTAATTTAGAGTTGATAATTAATGAATTAACTTCTTCAAAATGTGCTTGGCTATTTCAGTTGCAATTTAGATCCTCTAGAAATAAAAGCTGAAGCACCCTTGATAAACTTTGAAGTAGGAGTATTGAATCATTCAGATTCATCTAAAGCAGGGGTCCCCAACCCCCGGGCCGTGGACCGGTGCTGGTCCGTGGCTGGGTGGGAGCCGGGCCGCAGAGCTGGAGAGGAGGAGGAGAGAGGGGGAGCAGCCCTCTGAGCAGAGCACACGGGAGAACGCAGGCGCGGCTGTTCGCACCGTTGGAGTGTGGCTCTTCCTCCACCCTCGTCGACGGAGGGACTCCTGGGCGCCGCCGGACCGGCCACCAATTCCCTCCCCTGCTGGCATGCCGGCCACTCGTTTTCTTCCAGGGGCTGCGGAGGCTCCGCGGGCGAGGGAGGGAACTGGCGGCCGTAGGGAGGGTTGCTCTGGCGGCGCGCAGGAGTCCCTCCATCAACGAGGGTGGAGGAAGAGCCCCCACCATCCTCCTGCGTTCTCCCGCGCGCTCTGCCCAATGGGCTGCCCCCTCCTCCCTCCTCCTCCTCTCCAGCCCGGTTCCTACCCAGCCACGGAGCCTGACTGAGCGAACGAGCAACCAAGCGCGGGCAGGCGGGCTGAGGAGGTTGGGGACGACGACGACGACGACAGACACACATAGAGAGACAGAGAGGGAGGGAGGGAGAGAAAGATAGACAGAGACACAGAATGAGTGATTGAGTGAATGCAAGACAGACAGACACACGCGCACACACACAGAGTGACAGAGATGGGCGGATGAAGGAGAGAGACAGAGAGAGAGAAAGAAAAAGAGAAAGAAAGAAAAAGAAAGTGGGAGAGAGAGAAGACAGACAGAGAGAAGAGACAGAAAGGAAAGAAAGAGACAGAAAAAGATACAGAAAGAGAGAAAGAGAGAGAAAGAAAGAGAGAAAGAGGAAAAGAGAAAAAGAAATAAATAAATAAAGAGGCCCTGGGTCCTAACAAGGAGAAGGGCGGGGTATAAATTTAATAAAATAAAATAAAATAAATAAGAAAGGGAAAGAGAGAAAGAAAGAAATAGAGAGAGAGAGAAAGAGGGAAAGAAAGAGAGACAGAGACAAAGAAAGAGAAAGAAAGAGAGAGAAAGAAAGAAAAAGGGAAAGAAAGAAAGAAAGAAAGAAAGAAAGAAAGAAAGAAAGAAAGAAAGAACTTATGACCACAGTTGAGGCCAAAAGTTTGGTTGCTAACCAAGATCATTGTTAAGTGAGTTTCACATTTTCCAAGTTGGCCACGCCCACCCAGTCACATGACTGCTGAGCCACTCAGCTGGTCCGCAGAATTGTCTTTAAAATAAAACCGGTCCCTGGTGCAAAAAAGGTTGGGGACCCCTGATCTAAAGGACGTATCTCTATGTTATATAATATTATCATAGAACAAACATGCCAGCTTCTAATTGGTTCTCAATGTCTTGAGAAAAGTATTTCCAACAAAAAATTAAGAATCAAAAAGTGAAGCAAAATATGGATGGAAGCCTGTGTCATCACCCTCATCCCAAATTAAAGAAAATATTCTTAAAATATTCCCTATGTTGATGTTATACGGCTCCTTATAAACTAGCAGACATGAATTTAAAAAAAGAAAAATTCCACCTTTTTTTCTTGGATTGGCAGTGAAGAAAAGGAAACTTATTTCCACTTGTAGTGATCATGTCCCCATATCTTTTCTTTCTGTTCTGAGAGGTTTCTGAAGATTGGAAAAGTTATAAATAAATAAAAAAATTAATGCGTCCACAATTGCTTTGCTGAATGTCTCACACAAATATTTTCTCTAAAGAATTAGGTATATTTTTGTTGACTGCAGCTAGAATGTGCAGAGCTAAACACAGGAAAGATAAAACTATAACCTACTGTTGCTATGATATATCACCATTGCTGCGAAATTGACCTGCATTCTTCCCCTGCGTTCTGGTCAAGGTAAAGTTAAAATCTTCTCAGATACATGATCTGATTTTATGTTATGCTAACCAGGATAACCAATTTGTTTTATGCCAGATTAACATATTAATGTATGAGATCATGAGCCATAGTGGCACAGTGGTTAGAATGCAGTGTTGCAGGCTAGTTTCTACTGACTGCCAAGTTTGATTCTTACTGGTTCAGGGTTGATTTAGCCTTCCATCCTTTGAAGTTCAGTAAAATGAGGAACCAGACTGTTGGGAGCAATATGCTGACCAGTAGTGGGATTTAATTTTTTTTAATACCAGTTCTGTGGGCATGGTGTGGCTTAGTGGGCGTGGCTTGCTGGGTGTAGCTTTGTAGGTGTGGTAGTGGAAGGATACTGCAAAATCTGCATTCCCTTCCCACCTCATTCCAGGGCAAAGATACTGTAAAATCTCCTTCTCCACCCCATTCCAGGGCAAGGATACTGTAAAATCCTCATTCCCTCCCCACCCCACTAACTTGCGTTCCAGTTCTGTACTTCTGTACAGGGCAACAGAAAAAGACCCACTCAAAATTTCCACTACCGGTTCGCCAGAACCAGTCAAAACCGGCTGAATACCCCTTTGATGCTGACTCTTTAAATTGCTTAGGGAGGGCTGAAAAGTACAGTGAAGCGATATAAAAATCTAAGTGCTATTGCTATATTAAGCATTATTAATAGGTGGTTTTATTGTTTTTTATTATCTCCCTTTTTAACCCTTGTATGTGTGCATTACATTTTCTAGCACTGCTTATAGCTACTGTAATTCTTTAGAAATAAAAAAAATGATAAATCTTTCATAAACAATTACATTATTCAATCTTAGTTTTTCTTTAATTGATCAACAATTTCATTCATCCTGCTTTTCAAGCAACTATTGATTTCTGAAGAAGCGGTTATGAAAATCAGACGCAGGACTTATTCTTGAATATTAAAAGGAAAAAAGTGAATGCCTTTCCCTGTTCCAAGGGAAATGCTTGAAGATTGAGAGATAGAGAAAAACAAGCAAACACACATGGCGAGAGAGAGAGAGAGAGAGAGAGAGAGAGAGAGAGAGAGAGAGAGAGAGAGAGAGAGAGAGAGAGAGAGAGAGAGAGAGAGAGAGACTCCGCTTTACTGCTTGCTTCGGCTGCCATTGAAACGGGGAGGGAGGGGCTGTGGGCATTGGGCATTATGTGTTCTGGAGGTGGTTGGAGCCAGGACTGGACATCACCAAGGCCAACGGTCTCGCATTCCGTTCTGATGATGTTCCTGGTCGTGCTGCTCACCTGACATCGTGGGTGATTCTGCATTGGACATTATCCTAGGGGTCATGGGTTACGTGGGATGGTTAATGCTTTGATATGTACGCTTCACGCCCAATTATCTCATTCCTTGCTTGACTTTCGCTGCTGTCTTTTCATAATCAGTAAAAGTAACCTAAAACTTTCAAAAATGGGTTTGAGCGTGGTCTTTCTTGATTAATGGAGGAAGCAGACCTTACAGAGAGAGAGAGAGAGATCATATACAGGTAGTCCTTGAGTTATGACCACAATTGAATCAAAATATTCAGTTGCTAAGTGAGACATAAGTGAAGTGAATTTTCCCCATTTTATGACCTTTGTCATCACAGTTGTTAAATGAATCACTGCAGTTGTTAGTATCACAGTTACAAAGTGAATCTGGGTTGACTTTGACTTTGCTTGTCAGACTATCACCAAAGGTGACCACATGACCCCAGTTCACTACAACCATCATAAATATGAGTCAGTTGACAAGCATCTCAAATTTGATCACGTCATGGGGAAGCTGCATGGTTGTAAATGTAAAAAATGATTGTCAGAGGTCACGTTTTGTAGTACCGTTGTAACTTCGAACGGTCACTCAATGCAAGCCAGGGACTACCTATGCAAGGAGACAGAAAGATTCAAACTCTCACACAAATTTAGAAAGGTTGTATCAGCTTTGAGCAGCCAGATGGGGAAAATAGCCAGATGAGCTAGTTCTACTTTATTGTAAGATTAAATTAAGGGCATCTTGCAAGTCTGAAAGTGTATATAACTTCCCATCCCCTTTATACCCCAAAACATAGGAAGATTCTGAGAACCTGAGCTTCCCTGCCTTTTGTTTGACCATTCCCTTGACTCTTGACTTTGTCTCCCAAGGTCATTCCCCTATACCATCACCATTTGGTTGTGGCTCATTCCTAGGACTGTGTAGAATACAACTGGAGAAACCATGCAATCTGGTCAGTGGGAATGCTTAGACAGATGTATACAAGCATATGCCTTTAGTCATTTCTTGTACCATGCTTCTCATAAAAAGCAATGTTGGCTGCTGCAGCCTTCTGGCAGAATTGTTTTTCTTAAATACAGATAATCTTTTCTCCCATTGCCATTATCATTAAGAGATATTTAATGATGAGAGCATTCCTCTGAACTTATTGATTTATCCTCATCTTTTACTACAAGTCTATGTTGCCTGCTATTATTATTATCATGGGTGATGATGCCAAATATTTCTCTCTTGTTTAGCAGACATTTTTTTTGCCTTTAGCACAGATATTTGTTGAATACAGCTGTCAAACACTGGTTGGGTTCATGGTGTCTTAGTTAATAGCTTAAAATAACAGTTTACCATAACACGTGAGGTCAGTTTTTTAGTTGGACCATTAGCTCAATACTATCAACACCGATTCTGGGGTTCTCTAGAGTCTGAATTAGGACATTAGTTGGTTTGTTTTCCAACTCTACCTGAAGATATCAGGGGCTGCACGTGAGATCTTATGTATGCTAAGCATATGCTCTACTCCTGGCATCTCTGGAGAGCTCAGACAGTATGAGTTGACAAGAAATGATTCACAAATACATGTAATAAGATGTATAATCTCTTCTTCATAATAGCTTCTACAAAACAGTAACAGTTTTCAGTTTTTCTTAAGTGTGCCTTAAATCTCATACATGTGAATGAGCTGATTATAGCGCTAGCATTAATAATAATAATAATAATAATAATAATAATAATAATAATAATAATAATAATAAATTTATTCTGTATACCGCATCCTCTCCCCAAGGGGACTCGGAGTGGTGCACAGGGAAAAAAATTAAAATACTATAAAAAAATACATACATAGAATAAATAAAGTGAATAAAAACGAATTAAATTAGAATTATCCCTGCGCTAAAATCCCCAAGTTATAGCACTAAAATTCCCTAACACCCCAAAGGTAGAGACTAACCTAGGCCGGCCAAGCAGAAAAAGTATGTTTTGAGTTTTTGACGGAAGGAGCGGAGGTCCGTAGTTGTTCTGATGTCGAGGGGAAGGTCGTTCCAGAGGGCTGGGCCCGCCACAGAGAAGGCCCTAACCCTGGGCGTCGCCCGCTGACAAAGTCTAGTGGACGGCACCCGGAGAAGTCCCTCACGGCGAATCGGCCGTGAGGATGTGTGGGGCAGGATCCGATCCCGCAGATAGCTAGGTCCCGTGCCATTAGCACTTAGACTTATATATCGCTTCGCAGTGCTTTTATAGCCCTGTTCTACAGAGTCAGCATATTGCCCACCATAATCTGGGTCTTCATTTTACCCATCTTGGAAGGATGGAAGGCTGAGTCAACCTTGAGCCTGTTGAGATCTGCCAAATTGCAGGCAGCCAACCATCAGCAGAAGTACTGCATTCTAACCACTGTGCCACCGTGGTATCATAGGTGTGTATAGGAGCTCTTTGGACAGTCCATCCTGTTAGATCCTTCACATTAGTGTTGTCCAAGCCTCAGAATGCACTCTCCTCTCCTATTTAAATACCAAATCACTTAAGGAAACTTCCCACACTGAATATAGCTTTCATCAGCCAAATGCTACAACCTCCAATTGCCCACTTAAGTGCCCATGTGCATTTGAACTGCAACAGCGGAAAACATCTGGCAGACCACCCACCATCCATGAATAACAGGCTGTGTTCAACTCGCCACAGATTTTATGACCACAAATTTTATGGGCCTGCTGAGCTAAGTTCCTTTCATCGCTTTCCCTGTTTGGTTGTTTATTTGCTTGTTTTATCTAGAATGTGCCACATATATGGAAATTTGCCCAGTGCTTTTGCTAGTTAGGTTTTGAGAAACAATACATTCATACAGATGTGACAATAGAAAGATAATCATAACACAGGGGGAAAACCCCCAAACAATTGTTTCTATAAAACTTTTCAAAAATGTTGCATGAGCCAGGCTTACCAGAAAACATGACTGTAATTCCTGGAGAATACACAAAATGAGTGTTAAAAGCAAGTATGTGACTGGTGTTCCTACTTCAAGAATATTAGAATGATTTCTCACTTATGATATACCAGGCTGGGGAATTCTGGGAGTTGAAGTCCACCAGTCTTAAAAGAGCCAACTTTGCAGACCCCTGTGTTATACCATCCGATAACCCTGATTTAATATTTATTATTTAGCATGTATTGAGAATTAGAGATTAGCTAATGGATTTGTGGCAGTTTGCTCTATTACTCTTGCTTTTTTTTTTTTCTAAAGTCAATCTTTGTGGTGGTGGATTAATTAAAAGAATATTTATTGAAAGATATTTGACCAAAGTGTATTGGACAGCCCCCCCAAAAAAGATTTTGTTGTGACCTTTGTTGCATCTATTTGTCTGTTTTAAATTATGCTTGAACTAATGGGAAATGTATTTATTAGTTTCTTCCATTCTTATTGATATTACTTCCTCTGTTCATTTCTTTCTCCCTTCTCTTCTTACATGCACACACATACCTAGTGTATGTAGAAGATATATGTATATCCATACCAGGGGTGGGGTCCTGCCAGTTCTAACCTCTTCTGTAGAAGAGGTTCCACAAATCTACAGTGCCATTTAGAACGGGTTCCAGCTCCCTCCCCCTGCCTGTCTGGACATCATCAAGATGAAAAGCGAGAGGAGGAATTCTGGGAGTTGAAGTCCACAAGTCTTAAAGCTGTCAAGTTTGAACATCCCTGGAGGTTTTTTCCTAAAGGGTTAGGGGTGCAAGGGTCTTGTAACTTGACAGCTTTAAAACTTGCATGCTTCAAATGCCAGAGTTTCTGAGCCAACATTTTGGTTGCTAAGCAAGAGTGCTGTTAAGTGAGTTTCACATTTTACAAGATGGCCACGCCCACCCAGTCACATGGCTGTCAAGGCATTCCCACTTGGGCACATGGCTGCCAAGCCACTTTCAACTTGTCACATGGCTGGCAAGCCACTCCCACAAAGCAGGCCACACCTACAGAAGAGGATCTAAAAAAATTTGAAACCCACCACTGATCCATACAGAAAGTCTTCAACTTAAAACAATTTGTTTAGTGATTGTTCAGATTACATAAATTATAGAAGATGATTTATGACCAGATCTCATAGTTGCAACTGTTGAAGTGTCCCCATGGTAACATGATCGAAATTTGAGCACTTGGTAGCTAACATAAATTTATGATGGTTGCAGCATCTGGGATCATATGATCACCATTTGCGATCTCCTCAGCCATCTTCCAACAAGCAAAGTCAATGGAAGAAGCCAGATTTTCTTAACAACCATGTGATTTTGTGTAGTGATTAGCTGGACAACCATGGCAAAAAAGATCATAAATTTGGACACAACTCACTGAACTGCCTTGCTTAGCAACAGAAATTCTGGTCCCAATTGTGGTCATAAGTCAAGGACAATCTGTATGTACACATAATCACACACATACATTTACACATTTGTAAAGTTTATCTGAGGTCTCTACAATTATCCTTTCTTTTGTCAGGTATTTGTTGGACTGTGAGTAATGCTTTGTCCTATTCTCCTGTGTCTAGAAAGATATTTATAATGAAATACTTTTCGGCATAATGTGCAAAACTTCCACAACCCTTAGGGAATCATTTTTCAAAGACCAAGAAAAGAGTTATTTCTACCACTGCATCCATGAAGACCACTTTTAAATACCATGAAATTGGTATTTCAAAATTGTTTCTCAACTTATTATTGTAAGAAGAATGTGTAGACTGGCCTTGATCAATGCTTCACAGAAATGGTGAATGGTTTATCATTTAAAAGAACAAGCACTTACAGAGAGATAGAATGGGCCCAGATATTTGTATTTGTCCAAAGGTTGAATGTATTTTTTAATATCTGTTACACAGAAATAAAGGTATTTGTGCTGATCCCCCAAGCTAAGCGAATGGACTACTGGAGTAATTTATAAGAACCTGTCACCTTATAAGAACTCATTTGGGGGTTAGGGGTGTTGCAGAAGGGAGAAATCAGAAAATGCACTGCAAATGTTGAATTTTATGGTACTTTTAGTTGCCTATTTATTGGTCAACTTGCCATGTACTAGAATTTAAATGAGTGCTCTCTTTGTAAGATGATGACATATCTGGCTCCAAAGGTGAAATTCGCATATCAGATTGAAGCATTTGTGAACTTCTCCTTCTTGTAGACTTTGAATTTCTCTTTGGTGGATTCTACCTATTCTAATTTAGTATTCCTGATAACAGTGACAGTTTACGCTTATGAAGTTCATCGTTCTTCTACCTTAATGGATAAGGAAGTAGTATGCCAGTTTATTGTAGTGGTTGAGGAAGCCAAGAAACAAAAAAACTATAAGTTCTAGTCCTGCTTTAGGCATTAAAGACACTTGTATGATCTTGGACCAGTCACTGTTCCTCAACCCAATTCCCCTCACAGGGTTGTTGTGAGGAAAACAGGACGAAGACAGATTATTATGTATGTTCCCCACATTAAATTTATAATAATAAAGGCAGTATTTTTTTTTAAAAAAAGATAAAAATGAATCTCCTTCTAGTTATATTGTTTTTCAAGTTTCATCTCCCAAGTCCCACCTATACAAGTTACTGGGGATAAATTGTTTTCTGGCTTCCAAGCATATAACTTAATATACATCTGTATGTAACTTAATATACAGATGTGTGTTTGAGAAGGTCAAGAAAGATGTTTAAATACACCTGCATATAATTACTCTGGTAGGGATTTCTGTGTAGTTGGTAGATTTATACCATGGTGGAAAGCCCAGAAATAGCATATATTCTAAAATAAGACTGTTCCTTGCTAGCCTTTCCAAGAAAGATTTTACACCTGTAAAATGGGACATACGACACCCTAAACATACCTGACATCAGTACAGCATGGCAATGTGCTGCCAAAATTAAAATATGTCATTAGAGTTTTGGGACCTAGGTTCAAATATACCAAATGTAATATCACTTACTAATTTTGGATTATGTAGTATGTCTTGGCTATACTTCCCTGAGAGAGTTTTTTGGGGAAGGGAAACAGGAGAATGAAGTAATCTGCAATCCATCTAGAACTTCTGGTGGATGAATTATAAATATAATAAACAAGGGAGAAAGTAAATAGTAATTGAGAAACTCTCAAATACTACAGCCAGAAATTATGCATATTTTCACTCTGCTTTAATTTTTTAATTTTTAATTTTTTTGTTTGCTGGCAATTCTAAATGTTCTCAGTTGACCTAATTTCCCCTTCTATTGCCAAAATCAGTATACTAACATGGCATGTACAGTTTAAGGAAGAATGAAAGCAAATGTTACACTAATTGATGGGACTTTGATTTACATTTGACTTCTAATAAATCCACTGAAATCAACAACATAGATAATATTGTCTCATCAGATTCAAACTAAGTGAAGTCCTTCTCTCTCTCCCTCCCTCCCTCCTTCCCTCCCCCCTCTCTCTGTATACAGACTGCAATCATATAAGTTCACATTACTAATTTTCATAAGTTTCATTTGACTATTCCAGAAAAACATGAGTTGCTGTACATAATCTAATTTTATGCAAACTTCAAATGAAAGAAATATTGCTTTAGTAGGGACCATTTTTCTCCAAGTCACAATTAAAGTAAAATAAACAGGTTGTTTAAGTTTACTATAAAATAAATTTTGTATTTAGTTGAATCTGTATTTGGTGAAAGGAGAAAATAATGTAAGATTTAACTACAGCCTTATACATTCATGAATAGTAGTCATCTTGTCTCTTGTACCCTAGACTGGCTGGGGAATTCTGGCTGGGGAATTCTGGGAGTTGAAGTCCACCAGTCTTAAAAGAGCCGATTTTGCAGACCCCTGCCCTAGACCTATCAAATCTGAGCTGCAAAATTTCAGAGCAGCACTAGATGGCAGCAAAGAGATAGGGAAAAATAAACCAGTATTCTGCTGCCTTGAAGTGGTTGTCCAGATTGCTGCAGTCAAGATTGATAATCCTGTTTGTCCAAGCCCTTAACATCACATCCATCCATCTTCATGCATATCCAAGTTTCCTGCAGACCAATCTTAAACTTTGTATCAATAAAGTCAGGAGATGAGATGATCTGTAAAACAAACTGAAATAAAAGGAATACTTGTCAACAAGTCTGCAGAATATTACAAGATGAACAGGAAGCTTTAAAGAAATAGAATTTTCCACAGTGGTCAACGATTGCCCTGCTGGATCAGGCTTCAGAATCAGCAAGATGTAGTGTTACATTATCATGCAGACATCTTAGGAAACCACTATTTTAAAATCCAATAATGTCCCACTGCAGATATAAAACCAGCATCCACAAAAACATGGCATGATTCAAACATGTTCTGGTGGATAAAAACTCTGGTTTTCATTCATGTACATACAAAGAAAGCCATAATTCTTTTGCAAATGAGAGCTGTCTCTTCTTTTCAAAGTCACGGTTTGATGGAAATGAACATCTCATTTCCATAGGTCACAGGAAATAACCTCCAGCTTCCTTCAAAGTCAAACTCTCAACTCCGGTAAAAAAAAAACACCAAAGGAGTGTTTTCCTCAATTTCTTCAGAAGAGCAGTAAGTAAATGTTACAGACTGTCGTCACAGGTTTAAACAAGAGAATTCTTCCTTCTTACATGTGCCATGAGATGCGCTTGATTTGCTTCCAATTAACGGTGTTTTCATAACATTTGTTTAATTGTGACCTGAGGGTGAGCTGAAGTTTCATGCTGCTTCACAATAGCTCATTAGGCCTTAGTCACAGCTTCTTGAACAACTGAAGAAATATGTTAGGAAGATTCTTTCTCTTTTTCTTTTTTTAATTAGCAGGGAACTGGGGTAAGAAGAACCAAATATAACTCCCAAACATATTAAATGATTCACTTCCTTTACTATCCCACCAGCCTCACTCGGTTTTGGGAGTATTTATCTCTTCTCCCTTGCAATGGCATTAGAGCAATGGATACGTTCCCTTTTTATGTATTTTCAAAGTGACTCATTTCGACATCACATTATAAATATCAAATAATTTCACAGCAGATGACATTACTGTTTCTTAATTATTGGGAAGGATAATGGGCTAAATTTCAAGGTTAAAATAAGTAGCCACTTCAGGATTTGGGGTTTTTTAATTTTATTTTTTTAGATTTACATCCTGCCTTTTCTCTGGAATATCAAACCAGATATAATACAGTGTATATTTCTCCCTCTTCCCATTTTTCATCACCTGTGAGTAAGTTGGTCAGAGAGCAAATGACCATCCAGAGAATTTCCATAGGCCAGGGTAAAGTTAAACCTAAATTTCCTTAGTCTAGTGCCACATTTTAATCAACATGCCCACATTGACTTTTTCCCCCCTTCTTGTAAAGAGGAATTATATGTTTTCCTCTTTACAAGAAGGGGGGAAAAAGTCAATGTGGGCATGTTGATTAAAATGTGGCACTAGACTAAGGAAATTTAGGTTTAACTTTACCCTGGCCTATGGAAATTCTCTGGATGGTCATTTGCTCTCTGACCAACTTACTCACAGGTGATGAAAAATGGGAAGAGGGAGAAATATACACTGTATTATATCTGGTTTGATATTCCAGAGAAAAGGCAGGATGTAAATCTAAAAAAATAAAATTAAAAAACCCCAAATCCTGAAGTGGCTACTTATTTTAACCTTGAAATTTAGCCCATTATAACTAAATCATTATAACTAAAATGATTACTATATTTTCCTTTTAATCAGAACACAAAGCACAAAAGTATGGAGGAGGTTATTTTTCTGTGGGATTTTTTTCTATTTTTCCCTCTTTCATTTTTATGATCTTTTGATCTTTTGATGTTTTGTACAATCACTTCTGACATTATGCAGAATTAACATGTGCCAAATAGTAATTATGAATAAATAATAAATAATAGGGAAATGTGCTTTTGTATAGCATGGACCAGAATATTTAAACACTAAATTAAAAAATAGTGGCATATTTTTCATGAGGAGGAAAAAGCCTTATGTCCACTGATGCAAAATATCTTTATTAGGAGGGAATTTCTTAATATCTTTATTAGGGGAAATAAAGTGCCAAAATGTCACCAAAGAGGTCTCACCACCACTTTTAATTACTTGACCCATCAGGGCAGATTCTTTCTAAATTTCTTTCTCTGACTATTACCCGACTAGGGTTCTTCCTCTCTTGTGTGATTGTTTGCTGGGTAGCATCTCTTCTCCACTTTCCTCAAGGTCATTCACATATTCAATTACTGATGCATGTCTTTATAGATAAATTAATAAATAATGCACAGCAATAATTACTGAACTCAGCAGGCTGCAAACTTGGTATCCAGAAGTTAGTCCAGCATAACCTTTACTCATTATAATAGTTTCCTTAAAGGTGTGATGCATTTTCAATCACATAGTATATGCCCAACCTTTTTGACTGTACGAAATGCAATCCAACTCTTTCCTGGCCATAATTGCTTGCATGAATGAATGAATAAATGAATGAATGAATGAATGAATAAATGAATGAATGAATGAATGAATGAATAAATGAATGAATGAATGAATGAACGAACAAGCAAACAAAAAAACAAACAAACAGACAGACTTGAACTCTGTTAGATTGCCATTTTTCTGGCCCTGATCCAAATCCAATGCAGCTGCTTAAAGACTCTTCAGCTTTGCCAGTCCCCAATCTTAGGGCTGTTATACACTTGGCATTGCTCATTGGTTCTGCTAAAATCTTTCTTAAAAATAGCAGCCTCCATAAATAATCTGCAGGATGGCGGTTGTAGTATTGTAATCAAAGCCCATCCTCTTTTATATGTGGAATGATAGTGCAGTGATGTACCAATTCATTGTTTGGGATTTTGACCATAATGCCAAACTCATCAACTTTGAGATTTTGATCACACCGTGTTAGGATATTCAGCCTTATATTGGGTTGACCATATATATGAACCTATGTTCTTAAGGAGTTGTGTAGCTTTAAGAACTGTATTATAATCTGATTGGCTGTACTTATCAGCTCTTCCATAAAGCAAGCTCAGAATCACAGCTCAATCTCTTCCTTTCCTTTCTCTCTTTTCTTGATGGTATGTAACATTTCTGGTCTGTTTTTCTTTTGTATTAAAGGGAGTGGTCTTTAAAATATATATCTTCAGTCCTCAGTCACTGATATGATGATAATTAAAATTCCCTCTTTGTTACAAATTTTTTCCTCATGAAAAATGCAACTGCATAAATAATATGTAAACTAATCAGCATGTATGCTGTGCTTTTGATTAATGACTTTTTAATGCTGTTGAAGTGCTGGGTTGTTCAGTTTAATTAAATATCAGAGCAGCAAAAATGTCTGTAGTCAGTTATATTATTTATTTAAATATCAATTGTCACACCATTTATACATGGAATGTTTTGCCTATTTTTGCATAGCAAAACTATTAAACTTGTTAGAAAGAAAAATAGAATAACACAGTCACTAATTTCTAAGGAATATGCATGATTTTTATAAAACTCAAATAAATCATATCAGGGTTATTATGGTTGTTAAACAAATATAAAAACAAGTTCTTTATTCAGTGATACTTCTTTTTTGCATAATGTTCCGTAAACATTGTTTCCTAAATAAATTTAATTTCCCCTTTGAATTAGCCTATTACCTAATTGTTCATAGTCGTGAAGAAGACTGTGAATAAGAGAAAACAAGAAAGTACCTGACCTGTCTTCTTTTTGATGAATGTCATACAGAAGCCGTGTCTCTTATCTCACCTTAAAATCATCCATATTTTGATGACCCAGAGCAAGTCATGAAGGCAACACAGCCAGCTGATCATTCAAACTCTCTTTTAATGCTCCAACTATCTCCCAAACACTTTCCACATTTATGGCAAGTCCCAGAGCAAAGCGCTCACTCACACCTCCAGCAGCCTCTGGCTGTGAGTAATCCAGCAAAATGCTGTTAGTACCATGGCTTTAAGGCAAGAAGTCCAAGGAAGCAAAGGAACAAGGCAATGAATCCACGAAGCAAAGGAACAAGGCAATGAGTTCATGAAGCAAAGGGACAAGAGAACGATAAGGCAAGAAGTCTAGACATCGGCAACAGCACACAAAACTCCATGAATTCAGCACTTTTCCTGACAAGCGCCTCTCCCCACAGCATCTCCTTAAGTCTCAGTCCCCAGGTATGTCTTGTGAAGGTGGGCAGGGCACTCTCCTCCTGAGTTGTCAGGTTGGCCTGCACTGTTCCCACTTCCTCTCCATTCTCCATGCTTAGGGATCAGGAAGGGGCTGTCCTTGCTCATCGCCTGACTCCGTCGCTCCCCATCTCCATTTCCTGCCCTCTCTTCCACCTTCTCTCAGTAATCCTGCCCTTGTTCCTCCCTGCTGGCAAGCCCTAGAGACCTGAGGCTGCTTCCTCGACTTCTGTCAGCTCCAGCTCATCCTCCTCCATGGACTCAGGCTCCAACAGGGCCATGGCACATATACAATCATGAACTTTAATAGAGTATATTCTGATTCATTTAATCAGATGTAGATAGATCAGGCATTGAGTTGCACTGATTCTTCAACATCTCATACAGTTGATAATAGTTGATACTGCAACATTTACTGGGTTGGATCAAAACTTGACCATACTTAGAACAGACCAATAAGATTAAGTCCCATTGATCATATTGGCTGGGAATTCTGGTAACTTTTAAATTCATTAAGTTGGGAAAGCTTTTTTAAATTATATTAAAAGGGATGGAATGATACTTAAGTTGATACAAGTCATCTTGTTTTATCTGATTATGAGAAGACGTAACTTCAGAGAAACTTCTCAGCTACCTAATTTAAATGAAGGAGGAAAATGGAAAAATTAGTGTTGTTTGTATTTGTATTTTTTATGATAAAAAATGGGAGAACAGATTTCCATTTTTCCAGCTCTTATTTCAGAGACAGGTGTTGGGGTAAATTGGATTATTTGAAAAGTAAGTAAAATAGATTTGGCCCTTCCAAAGCTGTGGATTATGTCTCTGAAAAAGATAAGATACTCTTGTTCATCAAGTAAGAAAGTGTGGATAATCTGATTTAATTTCAACAGGTGAAATGGATGGATGGATGGATGGATGGATGGAAGGAAGGAAGGAAGGAAGGAAGGAAGGAAGGAAGGAAGGAATTTGCATAGCAGCTGTACAAAATGTGTAAAGCTCATCCAAGGCACTAGAGAGAAAATATTTTAATTTATTCTAATTAGAATTTTTAAAATTGTTCTAACTCTTACAAAGTTTTACAATTTGAATCAAATTAGTGATATCAATAGTTTTGGCCTGCTAGTGCTAGAATAGGTGCTTCAGGTTTATAAACGATAGACTTTTGGGCATTCTAATAAAAGAACAGTTGAAATCTGATTGACCTTAAATCGTGAAAGCAGATTTACACATTTTAGAAGTCATTTTAATATCTTTAGGAATGTCCACTTTTCATAGAAAATTTTGTTCAGGGTTTTTCCTATATTTGTGCTAATTGAACTGATAATCAAGTTACATATACATACAAATATATTTCTGCATCCTTCTCTCTTGTTTTATCCATCAACAAATGCTAATTCCTATGCAAGCTCTGATCTATTGACAAAGCCCTTTGCCCTTTCATGGGGTTGAAAAAATATCGCCTTGAAACAACATCAGGCTCTTGTCATCTGAGTTACTATCACATATAATGGCCTGGGAGTCTGCATTCATTACTTATAATTTTGCAATGTCTTCATTTATTTACAAGCTGTGTTATCTAAACTCATTAAGCATGTCAATTTTTTACTGATTAGTAATTGTACTTAAGCATTATTTAAAAAAAAAACCTAAACTATGTTGAAAAAAGTTCATCAGATTCAGACTGTAGATACAATTACATACTCATCAGATTACAGGTATTGATTGCCAGTTACTACACCTCACCATTTGATACTGCCCAGATAACTAAATAGACACTATCCCATTTCTTTTGCAGTTAGCACTCTCAAGTGCATTTTATCTTCTTACACATTGCAAACAGTTCAGTGAGTTTAACTCTTTGGTTACGTTCAGTAAAATTACAACCCTTGGCTTGTGAGAACTTTTGGCTGTGAAAATTCAGGATATACATTGGAGTAAGAAATATCAGATTTCATTCTGAATGTTTTCCATAGCTTCTACATAACCGTAGAAATAAATATTACTTATTTATTTAACTTTTTTTTTTTAAGTTGCACCCACTTACTCCAGCAAAGCCAGCCCATGTAGACTAAAATTTTGGTCAATCATAACTAAAATAAGGTAAAGGTTCCCCTCACACATACGTGCTAGTTGTTCCTGACACTAGGGGGCAGTGCTCATCTCCGTTTCAAAGTTAAAGAGCCAGCATTGTCTGAAGATGTCTCCACGGTCATGTGGCCGGCATAACTAAAGGCCAAAAGTGCATGGAATGCTATTACTTTCACACCAAAGGTGGTTCCTATTTTTCTACTTGCATTTTTACTTGCTTTTGAACTGCTAGGTTGACAGAAGCTGGGAAAAGTAATGGGAGCTCACTCTATTATGCAGCACTAGGGATTTAAACCACCAAACTGCTGACCTTTCTGATCGACAAGCTCAGCGTCTTAGCCACAATTTTTTGGACAAGAAGGAAAATTTCCTTCTTGCTTCTCTAATCTTTGGTTTTTTTCTTGATACTGTATTCTAATAAAACATTAAAAGGAGGGGGAGGAAAAGGAAATGAAAAAGAAGAAAGAGAAGAAAGTAAAATACAGAGTTAGTCTTGGCATTCAGTCTATATTTTGGTTTCACTGGAGATAAAAATCTATTTCTTTGCCCCCTTGCGTTCTTAATTTCCCTCTTAACATTTTAATCATCTGTTCTAATTCATTACAAATTAACTCTTGGGTTGTTCTATTTCTTTCTGTTGGTTTGGCCATTTTCCTATATTCTACTTTATCATATTTACTTTTTTTTTCTGCACGCACGACTTTGGAAGCATTTATTAATTAAAAAAAAAAAAGCAGTGCTGTGAATAAGTAAAGAGGAAGTGATTGGACAAGTCTAATGTCTGCCCAATCTTTGCTTAGTGTGTATCATTTGCTCTAGGCATATGTAATGACATCTTGTCCTTACTAAACTTTTCTGAAAATGCACATGGCGTATCAAATCCATCCCATTAAAATGAATACCACTGGTATTTCACTTGTGCTATACTATCCTCATTTGATCTCTTCAACTGTGTGTACTTCTGGCACACGATGAAAGATATAATTCGGGATTGCTGAAAAAAAAAGATAGAAACCTCAACCGAGTACCTGCCAGAAGTGTTGATGGACAGAGGTGTTGATTTCTCATTTGGAACGCACACAGGAAACTGTGCCAGCCAGTTGTTGTTTTTTTGTTGTTGTAATAGATTGCAGTATTTTACCACTTTTCAAACAAGGGTTTCAAAAAATTACTGAACGAAGCCATACGTACCTGGGATACAGCTGCTTGTAAAAATTGCACATTTTGCCAGGAGGATAGTAAGCATCTCAATTTTGCCTCACATCACACTAGCATTGCGCATTCACCACCACTCCAGTTGTTTCCTTAATGTCTTTTCTTCCTTTTTTGAGGCATTTGCTTGCTTGTAATTTGGGGACTTTTGTTCTCGGGCACATTGTTTCCTGAAATATCACCTATATGATCCATTTTACCTTATTGCTTCTCAGTGTGCATCGTGTCATATTATTCAAAGCATTTCAGGTTCCTGATTTTAACACCTGGCTTTGAGCCCTCCTATAGTGCCACTGGCATAATGGAATAATGCCAAAGGATCTGGTTACCTTTCTGTTCCTCTGATTCTAAAAGCACATTGTTTTGCACAGCTGTGTGTCCAGCATTGTTAATCTCATGTGTATTAATGTTTGTGAATTAAATCTCATGTATGTATGTATGTAAACATTGAAGGCATCAAGAATATGTAGTCTTTGTTACAACCCTTTTATTTAAAAAGCTCCAAAGTACATAAAACCTAAATATCATGCCAGTCACTGTAAATCTGAAGTCACATCACTAGTATTCAGCCAAAGTTATTCTCCCAAAAATACATTGAAAACACAATGCATTGCCTCTTCTTCAGTGAAAGACTGTGCATGGGATACCCAAAGGTGCTTTTCAAAAGGCAACTTGATTTCCTTGGTTTTTTTCCTTGAAATTGTTTCTCTTCTCATCCAAGAAGTTTCTTCAGTTCATGAGGAACCTTCTTGGAGGAGAAGTGAAATGTTTTCAAGGAAACATCAAGAAACTCCAGTTGCCTTTTGACCTTTGAGACAGTCATAACCTGGATGATTAAGAATTTCCATAGACACGTCCAAGGGATTGATCAACAGATAAGGCAACCAAATCTTGTTTTCCTCTTTAGGGTGACTTATGGTTGTCCATACAAGCCACAAAATTCTGACAATTACTTTCATATTTCCCACATAAGGAAATGGCCTATAGGAGTGATGGCAAGCGCTTTTTTGCACAGGTTCCAAAAGGGTACACATGTGCGAGATAGTGCACACATGCATGCCCACACCCATAAGGCAATGCCCTTCCTCCTATACATACACGCACAATCCCTACGTGCTCCCTCCTGTTCATGAACACAGGCCTCACTGAAGCCTCTGGACTTCTGATAGGCTCGTTGGACCATTTTTCGCCCTCCCTAGGCTTCAGAAGAGCCTTCAGAGCCTGGGAAGGGCACAAAATGGCCCAACGGGCAAACCAGAAGTTTGTTTCCAAACCTCTGGTAGGCCCATTGGGCCCATTTTCACCATCCACATGCTCCGGAGGCTTTCCTGAAGCCTGGGGAGGGTGAAAACAGCCTCCCCCGCCCCCCAGAAGGCCAAAAAAATCAGCTGGCCAGTGCAGATATGCATGCTGGAACTGACATAGGGTAATGCTTTGCGTGCCTTCATATGTCTCTGCATGCCACATGCATGTCACACATGCCATAGGTTTGCCATCACAGGCCTATAGTCAGCTCTTCCAAATAGCTAGCTAATATTTTCTAGGTTAAGGCAAAAAGACTCCCCAAAACAGTGATAGACTAAGAGAAACTGCCTGTCATTGAGGAAAGGAAAAGAAGAAATGGATTGGAGTTTTCTTCAGTTCCATGGGATTACATAGGCTGTTTGCAAAACCTGTTGCCCAAGGTTAATAAAACATATGCTTGGCCTGAAAAGGAAAGTGGACCAGGAAACGTAGTTGATGCCATCCAGCCGACTAATAACTGACAAATTTGGACTTTGGACTTGTGCCATCTTCACCAGAGTAGTTTGATGTGTTCAGCAACTCCTCTATAATTGTAAACCGGTATTACACAGTGCAGCCTGGGCCCATAACCATTGTTAGCAGAACACTGGGCCCATAACCAATGTTAGCAACTCTGGGTTCAGAACCAGTTGTACAACTTTGGTCCCTTAACCAGTGTTAGCAAATAAATGCGGAATAGTGTAATTCACCGGACAGTAAAGAGATACATTGCTGTAATCACAAACAAACTCTAAAACAGTGATAGTAAGAAAATAAATAGTCTTTACCTTTTGGCAACTAAAATACTTCTTCCGACTAACTTCTCAAACAAATAATAGTCCAACACCAAACACAGAGTTATCTCACAGTGATGCAAAACAATACTCCTTCTTCTTCTTGAACGACAATCAGGAAAACACAGGAATCACAAGGAATCGAACAGGGAATGAGCTGTGTTCCTGACCTTGCTTATATGGTAGAGCTGATAATTTACAGCCAATCAGTTTATACTTAGTTCTTAAAGCTACATAACTCCTTAAGAACATAGGCTCATATATATTGTCAACCCAATATGAAGCTGAATATCCTAACAGTTATGACCAATAATCATAGAGATCTTCCAAAGTTAAGGCATAAACCCTGACTCCTTGACCTCTGGAAGATGCTTGCTGTGATTTCTTCCTGCTTTCAAAGTTTCAGGCTCCAATTATTAAACATTCAGCACTGTGGAACATGATGGGTCCTATGATATAACCTGCTCTTAAGTACATTTGATACAATCTCCAGTGTCACTTCCTTCTCTCTATTCTATATTATGTTTCCTTCTGGCTGTTTGTATTCTGAATGTTAACTCTTCCTTGAACACACAAAAAAAGTCATGTAAAATTTCATCCTCAACTCTTACCTGGGCAGGTGCAACAATTTCTTCTGTAGTTTGCCAGAATAGTTGCCTGGAGATGATTGAAGTTATAACCATCACAATACAAGGCAAGCCTACACAAGTTTATTCCAAAGGAGGGGCCACAAAGCTTGGTGGGTTAGGAATTGTAATTTTGTTTCATAAAATGCTTTATACCATGGTCAGCCAATCATCTAGTTAAAAAGTTTGAGAAACTCATGTTCTTGAATCCATAGACACTTAATATACAGGGTTTAAAACAGTGGTGGGATTAAAAAAATTACTACTGGTTCTGTGGGTGTGGCTTGGTGCTTGGCTTGGTGGGTGTGCCGGGGAAGGATACCGTAAAATCTCCATTTCCTCCTGATCAGCTCATCAGGGGCTTGGGAGGCAGAGAATAGATGGGGGAGGGGCCAGTCAGTCAGAGGTGATATTTACCGGTTCTCCAAACTACTCAAAATTTCCATTACTGGTTCTCCAGAACTGGTCAGAACCTGTTGAACACCACCTCTGGTTTAAAGCTGATACAGATAATTGAGCTGTTAAACATATGGATTATAAGTAAGAAGTATATCCAAATTATGCTGTATATACTGAGAATGAAGTATTTCCATCCCAACAGAAGGCACCAATAAAATTAAATTATCATATGTAATCCTACTATTGCATCAATAATTAGCTATGCTTAAAATTGTAGTAGACATCATCAGTGCTGATTTTTGTAAAAGAAAACAATATCAAGAACAGGGAACTTTCAGTTACAGTAACATGGGATGTTAACTTTTTCCCAATTTTCAGTTTGTTTACACTGATTCACTCATACACACACACAGAGAGAGAGAGAGAGAGAGAGAGAGAGAGAGAGAGAGAGAGAGAGAGAGAGAGAGAGAGAGAGAGAGAGAGAGAGAGAGAGAGATTGTGATTCTATTTTTCACTTAAAAATATACACCTTAACCAGCTAGAATCTCACTGATAGAGAAGATATTATTTGGATTGGAGCAATTGCACACCGTGTAAAATATAGACATGTTCTTTTTCTATGAAATCTATAATCAGCACTTCTCTTTTAATAAATAAAAGAAAAATGATTTTTCTCCAAACAGAATTTGGGAATATATGCAAATAATGGGTTACTTTCCTTCCAAATGAAAACAAAGATGGGAACTTCTTCTAAAATTTGGAAAATACTTTATGCCAAATGATTTATTTTAAGGACTCAGTGTCCTTAAGATACTGAGTCCACGTACAGGTTTTCGATTAAACAAGGCTCATCCGTAACTTAAAAATGAAAGCGAAAAAACAAGGTACAGGTTTTGAATTAAACAAGGCTCATTCCTAACTTAAAAATGAAAGAGAAAAAAAAAGGAGGAGGACGAGGAGGAGAAAGGTGAGATATAATTTGCATTACTTCTTGCTGCCTCCATATGCATGCCTTAAACTGGCACCAAATTAGGCTGAAGACATCTTTGAAATTTTCCATGCTACCCAGCTGGGGTCCCCAAACCCCAATCTGTGGACTAGCACTTGGAAGCAGCATTCCAGCAACTGGGCCACACATACAAGCAAAACCCCATCAACGGGATGCAGACAGCATGCAAAACCACGCCCCCTCTGGTCCACAGAAAAACCTTCCTCCGTGGAACCATAGGCTGCTATAGAGTTTAAAATTTTTTGAGTGAATATATATACAGTTTAAAATATTTTGAGTGAATGTATAAAAACACTGGTTTCCTGAGCCTCATGAATTTTGCATAATTGTCATTTCTGCTCATTGCTAAAAGGAAGTAAATTCCTTTCCCCACCCCAACTCCCTTCCTCGTCCACCTAGAGGAAATCTAAGGGGAAATCAGGCCGGCCTCTTGTTCTTCTCCTACAGCCTTGCTTGAGTTTTCATCACCTGATTCTAAGAGAAGATAAACTGCATGTTACCTGAAGCCTCTGCTGGAGAGATGTCTTGGAAGGAGTGGAAATTAATTCACCTCTAACCCTAGTGCCAATTTGTAACCCTGATGCCAATTGTCAAGGGATAAGTGCTTATCCTATTCTGTGCTCTATTATGCACAGAAGCAGTCAAACTCTTCCATTGATCTAGTTCATAGCTGGCTGCTCCAGGTACTAAACTCTCCACCTCTACTTGATTACTTTTCTGATAAGAACTTATAGAGTTTGCTGTAGTTGCCCACCAGTCTGATTCATTGAGCGATTGATAAAGACTCCAGTGACCAAGTTTAGGGTGGTCCTTTTTCCAGTAAATCAGGGATTTTGCCACATACATTGTAAAGCTTCATGAAAATGTCTTGACATTTAGGAAACACAGAAGTTGCGTATTTCTCCACTTCATCTTTCTTGTCTTTTCTTGCTTAGATAGATTTAAAAACCTTACCATAATCTTACCATTATTGCATCTGGAGAATGTGAAGTATTATGTGCTGAGCTATTTCAGGTAGAATATTCTTGTTCTGATGCTGCTTTTATAGCTGTGGGCTAAAGGAATGACTTTCGATACTAGATTGAAGTGCAGGTTTCAGCAAATGGAAAGAAACAGAGTAGATCAAGGTGGCAACCTTTTTTTGGCACAGTATTCTCCAAGATGCTTTAATTTAGGCAAGCAGATTTGGGATGACTCTGTTGTTCTTAGCATGAAATTTATTTTGAGAGGAAATAAAGAGGAGATGAGAAAGAATCTGAGCTTGATTGATTGATTTAGCATATGGCATATTATACATGGATTCTCTCTCTCTCTCTCTCTCTCTCTCTCTCATTGTACGTATATAATCATATAGATTAATAAAACACAATAAAATATGAATGTTAAAAACATTCAAATGCCAAGTTCTAGACCAGGAGTGTCAAACTCAAGGCCCAGGGGTTGGATCTTTCCTCGGGATGCTTAGATCTGGCCTACAGAACCACTCTGGAAATAGTTAAGGACTGGCTTACCATGCCCCTGCCAGCAGGAGGCAGTTGTAGCCAAAAACCGAGCTCATGAGGGCCACAGGTGGTCCTCCCAAACTCCGTTTTTGCTGGTAGGCCATCACAGCCGAAAACACAATTTGGGAGCCTGTTTTTGCTGGCAAAGCGCTCGGGCTGTCACAGGTGCCCTTGACACAAGTGATGTTGAGTTGGCCACATCCACCCTGGTCATGCCCACCCCAGCCCCCCAAGGTCAAACACCACTCTGATGTGGCACCCCTGTTCTAGACCATATAAATCAGATACTGTGCCAGTATATGCCCTCAGCTTACAGCCTGTCCAAATGTGATCTACAGTTTGAAGTAGGACTGTGGAGTCACGCTGAAGGGAGGGTTTTATGCCCTTTATTTATACAGATTCCCAGAAGACACTGTGTGATGTGTGAATCCTATTCAGGATTATCCATTGCTGACATGGTAATTCAAAACCTGGCACCTTTTTTGTGGAGTCATTTTCGTGTCTTCTTATGTTTGGGTATTCAGTGACCCACTTGGTTTTCCATTGGAAATAGTTGTTAAAGTAGCTGGGCAGATGTTATGCCAGTGCCTGTGCCAGTGAGGGATTCCCGAATTTGAATCTTCTGGCTGATAAATGAGGAAGATGTACACCGATAGGAGTGAATTGTTAATAATTTTTCTGTGTTCTCTTACTAGTGCATATTGCCTTCATAAAGCTGGCAATGCTATATGTCTCAGAACAGGCAACCCACAAGTCAGAGTGTTTTAATACATCCACTTATAATTCTCATGAAGTCGTTGAATCTGGCATCTTACTAGTATGGCAGCTGTTAAGCCATATAGGGGCACAGTATGAACCTGAACTTGATGCTGAGAGTGGAATCAGTTGATTATTTATTACAAATGCTTTCATGCTGCTTCAATTGTGCCAAATTAAATGATTACTTAATATTATTGCAAAATAAATGGGAATGACTATGTATGGATAATTTACAATGAGATTCGCAATCTAAGACTGATGGAAACTTAATAATTCAAGTCTTAAACAAGGACCTAAGATGTATTAAAGTACTGTCTAAAGATATAGAGAGTTCCAATACAGGCACCTGTCACGGGTGGGTTCCAGATTCTTTTACTGTTGTTTCTCCAGGGATGTGCTTTAGGCATGTGTACATGCTTTGCGTGTGCATGCGCAATAGTAAAAAATCCAAGATGGTGGTTTGGATGCATAGGCAGCTGAGTTACTACCTACTCTGCCGAACCGGTAGGAACCCACCTCTGGCACCTGTTCAATATATTCCTTAGCATTGCTAGAGCACAGAGGCCCCTCCATTACGACAAGGTACTGTTCCTTTGGAGATGTGAAATTATAATTATTATTTTAATTATCATCACTTATAAACTTTCATGATTGAAGTCTATTGATATATCCCAGGGGTGGTATTTACTTACCTTCCCTACCAGTTTGCAAATGTGACCATATGTGCATGCGTCACTCGCACGCGCCATTTCCGTGCCTGCTCTCTGCCTTCCATGCATGCACTTTGACTAAAAAAAAGGCCCTAAATGAGATGCCATAGAGCCAGGGAAGGTGGGCTGGGCCACCCGCCTTTTCCGCTACCAGTTCAGGCGAACCAGTCGGAACCGGCAGAATACCCCCTCTGATATATCCTCATATGGACAAGAACAGAATTTGAAAACAAGCCGCATGATCTCCCAAACTAATGCTGTTGGAGATGAGAAATCACCTTTTACAGAAAAGTCCAGTTGGGTTCTTGCTTTGTCCCATCTTCAGCCCATGATCATTGCAAACTTCAGTACTATTTTTAGAAAAATCAGTGTAACAGGATCTGCTCCATAACAGCCCAAGTTCAGAAACCAGATGACTTCTGCAACAGCTTTTGAACTGTTCATACCTTTTACATAAAGTAAATTTTGTGAAAGACTACCTGTAAAGATCAGTAATTTGAGATTAAGAAACAATATTTTGCATGTAATTTAAATGTGCATGTTACTTAGAAACAAGAATTTTAAGGGGGAGATTTCAGAAGTTTTTGTGACTGAACTGAATGCAACCACAGCCACAGCTGATATTTTCCATTTCAGCTAAAAGGAAGGAGTCAAACCACTCTAGGAACCAGTGCTTAAAAGGGGGGTTGGAAGGCCTATGAAATGCATATGTGTTTCATTAGGTCTAATGAGTTGCCCGTCTAATTTACAGTGTTTCAGTCCAACCCTCCAGCTGACTTAATTTGCTCATTTATATATTTTTGCTGTTTATATTGTGTTCTATAAAGGCTGGAATTTTCTACATTTTTGAGCAGGTTTTACAAAATAATTTGTAAAAGACTGAATCTGATTATCCAATATTAATAGTTAATGGAAGAATCGTGATGTGCCATTTTTTTCATTAGGTATAAATGTGTTATAATGTGAAGCAATACAGGCTACGAAGAAATATGTCATGCTCAAATCATTGAAGGGGTGGATCTCGAAGAATTTTGCTCTATTTTCTTCCCTCTAATTATTTTTGCTTGTTTACATTAGCCAAATATCCCAGAATTACTGTATTTCTCAATGTTCATTATTCAACATATTACACATTCATTTTAGTTGATCTCTCAATACTGCTGCAAGGTGTTTAGGTTCACTGCTGCTTTATAATTAGGTAAGTAAGTTCCAAGGTCATATATTTTACAGCCGCACTGTGAATTCATAATGCAAGTACTGGTTTAGTTAAAGAAGACAGAATATATTGAATAATACTAGGGGTGCAATTATTTCCATGTACTTACCAATACTAAATAGCTAACCAGTAATAGATAGTGGTCCCCCCCACCCCCCAAAATTAGTGCCAGAAGAGACAAACTAAAAATCCTTGTATTAAGAAAAGAAAATAGCAACAACAATAGTCTTCTGTTTAATACCAGACCTGTGCAGAAAAAGGAATGACAGAATCATAGAACTGTAAAGGGGCATTTAAGCCATTAAGTGCAACTTCCTGCCAGCACAAATCTAAATTAAAACATCCCTGACAGATGGCTATTTGGCATCTGTATGAACACACAGCAAAGGGGAGCCTAATACTTCTCTGACCAATTAGATCCACTCTAATTTTAATTCATTATTTATTGTCCTGAACTTTGAACTGATGGAGAAAAGGTCTTGAGTTTCTTTTGTGTGAAATTCTTTCAGATATTTGAGGAGTACTATCATATTCCCTTCCCGTCCCTGTCCCCCCACTTTTCTCCATGCATTCTCTCTTCTTGAAGCTAAACTTTCTTAATTTGTTTCAACTTCTCTTCACAAGACTTTGCTTCTAGGTTGCTGGATATCCTTACTGCAATTCTTTAAACTTATTCCAATTTGTGTGATGGTCAAATCCAGCAAAAAGGCATTTGGGACTGAGGGCCTGATCAACACAGAATAAAGTGCAACTATACATCCCAATGTAGTTCAAAAGCATTCATATGTCGATGCAGCCTAAAATTGCATTTGCCTTTTTTCAGCTGTAGATTCCTACATAGTTTATAACCAACTATTATTTGCAAAATATTCTTCACAAGCACTATTACCAAGCCAGGTGCTCCTTTTCTATATCTATGCATTCAATTACTGCTTTTCAACTGGGAAAAAATTTGCGCTTTAGGAATTCCCCCAATTTTATGGCACTGAAATAGTTGCATTCCCTCCATCTCCTTATCCAAATTATTAATAAAATTTACAGTTAAACAGTATAAGAATTGTTAGCAAGTCTGGGTTCAGAACAAGTGTTACAATTCTGGTCCCTTAACCAGTGTTAGCAAATAAATGCGGAAAAGTGTAATTCACCGGACAGTAAAGAGATACGTTGCTTTAACCACAAACAAACTCTAAAACAGTGATAGTAAGAAAATAAATAGTCTTTACTTTGTAGCAACTAAAATGCTTCTTCCGACTAACTTCTCAAGCACAATAACAACAGTCCTTCACCAAACAGAGTTATCTCACAGTGATGCAAAACAAATCCTCCTTCTTCAATATTCAGCTTCTCAAATGGCAATCAGGAAACACAGGAATCACAAGGAATCGAACAGGGAATGAGCTGTGATTCTGAACTTGCTTTATGGTAGAGCTGATAAGTACAGCCAATCAGATTATAAGACAGTTCTTAAAGCTACACAACTCCTTAAGAACATAGGTTCATATATATTGTCAACCCAATATAAGGCTGAATATCCTAACAAGAATGTATTTTATGGTATCTAACACAGTTTCTCACTTCAATATGATGAAGAACCGGTTATGAGCACCTCTGAGTTTCATTTCTAAATCAACTATGTTTTTATCATGCCATCCAGCTTTCCAAAATATGTTTTCCAATAAAATACATTATACCATAATGATGAGACTTCGCTTCTGGTTTTTGAAGGCGACGGACGTACTTTGTGCTTCGTCCACCGCTTGCTGTACTGGTGGGCTTCTTTGGAAGCACGGAAGGCCTCAGGGGGGCCTTTTGCCGTAGGAGCGGCTTGCTGGGAGCCCCAGCCTGGCGGCGGCCGGAGAAAACCCCCCCCAGCCTCGCTCTAGGAGCCGGCGAGCAAAAAGGGGGGGCGGTTTTGCCTCTTTTGCCGGATGGAACTCGGGAGCTATGCAGAATAAAAAGAGTAGCTGAAACGCCGGAGGTGAAAGACTTTCCCTAATCTCTTGAATTGCAGATGAAGGATAAGCGATAAATCATTGTAAGTGCTAGTTCAATCAACTTGGAATGTACATTGGAGGGGGGAGTTCTCAACCCCCCCCTCAGATGGAGCGGCTATTAACCGATTCCTCTCCATTGAAATGGAGAGAGAAAGGATTAACTTGCTATTTGAACAAAATATGTGGAAGAATTGTATCGTATCGCATTTACAACTGTTTCTTATGGAGCTCTTTTAAAAAGAAAGTAATTGGAACTTTTGCTTTTCTTCCTGTCGGGGGACGGGGCTTCTCTTTGTTCTCCGCTTATAACTCCTCTACAGTGCTGAAGTTTTTCCCTCCTTAATTACTTAATTACCAAAGAAGGATTATAAACTCTTTACTTCAGACATTCCTACCAGAGGCTCTCAAGTCTCTCCCAATATGTGGATTCCTGATTGCGGATTGTAAGGTTTCTTTTTTTTAAAAGTGAACTCTTAAGACTCTTAAGACTGAGCTCCCACTCGGACTCTCTGATACCTCGGACTGTTTCGGTCGTCTGTTTCTCCGGCGCCATTTCTTTGTCAGCTAAGAAACTGAGAGTGACACAATGGCTTTTAGAAAGCCTCCAATGGGAAAGTCAGCTTCTGTTCCATCCTCTGCCGTCTCCAGCCTGACTACACAGTTGAAGATTTCTACATTCTTACAGAAAGAACCTGCTGGAGAGGGCTCAAAGGATCCGTTGGTTGTAGAAATGTTTTGGGAAATAATGAAAAATATGAATAGCATGAATGAAAATATGAATGAAATGAGGAAAGAGATGTTAGAATTAACACTAGAGCTTAGGGAAACGCAACGAAATACAATGGAAAATAAACAAAAAATTGAAAAGCTAGAGAAGGAGGTGGCTGAGATAGGAGAAGAGGTTAAGGAGGTTCGGAGGGAGGGTTCAGAATTGGAGCAAACATGACCAAAATTGAATTTGAAAGAATGTCTTTTTTTCTCAGATTCCAGAATATACCAGAGTCAGAAAACGAAGATCTTAAAGACCTTATGAGTACAATATTAGCAGAATACCTTAAAAGAGAGAAAGATCAACTCTGGTGGGATATGGACCTGGTTTATAGAACTAATTCAACTTATGCCAGGATAAATAACATACCAAGAGAAGTTCATGTTAAATTTCTTAGGAGATCCACAAGGCATGAAATATTGAGGGCTCAACAGGATGGAATTCTAAAATGCCAGAATAAAGAAGTAATCATTTTGAAACAGATTCCGAAAAAGATTAGAGAAATAAGGAGGAAGTATTCTTTCTTGTCTAAGAAATTATATAAAAAGGGAATATGGTTCAAGTGGTTATTACCAGAGGGAATGTTGATATTCTGGGACGGAGGCAGAGTAAAAATCAAAACACTAAGCGAGGCGGAAGCTTTTATTAAAAAACATTCCCCTCAGCTGGGAGGTGAAGACAGGGGAACGGAGGGAGCGACGGCCCCGCCCGGGGAGAGGAAAGAGGAGTCAATTGCAAAAAGACTCAGATCGCAAAAATGAGTTTATTTGAAATACTATTGTAATTGTTTGTTTTGAAAAAGTTTTATTGGGTTTTACAAATTTTATAAAAATAGGATAAGGGAAGATAAGGAGTTACAAAAACATTTTGAGAACCTCTATGTTGGAAGTGTCAGCCCCCTCCGAGGCTTCATAAAAAAAATATAGATAATACAATAAATTTTCATTTGTACTACAAAGTGGAAAGAAATACAGATATGTCATTTTAAAATCTATGCTAACAATCATGTATAAACATCCAAATAAGAGTTGTACTATACAAAAATAAAGCCACTTATGAGATCTACTGTAAGTCTTTTGGCAATTGTATCTTCCTCTCCCTGACCTCCAGTGGGTGGGGCCGCGGCACCCTCCGTTCTTCCATTTTCATCCTCCAGGATTGAGGAGTGTTTTTTAAGAAAGGCTTCCACCTCTGCAATTGTTTTAATTCTTACCCTTCCCCCCTCCCAGAACACCAACATTCCCTCAGGCATCAACCACTTGAACCACACCCCCTTTTTGAATAATCTTTTGGACAAGAAGGAATACTTCCTCCTTATCTCTCTAATCTTTTTCGGGATCTGTTTCAAGATGGCAATCTCATTCTGTTGATAAATTAAAGGACTGTCTCTCTGTGCTCTCAGGATCCCCTCCCTTGTTGACCTTCTTACAAATTTAATATGTATCTCTCTGGGTACTTCATTTATCCTGGCATATGCTGAATTAATTCTATAAATCAGATCAATGTCCCCCCAAATATCTTCTTTACTCTTTTTTATATAATCTGCTAAAATCGTACACATTAAATCTTTCAGATCCTCATTGCTTGATTCAGGAACGTTCTGAAATCTTAAAAAGTAAGACATCCTTTCAAAATCCATCCTAGACATATGACCAGCCAAATCCCCTATTTCATTATGAGAATTTTTTAGCTCTTCCCTTGTCTCAGCCAACCCCACCTCCAGTCCATCAATTCTTTGTTTGTTTTCCATTAGTGCTTTCTGTGTCTCCAAAAGTTCTAATTTTGAACTGACATTGTCCTTGCGGATTTCTTTAATTTGTTTCATAATGTTTTGAAGAGTTTCATCTATTGCTGATAATTTAGCGTCCATATCTGCTTCTTTGGGTAACATTGAAATATTCTTAGGTTGATGTAGCTGCTTTTTTGAAGCCATAATGAAAGATTTAAGTCTTTGTCACTAAAATGGCATCTGTTGGAGAGGCAGTCTGTGAGGCAAGGAGGGAGCAGAAGCCAATGTCCAAATTCAAAGTTTCATTTAGTTATAATCCAGAGAGAAACCAAGTTCTTAAAGACAATCAGATAAGAAAAAAAAAGAAGGCACATCAGGGAAAGGTCCAATTAATCAGTTATTCATCCATTAATAAAAAGAGAAAAGCAGTTCCGAACACAAGGGAGTGTCAACAATTTTCCAATTAAAGTATGTCTCCTGAGAACAAAGGAACACCATCTTCCCCCGCCCTTCTGGAAGCCACCGAGAGTTAGTGGAAATCATTTCAATTGTTGCCCGACTTCGATACAAAGTATCCAAAGATCGTAAAGGAAAGAATTTCACTTATGGTTTAAGAAAATCAGATGTTGATTTCTCCGCTTCCCCAAGCCTGGGGAGCATTTCTAAACGCCGCTTTTTTTCCATTCCGAGGGGGGGTATTACAAACTCCCCCCTCCTTCTTCTTTCAAACTTAAAGTTGAGAGCATTAAAATAAAGTCACTCACGATCCACTTTGCAGCCAGGAGCCTCGGTGTTGCCTTCAACCCCGGCATTTCAGTTCTTCTTTAAACCAGATAGCTGTTCCGGCTCTCCATCGGCAAAGGGGACGATGCCCCCCCACGACTCGTTCCTCTGCGCCTAGGTCGAAGCGGGGGCCACCCCCCCAACCGCCGTCGGGATGGGGGGAATCCCCGCAAGCCGCCCGTACAGCAGGAGTCCTTTAAAAGAACTCCCTGCCCCCGGGGGGGGGGCGCAGAGGCAACCAAGTGGCAGACGAGAACAAAGACTTGACCGTCGCCTCCGGCCAACCGGAAGGAAGTCTAATACTATTGTAATTGTTGATACAAGATAAAATGCCAAAAAAAAAGATGATTGAATATATAGACTATACAATGCAATCTTTTTATATGTTTATCCTTTACCTTTAAAATTGTAAACTTATGAAGTTTGGGGAAAGCCACCACCAACAGCAGGGAAGCTACCAAAATGTTACCTGTACCCTACACCTTTTTCCCTTGTAAAAATTTTGAAAACCAATAAAATACTTTTTCAAAAAATAAATAAATAAAAAATTATACCATAATAATATAGATTATAACGCCATACATAATATAAACTATGTAAATGAGGTACCTTCTCAAATGTTTTTCTAGAGAAAAAAGAAAAGAAAATTTGATTTTAACTTACTACATACGTTTAAAAAAATATGTTTGTTGGATAAGGTTTTTTTCCCCTTGACAAATCCATGTTAATGTCTGGTGATTACTGCATTGTTTCCAAGGTGCTTATAGATGGATTTTTTTTGTTAATGGCCCATGCTAGAATATTACACTGCTTTTCCTTCTTTTGTGAATGCAAGTATATAGTTTTCCAGTACTTCACCTGTTGAAAAAAATAAATAAAAAAGTTTTGGATCAGATTATCATGTTTCTTCAATGCTCTAGGTTGCAATTCATTGAATTTTGAAAATTTAAATTCTTTTATAGTAAATATATATTTCTGATCATATTTCTATTAATTTCAGGCTTCAATACACTGCTTCATAGTTTCCTACTAGAATGTATATGCTCTTGTTGAAGAGAACAGAACCAAAACATAAGTTTACTTGTTCTGTGAGGTTTTTTTGCTATATATTAGTGTTTTGTTGCTTCATTCAACAGTTGGCATATTGGTTCATATTTTTCCTTTTATCTTGTATATTTCTTTAAAAGCTCCTTTTTGTTGTTATTATTAACATCCTTTGCCAATTTCAGCTGATTCTGAATTTCAGCATTATTGACCTTGCTCTCTTGCTTTTAAAGTAAGCAATTAATTTTCCAGTGAAATAACAGTGAACTTCACCTACTGGTAATACTTGGAGCCCAATAGCATCTTTACATTTTAAAATATCAGAATCAGTTAGTAAGCATTTCTCATTGGGCTCACCCATGTCACTTTTAAACATATTATTAGAAAATATTATTATAAATAAGAGTATTATTATTACATATACAACAATATAATTATTGCCGTATAATATGCTTATTATTATTATTATTATTATTATTATTATTATTATTATTATTATTATTATTATTATTATTATTATTATTATTATTATTATTATTATTATTATTATCATCATCATCACCGATTGGGTCATCATTTCAGATTCCTTAATGACTTCAACAATGGCAAAGTTACTAATGCACTTGAAAGGTTCTTGAAAATTTAGGGAGCTTTTCAGAGGTGTATTTGCTTTGAAAGTAGATTTTGAACTACATAGAAAATCAAGCATCAGGAGCTGACCACAGGAAACATTTTATGACATTATGTATTATGTTTAAAAATGCTGTTTCATAATTTTTGTCATAAAATGTTTTATAAAATTTGCCAAATTTCAAACTTAAAAAAAACCTTCAAGTTGTTAGAATGCATTAGTTAGCAATCTGAAAATTGCTGGTAAGCAGGTAATTGACCTGTAGTTGCCCAATTCTGCCCCTTTTTGTTGGATTTTAGATGTACAGTAGTTAGAGTGCAGTACTTCAGGCTATTTCTGCTACCTGCCCACTATCTGTAATTTAGTAGTTCAAATCCCACCAGGCTCAAGGTTGACCTAGCCTTCCATCCTTCTGAGGTTGGTAAAATGAGGACCCAGATTGTTGGGGGCAATATGCTGACTCTGTAAACTGCTTAGAGAGGGCTATGAAGCACTATAAAACATTATAAAGCAGTATATAAGTCTAAGTACTATTGCTATTGCTATCTTTCATTATCAGGTAGTTTTTGCCAGATGTTAACCAATCTTCGATTTCACCTCCTTGCAGTATATTATTAAATTCCTTGAAAATGAATGGGGTGTCAGATGTTTCAACCCAAAACCTACAGTTCATCTTTACTTGATGTTGACTAATTCTTGATCTGCCTTTCAATTTTCTCCACCATTTCTGCTGTTATTACAAGCTACCCATCTCTTTTTTATTTTTATCCACTTTATCCAAATTGCATTCTTATTGCATTTATTTCGCTGTCCCATCGCTGTGCCCAGAACTGCATCATTTTTTTCTTTTTCAGGTGTTGATTGGTTCACTTCAGCCTCTCCATTGATAGGTCGGTAAAATGTTTTTGAGTCAATTGAAGTTGAAGATTCTATCTACAGCATGCAATTACAGCATCATATAGGCTATAGTTATTTGTTGCTTGCAGCGATCTGGTGCTTATATTTGATATTAAGGTATTGACATCTTTTAATACTTGTGCTAGCTGCTTCTTTTGAGGAAGCTTCAATGGGGGCAACCTTATTGTGTTATTTTTGTGCTATTCTAGATGCTCAATTCAAGAATAGCCTTTTATTTTATTCCACACAAAAAAAGTCTCAAATTGTAGATGGGTGAATAAATGGAGTTTTCTCTGTCCACCTGCCTGCCATAATTCCATTACCTATAATAAAAGTGGGAAATTATCATTTGTGTTTTCCGTAAAACTTTAGTGGTAATAATTTTTTATTTTTATTTATTTTATTAAATTTATACCCCGCCCTTCTCCAAACGGACCCAGGGCGGTGCACAGGGATATTAAACTACATACAAAAATACATAAAAAATTTAAAAAACTTATTTGATAAAAAAAAACCTGCGTTAAAACCAGATTAAAATTCCCAAAATTTAAAACTATCTAAAAGTCATTTGGAGGTTACGCTAGGCCGGCTAGATGGAACAGATGTGTCTTTTTTTTTTTTTTTTTTTTAGTTTTAAAACATTACAACAAAGACTACGTACATCATACAATACAATGTTTCACCCTGTGCTATACATAGAAAGGAAGACTTGGTCCTTCGGATATATCTTCACGATCTCCAAAATCCACGTTCTCTGGGTACAGGTGTTGAAGCATCCAAATTTCCAAACGCATACTCCACAAATGGCTCCCAAGTTTTCCAAAAAGTGTCCCTTTTATAAACACCCTTTCTAAATTTAATATCACATGTCATTTTATCATTTAAAGCTAATTTCCACATTTCACAGTACCACTCTTCTATTCTAAAATTCACCTCTAATTTCCAATATCTAGCTATTATAATTCTTCCCGTTATAATCATAATTCTAACCAATTCTTTCTCATAATTTGTTAGTTCTGATTCCTTAATTAACAACAATAATATAGTTTCTGGTCTCAATATTATTTTTTTCTTCATCATTTCGGATATCATTTTCTCCAGTTGTTGCCAAAACTTTTTAACTTTTCCACATTTATACCACATATGTTCATAAGTCCCCAGTTCCATGTTACATCTCCAACATTTATTACTAATTTTTTTGTCCATCAACGATAACCTTAATGGAGTCAAATACCATTTCCAGACAACCTTAAAATTATGTTCTTTGATCCTTGTTGATAAAATCCTCATAATTCAACTCTTCCAATTTACATTCCAGTCCATATCTGATATTTTAATATTGAATTCTTCCTCCCAATTCATCTTCATCGTCATTTGTGGTTTCCCATCAAAATTTATAATCTTATATATCTTACTAACGAGTCCCTTTAACCCAATTTCGTCTTTGATAATTTGAGATACTAGGTTTTCAAATTCAGTTTTATTTCTACTTGTCTTACAATTCCCCCTTACCTTCATAGTCCATTTTCCTATCTGTATTTTTTCAAACCAGTTTAGCCCCAATTTTTCAATTATTCCATTTTTCCTTCTTTCATTTCCTAAAGCTTTTAACCAATCTATTATAATTTCTATGTTTTCATCTTCAATTACTTTATCACGACTTATATTGGTTTTGATCGGCCAATTTCCAATTGTCTTCCCCAAAAAGGTTATATCCGGAATTAAAATTTTAACAAATTTATTCCAAATTTTACTCAATCCCTTTAACCAATAACTATTAATTACCTTTTTTGTTTTTGCTTTATCTAAAAACCATGTAGGGCCAAATCTCTTGATATCTTTTAACTCTAAATCTCCCCAATGACCATCTCCACCTTTGAATATTTTTACCACAGTTCAAATACCATAGGCCCAATAATAATTAAGTAGATTGGGAATTCCCAATCCACCTTCCTTTTGATTTTGATACCACATTTTCTTCAATAATCTAGGTCTTTTCCCACCATTGCAAAATTTATCCAATTTCTTCTGATATCCTTCCATATCTTTCTCAGTCAAATTTAATGGTAACATCTCAAATAAAAAATTGAACTTTGGTAACAACATCATCTTGCACATTGCAATTCTACCAAACCAAGACAACTTTATCTTTTTATATTTATCTATCTTCTTCTCCACTTCATTCAACATCACATCATAATTAAGTTTTTTCAATTCCCTAACTTTAAGTGAAAGTGTTATTCCCAGATATTTCAATGTATTTTTAATTCTTATCCCAAATTGTTCCTGCATATTCTCCCACTCCTTACCATTTTTATCCATTAATAATTCAGATTTTGACCAATTTACTTTTAAACCTGTCATTTCCTCAAATTCTTTCAAATGTTTATTTATCTTTTTCAAGTCTTTCTCTATATCTTTCAAAATGATCAAGGTATCATCCGCATACAAATTTATCTTATATCCCTTATACCCTTCCAATTCTTCATCTTTTTCTATCATTTTAGTCAGTACTTCCATAACCAATAGGAATAATATTGGAGACAAGGGACATCCTTGTCTCGTACCTGCTTCCAATTTAATCTCTTCCGTCATTATTCCATTCACCTTTACTCTTGCACTACTTTTTTGATACAATTTCGAAATAACATGTATGAATCTGTTACCAAAACCTAATACCTCAATAACTGCTTTAATAGTTTCCCATTGTACAGAATCAAAGGCTTTGAAAATATCTAGTGATACTATACCTATTTTATCATCATTATGTTCAGCTACATCTATAATATTTAACACTCTTCTAATAATGTCACTCATATATCTACCTTTCACAAAACCTACTTGGTTATAACTTATATATTTATCTATAAATCCACTTAATCTATTACTTATAATAGCAGTAAATATCTTTGCATCCTGATTGATTAAAGAGATGGGTCGATAGGACTCAATCCTCTCCAAGTCTTTATCTGGTTTAGGAATTATAGATATTACCGTTCTGTTCCATGACATCGGAACTTCTCCACCATGTAAAATTCCATTAAACAATTTTTGCAATTTTGGTATTATTATTTCCTTAAAGTCTTTATAAAACTCAGCAGGCAATCCATCTTCTCCTGGGGCCTTCCCTAATTTTATCCCTTGTATTATTTCATTAATCTCATCTTGTGTTATATCTTCTTCCATCAAATCCTTATATATTTGATCAATTTTCACAACATATTTTTCAAGATAACTTCTCAATTTTTCCAAATCTATTGATTTTTTTGAATATAATTTTTGAAAAAAGGACCTGACCACTTCACATTTCTCTGATTTCTTATAACATCTTATACCTTTATCATCTATCAAAGGGCCAATTTCTCTCTTCTCATTTTTATTTTTCGCCATCCTTGCTAGTAACTTAGAATTTTTATTACTATATTCAAAAAATTCCCTGTTTAAATATCTTATATTTTTTTAACCAATTCTATATCCTCTTCTATCAATTTATTTTTTAATAAATTTAGCTCCTTCAAACATTCTTTGTCCTTCGTAAGTAAAAATTGATTCTCCAATACCTTTATCTGCCTTATATCCCATTCAATTCTACACCTATAATTTCTATATTTCCTGCTTGATAACTTAATGCTTTCTCCTCTAAACACTGCTTTCATCGCATCCCAAACAATTTCAAATTTAACCTCTCCATTATCATTTAATCTCCAACTTTCTTCCCATTTTTAAAATATCCATATTTTATCCTCCTCATTTTTATATAATTTTTCATCATATCTCCAACCTCTTCCTTTTTTTTCAAAATTAAAATCTATTTCCATCGTAACTTCTGCATGATCAGACTCCTTGAAAATTCCCACATCTATTTTATCTATATTACTCAGCAAATCTTTAGAAACAAAAATATAATCAATTCTTGAATACGTATTATATATCTTAGAGCAAAAAGTGTACACTCTTTCAGTACCTTTCAACTCCCTCCAAACATCTTCCACGCTATTTTGAAACATCCATTCATTTAAAATCTCCCCTTTATTGGTTTCTCTATAGCGGTTGGGATTAGTACTATCTATTTTGTCTCTAATTAAATTAAAATCCCCAGCCACAATCACTTTCCCTACACTTTCAATTTCCAAAATTTTAGTTATTTTCTCAAGGAAATCTTTTTGTTTTCCATTCGGTAAATATAAATTAACAAGTGTCACTTTTTGCTCATTGATATTTCCCACAATTATTAAATATGTCTAAGTACTAAGATGTGTCTTTAAGCACTTGCGGAAGAGGCGGAGGTCGGAGATGGTGCGAAGTTCAGGGGGTAAGTCGTTCCAAAGGGCTGGGCCCACCACAGAGAAGGCTCTCCCCCTGGATGTCGCCAGTCGGGAATGGGAATGTCTCTTGAAAATCAAGCAATGGTTTCCAGTACAAGAGTTAAAAACCTTCTGACATACTGACCAAGTTCAGGAGCTTTCAAACTTCTCCTTGGCTGCCACTTCAATATCAGCAGAAGTATTCATGTTAATTTAATACATACAAATTAGTTCAAATGACACTAAGTGGCCACTCCTGCCTGCAATTAGGATTTACCTTAATCAAATTATTTTAATATCATATAATGTAACCACCAAAAGAAATCTTAAAAATAATCAAGTCCAACAATTTGCCTGCTAGAAGAATCCACTACAATACCATCTTGGACAAATGGTTTCCAAGCCTCTTTTTAAACCTCAACAGCAAATAAGTCTCCAATATTAAGTGAAGCAGCTTGTTTTCATTGTTGAACAAATCTTATTGTTAGGATTTTTTTCCCAGATCAAAATCCTTGCAATTTAAACTCATTGTCATGATACCATCTGCTGACATGCACAGGCACTAAACATGGCTTTTCACAATAGATAATACTCTTTTCATAGATTGTGATGACTGTTTCTCTTGACCTTGTTATCCGTTCATTCGTATTTTGCATGATAAGGATATAAACTTTTATATTTGCTGATAGGCATCTTCATTCTGTAGGAAAGGTGAATACTTCCATTGAATATAAAATGTGCTTTGCTTTCACAAAGGGCAGAGACTGGTATTTAATGGACTAAATTTTCCCCTTCTGCCATTATTTATTTATTTATTTTTTCATTCCAAAGCCAAGATTTCAGCAGTGTTTACAATTATCTTAGCTTCTTTAGAATATTTTGGGTCTTAATCTGAGATATCATTTTATCTTATTTGTCTTATAGATTCATACCCGTTTCCATTCCTTTCTTTATCACCCTCATTTAGTTCTGTTCCTCTGAGATCTCATTGTTGTCAAAGAATGAATATTCATAGAATGGAATAGGCAACAGGTCAGCCAATGGAAACTGTTTGGAAACTGAAACAGTATTTGCTGTGTGAGCAACAAGGAGACAGCAAGGAGCCTGAGCATGAGTTAACTTCTTTACTAAAGCTCTGAGTCTTTGTTGAACTTCTAAACTAGTTTGCTGCTCTAAACTGAAACTCCTTTCCTCTGCTTGTGTTTGCTTGTACTGTATATACTACCACATTGGAAAACCTGCTTTGGGTATTGTATATTTAATTCATGAATTATATTATATGCAAAGAGAAGTTAATGAATCCTGCTGAATCAGTTACCTCTGTATGCTTTCTGGATGTGATTGCTACAACAAACTCTGACAATTGTTGATTGTGAATAGACTCTTTTCTTGATTTTTCTTTTCTCTTTCTTCTCATCTTTCATTTCACTTATTTTTCTTTAATTTTTTTCTTTCAAAATTTGTATTGCTTTTATTCAAAATTCTTATCTATCCATCTATCCATCCATCCATCTATCCAACCATCATCCATCCATCCTCTATCATCTCTATTACCTATCATCTGTCATCTATTTATAATTGACCTAGAATATATTTATTGACCTAGAATATATTTATCAAATCCAGCAAGACCATTCGTGTATTCTTCTGACCAATGTAACATTTGGAGAAATGTAAAAATGGATGCCTTAAACTCAGTGTAATAACTACCATGTGTCTTAACATTTTAATTGAAGAAGGCCTTAGGACAAAGGGATGAAAGAATTAAGAACGTAGGTGGGATAAATTTGCGGTCATCTCATTATGAATTACTTTTCACATTTTTAGAGTGTACCTAGATGTATTAATAGGAACGAAACAGGAAACCTAGAGGGCTTGGTTTCTGATCTAATTGCCTTATATTGGTTTAATTATCACAATTACCCTCAAAAGATTTTTAGAGGTTATCATTAGTGAAAGGATGTGAATTGTCTGTGAGAGATTCTCAGTCCTGTGCTTTTACAGCTAGTTCTTAAAACGTCCTTTAAATACATGATGTTAATATCTACTTAATTTATCTGTAAATTAAAACCAAGCCCCTATTATTGTGAGGATGTGCAGATCAATGCCAATCTGATACCAATCAACATTTTAGAAGTATTTCTTAAACTGCTCTTAATTATTATAAGTATTGCTTTAATAATCTATTGTGTGATTCCTCCTTGGAGTTATTTATATTTTTGTACACCATAGAGAAACATCAAAATATTTTTAATAATAACTGATACAAATTTCAGTCCACATCACAGTGGCAGCACATTATTTGTATCAACAAAGGGGAACCTGTTCCCTCCCTTGTGTTCAAACCACAATGTCCAGCCATTCTGGAAGTGTTAATGGTGGAAAGCTCATTGCTGCGCAGCAGTAAGGTCTCATAAGGCATTCTATAACTGGGTATCCAAATGTATTATATTCAATTGAATTACCTTATGGCATTTTTGCAGACTTCCAGTTTAGTGTATGAAGAATTATAGAGAAACTGCTGCAGATGTTAAAGATGAAGTTGACCATATTTCAATTTTCAGAAGGAGAGGAAAGGATAGGTAGTAAGTTATCATATGCCCAAAGAACCCCATTTGTTAAAAAGCTTAGACTGAGACTTAGCCTTAGACATAGACTGATTTGAAGATCATTGTTCCAGATCTGCTGCTTAAAAAGACTTCTGACACCTTCAAAGTCTAATAGGTAAGGGGTGTCGAATGAGAGCCCTAGGGAACCAAGTTGACTTAAATTTATTTTTCAAGAACCATGGGGAAAATATTAGAATAAACAGTACCAAGCTCTAGCATCCCTAGATATCAAGATCATCTCAAATGTAGAGTGGTGATTTCAATGCATCTTGGAACTGCAAGAATAGCCTTAATAAATGTAAGCTTGAATTGTTTCAAGGATGTCAAGCTTTCTAAACTTACTGACCTAGACATTAGGAGGCACTGAGAGACACCTATGCTTCTAACATCTTGTAAGTTTCAGGGATGAAGCAAGTTCCCTTCAAAAAAGAAAACTTCAGGAGACCTGAAAACCTGAACTCAGCAACACTTGGAGGAAGTTGATTATCTAGATCCGCGCCAGTCCGGCTTTCGGCCCGGGCATAGCACCGAGACGGCATTGGTCGCGTTGGTGGATGATATCTGGAGGGCCAGGGATGGGGGTTGTTCCTCCATCCTGGTCCTATTAGACCTCTCGGCGGCTTTCGATACCATCGACCATGGTATCCTATTGCATCGGCTGGGGGGGTTCTCCTCCTACCTCTCTGGCCGATCGCAATTTGTGTTGGCAGGAGAGCAGAGGTCGACCCCGAGACCCCTCACATGTGGGGTGCCTCAGGGGTCAGTCCTCTCGCCTCTCTTGTTTAATGCATACATGAAGCCGCTGGGTGAGATCATCCGTGGTTTTGGGGTAGAGTACCATCTCTACGCTGATGACACTCAGCTGTATATATCTACCCCAAACCACCCCAACGATGCCGTAGCGGTGATGTGCCAGTGCCTGGAAGCCGTGCGGATCTGGATGGGAAGTAACGGACTCAGGCTCAACCCGACCAAGACCGAGTGGCTGTGGTTTCCGGCTGCCCGATTCAACCAGCTTTCTCCAACGCTGGCCATAGGGGGCGAACATCTTGCCCCTGTGGATGGGGCGCGCAATTTGGGAGTCCTCCTGGATACCCGGCTGTCTATGGAAGAGCAAGTGACAGCCGTGGCCAGGAGGGCGTTTTACCAGGTTCGCCTGGTTCGCCAATTGCGCCCCCTATTGGATCGGGACGCCCTTCGCACAGTCACTCATGCCCTCGTGACATCCCGACTGGACTACTGTAACTCCCTCTACATGGGGCTCCCCTTGAGGTGCACCCGGAGGCTTCAGTTAGTTCAGAATGCAGCCGCGCGAGCAATTATGGGAACCACTAGGTTTACCCATGTAACACCGCTCTTGCGCGAGCTGCACTGGCTGCCTGTCGTCTTCCGGGTGCGCTTCAAGGTGCTGGTTATCATCTTTAAAGCGCTCCATGGCTCGGGACCTAGCTACCTGCGGGATCGGATCCTGCCTCACACATCCTCACGGCCGATTCGCTCCCACAGAGAGGGACTTCTCCGGGTGCCGTCCACTAGACTTTGTCAGCGGGCGACGCCCAGGGGAAGGGCTCTCTCTGTGGTGGGCCCGGCCCTCTGGAACGACCTTCCCCCCGATATTAGAACGACCACGAACCTCCGCTCCTTCCGCCTGAAACTAAAGACACATCTTTTCCGCCTGGCCGGCCTAGGGTAGGTTTATTTATATTGAGTGGGGATTTTTAGTTAATGGGATTTTAGCACAGGAGTTTGTTTAATCTGTTTTAAATTGTATGTATTTTTGTATATTTATGGTTTTTATTCTCCCTGTGCACCGCCCCGAGTCCCTGTGGGGAGAGGGAGCGGTTAATAAATTCAGTTTTATTTATTTATATATTATACTTGACAAGTATAAAAAAAAACCTCTCTCCAAGATAAAGAAAGGTCTGAGACAGCATTCCTAGTCTCCTGAAATTTTGTTGTGGGTGGGGGAAGCAGTTGTTTATTTAATTGCTATTTTGCATTTGTTTTCATACAGCTTATGTTTCTTAAACCATCCTTTTCAAAGGAAACTTTTATTTCTTTATTTCTCATTCTTTTCAAGGAAGTTATCTGGACAACTACAGGTGTTTACTTGAGTTATTTTTCAGCATGCTGAATTTTCAGTGACTTTGTACCTTCCCTTATTGGTGGCATTGTCAGTGAATTTGATAACTGCTGTGCTAAAAAGGTAGCAATTAAATATCAAATATGATAGTGGTGTGGTGATGATGATGATGATGGTGATGATGATGAATCACCTGCAAAGTCATGGAATCAATCATAAACCAATCCATTACCCTCCACTTAGAAATAAACAATCTACTCTCTAACAAACAATTTTGTGTGGAGAAAAAATGTATCCTGTAATCTGCAACTCCTACACTGCAAAAACATATGGACCACAATTTGATCAAGGCAGAGCAATAGATGCAATTTACATAGACTTCTGTAAAGCCTTTGACTCAGTGGTATACAACAAACTACCTCTAAACTAAAATCTTATGGCATCTCTGGCCCCCTGAATAATTGGATAGCTGCATACCTGTCAAACAGGCAACAAGTGGTCAAAATAGGGAGCACCCTATCAAATCCTGCACCTGTTATCAGCGGTGCCCTCCAAGGCAGCATTTTAGGATCAACACTCTTTATACTTTACATAAATGACCTTTGCGATCATATTATAAGCAACTGCATTCTTTTTGCTGATGATGTAAAACTAGTTAACACCACCACCAATGCTGCTACCCTTCAAAAAGACCTGGACTACGTATCAGAATGGTCAAACAATTGGCAACTTCAAATCTCAATCAACAAATGTTCTATCTTACACATTGGCAAAAAAAAAATCAGAACACAAAATACAAGCTGGGTGGACATGACCTTGTAGACAACCCTCACTCTGTCAAGGACCATGGAATACTCATATCTAATGATCTAAGTGCCAGATCCTACTCTAACAATTTTGCCAAAAAGACATTAAGAGTTGTTAACCTAATCTTACATAGCTTCTTCTCTGGTAATATTGTACTGCTAACCAGAGCATACAAAATATTTGCTAGACCAATTCTCGAATACAGCACTGCATATCGGATATTAATACAATTGAGCGAGTCCAGAGATATTTCACGAGAAGAGTCTTCCACTTCTCTGCTCGCAACAGAATACCTTGTGCCACCAGACTTGAATTCTGGGGCTTAGAAAACTTTGAACTACCCGGCCTTTGGTGACCTAAGCATAGTACATAAAATTATCTGCTACAATGTCCTACCTGTCAATGACTACTTCAGCTTCAACCACAATACACAAGCACACAATAGATACAAACTTAAGGTAAACTGCTCCAAACTCAATTGCACAAAATATGAGCAGCAACGGAGCGGTGAATGCCTGGAATGTGTTACCTGACTCTGTGGTTTCTTCCCCAAACCCCCAAAACTTTAACCTTAGACTGTTTATTGTCGACCTCATCCCATTCCTAAGAGGTCTGTAAGGGATGTGCATAAATGCATCAACGTGCCTACCGCCCCTGTCCTAATAGTCCCTTGTACTCGTATACATTTCATGTATTCATAACCATGTATACGCATATTTCTGTTATTTATTCATGCTAGATGAAATAAATAAATAAATAAATAAATAAATAAATAAATAAATAAATAAATAAATAAATAATATCAAAAGATGTTAATCCATGCTAATCCACCTAGAGGGGTGAATTAGCTCTTCCCTCTCTTTTCTATAACTCCAGTTGAAAATATCCTCTCCCTAAAACTTATTTTTAAAAACATCAATGTTATTTCTAATGATGCATTCCGTGCCATGCTAGCATGGCTTTGAGCTTCTCTTTTTTTTTTTTATATTGAAAAAGTTTTATTGGTTTTACATTTTTTAACAGGATAAGGTAATGGTTACAAAGAAATTTTGAGAGCATTCACGTCAGAGTCATCGGACCTTCCGAGACCTCAAAATACACATTAAAAAAGTTAACATAGAAAACATTTTCCATACCACTACAAGTTGAAAGCAAGTACATTTACCTAAATTCTCCCTTCCATGCTGTCAGACATTTACAAAAAGTCCGGATAGAAATATTATGCAAAATTGTTCAGGAAAAAATCAAGGCAAAGTTATTTTTTTGATCTAAGTCTTTTGGCTATTGTATCTTCTTTCTCTCCTCCCTGGCCCCCCGCAGGCGGAGCCGTGGCCCCCTCCGTCCCCCCTGGATCTTCCCCCAGGGCAGAGGAATGTTTTTTAAGAAAGGCTTCCGCCTCAGCAACTGTTTTAATCCTCACTCTTCCTCCTTCCCAGAACACCAGCATCCCTTCAGGTGTCATCCACTTGAACCAAATCCCGTGATCAAACAAGGTTTTAGACAAGAAGGAAAATTTCCTTCTTGAATCTCTAATTTTTCTAGGGATCTGCTTCAAGATAGTGACCGTTTCTCGATGATAAGTTAAAGGTTTCTCTCTCTGCGCTTTCAGGATTTCCTCTCTGGTTGACCTTCTAACAAATTTCACATGTATCTCTCTAGGCACTTCATTCATCCTGGCATATGCAGAATTAATTCTATAGGCTAGGTCAATGTCCCCCCTGATCTCATCCTTAGGTTTTTGTAAATAGTCTGCTAAAATTGTACTCATAAGATCAGGCAGGCATTCACCAGAATCCTCAAGAACATTCTGAAATCTCAAAAAATATGTCATTCTTTCCATATCTATCCTAGACACACGCCCATTTATTTCCCCCACCTCATTAGAAACATTTTTAATCTCTCCCTTAGCCCCCTCCAACCCTCCTTCCAATTCTTCATTCTTCTGTGTATTCTCCAACACTTGCTTCCGGGTATCCAATAGTTCCTTTTTGAAAGTACTATTTTCAGCCCTCTGGGCCTTTATTTCTGATATCAAAGTCTGCATAGAGGTTTCAAGAGAAGCCATCCTTTGTTCCAAATTTACAAGTGCTGCTTCTTGTGCCATGGTTAAAAGTTAGAATCACTGCCACCAAGATGGCGTTTTCCGGGTGGGGCTGGTGGGGCAGATCAGGAGCTCAGTTCAGTTCAGGGCCGTGAAGTTGCAAACAATTCAGAAACCAAAAGAGACACAATTTCCCAAGTCAGCAAATAGTAATAACGAAGGTATTCCAAAGAAGAAATCACAAATCCATCAAGAAAATTTTTTTTTTCCAAAAATCCAGAGAGAGTCCTGCTTTCAAAGAGACGCTGGAAATTTTCCTTAGTTGAAATAATCAGGCAGGGACAAAGAGAAGCCACTTCCACCGCCCATCTCAGCCAGAGGGAGAGAGTAGCTTTGAGCTTCTCTTATTGTTGTTTTAAATAACCACAAGAGACACTTTTCAGAACATGGTGGTCACACCTTAAACATTCCATTCTCGGAAGTGTCTCCTGTTAAGAAAGTGCCAGACACAAATGTCAGAGTTGGCATAGCGGAGTGTTATGAGGAACAACCTTTTCAGTTAAGATATACTAAAAGTTTCTCCTCAGCAGGCATTACTTTTACTGAGTAAGGAATGCAATCTGCTATGGTGATTCATAGGAACACAATAATAACCATCTATCAAGTAACCTGAATTGAATACTAATTGTTGAGCTTAATATTAATTTCTAGTCTTTTAAATTATATTTATCTTTTGATTTGCCTTGTTGGTAGGATCATGTTTCCAAACTCAAATTCCTTATTAGAGCACCACATTGCACAGCCTAAAATTGCTCTTCCACTTCACTAACATCCAAGGCAGAAAAAAGGAACCAATCAAATTATCCAAAAGGATGATATACAGTACATAAAATGGAAATACACTGTTTTAATCCTATAAGAATCCCAGATTCCCACAGAAGCATTATAATAATAAAAGAAATTAAAGCAACCTTGTTACACTTCATTCATAGTTAAAATGCTTTTGAGGACCAAGTGCTACATTAGACATATAGAGTATGTGTTGTCTCTTTTGTAGGAGAAATTCTAACATTGAAACAAAGATTTTTTCAATCTCAGAAAAGATCCACCAAAAAGCAGTATGCATGCATAAATGTATATTTATTTCTAATTCTCTCAACAGCTGGACTCAATTAATAATCCCTACTTTGCTTTGTTGATTTTAGTGACTTTGTTGTAAGACCATAATGCAAATTGTATGCATGATTAAGGAATGAATGAAGAATTAAATTTTAATCCATGCATGCTAGAGACTCAGTTGTATTCTATTTTCTTTCTGACAGAAAATAATAATATTTGTAGTTCAGGAGTCTGAACCTATGGGGTCCGTGGTGCTCTCTAAGCATGGTTGTTTTCTTGTAGACATTTTGTTACCAAACTAGGTAACACCATCATCATTTTTTACATTGATAAATCGTGTGTGCCAGTAATCTATACAGCTAAACTGTAGTCAGAATTTATATGAGAATTCAAACAACCTTTCTAGATTTGCCAGATTGGATGGGAAATAATAATAATAACAGGAAAAGTGTGATATAGACTTTGGCTACTTTTTCTCACAAGCTGAATAACAATTAATGATTCCTTTATCCATAGTAAAGCCAGTGTATTTCAGCCATCTTTGTATAATAGTTAGGATCTGGAATAGAAATATGGGCAGGTCTGCTCTCAGCCATGGACTAAGATGGATTTTGGATCTGCTACTCTTTCTCTCTCAGCGCCCAATCCATGTTATGGGCATGTTGTTATGAGCATATAATTAGAGAGAGGCATACTATGTACATTGCTCAAAGTTTTGATTAAATTACAGTATTATGCCTGGTCTAGGTAAAGTTAAGTTTGTATGCTGAATGATTCAGAGTACATTTTTGGCTGTTATAATATCCACTTCCAGGAATGTATAGGTCTGAAAAGATTTTCATTCTAACCTTCAGTTTTGGTCAATATTTTCTTAGTTAGAGGAGGTGTTTGGTTTAAATGACTTGCTTTCTGGAAACTGCTTTGCTAGAGCTCTTGGGATTTGCCAGATCTAGGATCCCTATATAAATCAGTTGAAAAATGCTCAGCATCTGCACTATTGCCATTATCATACTGGAGGTTCAAATTTACAGACTTTATAGACATTGATCTTCAAGAGTTCTCAATATGACCCTTTGTTCCAAACTATTCCTCTCTTGTTGGAATTGTCATTGCATCTACTATCAACCCACTCAGTTGCATCTTCATCTCCCTTCAGCTTGTAGGCTACTGGGGGAAAAATCTACTAAGAGCCTCACTTGCTCCAGCCCAGAGGGACAAGCTATGGGGCATTACTTTTTCACAGAGGTTGATGTGGAAAGGAAAGCAATAAATGGTAGAGATGATCGTGATGTCTATAAGAACTGCCTTTGAAGATTTCTAGACAATCAGAAGCATTTGCTTCTTTTCAGCAAATGCTGCCAGAGGAAGGTCATCTGATTCATATCCATCAAATGTTCAAGAGATGACTCATAATGAAACAAGTCACACTTTAAAACTCGTCTTTGCACATACGCCGGAAGAAAAAGCACTCTCTTCATTTTAAAAGGCTTTTCATTGTCTCTTCTAAGCTCCAGGATTACACAATAGCTTGCTTCCCTCAAACATCACATCCTTTTCTTTAATTATAAGTTGATAACTTTACATAAAAATAATACATAATGTTCTGTTAAGTCATATAGCATCTCATTCTCTTCACCTTAAATCCAGGAGGTCATTGCGAGACAATGATTCTTCAACCAAACCAAGTTGCCTCTTTCAGTTTAACATGTCTACCAGAACTGTCCCAGATGGTGACAACACCTAGATAACCTTGGCTGATCTCAGAGAGGTAACCATGATCAGACCTAGTTAGTACTTGATTAGTACCACAATGGAACAGCAAAGCTAAGGGATCAATTGATATAAAAAATGCTAGAAGCAACAGTAGCTAATCACTTCCTTAATATTCCTAAGAAAACTATAGGACATGTCTATAGGTTCATCAAGAATAGAACTCAGCTTGACAAATCCTTTCTCTTTGCTTTACCTGACACAGGCATAAGATTAAACCATAGTTGCTTAGTCATGCTTTGATGAAAAATCCAGCATTAGTTGGGTTTGCACAACACACTAAACCATAAAACTCATTTTTCAAAGCCCAGGGACTAGGTCCACATTGCACACCAAACCACAAATGCATACCCTTAAGGATGGATCCATAAACAATGATATCTTAATTCAATTCTGGTACACTAATTGTCACAGGAAAATTATCTACAGAATTCAATCATGGTACATTGCAAATTTAGACTTATATATCCAGGATAGGTTTTTGAAAAAAATGGATTTTGGAATTTTGCTTATGAATAAAATGACTCCCTTTGCTTTATTTATTACCTGTAATAGGAAATTATGCAGCCCAGCAAGAGATATATCACACTGAGCTTTGGCTTGTCTGTTTTAGCTCTGAGTCACAGGTTCCTAATTGTGGGGGTGGAATTGGAAACAAGACTTTGGATATAAAACCAGGGGAAACAGATAAGGATGTGTGGGAGAAGACCCTTAATTCCTAGCAGTAGGTTAAGACTGAACCTCAGTTCCAATCAACCATTGTCAAATTCTACTTGCCTTTTGCAATGTTGTGTCATAGTTGCTTCAGCTGAGTTCCTAGCCCATCCTTGTTTATCACCTTAAAAGGTAGACTTGATAAATATATTAATAAAAGCCACCCAGTTTATTGAATGAATGTGACCAACAAATATATGCTAATTCCAGTAAATAAAAAGAGTCCAGTTTCTTTATATAAGAAAAATGGTTAAATTAGTTTAATATTATTGGCATGCCTTTGATCAGATTGCAGATATGTCACATAGTGAAATGATGAACACTTGAAATATCTAAGAAGACTTAATATAGGATGGTGATAAATCCAGAGCCATGGTGGCACAGTGGTTAGAATGCAGTATTGCAGGCTAACTCTGCCCAGTGCCAGGAATTTGATCCTCACTGGCTCAAGGTTGATTCAGCCTTCTGAAGTTGGTAAAATGAGGAGCCAGATTGTTGGGGAAAATATGCTGACTCTGTAAACTGCTTAGAAAGGTTGTAAAGCACTGAGAAGCAGTATATAAATCTAAATACTATTGCTAAGGCTATAAATCTGATGCTCTGACATAATTAGGCCCTTATGTTAGATTATGGTTAATGCTTTCTGATTCTTTGAATATTTGTTAGTCTTCATATCAAACATATTTCTATAAATATATGTAAAATATAATAGGACAAAATATAATATAAAGGGGAAAAAAAGTAATTAAAAACTTAAATTTATCAAGATCGCTGTCACAGAAATTTAGTTAACATGCACATAACTGCACTGATTGATACATCTATCCAGTTAATCTTGGTTCTCACAATTGCTTTCATTTCTTTCCCTGCTAACTTCATTATTTCTCTAATATAAGAACTCAGGTTATAACATGCTGGAGTAAAAGAAAAAAAGAATTCTTATCTACAGAGGGTGTAAATTGCTGCAATATTTAAAGGATAAATCTGTGGCAATAGGGATATCCCAATTTTTTCTCAAATTCAACCCTGCAACTAATCTGAATCCTAATTGTGTATGAAGGATGTATTCAGTATATACCATGATCTTTGGAAAAGAGGCAATAGATAAATGCAGCAAATAAAATAAGCAATATTGTTAATTATGTTTCCTTGAGTTAATCCTTTAATCTTGTCATGCTTTAACCAGCTTAGCAATGTTTGTATTGAAGGGAGGTATAGAAATGTGATAAATAAGTCGTTCTGCGAAGTTGGATACCCAATCACTCTCATTATGATTAACTACCGTGAGGCAGCGATGCAGTAAAAGCAACAAGAATAACAATCTTGCTTCTGGATGGTTCATTTAATAAAAGGAAGCGAATCTAACACAATGAATCGATACTCATTACTCGGAAAGGATTTCTAAAATAAATGGTTGAACATGGAGAAATTGATGTTCAAAATAGGATGACTGCTTCTTTCTCTTTTCTTTCTTTCTTCTTTCTTTTTTCTTTTCTGTTTTTCCCTCCTTTTCTTTCCCATATCAGACCAAATATTATATCAGTTAATGCGCAGCCATTACAGTGCTATGATTTCTCTAAAACATGGCACCATTGTGGTTGTTTCTTAATATTGTATTTTAAATATTGTATTATTTGTACTTTTTAAATGCATTTTTAAAGCTCTGTGCACCGCCCCGAGTCCCTTCGGGGAGAGGGAGCGGTCTATAAATTAAATAAATTAAATAAATAGTAAATTAATTAATATAATGGATTTATAACTAAATGTTATTATAATATATTGCAAACTGCCCAGAGACTTATGATGGACATGATAAATCATAGGTGACAAACTCGATCGCATCACGTGACATGTCATGATGAATCATGATTTTTTTGCCTTTGCGAAGCTGGGGTGGGTGTGGCTTGCACATGATGCATCTGGCCCATGGACCACCAGTTTGACAGGCCTGTGATAAATAAATAAATAAATAAATAAATAAATAAATAAATAAATAAATAAATGAATGAATGAATGAATGAATGAATGAATGAATGAATGAATGAATAAATAAATAAATAAATAAATAAATAAATAAATAGATAGATAGAGTTGGGGGAAAGGTAAAGAGGTGAAGGAAGAATATGCTCATTTGAAATGTGATTCATTTTTTTTAATAGGTTGAAGGTATTTATTTATTTATTTATTTATTTATTTATTTATTTATTTATTTATTTATTTATTTATTTATTTATTTATTTATTTATTTATTTATTTATTTATTTATTTATTTATTCAATTTATATAACCGTGCCTATCTCCCCGAAGGGACTCAGGCGGTGCACAGGAAATTAAAAACGGAAATACAAAACATAACAATAGATGAAACTATAATAAATAGGACTACAGACTAAAATCTCATTAAATATAGAGTACCCTGTGCTAAAAATCCCTATACATATAAATATATATGTGCATATATGATATACTGTGAATGTAGTGAAATAAGTGGAACATTTGCTTTTATTTATTTGAATTGATGGAATTATTTGTCCTGTATCCTAAAAACTTTATTGAGTGTCCATCTGCCTATCCACCGAAAAATGATGAAGTTAAGAATTGGGTGAAAGAGCACATCTTTCCACAACAAAAGCCAGGAAGATCCTGTAAAAAGCTATAACATGTGAGACAAGGTTAGGTCGACCATACAATCTGGACCAATAAGAGAATCTCTTAAGTCACTCACTCAGGATCTAATTCATTATATAGTTGAATTGTGCCTGTTCAAAACTTACTTGCCCTAAAACTAAAATGAGAATCCCTGTTCCACATTTCTCTGGAACTCACTATTAGGAAATGATCTATAACAGATGGATCCAATCAATGGTTCATGGGCTGCATGCAAACCTAGACAACTAGTAATGTGGACCCACAAGATATGAAAATAATAATAATAAGGGAAGTTTGATATTTCTACAAATTAACTTTGTTATATATTTTATATGTAGCCTAAGACAATTCCTTTTCACTCAGTTTAACCCAGGCAAGCCAAAAAGTTGGATACCCGAGAACCTAGGGTGTGAAAATGTAAGAGACAGCTTTTCGGTGTGTGACTTTTCCTATCTTTCCCTGAAGCCAAGGTGATGCCCACATTAGCTTTTCAGTAGCAAGGGACTCTTAACTATTCTCCGCATTTTGTGGTTTAAAATTAATTGCATTTTGTTCGAGCTACTGTGGTTCCTCTTTGTCTATTTTTCATTTGTTATAATCCTACCTTGAAATCTAGGGATATATGATCTATAAATAAGGTCTGTAAACAAATAAGTGTTTTAGGCATATGATAATAAATAAGCAAACTAACAGAATGAAGGGCTTAAAATAATGCTGTTGAACTGATTGCCTAAAAGCTAAAACTACATACAGTTTAAACCCTACCGACTAGGGGGGGGGGGGAAGTATCTGTAATAAATATTACTTTTAAAGGGAGATACATAAATAAGTAAAGCGTGTACATATATTTATATAAATATAAGAAGCATCTGCAAAGGAAACAAACCAACAGAAGCAAAAATTTAGGATAAGTTATAATATACTACTGATGCCACTGGGCAAAAGCTGAAATTGTGTAAAGCTGAAAACCATATTAGCTAGAAAAAGAAGTATCTCTAATAAATATTGCTTTACATTTCTTGTTAAGATCTCAAGCTGTTCATATTGTTATTCAGGTTCCTGGCCTGAACAGGGCTTATTGGAGGTCAAGCATGTACTGGCTTGACCTCCAATATTCCTGACGTCCCTCTGTTGAGTCTAAAATCTGTAGGGACTTTTTATTTATCTTTACTTGAATGTGACTGGAATATTTTTGCTCAGTTGAGAACCCTGACAGGATTCTTTGTCAGTGTTTTGTCATGTTCAACATTGGGGGTGCACATAGGACTCCCTATCTTTTACTTAGTTTTTGTACCCTATTCAGGATACATGACTTTTTGTCAAGCACAGAGCTTTATTAAAATAATTAAGATAGGAAAGATCTGTGATTCTCCAGTGGGATAATTTTGTATAAACAAAATTCCCCAAACATTTGAAAAACATAACACAGTTGACTGCTCAGAGAATTGGAGCAATTTTGATCTATTTGTTCATCTGATCTATCTCATTCAGCTCCTGTGTATTTTATTTACACATGGATGACTGTACGCTCTATTTCTGCGAGGATTTTCTTCTTTCTCTTTTCTTATGCTATTATATACTGTACACAAACTTAATGAAGAAGATACCAAGATTGTCTACCGGTCAAAAAACAAGTGGTTCTAATTAGAGAAGGTGCTGTTCTTAAATTATGAAATGCAATATTTTCTTGAGAAATGTATGTTCACTCAGTCAACCTACATTTATAACCATTATCTCCTGACTACTAAGATATTTTTCTTTTTTTAAAAGATCAGTAAAAATAACCACTAAATGTTTTGATATGTTCTTTTCCAAAGACTTTGACTCATAATTCATTTGAAAGACTATTTTAATCTAAAGAAAATCATAACATTTTCCATAACAACCAACTTGTTTAAGGAGGCTTAAGCACTGGTATTGTCATACTGTTCTTAACTCATTTGTATTTTCTTAGATTGATTATTTTCCAAAACAATTCAGTTAAAAATAAATGAATGAGCATGATGACAAAACTGTAGAAAGATGGAATTCCAAAGAATAAATGCTGCAATCATTAATTCTGTTATTACTTACAAGGGTTGTATAAACCTTCGAAAGGACAATTTGTTTCCATGAAGGAAGCATTCCAAAGTAATTTTGTGAAGCACAGTGACACCCCATTTTACCCTAAGGTTAAATGACAGTGGAACCATGCAACTAAAATACTTAATTTCTGCTTAATACAATACTCAATATAGTAGTCCTACTACATACATATTTTTTTATTTTTTGTTTCCTTTAGTATAGGAGACATCACTCATTTCCTTCTTTAGCAAATTAAGATGGTCCAACAGATGGGTTCAGATAGGTATTCAGTAGAAATGTAAATGAGTTAAACCACCTGACTTGCAGTTTAATCCTAAAGTCATTTGTGCTGACATTCTGTGCTTTGTTTTCCCACTGATCTTTTCCTGCTGTCTATGCTATTTTGCTTCTTTTTGAGTTCATGTTGAATGTGCTACTTTTAATGCCACTCTATATAATGAAATTTAGGAGCTTTCTTTTTTTCTTTCTGGCTTTATTTTATTTATTATTATCTATTAATTAAGCCAACAACAAAGACGCAAAAAACAAAGATAGATAGATAGATAGATAGATAGATAGATAGATAGATAGATAGATAGATAGATAGATAGATAGACGCATGAAATAAACATTACGCTAAAACATAGTTGAATTGGAAATATGAAAAGTAGAACCTTTCTTTTGCCTTTCCCTTTATACCACATATCTTTTATTACCTACAAGGCTTGTGTAAACCTTCGAAAGGACAATTTGCTTTCATGAAGGAAACAATCCAAAGTAATTTTGTGAAGCACAGTGACACCCCATTTTTAAAGGAAAGATAAGGGTGACTGCCTCACTTTCTTCACCAGATAAAAGTAGCTTTTGTACATGCAAAAGTAGTCTTATTGAATCAAGGCAATTGAACAAATCAGATTGGTTTGATACAATGCCTTCATTTTGGTAAGCCAAAGCTCTTATGAAAAATGGACTGGGTGAGATTCATCCAGTCCCAATAAAGCTGCTGGAGACCACATTGGAAACTGGATGCAAACCTTGAAAAAGACTATTGTCTCCTTAATATTATCTATACAGATAGAAGATTTTCAGACTGGTGTCTGTTTCTATCACCATGTGCAGAAGGCAGACCAGATGAAAATTGCTACATATAGCATTTGCCTCTCTCAAAATTACATAAGATTTTATTGTATTTGTTTGTTAGTTTGTTTAGCGCAGGGGTCTTCAACCTTGGCAACTTTAAGACTTGTGGACTTCAACTCCCAGATTTTAAATTTGCCAAGATTGGAGACCCCTGGTTTAGAGGACTTATTTGGCTGCTATTTTATGTAGTCATGAGATTTAATGTCCTGTTTATAACTCAGATCTCTTATTTAAGAAATACCTTAGCTGCTTACAGACATTGAGTAGTTCATTAAGAAACTAATTAGAGCCAATATTTGATAAGAAATACTAATTTAAATAATTAGTTTTAATAAATTAAGTTTTATTATGCACCTGCTCTCAGTATTTCAGTGTTTATGCTAAGCATTTCACAACTATCCATCAAAACAAAAATACCCTTCTCCCCAAGTGCCAGACTTAAACTTGCCCCAGTTCAAACCCCACCTTGCCCAATACGGCTGGAAAGAGCCAAGGCAAATTTAACTGAGCTCCAACTGAGTATTGTTTGAAAATATTAATATTAAGTGAAATACTATAAGCAATACTATAAAAAATTCATAATTTATGTGGCACTTCCTTCCTTCAAAGCTATTGAAGTTGCATTTATTTATGTTCCATGACCAGCAAAGTAAGAACTGAGACAACAGCTGGAATATTATATCCACTTCTGGGTACCACAATGCAATAAAGATGTTGAGAATCTGGAAAATGTTTAGAGAATAGCAACAAAGATAATAAGGGGTCTGAAGGCTAAATTATGTGACAAATGGTTGAAGGACCTTGGTATATGTAGACTACTGAAAGGAAGGATTAGGGGAGGCATAATAGCTATCTTCCAGTAATTATAATACAATAATAATACAATAGCAGAGTTGGAAGGGACCTTGTATGTCTTCTAGTCCAACCCCCTGCGTGGGCAGGAGCCCTATACCATTTCAGATAAATGGCTATCTAACATCTTCTTAAAGACTTCCAGGGTTGGGGCATTCACAACTTCTGGAGGCAAGCTGTTCCAGAGGTTAATTGTTCTAACTGTCAGGAAATTGCTCCTTAGTTCTAAGTTGCTTCTCTCCTTGATTAGTTTCCACCCATTGCTTCTTGTCCTGCCCCCAGGTGCCTTGGAGAATAGTTTGACTCCCTCTTCTTTGTGGCACCCTCTGAGATATTGGAACACTGCTATCATGTCTCCCCTGGTCCTTCTCTTCATCAAACTAGACATACCCAGCTCCTGCAACCATTCTTCATATGTTTTAGTCTCCAGTCCCCTAATAATCTTGGTTGCTCTTCTCTGCACTCTTTCCAGAGTCTCCACGTCTTTTCTACATCTTTGAAATGATCTTTTTACATTTTGGGAGGAAGGAAATCTCTTATTTGACAGAGAATCAGAGAAGGATCCAGCTGTTTTGCAGTAGTAACGTTTATTGACTGCTGATACTTGTGTCACAAAGAAGGCAGGATAAGAAATAATGGGTAGAAGCTTGTCAAAGAGAGATACAACCTAGAACAGTGATGGCGAACCTATGGCACGCGTGCCACAGGTGGCACGCGGAGCCATTCGGCAGGGCACGCGAGGCGTTGTTCTGTCAGCTGGCCAGCATGCATGTACGCACTGGCCAGGTGATTCAGCCATTTTTAAAGCCATTTTTCGCCCTCCCCAGGTTTTATATGAGCCTGGGGAGGGCGAAAACAGCTCTCTGGAGGCTTTAGGGAAGCTCCTGAGGGCCTCCAGGGGGGCTCTTTTCACACTCCCCAGGCTCCTATAAAGCCTCTGGAGCCTGGGGAGGGCAAAGAAAGCATGTAAAAAATGGGGGGAGCACCTATCATGCATGCGGCACGCCGGCACACGACACCACTGCGCTCCCCCGTCTTACGGCACACGAGCCTAAAAAGGTTTGCCATCACTGACCTAGAAGCAAGGAGAACATTTCTTACAGTGAGAGAAATTGATCAATGGAATGGCTTGGCTTCTGGAATCATGGGTGTTTCATTACTGGAGGTTTTCAAAAATAATCTGGACAATCATTTGACCAGGGTGGTATAAGGTGTCTTGCCTTGAGAAGGGGTTGGACTAGAAACCCTCCAAAGTCCCTTCCAGCCCTATAATTCTATGACTCATCACAGGCTCATCTATAACCCAGATCTGTTATTTAAAGAATCTCTTAGCTGGTTACTGACATGGAATATTTCAATAATAAGCCAATTGAAGCCAATATTTGATTTAAAAATACTAATTTACTAATTTAAGTTTTAAGATTTAAGATTTAAGATTTATTGCATTTATATACCACCCTATCTCCCTTTCGGGACTCAGGGCGGTATTAAGCACTTGCTCTCAGTCTTTTAATGTTCATCCTGATTGAGTAGCAAGTTTGGTGCTTGTCACATGGAACGCCACATTTTGGTTATTTCAAATCTAATAGATCTAGCATTTTATGAGGAGATCCATAGGAGCATTCTTTTCTCAGCTAGATTGTAATGGAATCCAATCTCTCGAGCCTCAAAAATAAAAACTGTTATAAATGCATTATCTGGATATCATTCAACTTCTCTCATTCTTGTCTAATAGGGTTATTTTCCAAATTTACTACTTTCTGGCAGTTTAGAAATCCATTTACAGTGGGTAATTGCTCCTTTATGAAGCATTTTCTTTAACATACAGTACAATGAGCAGATTTCAGGAAATGCTGTTATTTGCAATTGTCATAGGAAAGAGATTTCTAAGGTGATAACCTATAATAAAGCTAGTTATATATTTATTACTGTGGCCTGAATAAAATGTTTGCATGATTCCAGAAGTGAAGTCATAAAATCTTCAATTATATAAAAATGACTGATTTGTCATGTACTTCCTTGTGCCACTGGAACTGTAATCATGGTAACAGAACTCCCAAAGAGTATCAATATTGCTATTCAGATATGAATCATGTATGGTGATACAGGTCATCTCTATTCCCATGGTAACAATACTGCTAATGCATTCGTAGGTAGTGGGTATATTGTACTCTAATAAGGCAAATATTACAGTGAAATCCAGCAAATGCACCGATTTAGTCCTAGGATTTGACTTTTAAAAAAGGGAACATGGAATGTATGGATGAATAAGACAATGGCATTATGCTGATTAGCTTCTTATAAAAACTGGAATGAAAACAAAAGAAAGAGAATGAAATACAGAAAGGGAAAAGAGAGGAGATGAACTGTAAGACACTAATATTGTTGTGAATGATAAAGTAATAGTGAAATTATAAGTTACTGTAACTGGTATTGTTTCAACTAGTTTATCATTTAGTAAACATTTGCTCTCAGTATTTCAATGTTTACCTGATTAAGGTAGCAAAGTTTGTTCTATTTATCATGCCGGTAGACCTTGCTTAACAACCAGTCCCTTAGTTACCATTCCAAGTTACAATGGGCTCCCCAAAAGCTACTCTCGACCTATTTCAAGAGTTCTGATGGCGACACATCCCTCCCCCATATTCACACAACTGCATTTCAGGTGCAGGGCCTACTTAATTTGGCACCCTACGTAAACCACCTAATTTACCAATATGGAAGATCCAGTTCAGTTTTTACTAGCAAAACATTTCAAGTTTTGGGGAAAAAGAATACACCAAACTGAGTTGCTATTATTAACATTATTAAAAGTTTTAATGTACTCATATAGTCATTCTTCCGTGGTGGGATTAAAACATTTTTACTACTGGCTCTGTGGGTGTAACTTGGTGGGTGTGGCATGGCTTGGTGGATGTGGCAGGGGAAGGATACTGTAATATCCCTATTCCCTCAACCACTCCAGGGGAAGGTTACTGCAAAATCCCCATTTCCTCCCAATCAGCTGGGATAATAGATGGGGATGTGACCAATTAGAGATCGTGTTTACCGGTTCTCTGAACTACTCAAAATTTCTGCTACCGGATCTCCAGAACTGGTCAGAACTTGCTGAATACCACCTCTGTCGTCCTTGGACATCACTTTTAATTATATTTACTTATTTTGATTTCTGTAGCATTGACCCCTGGATATTTTGCATGATTTAGTACTGAATATATTTTAAGATGTGAGAAATTTCAGCAAACTATAACTCCTGTACCACTGTGATACAGCATTTTAAGGATGGTTCAGGCATTGGAACTATTCATTCTAGCCTTACAAATGTGAACTAGCTGGACCCAGTTTAAGATAAGTGAATTGAGCTATAATTAATATACTATGATTTAAACCCATTGGAAGGGGAGTATTGTTAGACTGCTTTGTGTTCCCTGACTTAACTTGCTGAATGCAAATTTAATAGAGGAAACTAGCTTGCTCATAGTGTAAGATTCAACTGCCATTTCACTCAACTTCTGTTTAGTAGTACAGTAATAGGAGAATCATCATCTTTTCTTTTGTTTCTGCCAGCAAAGTATCCTGAATTTGTTCTATAGAAGCGAGCAAGTTGATGTTTGCAAATTCTTCCCTTGTCCTGTACAACTTCCCAAATTGTTGAATCCTTCTCAGCAGATTACAGAGTCTTAGAGGGGAGAGAGAAAGACAGAGAAAAAGACAAAAAGAGTTACTAAGTCTAACCCAGGGGTCTGCAAAGTCGGCTCTTTTAAGACTGGTGGACTTCAACTCCCAGAGTTCCCCCAACCAGCATAGCTGGCTGGGGAATTCTGGGAGTTGAAGTCCACCAGTCTTAAAAGAGCCGACTTTGCAGACCCCTGGTCTAACCAATCAGAGCCAGCACAAATCAAAGACAAATCAGAAATTAGCTATAGGAGAAGAGCAGGCAGAGTTGAGGGGCAGAGTTAAGAGAGTCATCCACCCTAGAGTCAATTCATTCCTGCAAATGGTCTCAGTCTAATCCATATAATCCATCTGGTGCCAATTTAGGACTGTACGTTAATTGACAAGATTCTTATGTATATGTTTAAGTAATAAATCTTCTGCACTGGAACTTAAGTGTGATCTTGATGCTTCACACCTGATATTAGCATTTCAAGAATGTCCTATTTGAGACTGGCTTAAACAAAACACCAATTAGGAAACAACAACTTCAAAATTACTGTTCATAAACAAAGAATCAAAGAACCAATCAGAGACCAGTCTTTAGCAACCTGCACCAATACGAATTTAGCTCAGCTAAAAAGTACAGACATTTGGCTTTAAAGACAGAAGCCCATTCAGTAAGCCCTGCTAGTTTTCTGTAGTCTCATAACAGGTCACTTTGCCTTTGGAAATGTCAGTCAGAGTTACCAATGAAATCTCACGAAATCTAGTCCATTGTTAGTAAGCCCTGAAACCCAACACTGCACAACAGGTACTACTTATGAAAACCTACATAAATACATATACAAAAAATATATATGAAAATTAACTCTTTTTAATCTACAAACATTTTCACTGGATTAAAGTGGCTATGTTCTATTTTTCTATTTAATAAGCTATATGTTCACATTTTCTTCTTATCTTCTAGCTTAAAGTCAAGTACAGTTTTCTTTCCTTCCACATTATTTCATTTAAAATGAGCTTTTGCAGTAGGCAAAAAGGAAATTCCTTGCATTTATTTCTAGGAAAGCAGCAAAATAACCCGGGATTTAGCTGCAAAGGCTGCAAAATCTGCTAGAGGTGCAGGATTTTCTTAGTGTCACTATGAATAAATGATAAGAATTATTTGTCCCTTGATACTGGCAGATGAAACCCAGAGAAAATGTTTCGTGTTCATTGGAAATGGGACATTTACAGTGAGCACTTTGCTAGGAAGATTTATTTAAAGGTTACCTGGCTTGACGTCAGTTTGGTCTGCTTATAGGTAGAGAATTGAGCTTATGAACTTAATAAAAGGACAGAGCCAAAATATAAAAAGTTAATCATAATGAGATCAATTTGGGCATAGTTGATCTTTTTTCTCCCTTTCCATATCCTAGATCAGCGATGGCAAACCTTTTTAGGCTCGCGTGCCATAAGGGGGAGAGCGCAGGGGGGCAGTGCGCCAGTGTGCCGCACACATAACGCCCCCCTAGTGCACATGCGGGCATGACAGGCGCTCTCCCCCATTTTTTACATACTTTTTTCACCCTCCCCAGGCTCCAGAGGCTTTATAGGAGCCTGGGGAGGGTGAAAACAGCCCCCTCTCCCCCCCCAGAGGCCCTCCAGAGGCTTCAGGAGCTTCCCTGAAGCCTCCAGAGGACTAAAAACAATGCTATGAGCAAACCGGAAGTTTCATACTACATTGCACATTTTAATTTAAGGAATTGAAAATATAAATAGCTCTGGTGCATCAGGTCAACGCTTTTCTGAGTCCAGGCGCTCCCTCCCTCCCCGCCAGTGGCAACTGGGTATCTCCAAGGTTTTTTTTTTAACCATAGTTCTCCCTATGCAGCTGGTACCTGGAAGCATGTTTGTCCCCCAACAGAGAGGTAAAATTGAGTTGTCAAAATGGATAATTCTTGAACAACTTGGCCCTCCAGGAATTTTTTTCAGTTTGCTTTTAAAGCCATAGAAATTAGCAGATATCACCGCATCTTGAAATACTGAATTCTATGGTTTAATTGCCCCAAATTACAGATTAATTGCCCCAAATCATATATGTCATTGAGGAAAAAAAATGGCAAATGATCCAGAGAACCATTTTTTATGGAAATGAGAGTTCCTTTTTTGAATGGTTAGAGCACGGGTGTCAAATTCAATAGCATCACATGTTGTGTTGTGATGTCTTTTGCCTTTGCGCAGCTGGGATGGGCATGGCCTGCGTGTGATGCATTTGGCCCGTGGGCCACCAGTTTCACAGGCCTGAGAGTCTGATGGTGGTAGATGGGAAATGGTAGAAAGAGAAACTAATTGCGCATATTTCTTGGGGTTTGTGGGCACGTGAAGGAAGGGAGAGTGGGAAGAAGAGAATTCAGTGCTAGCAATGAGAAGAAATTTCTTTAGTTTGTGAATGTAGTCACTTAACTATTTGGTACTACCTCCATACGGTAACACCCACATTCTTGCTTTCCTGGTCTTTGCCATGCAGTTCTCAATTCATAAACAGACATGTCTTGGGAAAGTGCACAAGAGAGCAGATTGCACTATCAGAAATTGCTGTGAAAATATGTAGAATGGAAGCCATGTTCAATAAATATATACACATTTTAATTCTTTTTTTAATTGTCAGAAAAAAGAGGCAAATGAATAGGAAAATCTGAGACTGGAGTCATTGAATAAAACTCAGATTGACAGTTTTGCTTTATCTCTTCTAAAAGTACAAAGGAAAAGGAAAGAAAACACCAGGGACTATGTGATCCCTTTGTTTAAAACAAGAAAGGACATCAAAGCTATACAGGAGGTAGTATTAGATCAAGACCTAGAACTGAGAGGGGAAGGTTAATATGATGAGATATGGGACAGAACATACCAAATTGCTTAAAACTAGTCTTCCTATCATATCAAATTGAACTTTCCTGGTTACATTTCATAACAATTGTTAACTTTTGCTGGAGACAGTCAATAGCATATTTTTAAAAACTAAAGATGAAATGAAAGAGATACTCTTCTCTATATTATTGCTGCTGTCTTACAGCATCAAATCAGGCTTAAAATCTAAATAATTTTAAGAGAATACATATTACACTACAATATATGAAGATGTCTGCCACATCAATGATGCCATGATTACAGTAGTTTTGATTCAATAAATGTCAGACTTTTTGTCACTATTTTTGCAGCAGATATTGCTATTCCTTGTGATGGATAGATAATCTTGCAAGGAGGCCATAGAATTAAAGTCAACCTCCCACTCATCCCCCCAACCCCACCCCACACACATTCCATTAACTGTTTTGTCTTGAAGTATATCTGTATAACTTGAAACAATTTTTTTATTGCGATATAGCACTTTCCATGGGCAATGCTCCATTCTTAAATTCATTCTATTTTTTTCTATTTGGTACAGTTTCAGTTGTGGTAATAAAATGAATAAACGAGAGAGAGAGAGAGAGAGAGAGAGAGAGAGAGAGAGAGAGAGAGAGAGAGAGAGAGAGAGAGAGAGAGAGAGAGAGAGAGAGAGAGAGAGAGAGAGAGAGATGGATACCTAGCACAGAAATACAAAAATCATATAAAATATCAGCTTTATGGAATATATTTGATTTCAGGCACAAAATAAGGTCACAATGTTATCTGACTAAGCAAACAAATGAATAATTGTCTAGTCTGGCTGGGCAGCTTACCCAAAACAATGGAAAAATAAATTACATACCACGTAAAATAAAAATGTAATCAATATTCTAAAGTGGTATAAAATTCATTCCATAAGTAAAGCTGAACAATCCAGATGATGCCAATAATGTAAAAAAAACATGATAGAGCTGTCTCTAGCTAGTACCAAACTGATAGTCCTCAATTTATTTTTATTCTTTTAAAGATCACTTGAAGTTATGGCAGCATTGGAAAAAGTGACTCCTGGCACTTGTGACCATTGCAGCATCTTACAGGCACATGATTAAAATTCAGGAACCAGCACATATTTCAGTGATTTCAGCTTCTTGGGATCATGTGATTGCCACTTGTAACTTTTGCAGTGGGATTTTGACAAGTAGATTCACTTAATTACCATGTAATTAATTTAACTACCATGGCAAAAAGATTGTAAAACTAGGTCATGACTTACTTAATGACTGCCTTGCTGAATGATGGATGTTCTAGTCTCAGCTGTGGTTATCATGGACGACTACCTGAAATGGCTTTGAGCAGACTTCTCTGGGTAAGTTTAATAGAAAGCGTGGATGACCTTGGGGAAAAAGGGAAGAGATACTGTCTAGGAAACAATTGGAGAGAAGAGGACAGGGCCCCAAATGGCTGAATGGTCAGAGAACAGATGTATGCCTAATGGATTAAGCAGTTAAAAATGTCAGTGGAAAGTTGCAAGATTCTGTTAATGTAGTCTTACATCTTAAAGTAGAATTAGTTCCTCCAATCCTGTTTTCTGTCTATCTTACCTGGGAGAGCTGACTATTATCTTGCAAGTCCTTAAATAAATAATAATAAATAAGTCTTCAAAAGATAGTAGCAAAACAACAGTAGTAAACAACAACACCTCCCTAACTTTCTAAAAGAAAGTTGATTGTGTGAATGAATGATCTGAATAGGAAAGGTAGTGTTTTTGAGACGAATGGGAAAGCTGGAAAATGTGCATTTAACAAGTAAAAATTGTTTAGAAGAATGAGAATCCGAAGAGAGGCATAGACTACAAACTGCCTGCTCTCATTGAAGCATTTTTTCCTCAGATTAAAATAAAATGAACTATTTTAAACCAAGCCAATTTAAGCCCGCCATAAGAATAACCCTATAACTCAACATTCCACCAGGAACTAAATAGCCCTACTCAGTACAAAACAGATTTGTCAATCTCTCTATGTCCCTCCCTCCCTATCATTTATATTCCTGGGCTTGAAGTTTATTTAGATATCTGTGGCATGTCCTAATTTTATTGTGATCCTGGGAACCTTGCACCTGGCTCCCCTATATAATTGGTTAATTTGTCTCTTTAGCTCAGCATTTTGGAGCCCAAATATGCCCACCCACTTTCTGCAGAGCTTAAATGACCACTCTGCTAAAGGGTTTCACTTTATGACCAAGAGTTGATTGCTGATAGTTTACGTTTATGTTTACGTTTACGTTTACTTAAATTTATATACCGCCCTATCTCCCTTGCGGGCAATTATAAAACATAAAACATCAGGTACAATAAATATATATCATTGCATTTTAACTATTTTAATTTCTTAAGGTGCTCCGGCACCCTGCTTGATTTGTAAGTCCAACTTGCAGGTATTTCTAATCTAATGTTTGGTATTTAAGGCAGCTTTTTGCAAGCAAAGAAGCTTTTTGTATTTTGTACAGGTAATCCTTGACTTACCTTGACTTACAACAGTTCATTTAGTGACTATTCAAAGTGACAATGGCATTTTTCACACTTACAACTATTGCAGCATCCCTACAGTCACAAGAGGCCAGGCGAGGCGAAGCACCCCTTGACATGAATGACATTGAGTTGGCCATGCCCACCCAGTCACATGACCATGCCTACCCATGACCATGCCTACCCAGCTGGTCATTAGGGCAGAGAACCTGTTGTTAAATTATTTGAATCCCACCACTGTATATAATTTATCCTTAATTTAAAAGAATTAAGGTTTTCCCCTTCACTGCAGGGTGGAGACATTACACAGAAAAGAATCAAGATCTTGTAGCTACATGGATACGAAACAGTTTTGCCCTTATTTTTGTTGGCAGCTAATTTGGGTTTCCCACATTTATCATAATGGCATAAACCTGAGCATGAAAAGAGAAATACACAAACAAACACACACATACACACACATTTTTGAAACTTACATGCAAAGAGTGGAAGTTAATATTATAAAAAGTAATTTATAAGTATAAATCTTTATTACCGTCAAAGACCAGCAATACACATTACATTTAACCATATGTTAAAAAGTACTAACTTTAAGATATAATTTTAAAATTGTTAGGGTTACAAGTGGAAAATAATATACATGCTCTCAGTTTGTTCAGGTCACTTGCTGGTTTACCTGGGTGAAAAGCCGTTAAGTATGTAAGTAAATACAACGATCCAGAAATTGTTAGAGATATGGCCAAATAATTGGTACAAGATGACAACTATACTTCTGTAACCATTTTTTTTCTTCTGGACATTGCAGCAGCACAGAACTTTGGCACTGCATGTGTGGTAGCCGGGTTTGTGTACTGGAGGAGAAAGTCTAGATAAAAATCGTCTGCCCTCCCTGGCAATCTCTCTAATAAGGGGAGAATATATGCAGACCTACAAGCTCTGTATAGCTCACAGTGGAAAAAGCAATTTATATTAAGGGAATTTGCAGTTCACAAACCTGTATCAGAAAAATCATTTAAAAAAAGAAAAGCTGGATGATTATCATTAAAATATTTATTTTGACTGTTTTGTAAATTAGGGGAAAGTTCATGTTTGAGGTTGCAAATACAAATTGTTCATTCTATTTCTACATTTGTTTCTCATCAGAAGGAAAAACATTGCAAAGGAATACTATTCTTTTAATACGTGTAAATCAGAAAACATTTTTAGCAGTTTTCACATCCCGACTTGTAGAACTTTAGCGAGATATCTAGCATATTTGTAAAATGTTAAGCAATGAAGCAGTTTCTTTCATATTGTATTTCCAGTTACGTGGGCTAGTTCTTCAATAAACATGTTGCTACTCCCATTACCATATTTTGGTTTTTAAAAATTACTATATAGAAATCATTCTAAACTTACAACCATTCATTTAGTGACTGTTCAAAGTTATAATGGTGCTTAATAAAGTGACATATGTCCTTGCACTAACAGCCATGACAGTGGCCCAAGTGTTACATGATCAGATACTAAGCACTTGGTAAACAGTTTATACTTGCAACAGCTATAACATCTTGCAGACATGTGACCTGTCCAGCTGACTTTGTACAAGCAAAGGAAGTCGCAAATTATAGTCATGTGATGTCTGGTTAATGACCACAGGTGATTTGCATAAAGATTATGGCAAAAAAAAGATAGTAAAATTAGATGTCTTACTTAATGGCCACACACCACTTAATGATGGAATTTTTGATCTCTATTATAGTAGTAAGTTGAGGTCTAATTTTACTTTACTAGCTCCTTCAATATTACAGAATGACAAAGGTGACAAAATCTATGAGAAATTGTATTAACTTTTTAAAAAGAATCTGTTAACGTGAATCTATAATAATAATACAGATCTATAAAAGGCTAAACCCTACATGTACTTATGGTTGCTGGAAGAAGAAAAAAACTCTATTGATGATAATTTCATTTGAATTTCATAGTTTTTCACATGCTCTAGGTAAATGCTCGACTTTAAAAATAAATTTTAAAATAATTTAAAATGTTGAATTTAAAAATAAAATAAAGCTAACTAAGTAAGATTTTTGTTTCGTAAATCTCTTTTTTCTTTTCACTTTTAATTCTAGAATTATGCAGAAAAGATGCAAAGGAGAAATCATTTTTATCTTATCGTTATTAAATTCTGAAACTTCAACTTTTTTATTTCTGCCACCTATTGGTAACTTTAGGTGCTGAAACTGCATATTGGCTTAAATATATGCAACTCTCAGTATAATCCACCTTTTAACTGATTTGTTAGAACATTTATCAGTTGCACTTCTGGTTACGGAACTGATTAAATTAAATGGATTAGAGTAAATTGCAAGTGGGAGGGATCCATCAAACTGTAAACAACGCAATATATTTTCTGTTTGATCAAATGACAAAATACATAGGGAGATTTTAGACTGCAATTTCTTCCTTTTGGCATCATGAATCCGTATTTCTTGCTTCTGAATGTAATAAAAAGTTTATGAGGAAAGGATGATGAGATTATATATGTTGTCTTCAAAAGACTTTATGAAGAAAAGACATTAATTTAGAAAAAGCAAGTGCATTAGTAAGTCACTGAAACTTTAGACTAGAATATTTTTAATCAATTGAATTGGATGAACTTAGTTTGAGCTTGGAATACATTTGAAGTACATGTTCCTTCATCACTCTGTATAGATGAACAAAGAGGGAGTGATTTTTAAATAAATAAATAAATCATTGTTTGCTAAACTTTTCCAGACAGAAACAGCACTATTTTCTGATAGAAAAAATTGCCCCTCCATATACAGCCCAATATATTTATTAACTCATAAATACAGTATATACTGTTCAAATTCTTCCACAGTCCTCAAGATATGTTTGATGCAACTTCAAAGAATTCATTACAATGGATGAATGCCTCAGTGGATGAAAAAAAAATCAAGAATAGACAATTTAATAGTATTCTCTTACTTAAGGGAAGAGGGTTATTTATTTACTTATTTATTATTTATTATTTATTAATCACGTTTATATAGACTTTGAAGATTATTATTTTTCCCAAAGATTACCTTTTTTTAGATTCAAAGGATTATCATCCCTTTGAAGATTAACTATGGGTATGAGACCTGAATCTGGTAAATAGCACTTACTCCATCTTTCAGAAGTTCATGAGCATCATATGACAGACGAGTGAGGGTGTAGTACATGCCAATAAACCACATTTTATGTTTTAGGAATATCAATCACAGATTAGTTTGTATTCTTACAATGTTCAACCTTTTCAGCTAATAACTGGTGAACCCAAATGGCTATTTAAGAGCAAGACTAAAGATGGGGTTTATTTTTGAAAATCAGTTAGAATGTGTTCCTCATGTGTTCATTGATGCATTTCTTGGACTGCTGGAAGATAATATTGATTGGGAGCAGGGCAAGACACCTTAACACTTGTGGTTTTTCTTCTCTGCTTTTTATCAAATTAAGAAAGCTGTGACATCATTTGAAAATATCAGGAATGTGACCTGTTCAAGTTTTCAAAAATTATAATAAGAAAAAACAAACTACAGGGAAAGGAATGTATAATGAATGCTGCAACAATATGTCACAAATAAATTCTAATGAGCTAAACAGAGAGACCAACTCAATAGCCATCATCTCCGGAAACATTGTCACCGTAAAAAGGGTAAAATTAGTTTTCATTTAATCACCAAGCAATGCAAATACAAGGCTTTTATTAGTCTCAATGCCTGCCCATGTTACAAATCCTTCCTCTTTCAGTCTGTACAACTATTGGGTGTCCATACTAATAGTGAAAAGGCACAATTGTTTCAAATATGGCCAGAAGTAAATTCTTATGTTGTCACATAGATTTCCATAGACGTTTTCCATGTAAGCATGCAAACTATTTTCATTTAAGGCAACAAATTGACTCAAGAAAGTTTGATCACCAGGAGATAATACAGGACAAGTTTCATCCTTATCAATCCTTATCAGATTTATTTAGCCAGTTCTGATTCTTTGAATTCTGTAACCACTGCCTGGAATGGTATTTTAGATAACAATCCCAAAGGTGGTTTTTCAAAAGGCAACCGGGCTTTGTTTTTCTTTGAGCATGTTTTGTTTCTCATCCAAAAGCTTCCTGCGTTTGAAGGAACTGAAGAAGCTTCTTGGATGAGAAGCAAAATGTCTTCCAAAAGTCAATTGCCTTTAAAAAAAACACGTATACACCTTTGGGACAACCATTATCTGAATGACTGAGAATCTCCATAGACATTTAGATGATAACATACAGTTCATTAAACTGAGGAACTATCCTGGGTCTGATGTGCAGTGGTGTTGAAGAAAGGTAATCCTAGAAGCGCATTCACAACTGCGCTTGCGCGAACTATGGCGGGCTAGTCCTGGAGCTCCGTGCTGGGTCATGGAGGTTGCTGGCCTTTTTAAGTGCCCCAGCCCTCCTGTTTTAACTAGGAGGGCATGGGATCGATGAGGGATCCACCCAGGCACCCCTGGGTGAGGTTTGTGGATGCGGGGGGTGTACGGATGGCGTGGTTCGACTTTGAGAACGCCGGAGCGCCAGAGAGGAGGTCGGCGTTTCGGCGTCTGTATCAGGGCGCGGAACGCTGACTACGCCGTACATCCCCCGGCGAGGGCGAGAATGGGACTCTGCCCATGGAGTGGAGGACGGCGGCGAGAGCACCAGGAGGACGGCGGCGAGGACGGCAGAGGTTGGAGAAGAACGGTGGTGGTGGGAGCGCCGCGGGAAATGAAGATGGCGGCGGTGAGAAACGCCGAGAGAGAGAGGAGATGAACGAGATGATGGCGGTGAGAGCGCTGAGGGGATCGCCGGACGCCGCATCGGCCAATGCCACGAGATGGCCTTAATGTTGCAGATGCTGGCTTGTAGAGTCCTGGCTTGCAGGCGGCAGCAGAGGCGGAGGCAGAGACGGAGGTGAGAGCTCCAGCCCAGCTACGGAGGTGAGAGCTCCGGCCCAGCCCCGGCCCAGAGTCCTGGCTTGCAGGCGGCAGCGGAGGCGGAGGCAGAGACGGAGGTGAGAGCTCCAGCCCAGCTACGGAGGTGAGAGCTCTGGCCCAGCCCCAGAGGCCGGTGTCCCCGGCGACCTTGATGGCGGGGCCACTGACCAAGTGGTCTGTCGCTGGGCAGGCCGGCGACGGCCAGAGGACTTAAGACTTTAACACCTAGTCGCAGATGCAACTTATAAGAACTAAGAACTTTGGAACCCTCCTCACCATGGTTTGTCAGACTTTATACATCAAATGTCCCTTAGAGACTCTTGTAGTCCCTCAGAAAGTCCTATGGACAGAAACAGCTTAATTACCATTTCCCAACTATTCCTCTTGATGCACTTTAATTCTACCTATTTACCATCTATTCATGAATTTTACCATCCATTTATGAATTTTATATTTTAAACCAAGGCCATTGATATTTTTATAATCTTTTACCCATGACCCTTTGATGAAATTCATTCTTATATTGTATATATATTTATAATTATTTTAACTATTTAATTATTTATTATATCACAATGTACTCCAGGTCTGATTTATTGCTTCTGCGAGAGTCCCCGCTCTCACAGGTCTGGCCCTCCGCTCTAACGAGGGCCCGCCTTGATGAGAGATTTATAAATCCGGAGAGGTGGGCGAAGCGTAGTCTTCGGGGTTTTTTAATTAATAAATTATTGTCTATTTTAGGGGGTACTAGGGAGGGGGGTGGGCATAGACAGATAGAGATGGAAGAACAGAATGAAAAGAAGGGCCAGGCCAGCAGTCGATGGAGGGAAGCGGAAGGTTCCGATAGGAGGGGGGAAACACGAGTCGTTCCGTTTGAGGGCATACCAATCCAGAGGGTCGTGGGGAGGGGCAGGGCCGAGGGGAGACAAGTTCATCCTCCCGGTTGGTGGCACGCAGCCGTTGGTTACAAACGGTCGGGTGCCACAACCCCCGCAGGCTAGGTGGTCAGGGAGTACAGGGCCAGGGCCTACGGCTGATGTTCTGCAATGCCAGGTCCGTTGTCAACAAAGCCCACTAGTGACTTAGTGTCAGAGGGGGAGCCGGACCTGGCTGGAATCGCGGAGACCTGGTTGGGCCACGAGGGAGGACTCCCCCTCGTTGAAATGTGCCCACCAGGCTACCGCGCTTTTCATCAGCCCCGGGCCCAAGGTAGGGGCGGTGGGGTAGCGGTCCTTGTTAAGGAAGGTCTTGAGCCGAGAGAGACCATTGTGCCACAGACTACCGGCTGTGAGTCCCTCTGCGTGAAGTGGGGCCTAGGGAGGCAGTTGGGCTTGCTGGTTGTATACCTGGCTCCCCGCTATGTAGCAGCAGCCCTGCCCGAGCTCCTGGAGGTGATCGCTACGGTGGCAGTGGAGACCCCCAGACTTTTAGTCATGGGGGACTTTAATCTGCCATCGTTGGGCAAATCATCCGAGGTAGCTCGGGAGTTCATGGCTTCCATGACGGCCATGGACCTGACCCAACTAATTCAAGGCCCACTCACGAGGGTGGACATACGCTGGATCTCATCTTTGTCTCAGGCCAATGGAAGAGTGATCTGGGTATAGGGGATATAGTCATCACGCCCTTGTCATGGTCAGACCACTCACTTCTCCGGCTCGACTTTCTGACCGCTGCTCCCCTCCGCAGGGAGGCGGAACCAGAGTCTCCAATCTGGTACCGCCCCAGACGCCTGATGGACCCGGATGGGTTCCAGACGGTGCTTGGGCCATTTCCTGTACCCCTGACCCGTGCCCCGATGGAGGACCTCACGGCCGCATGGAATAGTGCGGCCGTGGGAGCCTTGGATCGGGTCGCGCCCTTGCGGCCTCTCTTGCGGCGGCGAACCACCCTGGCTCCTTGGTTTACCGAGGAGCTACGGGTGATGAAACGCCGCAAGAGATGCCTAGAGAGAAGATGGAGGTCTTCCCGATCTGAATCTGACCGGACACAGGTAAGAGCCCATTTACGGACTTACATTGTGGCGCTGAGAGTGGCCAAACGCCATCATTGTGCTACTCTCATAGCATCCGCAGAAAACCGCCCTGCCGCCCTGTTTAGGGTGACCCGCTCCCTGCTTCAACAAAGGGTGCGGGAAGCCCCGCTACAGGGTAGAGCAGAGGAATTTGTGATTTTTCTGCAGGAGAAAACCGCTCAGATACAGAACGGGCTACCCTCCATTGATGGCCCAGTGAGATGCCACGAGACAGATCTTGTTTGGGAGGAGTTTGACTCCGTTACTTCCGAAGATATGGACAGGTTACATGGGCGACTGCGAGCCACCACATGTTTATTGGACCCGTGCCCCTCCTGGCTTGTACTGGCATCCTGGGAGGTGACATGAGGCTGGCTCCAGGAGATTGTCAACGCATCCTTAAGTGAGGGTGCCTTGCCTGCTTCCCTAAAAGAAGCTATGGTGAGGCCCCTCCTTAAGAAGCCCTCCTTGGATCCAGCTCTTTTAAACAACTACCGTCCAGTCTCCAACCTTCCCTTTTTGGCGAAGGTTGTTGAGAGTGTGGTGGCACAACAGTTTCCCCGTCACCTGGAGGAAGTTGACTATCTAGATCCGCGCCAGTCCGGCTTTCGGCCCGGGCATAGCACCGAGACGGCATTGGTCGCGTTGGTTGATGATCTCTGGAGGGCCAGAGATGGGGGTTGTTCCTCCATCCTGGTCCTATTAGACCTCTCGGCGGCTTTCGATACCATCGACCATGGTATCTTATTGCATCGACTGGGGGGCTTGGGGGTGGGAGGCACCGTTTTACGGTGGTTCTCCTCCTACCTCTCTGGCCGATCGCAATTTGTGTTGGCAGGGGGGCAGAGGTTGACCTCGAGACCACTCACATGTGGGGTGCCTCAGGGGTCGGTCCTCTCGCCTCTCCTGCTTAACACATATATGAAGCCGCTGGGTGAGATCATCCGTGGTTTTGGGGTAGAGTACCATCTATACGCTGATGACACTCAGTTGTATATATCTACCCCAAACCACCCCAACGATGCCGTAGCAGTGATGTGCCAGTGCCTGGAAGCCGTGCGGATCTGGAAGGGAAGGAATGGACTCAGGCTCAACCCGACCAAGACCGAGTGGCTGTGGTTTCCGGCTGCCCGATTCAACCAGCTCACTCCATCGCTGGCCATAGGGGGCGAACATCTTGCCCCTGTGGATGAGGCGCGCAATTTGGGTGTTCTCCTGGATGCCCGGCTGTCCATGGAAGATCAAGTGACAGCCGTGGCCAGGAGGGCGTTTTACCAGGTTCACCTGGTTCGCCAATTGCGCCCCCTATTGGATCGGGACGCCCTTCGCACAGTCACTCATGCGCTTGTGACATCCCGACTGGACTATTGTAACTCTCTCTACATGGGGCTCCCCTTGAGGTGCACCCGAAGGCTTCAGCTAGTCCAGAACGCAGCCGCGCGAGCAATTATGGGAACCGCCAGGTTTACCCATGTAACACCGCTCTTGTGCGAGCTGCACTGGCTACCTGTCATCTTTCGGGTGCGCTTCAAGGTGTTAATTATCATCTTTAAAGCGCTCCATGGCTCGGGACCTAGCTACCTGCGGGATCGGATCCTGCCTCATACATCCTCACGGCCGATTCGCTCCCACAGAGAGGGACTTCTCCGTGTGCCGTCCACTAGACACTGTCAGCGGGCGACACCCAGGGGAAGGGCTATCTCTGTGGCGGGCCCGGCCCTCTGGAACGACCTTCCCCCCGATATTAGGACGACCACAGACCTCCGCTCCTTCCGTCTTAAATTAAAAACTCATCTTTTCTGTCTGGCCGGCCTAAGATAGTCTCTCTGTCTTTGGGGTTTTACTGGGTAGTTTTAGCATAGTTCAGTTTTAATGGGAAATTTTAGCGCAGGTTAGGTTTAATTTGTTTTTAAGGAATGTTTGTATGTATTTATTGTTTTTATTCTACCTGTGCACCGCCCCGAGTCCCTATGGGGAGAGGGAGCGGTTTATAATTATTAAAATTATTATTATTATTATTATTAAGATCTGCCAGAATGATCTTATACAGTTAATCTTCCCTCAACTTCTCAAAGAAAAAACTATACAGTTGTTACATTATATTATGTACCCATATATAATGTTTTATATTATTTCCACCAAAACCACATCCCACTTCATAGGTGAAACCAGTATATACTGCTTCCAAGTGGTTAATATAATTGAAAGCACACACAGTATATATTGTTGTGTATTAAAGGAAGAGGGTTTGAACTCCAACAAATAAGACATAGCTATTAATGGGATGTGGTGGCTCAGTGGCTAAGACACTGAGCTTGTCGATCAGAAAGGTCAGCAGTTCAGCGGTTCAAATCCCTAGCGCTGCATAACAGAGTGAGCTCCCGTTACTTGTCCCAGCTTCTGCCAACCTAGCAGTTCCAAAGCACATAAAAATGCAAATAGAAAAATAGGGACCACTTTGGTTGGAAGGTAACAGTGCTCCATGCACCTTCAGCATTTAGCCATGCTGGTCACATGACCATGGAGACGTCTTTGGACAGCACTGGCTCTTCGGCTTTGAAATGGAGATGAGCACCGGCCCCCAGAATCAGGAACAACTAGCATATATGTGCGAAGGGAACCTTTATCTTTACCTTACTTACCTTTGATGAGTCCCAGGAAAGATGAAACTAATCACACACTGCCCACTGGTGGTCAAAATAATTGAAAAAACTACATGGATAAATAGAAAAATCTATCTCTTTCCAAGAAGGGGGCGGGGTAGACTTTATATAAAACCTCATATATGGAAAATTATTGCAGAATAGTTTTCACTTCAAAGTAAAAACCTTCCGTACATATGCTGAAATAATTTTAAGAAGCAAAGATCAACAATTATTCCATTACACTGGCTAGAAGTTGGGTAGTCAGAAATGATTCACAAATGGCCTTCAAACTTTTATCAGCATCTCTTTGAACAACTGCATTGTGAATCAAGAGTTTCCATGTAAAATTCCTCCCCTTCTATTGTTGTAATGTTCAAGATGAATAGTAATGAAAGCCATACATTTCTTATAAGGCTGGTATTTTTTTCCAGATTCATTAGGAGTCTGCTTTGCACCAGTTGCAATGGTGCATTAAGGCCCCATCAGGGCCCCATCCCAGGCTGGAAGGGATGCAAATGATGTGAAGTGGATGGGGTTAATATCTTAGAACAGTGGTTTTCAGCCTTGGTAATTTTAAAATGCATCTTAAAGCTCCTTAGGTTTAAAAACACTGACCTAGAAGATACAAATGCAATTAAAAATGGCCCGGTTTGATAGTAAAAGGTTGAAATTAATACAGATAACTGAAGAGATTTTCAATTAGGAAACAAAAATGAAATGCACAGGTATAGGATGGGGAATATCTAGCTTGGTAATAGTTGCTATGAAAAAGATGTTGGAATAATACTTGGTTCCAAATTGAACATGAGCCTGGAACATGATATAGTTGCGACAAGAGCAAATGCAATTTTGCATTGTATCGTGAGAGGTGCCAGGTGTCTATTCCAAATAATAAAGTATGGTTTATGGTTTATAGTTCTAGTTTAACATTTTTGCAATGAACAGAGAGTTGAGCTCAGTGGAATAAACTGTCCTTTCCAACCTTAATTCTAGATCAATTGTTTATATCTTTTCCCCAAAAGCTAAGGAATGCACAACTGGAGAATTGCTGTTCCTAGACGACTTCCTGCTTTAATCTTCAATAATTCCTGATATAATTTTAAAAAGCCCCCAGCGAATTCAGTATGATTTACTACCTTTCTTATTTTAGAGGTTCCATAATAAATGTTGCTACTCTCACCTAGAACTCTATTCAGTTCAATATGAATCCTTCAACTATGCAATTGGTATTATCTGCACAGGAAACGTTATTGACAATAACCTTCAAATTAACTGTTGCCAGCTAGTTTATCTGTTCACCAATCATTACTACATAGCAGTTTTCCCCTCCACCCAGAGCTATATTTTGAAACATTTGATACTTTATTTGAATAGGCTGCAAGATAAATAAATATAACTTATGTCCTCTTTGGCTGATCCATGTGCTTTTTTCAAACCTGGAATTTGTTTGGAAGGATTGATGGAAAACTTGGAATTCTTGAAAGCTTGTTATTTCCAAACCATTTTTCCTCCTAACTATCCCTACTTGGTACATCCCATCCCAGCATTTGAACTTAACTTTTTTGGGTCATGAATGCTGGGAGCTAGTGGCCCAATCTAAGAACACTAATTGAACATTGATTTTAAAAAAGATGACCCTAGAGAGGTTGTGGCCACACCTTTATACGTGTAACAGTTCAAAACCAAGCAGAAGGTGAAATGAGATCTTTGGCCTTAACTTTCTTACCCAGGAAAGGCTCTTGTTCAGGAACTTCAGGGTAAATAAACCTTTTCTTTCATCAGGATGACAACAACTTCGCTCAGCTATAGTTCAATGATGTTTAGTCCTGTATTTCTCACTTCTGTTTCCCATGCCATCTTTCCTTTTATACTAGGGAAGTTATCTGTGGGATGGATCCTTGCAGCTATGATTCATGGAACTAACAAGTGGAAGTCAAGGTTCTATACATCAGATGTTTGAACAAAACATGAAGTTAGTGTTCTTCATATTTGCTGACCTAAAAAGATGACAGAAAACAAATGTGGTTTATGGCCACTTTGTACATTTCAAGAGAAAACATTTTTATTAACATTAATACAATCACCCATACACTTCACCCTGGTCATTATAGGACTTAACATACACCGAACAGGGCAATTAATCCAAGTTCAAACTTAATTAAAAAGCACTGCACATAAAAAGCATACATTTTCCCCAAGGGGAGTAAAAGCCACCTTATATCTATAGACCCATTCCAATCAGTTTTGTTGAAGAAGAAAGAGCTAAGGATGTATGTGTTTCACTATAACTGTTTGTGCCCCCTGGACAGAATCAGTAGACTTTGAAGTATGCAAGGCTGCATTTGCTACTGAACTGAAAATATCGCTTTGGGATTATGCTTACTACTTGTTTAGAACATTACTTTTTCTTAATAACTGAAGTTCAACTTCTTTCCTGGTTATTCATTTCAGACGATCACAAGTGCTATGTTCTCTGAAAAGAATTTGGAACTTGCTTCTACTGTAATTTGGATTAGATTATACAAAGAAACAAACATTTAGTTAGCTCAAACATTGCTTACTTACCTCTGACTAAAGACATTTTAATAGAAATGTCCGCCTTCACAAACATTTAGATTCTTCTAGGGTTGTATTGCAGAGGTGGGTTCCTACCGGTTCGGACTGGTTCGGCCGAACCGGTAGTGGTTTTTTGGCCTGGGTCGCTGGATTCGGCAGCGGCCCTAGCCTGCCATGCCTCTGAACTTGTTCTCCTATGGTGGCCATCTTGATTTTGGGTTCTTCACATGCGCAAAACATTTTTCATTGTTCAAATTTAATTTTTTTAAATTTTTTGATGGTTTGTGCATGCATAGACCTATTTATGAGCAAATGTGCATGCGTGTGGAGCAAACTGACAGTAATTTTTGTGCGCATTGAACTGGCAGTAATGCCGGGAGCAACCCACTCTGTTGTGTTTGTTGTGATATATACACAAAAACTAAAACAGATGAAGTAAACTTCTTAAATGTAATCAAGTGTAATCAATAGATTAAACAACTTAATAGGCAATTGATTGACAGATAAAATACCTTTAAATAGGAAATATTTCTTCTATTTTTCTCCATGAAAAAAAATGAACATCATCCTGCTCCAGTGTTTCTAGAGTAGCAGATGAGAGGACAGCAGACCATGTTACTATAGAGTTCATTCAGCAGCAGTTGTAAGTATATCTAAGAATTGGGAGAGTTTATAGCTCTTGAAGGATAGTTTCACACAGGGGTGGGCTTTGCTGCCCCATTGCTGGGTGGATGTGGCCATGGTGGTGTGGCCTAGTCGGCTTCCTGCACCATGGCAGGGGGATTTTTTCACCTTCCCCAGGCTCCGGAGTCTTTCCTCGAGCCTCCGGGAGGCCAAAAACTGCTTCCTCCGGACTCCAGAAGCCCTGTAGAGGCCGGAAACAGGCCCATTCCTGTAGGCCTGTTCCCCCCTCCCTGAGCCTCGGTGTGGGTCCTGCACATACCTGGCATGATGAATGGGCCACATGGAGACTCCTGGAAGGGGAGGGGAGGGTGGGGTGGTTGGGCCCAACCAGAAGTGGGATTTGGGGGGTTTGCCAAACCACACAGAATCTTCGCTAGAGGATCGCCCAAACCCGTGTGAACCCCCAACAGCCCACTCCTGATTGCAGAATAGTTTATTTAGTGATATTTATGAGACCATCAGATCATATTCACCTTCCTAATCTAGAGTTCTAAAACATCAGCATTCATTCTTGATTATTCTAGAGTTTTTGCACCATAACTAAAATATGAAGAGAAAACTCAGGAAGTAGGCTTTCACCCTCCCCATCCCTAATTCTGTTAGTAGGACAACAAAACTTGGCCATAAAGGAAAAGGAAAGCACCCATCTTGTATGTTTGTCTTTGCATTATCTGGATCATGGGGTCCAGCCTTTTGGTTTGCCTGGGCTGCATTGAGTAAAGAGGAATTGTCTTAGGCCATATATAAAATATATAATGTAGTTAATGTATATAAGTGACATAATAATGTTAAAAGTTTACAATCTTGTGGTTTGCATTACTAGCTATCCTGCTAGTACTGGTTCTTCCTGGCCTGTGAAGAGCAGCTTGGGCATGTCTGATGTAGATTCTACATTTTTCGCTTATTATGGTTAATGACATATTCCTGAAAGATTATTGTATCTTACTTATTAAACGTAACCACCCAAACTTCCTTTTACCAGAAGCAGTTCTTCATATTCAACATACTTCCTGGATTTATTTAAAAAAAAAATCATGCAACAGGTGAATTGTATTTAAGAAGAACATAAAAATAGTTCCACAAAATGATGCTTGCTGAAACAGAGCACTTCTTGAATAATTCACTTTGAAATTAACACTTATAATACCATTTGCCTTTTAAATCCAACTCAGTCGACCTAGAAGAAGAGTTCTCCAGAGAGAGAATTAATGGGAAGCATTGGTCTTTCTGACTTGCTTCATTTTAATAAAAATGATCAAATGATTACCTATAATGAAATGTGAATTACTGTAACCTCAGTCAGCTGGTTTAAGTTCAGTGCTTCTCAGTTTTTATTGTGGTTGCATTGTAATATTTACAATTAAGATCTGATGAAAGCTGCAGATACAGAGCACAGCATTTAAATATTAAGTCACATTTAAATCAGACTACAGCAGCATATTGAGAACTTGGCCTCCAGGCTAGAATCTTTCTCATTCATTGCTGGATGACGTATGGTCATGAAATGAAATGAAAAAAAATGTCTTGTATGCACTCCGGATCCCTGTACTTTTTCTGTATTTGGAAGGTTGTGGAAGAGGGTTTTATTGGGAATTATATAGAGGTCAGGGTGATTTTATAATATGACACTCATTTGTCCACGGCCATCCAATTATATACACTGAATCAATGAAAAGACAAGGATGCATAAGTGCCACACCTAACCTTTTCATATTTAACATCTCAAGTGAGAAAGTAAATGTGGTTAGTTTGATGAACAATTTTACATGGCCATCCATCTCACAATAATGACTCTAGAATGACATGGTTTTTTTTTTTCTGGCTGTTATTTTGTATTAATTATGCAATTTTGTTGCAGGGCAGGATAAAATAAAACATATCTTTCCCCCAATAAAATAGCACAATTAATACAAAATAACAACCTGAAAATTCACATGCCAGTTAACAATCATCAAGGAACAAACAGACAAATCAACCAGTAGGGTTCATCTAACTCCCTGGTCCATGGGCTCTGTGACAACTTGCCACAGCCAACTTGCCATGGCTTTCTCACCATGGCCAACTCACACAGGACAACTTTTCATGGCCAACTTACCATGGGATAACTTGAATTATACCGTGGGATAATTCAACAATTCAATCATTTAAAATAATTTTAAAAATATTTTAATTTTTGTCATTCACATTTAATTTTGTCCCTCCTTTAACATCCTTTCTTTAAGGATTCTGTTCAAATATTTCTTTGATATTAGCATGACTCTTGTCCTATAGCAAGTTGTCCCATGGTGAATTGGTTGCAACGTTGGCTGCATCAGGTTGCCCATGGAGAGTTGGCCACAGTGAGTTGGCTGTGGCAAGATGTCCCATTCTGCCATCCATATACCCAAGGTCATAAGAAGTTCTTTAACACCTTACTGAGAGCCATCAGGGTCTCTGGCAGGATGCTGTCCTAAAGCGCAGGCAAAATATCTGGGACTTACAAAATGACAATTCTTAATGGAATGGGTTTCAACTACCTGGTTGTGCTTCTTGTTTTGATGATTGTCCCCAAAAGACGCCCTAAGTAAACCTAAGTGAATGTTGAGTATCTGGGCTTTCATTCTATGATCAAAGTAGCAATAACCACCACTTAGTCCTACAACAATAAAGTGAACTCACAAATGTCATGTAGAAACAAGAAAGAAAGAAAGAAAGAAAGAAAGAAAGAAAGAAAGAAAGAAGGAAGGAAGGAAGGAAGGAAGGAAGGAAGGAAGGAAGGAAGGAAGGAAAATGAATTTTTTTGACAGGAAGAGAAAAATTCTGAAAGACTGGAAAACAAATTTTGCCAATGCATTCAGTTTAACACAAATCTACAGGGCCTCAGAAACAGTAGAAATTAATCTATTTAATGCTGTTGAGAAAGGCTATTACCAATTTTCAAATAGTAATAAGAATGACAAAAAGTGTAGAGAACACATTAATGTATCTACAAAAAAACAACAACGTATAGCTGGGAGGCAAACATGCTTTGTGTGGAGATCAGGAGTAAAATTCATAGCTGCACACCTCACTTCCTCAAATCTTCCGATTCCTTATCTTCTTTTTAAATATATTTGGAAAAAACGTCTGTCAGCTTTTTGGTTATAATAAGCAAAATGTATGTCCACACTTACTGAAGAAGTTTTACTATTGAATTGAAGATTACAATATCTTAGCTGAAGAACAGGCTGGCATTAGACCAGGAATATCAACAATTGACCAAGTGATATTACAACATCTTGTGGAAAAATATACCTATGAATCCAAAAGTTCTCTTTATGCACATTTTGTAGATCTCAAATCTGCTTTTAACCTAAGTGGACCATTGTGAAAGAAGATGCCATTCATCAACATAGATAAACAATTATTTTTAATAATATATAAACTTTACAGCAATAGCAACCTGAGGGTAAGATGTAGCCCCCAAATAGTTGTTAGTTGTAGTCCCCGACTAACCAACATAGTTATAATAGGAGTCAGGAGAGGGTTAAGTAAGGCCTCCCAATCCCCATACTGATGAGTAAAAAGGGTATGATAACACAGACATTTAATAGGTTTCTTGCTAAGCAAAGGAATAAACCTCTTGATTAGTGGCAGCTGGTTGCAATCTGCTTTAAGAGATAGCCCTTATCTTACCCATGTTCCCTTTGCTGGAAGCAACCATTCTTACGTACTGTTCTTGCAAGTCTTTTTTCTGTAAATAATCTTGAATTTCTGATCTCTGGATTGGCTGACAACCCTGTTCCAGCTCTTGGAAACTTGGACTGATTTTGGACTATTTTTATGCATATTCCTATTTTAAAAGAAACTATTCAAGTAAGCAACTATGGGACTATTTGATTTGCATGGTTTGACTGTTTATTTCTTGACCTTGAGTAAACTGTGAATTACCACAGCAATGATGTGTAAGTCTGTCATCAAAACCAGATGCAGGACAGCCAGGATCTGGATAGTTATCTTTAATTACTGGCTAATGCTATTTAACAGTAAACACATTTTATTCTAACATTTTATTCAAATCTATATGGAAGATATAAGAAACATTGGCTTCTTTAATGAAGCAATATAAAGGATGAATATGACCAAGGGAAAATATTACCAAAGGACATATTTTGATACAGGATGGCAATACAGCACCAAGCCATCTGATTATGGACAATGTCTAATAAACAATTGACATTGTAGAGCATTTGCTGTGGCTATATTCAGTGCTTTCCCTTCAGCAGTTATTGATGGTAAATATAAAATAATTCTCTTCCAGAATTGATTTTTCCTCTTTGACTTCCATACCATAGAGGACAATCTATGGTATGGAAGTCAAAGAGGAATTTTGAGGTTAATTTCTAGTTTAACCTCCATGAGATATTAATCCAGCCAGGGAGAGATGACCAATAGTACATATCCTTTAGCAGACAATAAGACCATTACTGTACCATCATACATAATAGAGCCAAATTTTGTGCCAGAGTGAGGCAACTGATAAATAAAACTGCATTTCTTTGATACCTTTAATGTTTCCCTTCCTCTTTTTTCTTTCGTTTTAACATACTTAACTTCTTTTAATTGCCATTTCAATGTATATTTAATGTATTACAGACACAAAGACCACAATAAAGATTTTTTAGGGATAGATGAATTATGTGGCTTGCATTTTACAGTAATAGATGAGAATTACAACACCGATGATGGTGATAAAAATGGTTACAGGTTTAGGATACTGTTGCAAGGAAAGTGAAAGTTATTATTACAACTAGCAACATGACTGCAATATAGTCTTTTGTGTACATAGTTGTTGATCCATATTCACTCCAAAAAAGTGATCTAAACCAGTTTTTATCTTTTCCAAACCATGGAACCTGTTAAAAAACAATCTCAGAACTCAGTCAAGAGAGCAGAAATGTGGTATTAAAAAGTTAGTAATAAAACCAAAATAAACTATTTTTCTTAAGCCAGAATAAAATGTTCATAATACACAAAAGAATTTTAAAATTTCACAATTATTTGGAAAGTTAATCTTTTAACCAACTAAAATCAATGTTCAGTGACTGCAGTGTGATTGTTTTTCCTTGAATAAAAGTTCAACATTTGGAGCAATTCATTTTGAAAAAGTTTTATTGGGTTATACAGATTTTTATAAAAATAGGATAAGGGATAGTAAGGAGTTAGAAAGACATATTGAGAACCTCTATGTCGGAGATGTTGACCCTCTCCGAGACTTCATAAAAAGAAATAGCAGATACAGTAATTTTTCATTTTTCTACGAAGTGGAAAGATATACAAATATTTCAATTTTAAGATCTATGCAATCAATCATTTATAAACATCCAAATAAGTTTTATACTATTACAATAAAAAAGTCACTTATGAAATCTAAGTCTTATGGCAATTGTATCATCTTCTCCCTGACCTCCAGTGGGCGGAGCCGTGGCCCCCTCCGTTCCCCCATTTTCATCCTCCAGGAGAGGGGAATATTTTTTTTTCTTGACAAAGGCATCCGCCTCTGCAATTGTTTTAATTTTTACTCTTCCCCCCTCCCTTAACGCCAACATTCCCTCGAGCATCACCCACCAGAAACAGACCCCCTTTTTAAATAATCTTTTAAATAAGAAGGAATAATTCCCCCCCATCTTTATAATCTTTTTTGGGATCTGAGTCAAGGTGGCAACCACTTTCTGTTGATAAATTAAGGGACCGTCTCTTTGTGCTCTCAAGGTCCCCCCCCCCCCCCCCCCGTGGACCCTCTCACAAATTCAATGCGTATCTCTCTGGGTATTTAATTTATCCTGGCATATACTGACTTATTTCTAGAATTTTTAAAAAACTCTTCCCTTGTCACAGGCAACCCCCCCCCTCCAAATTCTTTGTTTATTTTCCATTAGCGCTTTCTGTATCTCCAAAAGTTCTGATTTTGATCTAACATTATCTTTCCGGATTTCCTTAAGTTCTTTCATAATATCTTGAAGATGTCCTTCTATTATTGAAAACTGCGTATCTTCCATCTCTGTTTCTTTAGGTTAAAATAATCTTGAGTTGATGTAGCTGTATTTTTAAAAAGCACTAATGAAAGTTTTAAGTCTTTGTCGTTAATATGGCGTCTGTTGGAGAGGCAGTCCGCGAAGCAAGGAGAGAAAAAAGCCAGTGACCAAACTCATAGTTCCATTTAATTATAGTCCAGAGAGAAAACAAATTCTTAAAAACAGTCACATAAAAAAGAACAAAGAAGGCACAGCAGGGAAAGGTCCAGTTGGTCAATTACATTGTCCCATTACTAAAGAGAGAAAAACAGTCCCATACGTAAGGGAGTGCCAGCAATTTTCCACGAAGATATATCTCCTGGGAACAACGGAACGCCATCTTCCCCCGCTCCACTGTCAGCCGCTGAGAGTTGTTAAAAAACAGTTCAATTGTAGCCAGACTTCGATACAAAGTATCAAGATTGTACAGGAAAGACTTTCACCTATTGTTTAAAAAAAATTGGATGTTGATTTCTCTGCTTCCCCAAGCCTGGGGAGCATTTCTAAACGCTGCCTTTTTTTCCTTCCGAGGGGGGGTATTACAAACTCCCCCCTCCTTCTTCTTTCAAACTTAGAGTTGAGAGCAATAAAATAAGGTCACTCATGATCCACTTTGCAGCCAGGAGCCTCGGAATTGCCTCCAGCCCTGGCATTTCAGCTCTTCTTTAAAGCAAATAGCTGTTCCGGCTCTCCATCGGCAAAGGGGACGACGCCCCCCGTGACTCGTTCCTCCGCGCCAAGGTCGAAGTGGGGGCCACCCCCCTGACCGCCGTTGGGGTGGGGGGATTCCCTGCAAGCCGCCCATACAGCGGGGACTCTTTAAAAGAGCCCCCTGCCCCGTGGGGGGCACGGAGGCAACCAAGCGGCGGACGAACGCAAAAGCCCGACCGTCGCCTCCGGAAGACCGGAAGGAAGTCGAACATTTGGAGCAATTGATGTTAGTCAGCAGAGATCATGTTCTATATTTAATCTATTTCTATACTTGTTTTTTGTTGCTGCATAAAAAAAAGAAGGTTCTTTCACAAAGGTATGTTGCTGTAAGTGACAAGAAATTTCAGTGCTGCAGGAGCAATTTCAGGATGCTCTGAATTTCTGATAGTTGTAAGTTGTATATGAGGAAATGCAGTTTGCAATGTTGGATTTAATTTTAACTTCTTCAAATCTGTGACCTAAGAAGTATCACAACTGTGATCCCCTGCTCCCCCCTCCCCCTGCGCATATGGCAATACTTCTGCAGGTGTTTATTCAAAGCCCCAAAACAGGTCCTTGGAAAGCACCCCTGCTCTGTGCAGATCTGGATATCAAGCTCAATTCAGCAGGAGTCACTGGTTAACCATATCCAATGGGCGCCCATGAAGTCCAGGAAAGCAGGCCAGGAGTCAGATAGGCCAAGATACAGAGCACAAGCACACAAGGCATAGAACTGGGCATATTGTTTCAGCAACATTCAAGTCCTCAGGGTGGGCTAAGTAGGCAATTTTTTTTGAATTTTTGAATTTATTTATATTTATATCCTGCCCTTCTCCACAGAGGACCCAGGGCAGCGCACAGGAAATTTAAAAACATACAAAATACAAAAAATAAATACATAATTTAAAATATATATTAAACTATCCTATCCTATGCTAAAAGCCAAATTTTAAAATACCCAATTTTAAACTTTCTAAAAAGTCCCCGTGGGAGGTTAGGCTAGGCCGGCTTGTTGGAACAAGTATGTCTTTAGACATTGGCGGAAGAGGCGGAGGCCAGTGATGGTGCGTAATTCAGGGGGTAGGTCGTTCCAAAGGGCTGGGCCCGCCACAGAGAAGGCTCTTCCCCTGGGTGTCGCCAGTCGGCATTGTCCGGCCGACAGCACCCTGAGAAGGCCCTCTCTGTGGGAGCGTATCGGTCTAAGGGATGTATGGGGCAAGAGGCGGTCTTGCATATAACTAGGTGCAGCCTTTCATGAGAGGTGAGAGGTGAAGTTGTCCCTTCATGAGTAGTCTAGCTGACCTGCATTGCGCCTGCCTCTTTTCTGCTCCATGTGTCCTTAGATCAGAAGGAGCTGTGAACTCGACTTCCTCTTCATTGCTAATGGGTGGCAGCTGCTCCCTGTCCTTGCCTGGCCAACTTGCTGCAGTTGTAACTCACCTGCCTCAGCCACTAGCTCAGGGGTGGGCAAACTTTGCAACTTTAAGTCTGAATTCTGGGAGCTGAAGTCCTTCAGACTTAAAGTTGCAAAGTTTGCCCACCCCTGCACTAGCTGGGCCAATTGAGCCAGCTGCCACCTGGGTTGCTCCATCAGGCTAGCATTCTCTGAGACCTGATCCTGCCCAATACTCGTCTCCACACTTTCTTCTGCACACTCAAACTCATCCTCCTCTGAACTAGCATCTGGAGAGGGTTGTGGGGTCAGATCCATGACAACAACTGGCACCAATGGAATTTCCCCCCACTTTTTCAGCTTTCACATTTTTCTGTACTATTGGCAATTATAACCAGTTTTAGCCAATGATCCTTATCTGCAAAAATGGTCTTATTACATTAACATTAGGCCTAATTAAAAGGAATAAATAATTTTTTGAAAAAAGTATAGAAGGAAGGGTCTATATCTGGTATTAATGGCATTCATTGAAGCCACGGAAGTAGTGTCCTTCTTTTTTTTTAAATAGCTTTTATTAAAAGATTTTACATATATAAAAAAGTACATTTACAGAGATATTGTAAACATGAAAGAGAAAAAAAGAAAGAAAAAAAGAGACAGAGAAAACATAGAGGTAAGAAAAAGAAAAGAAAAGAACAGGAAGCATGAAGAAATATTTTAAAATGGCTTCTGTTCGTCCTTTCAGCAGGCACATACAATTCTGATCAAACCTCTCATAATATATCGTAATTCCCCTTTTTTACAACCCATTTTTTCTTATCCGAACAATAAGTCAAACATTTTCTTTTTTACACACAAAAAATCATAAAAGATTTCCAATCATTGATGAATATCAGTAATGACATTTCTGTAATCAAAGTAGTCAGTTTTGCCATCTGTTCCTATTCTGTCAATTTCAGCAATGGTAGATAGTGCAGAATTTGTCCTCTTTGTGCATATTTATTTTATTTTATTTTATTTTATTAAATTTATTCCCCGTCCTTCTCCTACAAAAGGACCCAGGGCGGCGCACAGGTAAATTAAAACACAACGTACATAAATAGATCAATTATTAAAATCCAATTAAATTAAATTACCCCGTGCTAAAACATTTTAAAATTCTCTAATTAAAATTTATAACTAAAATATAATATATAATAATAAAATATATAATAATCTTGCCATAGTAATCATAAATGAAATAGTTTTCCATGACTCTTTTCCATCTGAGTATCCTAAAAAAAGGATATTAAACCTTAAACATCTCAGTATCATTGTATACATTTGAATGTAAAATACTGTTTTACATGTCCACCAAGCATGATAGAATATCCCTTCATGTTGTTCATATTTCCAACATACATCTGGAATGCCTTTATTCATGCTAGATAATTTCCTTGGCATCATGTACAAATGACACATCATTTTAAAATATTCTTTTTAAGATAATAATACAAGGCAAATTCCAACCCTCTTGACTACATATTTTTCAATTAATCCATCTATATATTATAACCAAAATTTGTAGCCCATTTTAGCCTACTCTATTCTTCTTCTTCCACTTTAAATTCAATAACATTTTTACTGTATATGTTCATCATTGATATACAATTGCATTTCAGATTCTGTCTTAGTTTGCTCCATACCATAAGTCTTTGTAGTGGTCAGTGTTGGTGGGAGTAGTTTTTGTAGTTCCTTGATTGGACTGTTGTCATCTTATTTTTCTGAATTGCTCATTCTGTTCATCTGGCTATTGATTGCTGGTGAGGAGATGCTTTGTTCTTTTTGTTTCTTTTTTGGTTTTTTATTGTCTCTTTTGAATGGCATGTAGTTGTTGTTTACCTCTATGTGTCTGTTGAGGACCAATTTTGAGTGCAAGACGTCCAGGAATTCTCTAGTGGTTTTGCTTAGGATGTTTCCAGTTTCTCAGTTGAAATTATGGTTAAGTCTGTCCATGTGTTATGAAATTACACTGTATGTTGTCAATGACAACTGCTTTTTTTCCTCTGGGACTCCTGGAGCTTTTTATTTGCTTAGGATGCTTTTGAGAGCTTTAGTTGGTTTGTGTGCTACAGTTATGCCATGTGACTATGATAGTCTGTTGGTGGTTTCTGAGATATTTTTGATGTACGCCAGGGTTATTCCTTTTGCAGTTTGTGTTGCTTGTACTTTATTGGGTTGAGTGGTCAGTTACTTTCCGAGGAATCACATACCGGTAGATACATATTTTGTTGAAAGATGTTGTACAGATGATGTTTTCTGATGTTCAGTGTCACTGCAGTGTATTTATGCTCAACTAAATAGCACTCTTATACAGCTTTTCTTGTAGGAGTTGAGTTCTTACTTTGGTAGTGGAGCACTTGGTTGGTGTGGATAGATTTGTCCTTCTAATTTGCCATCACTGCCTCTACTGATGAGGACATACAGAAAGAGTAGCATATTATTCTATTTTTCTTTCCAAGTGCATTTTGCTCTTTGAAGATATTGTTGATGATTCCATGTGTATTCTCTAGTTGGTCCTCTTTATTATGACAAAGGTGTCTTCTCAATACTCGATCCATATTTTGGGTTGTATGCATGGAAGTGCTGCATTATGGACTCTGCTATTTGTCTTGAAAGCAATGATCCCATGGTGTTACTTTGATTTGTTGATATATTTGTCCATTGAACTGAATTTATGTGATTGGGCATCAAGGGTTGATAAGGTCTATGATTCTGGGTATGTCAATCTTGGTGTGTTTGGTAGGTCAGTTGTGGTGTGTAGTAGTGTGGTCATGGATTATTTGGCTAATGCTGGGTCTATGGATGTAAAAAGTGCTATGACATTTCATTTTCATTTTCATCTCTTGTCACATCTTTGATTCTTTGGAAGCACTATAGTGGGGAATTGATGGAGTATACACTTACCTCTGTGATCTGTTCAATCTTTTTTTGTTGATTCTTTGTAGATTGAATGTTGCAGATTGGGTAATGATATAATTGAATGGACAGATATGCTTGACTTTATGTGTTTTCTCTTCTATCAGAATTCAGATCTAAAACAAAAGCTATCTTTCCTCTTCTGCTGTATGGGACACAAAAAGAAGACGGTTGATACAGGAATGAGAATGATATCAGGATTCCAAGTAAGAGATCCATACCAAGAAAAACTCTAAGGCATAGAATAGCTTTATTACAAAGGTGTTGTAATAAAGGGTTAATAAAATAACCCTTTATGTAAATAAAAGGGTTGCTCCAGGTTCGACCCGGACTGGTAGTGGCAGTGGCAGGAGGCTTCACCCACCCACCCAGACACTTCTGCACATGTGTGCCCGAGTGAACCAGTAGTAAAAGAATGGAACCCCACCACTGCTTTATTGGATATATCATATTGGCACGAATCTGATGAAAACTGATTCTAAAGGTCCCCGCAGTTTTCACCTAATAAAAAGTAAAAGGTTTTCCTCCAACTCCAAAACAAGCAGTCACATGGCCCAATCTTACCAGGAAAGATTCTGGAAAAAATAATCAAGCAGCGAATTATTGAACACCTAGAAACAAAATAATAACCAAAAGCCAACATGGGTTTGTCAAAAACAGATCATGACAGACTAATCTTTTTGCATTCTTTGATAATGTGACAAATTTAGTGGACCATAGGAATGCCATTGATATAGTTTACTTGGACCAGTAAGGCATTTGACAAGGTAGACCATAACCTACTACTAGATAAAGTAGAAGAATGTGGGTTAGATAGCATCACCAACTGGCTGACCAACTGCACTCAACGTGTAGTCCTCAATGGAACTGCATCTACATGGAAGGAAGTATGCAGTGGAGTCCCCCAAGGCTCTGTTTTAGGCCCAGTACTCTTCAACATCTTCATCAATGATTTGGATGGGGGAATAAATGGGGAACTCATCCAATTTGCAGACAACACCAAGCTGGCAGGAATAGCCAACACTCCAGAAAATAGGCTTAAGATACAGAAGGATCTTTACAAACTTGAACATTGGGCACTATCTAATAAAATGAAATTCAATGGCGAAAAGAGTAAGGCTCTACATTTAGGCAACAAAAATTAAATGCACAGGAACAGTATAGGTGGTACCTTGCTCAATAGCAGTAACTGTGAAAGAGATCTTGGAGTCCTAGTAGACAACCATTTAAATATGAGCCAGCAGTGTGCAGCAGCTGCCAAAAAAGCCAACACAGTTCTAGGCTGCATAAACAGAGGGATAGAATCAAGATCACACGAAGTGTTAATACCACTTTATAATGCCTTGGTAAGGCCACACTTGGAATATTGCATTCAGTTTTGGTCACCACGATGTAGAAAAGATGTGGAGACTCTAGAAAGAGTGCAGAAAAGAGCAACAAAGATGATTAGGGGACTGGAGGTTAAAACATATGATGAACGGTTACAGGAACAGGGTACGTCTAGTTGAATGAAAAGAAGGACTAGGGGAGACATGATAGCAGTGTTCCAATATCTCAGAGGTTGCCACAAAGAAGAGGGAGTCAAACTATTCTCCAAGGCACCTGAGGGCAGAACAAGAAGCAATGGGTGGAAACTAATCAAGGAGAGAAGCAATTTAGAGCTGAGGAGAAATTTCCTGACAGTTAGAACAATTAATCAATGGAGCAGCTTGCCTCCAGAAGTTGTGAATGCTCCAACACTACAAGTCTTCAAGATGTTGGATAGCCATTTGTCTGAAATGGTATAGAACTTCCTGCCTAGCCAGGGAGTTGGACTAGATGACCTCCAAGGTCTCTTCCAACTCTGGTATTGTATTGTATTGTATTGTATTGTATTGTATTGTATTGTATTGTATTGTATTGTATTGTATTGTATTGTATTGTATTGTATTGTATTGTATTGTATTGTATTGTATTGTATTGTATTGTATTGTATTGTAATGCACTATCTGGTGGCCTGGTGACATCACCCTTCCTCTGGCCAGGTGTGAAAACGTCCTTGGTTCCCAAGAGAAAGTATTTTATTTTGACTACACAATCCCAACAATCTCTAATCCCTGCTCCCTATCCCTCACCTCCAATGTGAAAGCACTGAAACTTTCTTTATGATGTCTTCCAGATGTACTACAAATACCAGCCAGCGATGTCCTTAGCCAGGAGGACAACTAGTTAGAATAGGTTGTTTTAAGCACTGTCAAAATGAGTACCTACTTAAAATGACAGCTTGATAGGCAGGTAAGTTCTATTATTTTGTCAGAATATTCTAAACCTGGAGCTCTATGATATGCCCTAAAGCCTTGCCCGCTTCGACTGTCAGAAGGAAATGGGGATGGAGAGAGACACTTGTTTTCCATTTGCTGAAAGCAGGTATTTTCCCCCCTCATAATAGACAATAGGATGGAATATATTTCAATTAGCTTTTGATCTAACCTAAATTAACATAATAAATAAGAAAATATATTCTTCCAAATTGTGCAGAGGATCATCCTACGGAGTTCCCTGACTTTGGCCGTTTCCAGAAGACATCAACAAGAAAGGAAGTGGAGAGTGGGACACATGTCAAAAACAGGGTTACATTATAAGTTCCATTCCTTTCTGATGTGCATTATCATACTGCATGCATGAATGAAAGGGACAAAGCTTGCAGCATGATTATTACAATGTTATGTTTTGGCCATTCCCTAGTTTTGCAGCTTTGTGCACATGATCTCCTATCTTTAGAAATAAGCCAACTATGCTATAAAGGACCTTCTGTGTTATTCGTTTTGAGGATGGAGATTCAACCTGTTAATGGAGGAATCCTCTTCTGTATGGTTGCTGTCCAAAGATCTATTCCCCACTGCTGTGCAAAGAAAAGGTGTGCAAACCACAAGAGTCCATACACAGCAATGTTTCTTGAATTGCTAAGCAGCCATGTTGTTTCTGGTGCTTGGGTAGCTATTTCAGAAGCTGCTTCCAGCTGTCAACACATTTAGGTGTGAAAAAAGTACCCCAGTAGAAATTGCCAGGACAGATTCTGAAAGAGAACACAACCTTTGCAAAGGACATGACCACATTAAAGATTTGAAAAGAGAATCTTCGTACACACTTTTATACATTGTGAATCATCCCATTCAAAGCCTTTGTAAAGCTCTATTTTTATTCTGAAGAACTCTATAAAACAAACAAATGACTATTCTTAAGAACAGTTGATAACAATAAATGGTTGCATAGTGTAAAAAACAAACAATAAAACCATAATATTGGGAAGCAGACAATAACTGAGGAGAGCATTTCATATAAATATTGCATTTGGAATGATGATGCATAGACTAAATACAAGCTGTTGAACAAGGACTTATTTTTAGACACATTTAAGTTCTGGGCTTCAAAAGGTATTTGATTCTCATGTTCAGCTACATTGATTAAATAAATGCCTTTCAATTCTCCAAATGCTCCCTCATGTGGCTTCTTTATACTAATACTGGAACATCTTTGACATCACAGAGAATGCACCTCTCTGACAGAAAGTGAACCGAAATAATATGATGACTATCTGTCATATGGATTTCCGTACCTTCAGAGTTATAATATGAACCCAGTGTGGGTCTCCATGAAACTTTCACTCCCCTGCAATTTTGAGAAACGCAAAGTTCACCTGATTACAAGTTCCTTCTGACTCCAGATTACATAGGTATTTAGCCAACAAATGATCTTTTTTAAATAGATGAACATACTTTCACTAATTTGAAAAGGGATAAATTTGGAATTAAAATAAGGATTAAAAATAAGGCAATGAGAAGAGAGGCAGCCTCCTTTGCAAGGAACAGAAAGAATATTCTCAGAATACTAATGAAAATCAATATGTCTATGAGGTGTGGGAAACAGAAATGAATTTTGGCTTTTGGGAGAGAAAGATTTATTATGAGACAAGCAGTAGTGGTAGGAAAAAGGGTTTATTTCTTCACCATTGTTACATCCTCAGTGAATCATCCAACAGGGTTTTCTTAGGTAATGGCCTAGCTACTCAAGGTTAATCCCAAAGCAAACTTAATTTATCAGGTAGTAGATATTATGATAAATTAGCAATGCAACCTGAGGGTAAAATCTCTGTCATCGGTCCCTAATTAGATTCCACCTTTCTTGCTGATCTCAATGCACTTATGGGAGTAACGTCTGGTCAGAGTTTGCAATATTTATTTCAGTTATTGGACTCTGGATGTAATGGTGTATAGGAATCATTAGATGAGAGAGGGGGAAAAGAGATGCAGCCAAGGAAATGATCAGAAAAAAGGCAGGTGAACTTTCAGAAGGAATATGGGTGGGGCAAGAAGCTCAGAAGAAACCCCCATATTTTAGGAGTTCACTACAAGAGAGCTAATTTCAATAAACTCAGAGAGAGCTTGGGAAGGATTCCATGGATGAGAATCCTCAAGGGGAAAACAACTCAAGAAGCTTGGGAAATTTTGAAAAATGAGATTATAAAAGCCCAGTCCAGCGCAATACCAATGAAGAAGAAAAATAACAGTTCCCAAAAGAAACCAGCATGGCTGCATAAAGAACTCTCTGACAAATTAAAAGACAAAAAGGATAAATATAAAAAGTGGAAAAAGGGGGACATAACTAAGGCAAAATATCAGCAAATAGCCCGAGCCTGTAAAGATGAAGTGAGGAAAGCTAAGGCTCGCAATGAAGAAAGGCTTGCCAAAAAAGTAAAAAATAACAAAAAAAGCTTCTTCCAACATGTTAAAAATAAGAAAAAAGTTAAGGAAACAATTGGTCCACTGCTGGGAGAAAATGGCAGGAAGATGATAAGCAACAGGGAGAAAGCAGAACTATTTAACTCTTTTTTTGCATCTGTCTTTACACAAAGGGATAAAACAGCCCAACCAATCAAAAACAGCACCACAAAAATCAGATTAGGAACACAAGTTGAAATAGGGAAGAAAATGGTAAGTGAGCACCTGTCTGCCCTGGACGAGTTCAAATCACCAGGACCGGATGGATTACACCCCAGGGTTCTGAAGGAACTGGCAGACGAGATCTCAGAACCACTGAACTATATCTTTCAGAGATCCTGGAGCACCGGGGAACTGCCAGAAGACTGGAAAAGAGCTGATGTGGTTCCCATCTTCAAAAAAGGAAAAAAAACAGATCCAGGAAACTATAGACCCATCAGCCTGACCTCAATACCAGGAAAGATTCTGGAAAAGATAATTAAACAACAAATAAGTGAACACCTAGAAGCAAACACAGTAATAGCCAAAAGCCAACATGGGTTTGGAAGGAAGTATGCAGTGGAGTCCCCCAAGGTTCTGTTTTAGGCCCAGTACTCTTTAACATCTTCATCAACGATTTGGATGAGGGGATAAATGGGGAACTCATCAAATTTGCAGACGACACCAAGCTGGCAGGAATAGCCAACACTCCAGAAGATAGGCTTAAGATACAGAAGGATCTAGACAAACTTGAACATTGGGCACTATCTAATAAAATGAAATTCAATTGTGAAAAAAGTAAGGTCCTACATATAGGCAAGAAAAACCAAATGCACAAGTACAGTATAGGTGGTACCTTGCTCAATAGTAGCAACTGTGAGAGGGATCTTGGAATCCTAGTGGACAACCATTTAAATATGAGCCAGCAGTGTGCAGCAGCTGCCAAAAAAGCCAACACAGTTCTAGGCTGCATAAACAGAGGGATAGAATCTAGATCACGTGAAGTGTTAATGCCACTGTATGGTGCCTTGGTAAGGCCACACTTGGAATACTGCATACAGTTTTGGTTGCCACGATGTAGAAAAGACGTGGAGACTCTGGAAAGAGTGCAAAGAAGAGCAACCAAGATGATTAGGGGACTGGAGACTAAGACATATGAAGAACGGCTGCAGGAGCTGGGTATGTCTAGCTTGATGAAGAGAAGGACCAGGGGAGACATGATAGCAGTGTTCCGATATCTCAGAGGGTGCCACAAAGAAGAGGGAGTCAAACTATTCTCCAAGGCACCTGGGGGCAGGACAAGAAGCAATGGGTGGAAACTAATCAAGGAGAGAAGCAACTTAGAACTAAGGAGAAATTTCCTGACAGTTAGAACAATTAACCTCTGGAACAGCTTGCCTCCAGAAGTTGTGAATGCCCCAACCCTGGAAACCTTTAAAAAGATGTTAGATAGCCATTTGTCTGAAATGGTATAAGGTTGCTGCCCACGCAGGGGGTTGGACTAGAAGACCTACAAGGTCCCTTCCAACTCTGCTATTGTATTGTATTGTATTGTATTGTACATTGTGGTCAGTGGTTTGATTAAAAAAAATATTACTACTGGTTCTATGGGTGTTGGCTTGGTGGACGTGGCTTGGCTTGGTGCACATGGCTGGATGGGGTTGGCTTGATGGGCGTGGCAGGGAAAGGATACTGCAAAATCCCCATTCTCTCCTGATCAACTGGGACTCAGGAGGCAGAGAATAGATGGGGATGGGCCCAATCAGAGATGGTATTTACAGGTTTTCTGAACTACTCAAAATTTCCACTACCGGGTCTCCAGAACTCATCAGAACCTGCTGATTGTGGTGGTTCCTTTCCTAGTTAAAGGACCTCTACCCCAGAATGGTCTTGGAAATTTCTCTTCAGTCTCAAGTTTTCCAATCAAACTCAATTTTTATCCTTTTTACCCAAGATCTACATTGATTGATTTTTATTGATTTATTTATTTCTATCATTTATTTTTATAAATAACTCAAGGTGGTGACCATCTGTAATACTCTTTTCTCCTCTTAGTTTATTCATGACAACAACCCTGTGGAGTGAGTTGAGTTGAGAGAGTGTGGCTTCTGAAAGTCACCCAGCCAACTTTCATGCCTAAGGCAAGTTCCCCCCCCTCAAAAAAAAAAAACCCACTCTAGGGACAAACTAAGCTTTTCTATTATCAATTTTGTCTTTCAGATTATTTAAAAAATTGAACTTTATTTGTAATTTGTGTATTATTGTTCTTAATCAATAATGCTGGTTTGATATTGATTATTTACCCATCCACCCATCCAAGAAAGGGACTGAGTTACTTGGCATTAAATTCACAGATTTCCTGGCTAAACATTTAAACTGAATAGTGGGGACAGAGAATCAATAGATAAAGAACATTTCTGTCCCCAGCAAACTAAAATGCATAGGGTTATCAGTGCATGTAACATAGATGTTTGTGCGGGTAATATTATCACTACTGCTGTCAAGCAAAACCAAACAATTAACAGTGAGTGCCATACCATGTGCATGAACCATACAAGTGGCAAAGAAATAGGGGCAAAGAGAACCATAGTCAGGCATAACACAGGTTTCGTAGACAGAAAACATAGGGTCAATCAAAATGGACTCAAATGTCTATACACCAATGCACAGAGTATGAGGAATAAACTGGGTGAATTAGAAATTCAAGTAAATGAGGGCACATACGATATTGTTGCCATTACAGAAACTTGGTGGGATGAAACCCACAAATGGAACATACAGCTAGAAGGATTTAAATTATTTAAAAGAAATAGACAAAATAAAAGAGGAGGTGGAGTTGCACTATATATAAGAAATAATTACATCTCTACAGAAATAGAGCACAACAATGATGAGAACTACCTTGAATGTATTTGGGTCAATATTCAAGGTTGGGGGGGAGATGATATTGTCATAGGTCTATACTACAGGCCACCCAACCAAGCAGAGGAAGTGGATGAACTTTTTGCTAACCAGCTAACTAAGGTATGTAGGAAGCACACTACAATAGTAATGGGAGATTTTAACTACCCTGACATCAATTGGGAAACAAACTCTGCACCAAGTGGAAGATTCAACAGGTTCCTAACAAACCTAGCAGACAACTTTGTTTCCCAAAAGGTAGAGAAGGGAACAAGGGGATCAGCAATATTGGACTTAATTCTCACTAACAGAGAGGAAATGATAGAAGGTGTAGAACAGTGGTGTCCAAACCTTTTTCAAAGAGGGCCAGATTGGATGAAGTGAACATGGTGGAGGGCCGAACATTTTTCTGAACATTCTTTGAACCATTACAATTAAATGCAAATAAATTGTTTTATGCCAAGTTAATTGCAAATGACATACTTTTCATTTCATAACATTAAGATCAACTGACAGTTGAGTTTTCACAATGTATTGAAAATAAATTTTAAAAAAACTTACCTACCTCTTTCTTTCTCTCTTCCTCTCTCTCTCTTTTTCTCTTTCTTTCTGTCTCTCTTTCTTTCTTTCTCTCTCTCTCTTTCTTCCTCTCTCTCTCTCTCTCCATTTCTCTCGCTCTTTCTCTCTTTCTTTCTCTCTCTCTCTTTTTCTCTTTCTTTCTGTCTCCCTTTCTCTCTCACTCTCTCTCTTTCTCTCTTTTTCTTCCTCTCTCTCTCTCTCCATTTCTCTCTCTCTCTCTCCTTCTTTCTCTCTCTCTCTCTTTCGCTCTTTCTTTCTTTCCCTTTTTCTCTCTCTCTTTCTTTCTCTCTCTCTTTTTCTCTTTCTTTCTGTCTTTCTCTTTTTCTTTCTCTCTTTCTCTCTGTCACTCTGTGTGTGTGTCTGTCTGTCTGTCTCTCACTCACTTAATCAGTCTCTATCTATCTGTCTTTCCCTCCCTCTCTCTGTCTCTCCCTGTCTCTGTGTGTGTCACTCTCTCTGATTCTCTCCCTCCCTCCCTCTCTCTGTATGTCTGTCTCTCCCTCTTTCCCCGTCTGTCTCCGATTCAATCCGATTCCGATTCATTCTCTATCTGTGTCTCTCTCCGTCTCTCTCCCTCCCTCTCTTTCTCTCTGTCTCTGTCTGTCTCTCTGTCTTTCCCTCCCTCCCCTTCTGTCTCTCTCTGTGTCTGTCAGTCACTCCCTCGCCACTCGCAGCGGGCGAGGGACCAGGCGGGGTGAGCACCCAAGGCTACCGTCATCTTAAGCACCACCGAGGCTGTCGCCCGGCAGTGGCGTCAGGCAGGGAAGCCGGTCGCGGCTCCATCGCGGCTCCCTCCGGCAGGCACCTGCCGGGCGACCTTGTGCGGCGGGAGCTGCACGTTCTGGGGCTGCGTGGCTGGGAGGGAGGTGAACTCGCCAAGCGGACGTTCTGGGGCCGCGCGTTCACCTCCCTCCCAGCTTCGTCGTTTCTTCCCTCATCCGCTCCTTCCCCCTCCCGAGCTCGTTCCACCTTCGCGTTTCCCGCGCTCTATCCGGGCTGCTCGTTGAGGGCTTCCGCCCGGCTCTTTCCCCGTTCGCACGTTTCTCTTGCTCACCCCACCCCACCTCCGAGCGTTTCGTCGTTTCTTCTTCCCTCATCCGCTCTGCAATTCCTCAGTGGGCGTTCTGTGTAAATGTGGCCGTGGAAGGGCCACATTTACACAGAGCAGGAAGGGTTGTTGGAGGGCCGTATTAAACCGACCCCCGGGCCGCAAATGGCCCGCGGGCTGGACTTTGGACATGTCTGGTGTAGAAGCTACAGGAACATTGGGGGCAAGCGATCATGAAATACTGGAATTCAACATTATGCAAACAAAAGTAGTAGAACAAAGTCAAACTAGAGTCTTAGACTTTAAGAGAGCTAATTTCAATAAACTTAGAGAGAACTTGGGAAGGATTCCATGGATGAGAATCCTCAAGGGAAAAACAACTCAAGAAGCTTGGGAAATTTTGAAAAATGAGATTATAAAAGCCCAGTCCAGCGCAATACCAATGAAGAAGAAAAATAACAGTTCCCAAAAGAAACCAGCATGGCTGCATAAAGACCTCTCTGACAAATTGAAAGACAAAAAGGATAAATATAAAAAGTGGAAAGAGGGGGACATAACTAAGGAAAAATATCAGCAAATAGCCCGAGCCTGTAAAGATGAAGTGAGGAAAGCTAAGGCTCGCAATGAAGAAAGGCTTGTCAAAAAAGTAAAAAATAACAAAAAAAGCTTCTTCCAACATATTAAAAACAAGAAAAAAGTTAAGGAAACAATTGGTCCACTGCTGGGAGAAAATGGCAAGAGGTTGATAAGCAACAGGGAGAAAGCAGAACTATTTAACTCATTTTTTGCATCTCTCTTTACACAAAGGGATAAAACAGCCCAACCAATCAAAAACAGCACCACAAAAATCAGATTAGGATCACAAGTTGAAATAGGGAAGAAAATGGTAAGTGAGCATCTGTCTGCCATGGACGAGTTCAAATCACCAGGACCGGATGGATTACACCCCAGGGTTCTGAAGGAACTGGCAGACGAGATCTCAGAACCACTGAACTATATCTTTCAGAGATCCTGGAGCACCGGGGAACTGCCAGAAGACTGGAAAAGAGCTGATGTGGTTCCCATCTTCAAAAAAGGAAAAAAAATAGATCCAGGAAACTATAGACCCATCAGCCTGACCTCAATACCAGGAAAGATTCTGGAAAAGATAATTAAGCAACAAATAAGTGAATACCTAGAAGCAAACAAAGTAATAGCCAAAAGCCAACATGGGTTTGTCAAAAACAGATCATGCCAGACTAATCTAATTGCATTCTTTGACAAAGTGACAAAATTAGTGGACCAGAGGAATGCTGTCAATATAATTTACTTGGACTTCAGTAAGGCATTTGATAAAGTAGACCATAACCTACTATTAGATAAAGTAGAAAAATGTGGGTTAGACAGCATCACCACCAAATGGATTCGCAACTGGCTGACCAACCACACTCAACGTGTAGTCCTCAATGGAACTGCATCTACATGGAAGGAAGTATGCAGTGGAGTACCCCAAGGCTCTGTTTTAGGCCCAGTACTCTTCAACATCTTCATCAATGATTTGGATGAGGGGATAAATGGGGAACTCATCAAATTTGCAGACGACACCAAGCTGGCAGGAACAGCCAACACTCCAGAAGATAGGCTTAAGATACAAAAGGATCTTGACAAACTTGAACATTGGGCACTATCTAATAAAATGAAATTCAATTGTGAAAAAAGTAAGGTTCTACATTTAGGCAAGAAAAACAAAATGCACAGGTACAGTATAGGTGGTACCTTGCTCAATAGTAGCAACTGTGAGAGGGATCTTGGAATCCTAGTGGACAACCATTTAAATATGAGCCAGCAGTGTGCAGCAGCTGCCAAAAAAGCCAACACAGTTCTAGGCTGCACAAACAGAGGGATAGAATCTAGATCACGTGAAGTGTTAATGCCACTGTATGGTGCCTTGGTAAGGCCACACTTGGAATACTACATACAGTTTTGGTCGCCACGATGTAGAAAAGATGTGGAGACTCTGGAAAGAGTGCAGAGAAGAGCAACCAAGATGATTAGGGGACTGGAGACTAAAACATATGAAGAACGGTTGCAGGAGCTGGGTATGTCTAGTTTGATGAAGAGAAGGACCAGGGGAGACATGATAGCAGTGTTCCGATATCTCAGAGGGTGCCACAAAGAAGAGGGAGTCAAACTATTCTCCAAGGCACCTGGGGGCAGGACAAGAAGCAATGGGTGGAAACTAATCAAGGAGAGAAACTTAGAACTAAGGAGAAATTTTCTGACAGTTAGAACAATTAACCTCTGGAACAGCTTGCCTCCAGAAGTTGTGAATGCCCCAACCCTGGAAGTCTTTAAAAAGATGTTAGATAGCCATTTGTCTGAAATGGTATAAGGTTCCTGCCCATGCAGGGGGTTGGACTAGAAGACCTAGAAGGTCCCTTCCAACTCTGCTATTGTATTTAATTTCAGACTCCTATCCACCCCATTTATTCCTACACACAGTTCGGGCTTAAAATAGCAGTGGAGAAAAAAAAGCATAACAAAATAAGGAATTCTGAAACTATAAAGATCACCTTTGTCACAGAAATTGGGTTTTACAATCAGCTATTGAACAGAGTTATTTATTAACAATGTTTTCTGACGTATTAGCTTAAAGAATAGGGTGTGTCAACTTGTGAAACTTCCCTGACCTGCTCCCGAGTTGCACACTTTGGGGGAGGGAGAAACAGGGTGAAAGGCAAGGCATGAAGAGGGGATCAGTTGGCTTCACCTAGGTAATGCTGACACGGTGCTCCTAATAAAAGACTGGATTTGGCTTGAGAGTCTTCATTGGTCTGAACCCTGACATGGGGCAGACTTGGAGATTTTCTCAAAACAGGCTCCACCAAATGAAATGGGCTACAACTTCACACACACACACCACCCAAGGTAGGAAACGATGGGAGCTATGCAGCATCACAACATAAGGGCTGACTTAAGGGAAGTAGTTATTCTTGGCCATAATGTCCTCCCAAAGCAATCCATTCAACAGCAAAAAACATTATAGTTTCAGCCATGGATTTCAGCTAATCCTCTTTCTTAGACCTTTTGTTTTAGCTTATGTTATTGTTTTGCAGGCAACACTGGTTCAAAAATGAACCCTTACTTTGTTTCTCAGCTATCTCCCTAATCACTGAGCCACAATGTAGATATACAGTTAAAAAGTGACAATAAATGGACATAGGGAGCACGGTTGAGGAAAAACCAGCAGCATGATTTAGATTTACAGATCTACATCAACTCTAACGGTATGGTAGGCTAGCTCTTCTCCCATATCTCGAGGAGGCTTTTATGCGGAGTGTAAAAACCAATATAAAACTAATAACAATGAAGGAGGATAAGAGAGAGAGAGAGAGAAAAAGAAAGACAAAAGACTGAAGTGCAGAAAGAAAGAATAGAAAGAAAAAGCTTTTGATTTTCTTTGTGGCAAATATATTATAAGTTATCTTTAGTTCTATAATTACAAAACAAAGCTCAAGCTTTTCTATTATCCAGGTTTTTCTTTTCAATCTTCAAAACCACAAATCATAAGTGCATTTTTTTTCATTTTATGGGAAAAAAATCTATTTTTTAATCTAATCAAATAAGTTAATTTAGCTATCTCTGCAAGCTCCATCGTCTTCACGAACAATTTCTCCACTGAAGGTATTGTTGAGCTTTTCCACTTTTGAGCGTATAATGATCTCACTGCACTTGTCATATATAAAAACAAGTTCTGTGACTTTTTTTAAGTTGCTAACACATTTGTCTCAAAAGGATATCTGTGGTTTCAATTGTACTTATCTAAAATATTCTGAATTTGTATGTATTTGTATCTGATTTTTAAAGCATTTTTATATGTCCAGCAGGGATGATAAAATGTCTCTTCATGTTGTTCACATTTCTAGCATCTTAGGGAAGCTTTCTGAACTTAAAGATGGCTGTAATTTCCCTCGCTGTGTCTTTTACTTCTCTCTGTTCCCTTCTATCTGTCTTTTACTAATATGTGCATTCATATTCACATATGCCTTCTCATCGTACTATCTCAACTGAAATCTTCTGCTATCTCTCAACCATTATCTTATCCTGGAGGGAAAAAAGTATAGACCATTACCTAGTAATATGATTATGAATTTTACATGTTACTATTTGCAATTATATATGTTACGTTTTTGAGCTGATCAATAAACACAAATATATATATATATGCTGACATAGCTGGCTTCGGGGATTTTCCCGTGTATAAGGCATAGAAAAGTTGTTGCAACGTTTTGACAAGATCTCACTTGTCATCATCAGGCAGGCTTGTGTCTGTGAGTGTGACAGCGGAGGCATCACCCCTCTTTAAATCTTGGTGGGGGGGTGGAGTGATGACTATTGTTGTGAGTGGGTTGATTGGCTGTGCAGTTGCATCATGACTGGTAGATTGATGCTGATTGGTCTCATTTGTATGTTTCTCCTTGTTTTGAATTTCAACGGCTTGGCTGGAGGGTGGGGCTCGTCTGCTGGTCAATGCTGGCTTCCAGATATCTGGTAGGTGGGAGGTATCATCACATCTGTTCATGCTGCTAGATTGTTTCTCTATTTCAATGGCTTCTCTGATTATTCTCCTGTTGAGCTGTTCCGTCTTGGAGATCATTTTAGTTCCTTGAAAGTCAATGTCATGTCCTGTAGTTTTGAAATGTTGATAGAGAGATGAGGTATTAAGATGATTTTTTAAAGCATTTTTATGTTCACCAATACGTGCACTAATCCTTCTGTTGGTTTGTCCTATGTAAGTGGCAGGGCAGCTTTTACATGGAATTTTGTAGACTCCTTGGTTTTCTAGCTGGATCTTGTCTTTTGGGTTCCTTAGGATATTGGTTATTTTTTGGTCGGTGTTGAAGGCTGTCTTGATGTTGTGCTTGTGGATAATTTTGCTGATTTTGTCTGTGGTACCTTTAATGTATGGGATGAGGGCAATGCCATTTTCCTGTTCTTTGTCTTGGTTCCTGGGGGGTGTTTCTTGTTGGATTAGTTTGGTGGTTGTTTTTCTTCGGAATCCATTGGATATTAATGTATTTGTGAGGAAGTGTATTTCGGTTTTCAGATGGTCTTTGTCAGCTAGGCGTTTGGTTCTGTGTATGAGGGTTTTGGCTACAGAGTTTATCTGTGCAGGGTGGTGATGGGATTGTGCATTTAGGTAGCGGTTGGTGTGTGTTTTTTTCCGGTAGATGGTGTGTCCTAGGGAGCCATTAGGTTTTTTGTAGATTAGGACGTCTAGAAAAGGGAATTGGTTGTTGGCTTCTATTTCCATGGTGAATTGTATTTTGGGGTGTAGGGAGTTGAGGTGTGTGAGGAAGTTGTCCAGTTTTTCTTTCCCATGTGGCCAAATTACAAAAGTGTCATCTACATATCTGAGCCAGATTTTGGGTTTGTGTTCAGATTTGTCTAGGGCGTTGGTTTCAAAGTGTTCCATATATAAGTTTGCGATGACCGGTGAGAGGGGTGATCCCATGGGTGCTCCTTCTATCTGTTTGTATCTTTGGTTATTGTGAATGAAGTATGTGTTGGTTAGACAGTGGTTGGTCAGATCCAGGATGTGCTTGGGGGGGTTGTATTTGTTCTGGATGGCTGTCAAGGCTTCTTTTATAGGCACTTGGGTGAAGAGGGATATGACATCAAAACTCACGAGTAGATCGCTGGGCTGTAGATTTTGTTTTTTTATTGTTTCTATGAAGTGGAAAGAATTTTGTACATGTGAGTTGATGGATTCTGCGTAGGATTGTAATTCCTTTGCGAGGAACTTGGCAAGATTCTGTAGAGGTGAGCCTATGGAGCTGACTATGGGTCTGAGTGGTGTTCCTTCTTTGTGTATCTTGGGGAGGCCATAGAGTTTGGGGCATCTGAAAGATTTCTCTCTGGGGATGATTCTTTGCTGGATCTCTTCACTGATGGGAGAGGCTTTTATTTTGGCTTTGGTGGTTTTTTCCACTTCATAGAAACAATAAAAAAACAAAATCTACAGCCCAGCGATCTACTCGTGAGTTTCGATGAAGTCGTGAAGATACTTCCAATTCTACGCGGGAGAAAACCTGAACAACCAAAGACCTGCATACAAACACCCGCGAAAACCTCCAAACACACACACACACACACACACACACACACACACATATATAAATGTTAGTTTTTATGAGCTGATCAATAAATTTAAATTTGAGAGACCAAGATAGATCTATTTCGAGCTTATTAGCTCTCATCAGTTGGCCACACCCCACTGGGATTCGAACCGGGGCTGTAATGAATCCAAGGCAGAAGCCTAGCACTCCAGCCTAATCGGTTCTACCCTGTTTCATCAGCTAATCCAGGAGTATAGATAATTGTTTCCACAACTTCCTGTAAGGGCCCCAATTAAGAGGGGAAGCACACTGCACACGTTTTTGAGCTGATCAATATTTATTGGTCAGTTCAAAAACGTAACACACACACACACACACACACACACACATGTTAGTTTTATGAGCTGATCAATAAATTAAATTAGAGAGAGACCAGGATTTTTAATTTAATTTATTGATCAGCTCATAAAACTAACACACATATCTAAAAAAATTAACACAACATAATTCTTGGTTCTCTGTCTAGATGGTCTCTGGTCTCTATCTATCTATACACACACACACATCCCGTGTTTCCCTGAAAATATGACATGGCCTAAACTATGGGTGGGCAACAATATTACCCCCCCAAAAAATAAGCCCCCTGGAGAATTCCACCCCCACTTGACCTCCCCTCCCACCACAATTGTCTTCTTCAAAGGCCCCGCCCCTTCCTTGGCCGGGATCCAATTCATTAATCGGAGAGGGATATTTAAGGTCTCACCAAAAAAGACACCCTAGCTACCAAAGAGAGCGGCTCTCAGCTCGGCTGGTGTTGCTAAGCTGATGGTGGCTTCTCTCACCCTGCAGCTTCACTGCCTCCACTTAGCAAGGGAGGGTGTGAGAGAGACACCGGCCTGGACTGGTGGGGTTGGTTGTTCGGTCTTCCTTCATTACAACCCAGACAAGAGAAGGCGGGGCGGCCACACAGGCGTGGAGCCAGGCAGCTCACAGTGACTGCAGCAGCATCGGAGGTGGGAGCGGTAGCGGTAGCGGCAGCGGCAAGCTCAGTCAGGGCTCTGAGTGGCAGGAGCCCCCATTTCCTAAGGCCCATAGCAACCTCAAGGCAGACTTCGCAGCCATGCCCATGGACTTAGTGCACTCACCGTGTTCTCCGGATAAAATCAGCAAAATTCTCCACAAGCACAATATCAAGACATCCTGTAACACTGACCAAAAAATAGCCAACATCTTAAGAAACCCCAAAGACAAGATCCAGCTGGAAATCCAAGGAGTCTATGAAATACCATGCAAAATCTGCCCTGCAACATACATAGGACAAACGAATAGGAGAATAAATGCATGCATCGCAGAACACAAGAATGCAGTAAGAAAAAAACTTCCTCCCTCTACCAGAACCTTAAAGCTACAGGACATGAAATTGATTTTGAAGGAACCAAATTAATCTCCAAAACTGAACAGTTCAACAAGAGAATAATTATGGAAGCCATCGAAATAGAGAAACACCCCCACAACATGAACAAACGTGATGACCAGACATCTGGAAACCAGCACTAACCAACAAACGAGGCCCACCCACCACCCAGGCAATACAAAAGAATAACAGCCAGCACCAATCAGCACCAATCTACCAATCATGATACAATTACACAGCCAATCAACCCACTCACAGCAACAAAGCCAGCACTCCCCAAGATTTATAGAAAGACAGCAGCTCCGAAGCTGAAAATGCTAGCCTGAGGATGGCGAGTGAGACCTCGATGAAACGTTGCCAAGACAAACTCAATCTTACATGGGAAAAGACCCGAATACAAGACCAGCATATATATGCATACATACATACAGACACATAGACATGTAGACATATTTACATAGCAGGGATCCTACCAATTCCAAGAACTAGAACAAGAAAGTACTGCACCAAGGTAATACTGTGTGATCCATCCTATAAATTAATCTGCTGATATTTTATCTTTTTTTCAGAATTAAACTCACCTGGAGAATCATGTATCTGAGGTATCATAATGCCCCTAGAATGTTATATAAATTGCACCTCTTTTTCCCCCCAAACAGATTTCTTATACCTTATTAAATTTGTTTGCATTTTTCCTCCTATGAAAACCTGTTTCTAACAACAAATCAAGATTCAACTTAATTTTAAGACAAATAAATAATGGAAGGTTCATGATTGCCTTTTTGCAAGACGCCCGCTCACCTGTTCAAAAGCTGAACATTTAGCATTCATGTGACTAAATGAACAGAATAGGAATGGTACAGATCTTTCCATGTCATCCATCTTCTCTTTTCATAAACATGTAAGATATCCGAGTGTATTGCTGAAGTCTTCGTTTTTGCTGAAAAGCATCAACTGTCTTATCTCCATTAAAAAAAAAAAATCAGGTAGCAGATGAGTGGAAAGACTTTTGCCTTAACCCACAAGTCCTGCTGTTTGCCAGAATAGATCATTCTGAGTGGGTGGACAGTTGGACTTGGAATAAGGCAGCATCTTCTGTTGTGGAGAGGGATTACCTTCAGTCAGACAGCATATAAACTTCGCAAGCTGAAGGTCCCAGCTTCAGTCACTGTCATTTCCAGGTAAGTGCTCTGAAACCCTGGAGAGCTGGATCACTCAGATGGATCAATGAATGCTCTGACTCAGGATAAGGCAGCGTCAAGTAACACATCTTTTTTGTGAAAGTTGAGTTACACAGCTCTTAACAGTGGCATCAACTTGTCAAAAAAAGCAAAAGCAAAACATCCTGATATAAATGTGGCATATAGGAGGCATTACCTGTAAACCAATAACTCATCCATACATTGGTCTTTCCTTCCAGTTTTTCAAAATATGTCTTTGTACTTTACTTTCTGTTCATGAAATCAGGAAAAGGATTCCATGTGTTAGAAAAATCCTTAGATTTTGCCTGTTTGCCTAATAATTGAACTTCTTTGGTTTGTCTTTCTATCAAGGTTTTTCTCTAATTCTGCAGAGATATTTGTTATTTAGCTCCAAGGTTGTTTTTTTTACTCTTTGCCAGTTTATGGCTTCTTAAAAGAAAGTGATTTGTGTTCTGTCCTTCATATATGGATAGGAATCCTAATGTTGAGATTTAGTTAGTGAATGATTTTGTTAGTTTGTTGAATTCATTAAATACTATTGATTAGAATGTGGTTACAGCTTTGAGATAAAAGTAAGCATATACAAGTATTATTTTACCTTCCAAATCACTCAGGTTTTAAATGAAGTATATCAAGGGTCTCCAACCCCCACGATGCAGTCCACTATTTGGAACTAGGCCACGCAAGCAGTGAAGCAGTGTGCATGCACACACATGTGTAACTCCCCTTGTGTGAGCAGCAGGCTGGCGTGTGTGTGTGCACACTGGCTCATCACTTGCACAAGTCAAGTTGCGCAAGGGCATATGTGTGTAAGCTCACTGTTTGCATAGCTCAGTTCTCCTCTCTCCCCACACCTGGGCCATCAAGCTGCAAAGGTTGGAGATTGCTGATGTATATAGCTAATATTATTAAGTAGTAGCTACATATTTATTCTAATATGTCTCTATATTCATTTGTGTGCTTATGGACCTGTGTGCTTGTGTTTGCAGAAATTGGTTTTAATGGTTTTATTTTATTTTCCTCTACTGTACTTGTGTACAGTATTTTGCATGAGTGTGTCATGCATGTGTGTCACCCATTATTGAAACGATTTTCCTTTATTTTAATTCTAACAGGAGCTAATGGCTTTCATGCCTTCCCCCATCCCTTAATTCTGATGTTTTGGATCCCATGATTTCCCCCCCACCCCGCGCCCTTTGTGAGTGGGTATAAAATTGTACAATTGAATCTTAGATTATGTATGAGAATTATTAGCACAATAGTTGTTAAGGTCAATATAGGATGTGAAAGCTGGTGAATCTATTTATTTATTTATTTTTGAATAAAAGTTTTTATTGATTTTACAATTTTATAATATTAGGGAAGGGTAATTAGGGTTTATATTATACATTTTAGAGCTTCCATACCAGAGATGGTGACTGCAATCGGGTCCTCATATAATATCATGTTAAACGACTAGTGTTAGGAGATATATACATTTGGCACATTTTTAAGATTCATACATTCAATCTTTAGTTTTACATTTTCATCCATTTCAAGAATTACAATAGTTCAAAATTAATTATTTTTGAGATCTGAGCCTTTTTGCTATCGCACCTTCTTTCTCCCTCCCCTCAGAGGGCGGGGCCGTGGCTCCTCCTGTCCCTTCTTCTTCATCGCCCAGGATTGAGGAATGTTTTTAAGAAAGGCCTCAGCCTCTGCAATTGTTTTAATTCTAATTCTTCCTCCCTCCCAGAATACCAACATTCCTTCAGGCATTAACCATTTAAACTAGATCCCGTTTTTATATAATTTTTTAGACAAGAAGGAAAATTTCCTTCTTGCTTCTCTAATCTTTTTTGGGATCTGCTTTAATATGGCAATATCTTTTTGTTCATATTTCAATGGACCCTCCCATTGTGCCCTTAATATCTCCTCCCGTGTGTACCTTCTTAAAAATTTAATATGAATCTCTCTGGGAACTTCATTTATTCTAGCATATGCTGAATTAATTCTATAAATTAAATCTATTTCCACCCAAAGATATTCTTTAGTTTTTTTGATATAATCTGCTAAAATTCCACTCATTAAATCTCTTAAATCTTCACCTTCCCTTTCAGGAACATTCTAAAACCTAAGGAAGAAAGACATTCTTTCAAATTCAAATTTAGACATTTGCCCAGAAAATTCTGACGTTTCTTTCTGCAATTCTTTTAACTCGTCCCTCATCTCGGCTGCCCCCTTCTTCAACTCTCCAATTTCCTGTTGGTTAATTGTTATAGTTTTTTGTGACTCCCGCAGTTCATCTCTTAAATCTGAAAAATCTTTCGTCAAGCCTATCCGCAATTCTTGTATTTCTCTCATTATGTCCTCAAGTGTTAGTCCTTTGTCTTTGTCTTTGTCTCCTCCTGTTGCCCCTTTCTGTAACATGGTAGAAATTTTAGCTTGTTGTGAAGTCAGGGTGGTTCTAGATGAAATTTGAGCTAGAAGAGATTTTCCCGTCTGAGATTTTTTTTTTATGAGGCATTTGTGATTTTCAGTTCGTAGGATAAAAATGGCGTTGAGGAGTGGGCAGTCTATGAGGTTCAAGATATCAGGAACACATTAAGTCAGAGTCCAATTTTCAATTTTTTAAGTTTTATCAAATCCAGAGGGATAATTTTTCTATAAATCCACAATAAGAAGATCCACGTATTGGGAAGTACACCAAGGGCTTCTTGAGAATACCGAAGAAATATATTTTCCTTTAAATTCCAAGTAGCTGAAGGGATGTTACATAACTCAATAAAAGTTTATCATCCGGAACAAAGAAATCACTATATTGTCGCCTCTCCTCCAGGAGTGCGAAGAAAGTGAAAGCAAAGTAAAAGTTTCCGCTGTTTAAACAAGCCGCAGATATAGTGTTACCAATTGTAATTCCAGCATTGAAACAAAGTTTCTTTAGTTGGTATGAGAACGGATGATGTTAATCTTTCTCTCTCCTTGATTCAGAGACCATTTTAAACAGCCGCTTTTACGAGAGGGGGTTTTCATAATTGAAACTCCCCCCTCTGGTGAATCTGTTTATGTTTATGTTTATTCAATTTCTATACCGCTCCTATCTCCCCAATCGGACTCAGGGCGGTGCACAGGAAGTTAAAAATGACACAAGCAAACAACAATAAATACAGTCACAACATTAAAAAGTAATTAAATTAAGTGATCTGTGCTAAAATATTTGCGCTAATAAAATTTTAAATCCATTGCCTAATCTATTAAAATTATATCAAAAGCTAGGCTCTAAGCTAGGCCAGCTTGATGAAAAAAGTGCGTCTTGAGTGATCGGCGGAAGAGGCAAAGGTCCGTGCTGGTATGAAGTTCGGGGGGTAAGTCGCTCCAGAGGGCTGGACCTGCCACAGAGAAGGCCCTTCCCCTGGGCGATCTGTAGTTTTCCATGGAGTTGTTCATTGAATTCAATCCCAATCATATATGACGGTGGTTTCCCACCTTTGAGGCTTTGTGGCCTGACTGTGGAGGGAAGAGGGGAACTGAGCTGCATGTGTGAAGGGCTGGTGGGCCAGTGTGCGCACACAGCTCAACTTGCACATGTGGCAGACCAGTGCTCACACACATGCACATGCAGCTTGACTTGCACAGGTTAAGCTGCGTTCCTATGTGCATGCATGCCAGCCCTCTGCTTACACCACCTGGTTCCAAATAGGCCACAGACTGATAGTAGATCGCGGTCCAGGAGTTGGGGACTCTTCATATATAGTTTTTTGTATATATTCAGCATGATCATAAATACAGTGCAGTTGGTTTCTGCAACAATTAGAAAATAAGACTTATTTTATAATTTATTTCACGATCTTGGTGCTCAATTGGAAGGCACCATTTATTCATGTCTTGTAAGATGGTGACTTTGCATCTCATTATTATTATCCATCTTTAAACTATTATTGAATTGGCACTGTTCTAGATTTTCTTACAAAGCAAAGTGAAAGTTCTCATTTGCTGACCTGAGCTGGGAGCTTCCAAGCCCAGGACTTCAGAAACCTTCCTTGTTTCTTTCCTTCTGAATCCAGCCTTGGGTAAAAGCAAAATTTACAGTGGAAAAGAGATCTGTTCGTTTATGATTTTTATTCTCATACATTTACCTGACAGCACAGCTAGTATGAGGGTTCAATGGGAATGTGGAGACCCAGATTCAGGTCCATTTTAAGACATTGAAGCCTTTTTACTTTGGGTCAGTTCAATGTACCTCAAAGTTGGTTGGGGTGAAGAAAATAGCAGGGAGGGAGTGTTACATGTGTCTCCTTAAAGTCCTGGGAGGTGGGTAGGCAGAATATAAGTCTAACCAAACAAATAGCAAAACAAATCTAAAAATATATATACAATGCTAGAGAATATCCCAACAGTTAAAATTGAGCAAGTGGACACTGGGATCATAAAAAGTTCAGAACTAGGCAAGTAATCCTGCAGGTAGGAATTTTGGAGTAGAGATTGGATCCCAGTCAAGCTGAAAAGGGTCCCAAAATGCAACTCACCACATTCTGAGAGATGAAATAATGCCAATTATTCTCTTCCACAGTAGATTGCTCCAATCCAAACATAAAGTCTAGAAACTAAAATTGCCTAATACTTTCTTCTGCCAGCAAGTTCCCTGGAGAGTGTTGTATAATTGGGGCATTACAACAAAGAATAACTTTTCCTCAATCACCAGCTCTCTAACCTCAGAAGGTGAGTCATCCAGAGAATGGCCTTGCAGAACAATCCAAAACAGGAAGATACAACTTTCACTAGTTCAAGGGTTCTGAACAAGTCTGGTGTAGTAAGTTGAGGGCAACAGGCCAAGACCCACTTGGGGAGAAGCTGGAAAGATAAAAAGATGAAATGGGTCATTGATTAATCCTCCTCTTTAATCACTTTCCAAAACTCAAGAAATATATAATTGGAGTCTGAATATCGGCCCATTACTAAGGAGAAGGTCTGGAGATTATGTAAAGGATACTGGAAGCCACATGTTGCTATGAGATGTGTATTTTTTTCCATCTCTGGTGTCAGAGTTGAGCAGGAGACTGTGGAATAGGCAGTCCTCCAGATACGAATGGATATAAGAGCAATTTCAATTTGGTTCTTCTCAAGAAGTTCAATCTCACCATTATCGAAGAAAGAGAAATTGCATCCAGCTTGCTGGGCTTGAGTTTCATGCTTTTTGGCAATCATCCAATCAGTCTCTGATTAACGTAATATACAATATTCCCCCTTCCAATTGAATTCGAGAAGGGTGGTATCAGAATTTTCACAACATCCTTCTCTGGATGTCTGGATCATTCAGTTGCATTATGTCAATGTTAAGGGGAGGGGGAAGAATTGTGCCAAACCTCCCAACAAAAAAATCATCCCTTTCTGTTAGAGGTGTGTGTGTGTGTGTGTGTGTGTGTGTGTGTGTGTGTGTGTGTGTGTGTGTGTACTTTCTCCCTCCCCAATCAAGTGCCAGACCCAGGCACCAGACTTGGATTAGCTGCACAGCAACCCAGACTAGACAGGCTCACAAATTGGATTAGTTTTAGAGTCCCTGTTTTGTTCAGTATTAAATGCTCCAAGTTTCAACGTGGAATATTGCCAAATCATTTTCCTGCCGATTTCCAGCTCTGCTGAATAGGTTTGCAAATTTCCTATTTTACATGTTGTCCAACTCAGCGACTCTCCCTCTGTGGTTTGTAAAGCAACCAAATGGCTCTGTCCTTCATTTTGCAAGTTGCATCCAGTTCCAGTGATTGCACCAAAAGTCGCTGAGCACAAATAGGAATCTTCTCTGCCTAGGTGACTTTTTTCGCTCTTGTCTTATGCTTGGTCTAGTACTTTCTTTTATGTGTCTCTAAAGAGAAAGAGGGTCAGTTCTAATTTTAGAGATTGCTTTGTGGATTAGACAGAGAATGGTTTCCTTATTTAGAAGCCTGTGGTACAGACAGATATTAACAAATACCATAAGCTATTTGGCTGAAGCCAAATTCTTTAGAGAAACCCTACTGATTTGGCCATGCAGAGATAGAATCATGAGTTAGCCATTACTCACAAAGAATGTAGCGTCTCTGTGTTTGTGTGTGTGTATGAGAGGAATTTTTGGTGGCTTTTTTAAAAGTAGAGTGATAAGTAAAAGAACAATGAATCTTAGGAATACAGAGCTGTATGTGGTGTGCAGACACTTCAATGTTATAAAACATGTATTGTGATTCTTCATGTTCTTTTTATGGCTTGCCATAACTATTTTAACACTTTTTTCCAATTGTTATTTTAACAATTTTTCAATTGTTCTTTCTTGTCATATGAAATACTTTGAGAGTAGAGGGTTGTGTCCCCTCTACCGTGTCCCCTGTGTCTCCAAAACCATGGAGCATGGTACACAGAGACCCTTATCAAATTATAATTTTTGATCAGATGGAAGAGGGAAATTATTCAGAATCTATTTATTTGCTACTAGCCGTTCCCGGCCATGCGTTGCTGTGGCCCAATCTGGTTAAATGCCAACCAATCTCTGTGTAGATCTACACCTTCACACACAAACACGTACACACAAACACCGTATAACCCCCAACCTACCTACCTACTGTATTTCTCCCTCTCTCCCTCTACCTACCTACCTACTGCATTTCTCCCTCCCTCTCTCCCTCTACCTACCTACGTACTGTATTTTTCCCTCTCCCTCTCTATCCTTCTCCTTCCCTCCCTCCCTACCTACTGTATTTCTCTCTCTCTCTATCCCTCTACCTACCTACCTGCCTGCCTACCTACTGTATTTCTCCCTCTCCCTCTCTATCCCTCCCCCTCCCTATCTACCTACCTACTGTATTTCTCCCTCTCCCTCTTTATCCCTCCCCCTCCCTATCTACCAACCTACTGTATTTCTCCCTCTCTCTCTATGCCTTTGCCTCCCTCCCTCCCTACTCTATTTCTCCCTCTCTCCCTCTATCTACCTACCTACCTACCTACTGTATTTCTCCCTCTCCCTCTCTATCTCTCTCCCTCCCTATCTACCTACCTACTGTATTTCTCCCTCTCCTCTCTATCCCTCTCCCTACGTATCTACCTACCTACTGTATTTCTCCCTCTCCCTCTCTATTCCTCTCCCTCCCTCCCTACCGTATTTCTCCCTCTCCCTCTCTATCCCTCCCCCTCCCTATCTACCTACCTACTGTATTTCTCCCTCTCCCTCTTTATCCCTCCCCCTCCCTATCTACCAACCTACTGTATTTCTCCCTCTCTCTCTATGCCTTTGCCTCCCTCCCTCCCTACTCTATTTCTCCCTCTCTCCCTCTATCTACCTACCTACCTACCTACTGTATTTCTCCCTCTCCCTCTCTATCTCTCTCCCTCCCTATCTACCTACCTACTGTATTTCTCCCTCTCCTCTCTATCCCTCTCCCTACCTATCTACCTACCTACTGTATTTCTCCCTCTCCCTCTCTATTCCTCTCCCTCCCTCCCTACCGTATTTCTCCCTCTCCCTCTCTATCCCTCTCCCTCCCTATCTACCTACCTACTGTATTTCTCCCTCTCTCTATTCCCCTACCTACCTACCTACCTACCTACCTACCTACCGTATTTCACCCTCAGGGTATTTTATGTCATAAAGGATGACATAATACCTGTGGCCCACTGCTCTCTCTGTATCCATCTATGTACCTTTTTACAATTTTTTACATTTCTGTTGCGTGTATTCTACACTATCTATATATCATTGGTGCTGTATTTCAAAGGACCGTTGTATGAAAGTTTAGAAGCGATCAGTGCAGTACTTTCGGAGATTAGCGGTTTTGAACAAACTCTTGTTACATTTTTATTTATATAGATTGCTGCATGGCTGCCCATCTTACACAAAGTGACTCTGGATGGCATATGAAGAAATGGGAAATTGAGACATTCTATAAAACCAGTTAGAAACAATGAACATAAATAAAGCAAGATCACAAGAGAAAAGATTTTACATATAATATAACCAGCATGTGAGCTCCCAATTATCAGTGGTTCTTCAGGCTTGCTAGAAAAGGCAAGTTTTAAGGGCTTTCAGGAAGGTCATGAGGACTGGGGATAACTGGGGAGGGATGATGTTGTGGGGGAGTGCTGGTGTTGTGGGTCCCATCGGATGGAATTCCATAACAGATGGAATTTGCAACATGCCTGACCTGATAGGACAGGTAGATGCAATTGGGGAGAATCAATCCCTCAAATAACCTGACCCCATGCCATGTAGGGTTTTAAGGTTCAAAACCAGTGCCTTAAATTAGGCCTGGAAGCAAACTGGCAAACAATGCAATCCACAGTTTAGAGCTGAATATCTGTCCATCTAGGGACACACATAACTCTCTATGCTGACATATTTTGCATCGTTTGCTTTCTGACTAATCTTCAAATATATTCTTCAAGGCAGTGGTGGGATTCAAATAATTTAATAACTGGCTCTCTGCCCTAATCAGAGGTGGGTTACTAATTTTTTTACTACTAGTTCGGGTGCACTCATGCATGCACACATGACACTTCTGCGCATGTGCAAAAGCATCAGGGTGGGTGGGCGGCGCCTCCTGCCACCGCTACTACCAGTTCGCCGGATCTGGGCTGAAGAGGCAGCAATCCACCTCTGGTCTTAATGATTTTTTCCAACAACCAGTTCACCAAACTGCTCAGAAAATTAACTCCCGAAGTGGTGCGAACTGGCTGAATCCCACCACTGCTTCAAGGGCAGTCCCATGTAGATCACATTACAATATTCAATCTTATGCAATATTGGAGATGAGCAAGACATGAGTAACTCTGACAAGAGGCTCGTGATCCAGACAAAGCCAGGGTTCAAAGCCTGAATAGCCTCCAAGCACCAAAATAAGACGTCCAGAGCATCATTTAATTTCACCAGAGGAGAGAGAGAGATAATTTAGTATCATCAGCATACTGTTGATACCTCACCTCAGGGTGATGGATGGTCTTCCGCAGTGGTGTCATGTAGATGATAAACAGGAGTGGAAAGAACCCTGAACCCTGCAGCACATCCCATAGTCGGCCTGAGGGCAGGATCTTTCCTCTCAATCAACTAGTACCAGCCCCTTATAAACAAAGATAACCAGAATAATAATGTAATGTTATTACATTAATACATAATTTATCTAATCCCTGGAACTAATCCAGAAGCTGCAGAGAGGTTAGGTAGAGCCAAAATGCATGCATCATCTCCATCCTGCTCCTACCAGAGATGATCCAAAAGTATGACCAAGGTCATTTCTTTCCCACATCCAGGCCTGAAACTTCATTGAAAGGGGTCCAGATAAGCAGCTTCTTCCAGGGTCTGGTGAAACTGCTGCACAATCACCTTTTCCACATCCTTCTTTAAAAAAAAGGGAGGATGAGCATTGGGCAAACATTGTCCAATATGGTGGGATCCCGTGAGGACCTCTTGAATGGGGGTAAGCCAATGCCTCTTTAAGAGGTGGAAGAACAACCTGCTCTCTCAAGGATGAATTAAATATCATTAGAATCAAGAGCAACAACAACAGCCTACCCCCACCCTGCCTCATCTTCCTCTGTTTCATTACATTTCATTATAAATTGTGAAGCTAATTCTCACACAATGCCCAAAGGATAGCCCATGTAATCCATTACATACTATCAGTAGGAAGGAAAAGGTTACAAAAGAATTACACACACACACACATCTATGTATATATACATAGACATATATACACATACACACACATATATATAGAGAGAAAAAGAATAAGACTGTTCTTCAACATGGCTCAAATTCTTTAGTTATGATTCCCTAATTTCTTCCAAAAATATTACTTATCAAAAGAGCTTGGATTTCTAGTGAATCTGCCTAAGTGATTCAGTCCCATCTGTTGGGTGAAGCTTGCCATAAATAAAGCAAAATTAGTTATAATTTTGGACCTGGCCCTATCCACTGTTTTTTTAGAGTGCAGCCCTAGCGTGACATTGAAAGGCAGACTGATAAAAAAAAATTAAGCATTTTATATAATTGAATAAGGCTGCTGAGAGGTAAATGAGAAACAAAATGAAAATGGATACCATGTTAGATTAAAGTAGGTGGTAAATTAATATGACTGTTTCCAGTCCTTAATTTATTAATAATTATGTATTCCAATTCATATAGTTATTAATGAATTATTTAGTAACTTACTTAACAGAATCTATCTTAACAGAAACCAAAAGAAGCATAGATCTATTTCATGTATATATGTATGTATATATTTATGGAATCTAAAACTATGGTTGACAGCCTTTATTTCACATAAGTGAAATAAAAGGATTTTCTCAAGGTTCAGCTGTAGGCTGAAAATAATGTTCAAGACCTGGTAGATATCTGAGTGACAGGCTTATTATAACTTTATGATTCTTGACGAAGGTATCTTGTCTTTTTATGTATACTGAGAGCATATACACCAAAGACAAATTCCTTATGTGTCCAATCAGACTTGGCCAATGAATTCTATTCTATTCTATTCTATTCTATTCTATTCTATTCTATTCTATTCTATTCTATTCTATTCTATGGTGATCAGAAGTGGATTTTTAATGGAGAGGCATTGGACATTTTCATTCTGGAAAAGGTGATTAGCAATATTCTGTTTTTTAAAACAGTGGTACTTGGGGCTTCCTATGAGAGTCACGATGAATTTTCCTTTATTAATCAGCTCATGCCTACCTAGTCCAACAAATCAGTGTGGTTTCTTTCCATTTGCTTTCAGATTTTAAAATAGCAAGATAGGAATGCTGTTTTTATTATAAAATCTCTAGCAGAACTCACGCCCTTATAGAACATTAGTAAAACTAATATAGTATATTTTATGTCTGGGAAATAGAAGGAAATCTTCAGATATTTCCCTGATATATGGAAAAGATAGCAATGACAACCTAGAAGCTTCCAATTAACACTAAAGTATCCTGGATACCAGAAAGAGCTAGGTGATATCACACTACAGGACATGTTAAATACAATATGTTCATAGGTTAAATTGTGGAGAAAGACTTTAAGCTGAAAACATTTTATTAAATAATGTAATAAGTATTTTAATAATGTCGGGTTTCTTGTTGGCTTTCTGCTTTTTTTTTTTTTTTTGCAATAGTTAACATTTCCTAACAAAGTTTGACATTTATTTTATTATTTATTTATTTATTTATTACATTTATATGCTACCCATCTCACTGTTACAGTGATTGCCTAGAAGCCCATGCATCTATTGATCCTTTTCAAACTTCCTCAAAATCATTCACTTTTTTAAAAGATATCTAGCTTTGTTTGCATTATTCTCTTCTTCATGAGAGAGAGAGAGAGAGAGAGAGAGAGAGAGAGAGAGAGAGAGAGAGAGAGAGAGAGAGAGAGAGAGAGAGAGAGAGATAGCACATGCACCAGGATGCAGTGTGTAGTTCAGAGAATAATCTCCTTCCGGATTACTACTTGGGAAGGAAAACAGCTGAGGTGTGACAATCACGCCATGCGACTCAGCTGAGAAGATAAAGGTAGGTAAAGCACAGGGGCAGATGGGCAGGCCCACTTGATCGTGGGAGGGAACTGGTTCACTCCTAGGTGATCATAGGAGCTACCACGTCGGGTGAACCAGTCCGAACCAGTAGAATCCCACCCCTGGTGCAAATTCCTGGAAATAACTGGAGTAATAAAATAGATTTGATATGGAAAACTCAGATGATAGACAGATGATAGTAGTAGCAATAGCATTTAGACATATATACCACTTTGCAGTGCTTTACATCCCTCTCTAAGCAGGTTACAGAGTCAGCATATTGCCCCCGACCATCTGGGTTCACAATTTACATGTACATTTTACTGACCTCAGAAGGATGAAAGGCTGAGTCAACCTTGAGCTTCAAACTGGTGGCAGTCGGCAGTCAGCAAATTTAGCCTGAAATACTGCATTCTAACCACTGCACCACTATGGATGCGGGATGAGAGGGAGGGAGAGACAGACAGACAAGAGATACAGACACAGATGCCCAGATACGAATACGGATACAGATACAGTAGATAGATTAGATAGATTTGGGACTGAAACAATTGCTGAGAAGTGAAGGGCTTGCTAATTCTGTATTAATATACCAGAGGCTTTAATCCAAGTTGTTTTCCTGTTGAATTTTCTTCTGAAACATTCAGGCAGATTACAATGTCTAGTTAGGGGATTTGGCAGATGATGGTAGCAATGGATAGAAATCAGGAAGCCCACTGCTGCCTTTACTTTTCCATAATAAAATGTATCAGCCTGTGGATCTTCCATGTCCCTTTCATCTTGGCCCTGTGCCTTTTCATTGGCAAGCATGCCATCCTTTTACCAAGCTTGAAATGCCAATATCGCTCTGTCACATGGCTGCCATTATCTGTCAACACCAGTATTAATTAAGGATTCCTTAGAAGGAGTCAGGGGGTGGGGTGGGTGAAGAGTGGAAGAAAATCAAATGAAGAAAAGAGAATATAGTAGGAATGTTTTCTAGAAATATTCTCCCCAAGGAACATCACAATCTGTTTTGCTTTCCAGAAAAAGATGTTTTCTTGAAACTGCTTGTGTCAACAGATGAATTTCACAGCTATACTAAGAGTTGCTTTCGATGTATTTGCTTCCCTTATTTAGTTCTGCATGTTCTCAAAGGTCTTAATATATCCTCATAAGAGGAAAATAGAATTTGGCCTAATTTTACAATACCATTTTGAATAATGTAGTTTAGGCTGCAGGCTTCAAATTGAATCCAGTTGAAATCATAATGGATTGAATCTAAATAGACAGGCATGACTTCGCCATTAGTCTATTTCAATATTAATGTTAAATATTAATGTATAAATATACCTGCTGTATGAAGGAATGGCATCACATGTTAACAGTATAAATACGTTGATCTTTTGAAATATCAAGAAAGCTAGTTTAATTATTTTCATGGCACTTTTTAAATTTATCCTGAGGTAAAGCTGTCCATTACCACAGACCAACCTCTGGCTTGATTGTGGTGGGTGGGTTATGTTTTGTTAAAAATAAATCAGTGCTCTTGAAATAAACCTTAAATTCCCAGAAATTGTTAGTTAATTGTAGATCCATTCGGAAACCTGGAAGAGAGTGCCTTTTTTTGTGTGTGAGTTGAAGCGCCATGCCAAATGTCACCATTTCCTCAGAAGAAAAAGTTAAAGAGCACTTCCTTCCCTTAATTTAAATTTATTTAATTTTTTATACCGCGCCTATCTCCCCGAAGGGACTCAGGGCGGTGCACAGGAAGTTAAAAAGTGGAGATACAAACATATAAATAATAAATAGATAAAAATGCGAACAATAAAATCTAATTAAATTAAAGTATCCTGTGCTAAAAACAGCTCCCTAAAAATTATCCACAAATTAAAATCAAATTAAAACAATTTAAGACTCAGTCTGTGAAGGTGTTCTCGAAGGCTAGGCTAGGCCAGCTAGATGGAAGAAATAGGTCTTCAAACATTGGCGGAAGAGGCGGAGGTCCGTAGTTTTCCGGAGTTCAGGGGGTAGGTCATTCCAGAGGGCTGGGCCCGCCACAGAGAAGGCTCTTGCCCTGGGGGTTGCCAACCGATATTGCCCGGCAGGCGGCACCTGGAGAAGTCTCTCTCTATGTGAGCGAATCGGCTGAAGGGATGTATGGGGTAGGAGATGGTCTCGCAAATAACTAGGACCCGTGCCATGGAGCGTTTTAAAGATGGTTATCAACACCTTGAAGCGCACCCGAAAAACCACAGGCAGCCAGTGCAGCTCGCGCAGGAGAGGTGTTACATGGGACAGCCATGAGGCTCCCAAGATCCCCCGCGTGGCCGCATTCTGCACTAGCTGCAATCTTTGGGTGCACCTCAAGGGGAGCCCCATGTAGAGAGCATTGCAGTAGTCTAACTGGGACGTCACGAGTGCCTGCGTGACTGTGCAAAGGGCATCCCGGTCAAGCAAGGGGTGCAACTGGCATACCAGGCGAACCTGGTAAAAAGCCCCCCTGGCCACGGCCATCACATGGTCCTCCATGGATAGCCGGAAGTCCAGGAGGACACCTAAGTTGCGGGCCCTTTCCACGGGGGCTAATAGTTCGCCCCCGATGGCCAGTGATGGCGTCAACTGGTTGTACCGGGATGTCGGGAACCACCGCCACTCGGTCTTGGACGGGTTAAGTCGGAGTTTGTTACTCCCCATCCAGGCCCGTATGGCCTCCAAACACCGGGACATCACTTCAACGGCATCGTTGGGGTGGTTTGGGGTAGATATGTACAGCTGCGTGTCGTCAGCGTACTGGTGGTACTCTACCCCAAAACCACGGATTATCTCACCCAGCGGCGTCATATAGGTGTTGAACAGGAGTGGCGAGAGGACCGACCCCTGAGGTACTCCACACATAAGGGGCCTCGAGGCCGACCTCTGCCACCCTGCCAACACAAATTGTGACCGGCCGGAGAGGTAGGAGGAGAACCACTGCAAAACGGTGCCTCTCACCCCCAACCCCTCCAGTCGGTGCAATAGGATACCATCGACCATGGTATCCTATTGCACCGACTGGAGGGGTTGGGGGTGAGAGGCACCGTTTTGCAGTGGTTCTCCTCCTACCTCCAAGCCGCCAAGAGGTCTAATAGGACCAGGATGGAGGAACAACCCTCATCTCTGGCCCTCCAGAGATCATCTACCAATGCGACCAATGCCGTCTCAGTACTGTGACCGGGCCGGAAGCCGGACTGGCGCAGATCCAGATAATCAATTTCCTCCAGGTGACGGGGGAACTGCTGTGCCACCACACTCTCTACAACCTTCGCCAAAAAGTGAAGGTTGGAGACCGGACGATAATTTATTAACAATGCTGGGTCCAGGAAAGGCTTCTTGAGGAGGGGCCTCACCACCGCCTCTTTCAAGATGGTCGGCAGGGACCCCTCCCATAAGGAAGCATTCACAATCACCTGGAACCAGCCTCGTGTAACCTCCCAGGATGCCAGTACAAGCTAGGAGGGACACGGGTCCAATAAACATGTGGTGGCCTTCAGTCGTCTCCACAACCTGTCCATATCATCGGGAGTAACAAAGTCAAACTCCTCCCATAATACTGTCTCAAGACCTGCCTCGGGTAGTCCCCTAGCCTACTTTCCATGGGGGTCAACTCGTTCCAGATCTGAGCGATTTTATCCTGCAGATACTCTCCAAATTCCTCTGCTCTGCCCTGCAGAGGGGCTTCCCACGGCCTCTGTTGCAGGAGGGAGTGGGTCACCCCAAACAGGGCGGCAGGGCAGTTATCTGTGGATGCGATAAGAGCGGCACAATAATTATGTTTGGCCACTCTTATCGCCACGAGGTATGTCCTCAAATGGGATCTTACCTGTGTTCGGTCAGATTCGGACGGAGTGGATCTCCACTTGCTCTCTAGGCATCTCTTGCGGCGTTTCATCACCCTCAGCTCCTCAGAGAACCAAGGGGCCCAGGTGGATCGACGTGACTCGGTCCAAAGGCCCCGTGGCCGCACTATACCATGCGGCCACTAGGTCTTCAGTCGAGTCGTGGGTCAATGTCACAGGTAGTGGCCCAAGCTCCGTCTGCAACCTCTCTGGGTCCATCAGGTGCCTGGGGCGGAACCATCTTGGAATCTCTGGCTCCGCCTCCCCATGGTGGGGTGTAGCAGTTTGGGAAGTCGAGCCGGAGGAGAGAGTGATCAGACCATGACAGGGGTACAGTAACTAAATCCCCTACTCCTAGCTCACTCATCCATTGGCCAGAGACAAAAACTAAATCCGGTGTCCTTAGCAGAAGTTTAGTCTGTATATGTAAAAGGAATGGAGGGAAATACAGGCAGCCTCCTCACCATACCATAAACTCTCCCACCCTCTAGTCCCAGAGTATCTTTCTTCATGTCTCCTCTCTCCCACAAGGTTTGAACTCAAGCAACCAGCAGCTGGAACTGAACCCAATCTTGTACTCAGCATATAGAACTGTTGTTGAGGAGAATGAAGAAGGTGTTTATATGACACATTCTGGGGAAAGGAAATATTATGACTCCAATTGGTTCTGCTGATACCTTACAAGATTGTCCTTGGTCTCATCGGTGAAGTCTTCTCCCATTCTCTAGTCCTCCTTTGGCCACACGGATGAATTGACACCCAACTCCCATTTCACCTTTTCTTTCTCTGAACCAGACAACTTATTCCTAGGTTAACACCTATTTCAGAAAGTATAAGTAAAATTAATAATACAAGAACATCCACTGCATGTAGCTCAAGATTGAATTGGAGAGTCCTTGGTGCTTTCTGAACTTGGTTGTTTGCTTGCAGATGTGCACAGATGATGCTAATTAGTTGAATAATGAAATGTCTTCAAGGAAACAACAAAGCTTAGAGTTCATCCAGGACTCCACAGTGTAAGTGAATGCCTGCATTGCAAGAATGAATGTGTCTTCTAAGGTCATGTCTTCTTGAGACTCAGGCTCAACTCGTCCAAGACTGAGTGGCTGTTGCTACCGGCGCCCTGGTTCAACCAGTTGACGTCATCACTGGCCATAGGCGGTGAACATCTAGCCCCCGTGGAGCGGGCACGCAACTTAGGTGTCCTCCTGGATTCCCGGCTGTCTATAGAAGACCATGTGACAGCTGTGGCCAGGGGGGCATTTTACCAGGTTCGCCTGGTACGCCAGTTGCGTCCCCTATTGGACCGGGACGCCCTTCGCACGGTCACTCATGCGCTTGTGACGTCTCGGCTGGACTACTGTAATGCTCTCTACATGGGGCTCCCCTTGAGATGTACCCGGAGACTACAGCTGTTCCAGAATGCGGCCGTGCGGGCAGTTATGGGAGTCACTAGATACTCCCATGTAACACCACTCCTGCGCGAGCTGCACTGGCTACCTGTGGTCTTTCGGGTGTGTTTCAAGGTGTTATCATCTTTAAAGCGCTCCATGGCACAGGACCTAGTTATTTGCGGGATCGTATCCTGCCCCATACATCCCTCCGGCCGATTCGCTCACACAGAGAGGGACCTCTCCGGGTGCCGTCCACTAGGCAGTGCCAGCGGGCGACGCCCAGGGGAAGGGCCTTCTCTGTGATGGGCCCGACTCTCTGGAACGACCTACCCCCGGATATTAGAACGACTACGGACCTCCGCGCCTTCCGCCAAAAAGTAAAAACCTATTTGTTTCATCAGGCCGGCTTGGCCTAATCTATGCTCCTCACCCCAGTCTGTTTTCTCAAATTGTTTATTGGGTTTTAATGGGTGGTAATTTTAATGGTTCTTAAATTTTGTATAGGGTAGTTTAATTCGTTTTTAAATTTGTGTGTATTGTATGTTTTTAGTTGGTTTTTAAATTTTCCTGTACACCGCCCTGAGTCCCTTCGGGGAGAGGGGGCGGTTTATAAATATAATTAATTATTATTAAATTATTATTAATTATTAATTAATTATTCTTCTATTTCATTTATTGATTTACTTATACTTTATTTTTTATCCTTTATTTTTCTTGTTGTTAACTTTCTCTATTAAGCAAACACTCAACAATTTGCTAGATTGCAAAGTGCTGCCACAAGTAGTCCTTTTGCATCCCAAAGCACAATTATTCAGTATGAGAGAATATATATGTATATTTATATTCAGATTCCAAGGATCCTGAATGTAGGCTGTATGGAACACCCTTGTCTGTCCCTTTTTGTTATCCTTTAGCCACTGCATGGTAGGCTTATGCCTCACAAATACAGTATGTAGAAGAATACATAGATAGAGCAATACATCTGAACAACATTAGTAATTGCCATTTCTTATGTGGTATGTCAGAGCATCAATTTACCAAGAATGTGCAGTTGTAGCCAGAGGTGGTATTCAGCCGGTTCTCTCTGGTTTGGGTGAACTGGTAGTGGTGGCTTGGGGAGGCTCCGCCCACCTGCCTCAACGTCATGTGTGAACACTGTGCATGCACAGAAGGTGGTGCACATGTGCAGATGTGGCACATGTGAGTGAAGCAAGAGAGCACATGTGCGCACTCACATTTATGAACCAGTAGGGAAAGCAACCGCTGTTTGTGGCACTAGAAAACAATAACATTATGGGGCCCACAGCATAGCAACAGGTGGCTTTGCTCAAACCCCACAGACCTTGGATTCCAGCATGGAAAGTCCATTGTATAAAAGCAGGGTTGTGTGACAGGATACTCTATGGAATCCGAGTGGTGAATCAGGAGCATAAAACACATTTCCATCATTTCCGTTAATGTGGATCTGGAAATGAGAAGTGTGTTTCAGGGGATGACTTTAATGTGGGAAAAATCTGATTCTCATGAGAAGTTTTCAAGGTCAGAACCAGCTCTTTGAATTAAATTCTGAAATACACAGGTAGCCCCTACGCAAGGAACTAGTTTTTGTGCTCTTTGATTTATTTTTTTAAAGGGGGACATCATTAAATAGAGGTTTAAATATAAATGCATTCAAAAGAGTGTGTGTCTGAGAGAGGAGAGAGGGGGGGAGAGAGAACATGAATTCATGAGTTCTCTCAATTTCACTTTGAAGGGCAAATACTTCACAGATTCCTTCCATTGTGAGCACATTTGATTATTTATTTGCTTTTCTCTCTTCTTTCATTCCTAGTTCCCGTATCACTTTGATGCCAATGTTAACCATCTCTCCTTTCCTTTCTTTTAAATAAAATACTGGCATATCCAATGCAAGTGGGTTGTTCAAACAGTTACGGTGTCAATTTGCAAAGCTTCCCTAACCTGCTCCCGAGTTGCCATAGGCAGGGGAACGGGGAATTGACCCTTGTAGCTGCATCAAGGAATTTGCACCTCAGTCAAAACAATGCATATCCTAGCCAGCCAAAGTCAAGGCCATCTCCACGGAAACCAGGATCAGTTGGAGGGAGTGACTTCTACTACCCTGTGGAACGACCTACCCCCTGAACTCCGCACCATCACCGACCTCCGCCTCTTCCGCCAGTGTTTAAAAACACACTTATTTCATCAAGCCGGCCTAACATAGCCTCTGCTGCGACTAATCTTAGATAGTTTTTAATTGGGGGATTTTAATTGGTTTTAGCGCAGGTATTGCTATTTAATAGATTTTTAAATTTATATCTTTTTGTATTATTTTTGTATGTTGTTTTTAAATTCCTGTGCGCCGCCCTGGGTCCTTTTGGAGAAGGGCGGGATATAAATTGAATAAAATAATAAATAAAATAAAAATAAATTTCTTCATTGGGGAATGTGATTGATGACACACCTTGGGGGGAGGGGGAACCAGGGTCAGAAGCAAGGCGCTAACTGTTCATGATATAATATGCATGGGGAGTTTAAAAAATCAATATGGCAGCTTCACCTGAAATCTCTGATCCTTTTTTGACTTGCTTCCCACCCCATCTCTCAGATGCTCCAACTGCCACCTCCACATATATTGACTGTATATTCTGGTTTCTTCACTATTCCTGAAAATGTTTCTGAGTTTCTTAGTTCACGTTCTAATGGGTCAAGTTCCTTCTTAAAATATTTAAAGTAACTCAGTGAGGGAAAAATATGTTGCTGTAGACATTTGGGGGGTGGGAAGAGGACTAAAAATGTTTTAGACTTCTGCATCCATACATGTCAGGGAATGTGTGTGCCACTCAGAGATGATTGCATAGCTATTGCATTTATATTTATATATTACATTTATATTTATGCAAATCTTAATGTTTTGATTGGTGCTTTGTTAAAACAACAAAGCACCAACAGAACGTCAGAGCAACCAATCAGCATGCACGACACACATCTCTGCACAATATGTAATTGAGATTTGGGAGGTCATCGGCCCATCTTCAACCATTTGCAACCTGCACTTACCCATCGACCCTCTGAGTATAGGTATACATCAATAACTGCCCACAGTTATAGACAAATCAAAATTAAGTATCAAATCTTCCTTTGCCTTGCAGGGGGAACCTTCCTTTAAAACTAATTCCAAACCAGGTTCTGCCATATTATTTAACCATTTACAGTAAATATAAAATTATCTTTAAGTGTGAAATGCTGTTACTAAAGGAAAATGTGACATTACAATACAATTAACTGTGCAAATTAAACACAAGACATGAGAAAGATTTCATTGGAGAGGTATAGAGATTGTGTTTGTAATGGTTCTCTTACCCTCCCTTCCTCAAAAACGTATGCCTTTTAATAAAATTTGGTGATATCAAACTAATTCTGACTATTAGCTACCTAACCTGGCTCATCTCCCATGATCTCTAAGCACTTTGTTCTGGTAACCTTCCATCTGAGCTATGTGCCATTTTTTTTCTAAACGAACTTGAATTTCCAAACTGATTGCTGTCCTCTTCAACTTTGTAGAAATATTTACTTTTGTAGCAAATATTTCTTTCCTTGAGGATCAGAAAAATTGGGGTTAGTAGACAAATGCAGGTTTTCTTAAATTCTGTCAAAATCGTGTTATTAACACAGCATTAGAAATGGGCCAGAACAAACCCCACCCATTAAATAGGAAGTCACAAAGATCATAACAAACTGCTTGCTCAGTTTTTTACATCTGTCAGAAATCCTTCATTCTTCTTCACTTTCAGTCTTTGCAAATGGTTGTGTCTCCCTCAGTTACACTCTGAAGATCAAAGGCAAACTATCCAAAAGTACTTTGCTTCCAGCCACTTTCTCACCTATGTATATGCTATACAGCATAGCTGAGCAGCTTCTAGGAAGAGAACGACAATAGAAAATGCTTAGTTTCTCCTGGTTCATATCCCGTTTGTTGTGTAGGAAGCTTCTGGTAGCCATGTTCACTTCCTGTTATCTTCTATTTCTGTCCCTTGCATAAGTCCTGATCCTTGTCATCATCCCCTTCTTCCCATTACTTTGGGATTCAGTGATTTCTGATGATTTCCGTTAAATTTTAGTTATATTGCTTATTGCTTTTATGCTCTGAGTCAGGCAAGTTATCTACCTGAGGTTATTTCACTAGTGGTTTGAACTCTTGACTTCCGCTGGATAAGGCATTGCCTTCATATAACAAAGGCTAAAGCCCTTGGCTCATAAAACTGTTGTTGTAATAGACTGCCTTAAACATTGCTTCCAGGATACAAGGAAGGTCTCATAACCTTGCGAGAGCTTCGTAAGCAATAGATGTTTTCATTTTTATAGCTGTTCAAATTGTAACAGGGCATTTAAACTGTGGCTAAGTAGATTCAACTGATTTAAGTCAGGCTTTAAGTGCAACATTTAATGTTGCTTCATTCCAAGAACATCGTTAAAAAGAGGGGAGGGGGGGAAAAGAGGTATCCCATTCTTTCTCCTTTTTTTGCCATTTTATTGAGTCACTGTGAAAACAAGGGATTTGCAGATTCATCCTCTCTACCTTCCATGGTATTTACAATATGTAGGATGTCTTATCTTTTTATAGCTGAAAGCCCTCTTTGTCTCTTGTCCAGTGTGAAAATAAAAATAAAAAACCTGAAGAAGTCTCAATAAATTTATTTATTTTTATCCATAGTTTACACTCAGAAAGGCATATGGGTCCAATTCCTGACTGCAGACTGGGTAGAATTCCGTTCTACTGTAGAACTGAATTGGGATTACCTTATTTGTCTTATTTGTCTATTCTTCCATCTCCAATCCCCAGATGGACATCTCTCACTTTAAGTTATCTGCATAAAAAATAAATGTACAAAGACAGGAGAAGTCAAATAACTCTCGAGAATTGGAAAGGAGATCCTAGCATGATGTTTAGTTAGGTCCTGTAGAGCAGAAACACAGACATTGACCATCTGCTCAACCACCATCTTGCCTGGGGGAGGAGAGATAGATTGAAATTGACAAAGACAAAGATGTGGAGAAGTAAACTGTGTCAGCATCTCTCATTGTCTTCTGGCTACCTCGGTGAGGAAAAGCAAAACTGATACTTCTTAAATATAACATTTCAGAATATAATATTTAATACAAACCTTCTTCTTCTTTCTCAAATAATGTAAGAGAGGCTGGATCTCCTCTTCTCTAGTTTGGTGGAAACTTTGAAAGAATATTGATGCCAGGAACACGAGAGGAAGAGAGGTAGGAAACAATAAAGGAACTCAAGAAATAAAGCGCTAATGGAGAGAGCAAATGCAGGGAGAGAAATGGTTGCAAGATCTAATTTGAGTCACCAGAATCTAGGGTTTAGTTTTTTGAGCTGTCATGCTGGAGCCCATCCTCAGGGAACTTCTCTCTACTGGAATGTGTGCTTTGAGCTATTCTATGCAACATATTGATGTGGTGCCTTCCTATTGGTTGATTGGTGTGTTGATGCCTGGCAATTGGCTATTGTTTTCTTATGCTGCCAAGTCCTTGACTCCTAAGAATTTATCTTTATCTTTCTTTATCTTCTTTTATCTTTAATCGGATTTTTATACCGCCCTATCTCCCCAAAAGGGACTCAGGGCAGTGCACAGAAAGAATAAAAAGTAGTAAATACAATGGTAATATAAAAGTTAAAAATACCTTAAATACAATGAGTCTGTGCTAAAACTTATACTTAAAAACCATTAAAATTATTATAATTGGGACTATCATAAAAGCTATGCTAGGCCAGCGACATGGAATAGGTGTGTTTTTAAAGTTCGATGGAAGAGGAGAAGGTCCGTGATGGTGCGAAGGTCGGGGGGCAGGTCGTTCCAGAGGGCAGGACCTGCCACAGAGAAGGCTCTCCCCCTGGGGGTTGCCAGCTGGCATTGTCCAGCAGACAGTTTATTTTTATTTTTATTTTTTTATTAAATTTATACCCCGCCCTTCTCCAAACGGACCCAGGGCGGCGCACAGGGATGTTAAAACACATATAAAACATATAAAATTTTAAAAAACTTATTCTAATAGACCCTGCGCTAAAAACCGAATTTAAAAAACCCAAATTTAAAACTATCTAAGAGTCAGTACCCTGAGGAGGCCCTCTCTGTGGGAGCGGACAGGTCGAAGGGAGGTATGTGGTAGGAGGCGGTCCCGCAGATAACCAGGTCCCAAGCCATGGAGCGCTTTAAAGATAGTTACTAGCACCTTGAAGCACACCCGGAGGGCCACAGGCAGCCAGTGCAGCTCGCGCAGGAGAGGTGTTACATGGGAGTATCTAGAAACTCCCATAATCCCCGCATTCTGTACTAGCTAGAGTCTCCAGGTGCACCTCAAGGGGATTTAAAGGTAATTTGATTTAAAGGTAAATGTTCCCCTTGCACATATGTGCTAGTTATTCCATTTCAAAGCCAAAAAGTCAGAGCTGACTGAAGATGTTTCCGTGGTCATGTGGCCAGCATGACTACACACCAAAAGCGCATGGAACACTGTTACCTTCCCACCAAAAATGTTCCCTATTTTTCTATTTGCATTTTTACATTCTTTCGATTTGCTAGGTTGGCAGAAGTTGGGACAAGTAACAGGAGTTCACTCTGTTATGCAGCACTAGGGGGGTAGCATTACTCAGGCTTCAATCATTTCCCTGGCTATCTTTGTACCTGTATGGCTCACAATCTTAGTAGCTGCAAAACTGGGGAGGAAGCTAACCACCAGATTGCAAGGACATAAGCAAGCGGTCAGATGAGGAGACATAAACTCATTGATAAGCTCACATTGCAATGAACAAGGGCATACATTCAATTTTGCGACTAATAAGATTTTTGGCTGAATGGTTGTTGTGGAGACTCACTAATGACCAGAGGGTAGTGTGTCTTCCACTCATCAGACCCACAATCACATCTCCAGTCATTCCCACCTTGGATGACTTTTCTTCCAAGGTTGATGAGGATGTAAAATGGATTTTACACACCTTTAGATCATAAAGGAACAGTGTTGAAATCAGAGGAGAAATACAATTTTTTAATGTATTACACTACTAGTGACAATATAAAACTGCTTTACTCATAGGCTAGAGATGAAATAAGGACAATGTGTTGTGATACTGTGTGGGCATGATTGTGTTATAGTTAAGGGAAAATGCATCAGGACCTTAAAAAGAGAACAGGGGGAATATTTAAAAAAACAAGCTCTGACATTACAATTGTCTATTTATAAGGGAAAAACACTATGTCCAAAGTTCACTTTCTTTGAACTTAGAACTTACTTTAATATATAATGCTGACTATGAGTCAGATTTGGCTGTATTGAAAACAATGTAAAAAATTTTTAAGGGCAAATAACTTACTACAGATCAAGCCTAATATGCCTTCCATTCAGCACAGCATCAGAGGATATTTTGGATAATTCTCTCCCCCCCCCACCACCATGGTGCTATTCAAGCACCAATGTTTGTAGATGCCAACAATTAACATTGGAAACACCTGCAAAAAATCACTATCTCAAGTTTGACTGGCATAGTTTTCATCCCAGAAATGTCACATGAATGCGATATATGCACCTAGGTTTGAATGGGCAGTTTAAAATACAGTGAGATCAGATTTATCAGCGTCTCTCTGCTGGATCTGATGGAATACAAGCAAAAAGACAATTTCTTCAGTGAAATTGAAGTAAAACCGACCAAGCTCCTGCAACACATGTCAATTCCCCATTGGCAAATGTAAATTTTTATTCACTGTCACCTCCTATGTCAAAAGAAACCATCCCCATGAGTTTCTCAACATTAGAATTAGTCTCTGCCTAGAACAGAAGTAGCTGGTTTTTAAAATTATTATTATTATTTATGGATGGGAGAGAAGCCATAGCTCTGTTGCCCACGATTTGTGTCATTCTAAAAATGGCTCAATCTTCCAATATGCTTCTGCCTCCACACCCTCTGGTGCGGCTGCAAGATGCCATCGTCTGGGGGTGGGACAATCTTCAGCGAAAGGGAGTAGCTATGTGTCAGGTGGAAATCCCTCTCAATGCCCCCCCTAGCAACAAAACATACTGTAGGTAATAAAGAAGAAATAGGATATTATAGCTGTAATTCCTGGATCATTGAATCAAACTGAAGGCTAAACCTACGAATTAAGTGCAGCTGTTTGTATTATTTAGCAGCTTTTTGATGAAAACATTCAACGTATTGCATGTGTATGATGTTCAGTCAACTTTGAGTCATTTATAGAATCCACCTAGACAGAATACAAGGAAATAAATATTTACTGCAAAGAACAAAATTGTTTTTATGCCATTGATGTAGCAAGATTGCTGTCTTGCTAGATAACTCGGATGACAATTATCTTCTCCATTATGTTCTATAAAGTCTTGAAATGTGCTCACAGTTAAGAGTTTGAACAGGAACTCTTAATTGGTTGAACAAGATTTCCCTAAATCTTAGGAAATTTCAGGAGTTCTTGCTCACCTACGGTATGTATCTCAGGAATTTTATTTTATTTTTTGCTAGGCATAGGTAAACCTAGAGGTCCCAAGGATGAAATATCATAAAAGATGGCTTAGTAGAAGTTACTACCAAAAATAAGGCTAGTGCAATTTTTATTTTTATTTTTGCATTATAGCCTTTTCTGGAACCTTTTGTTATTACTCTTCCTATCCTGCTTACAATCTTTTTGGACTGTTGCCTACTGGCAGAAGATACAGAACAATTATAGCAGTGTTCCGATATCTCAGAGGGTGCCACAAAGAAGAGGGAGTCAAACTTTTCTCCAAGACACCTGGGGGCAGGACAAGGAGCAATGGGTGGAAACTAACCAAGGAGAGAAGCAACTTAGAACTAAGGAGAAATTTCCTAACAGTAAGAACAATTAACCTCTGGAACAGCTTGCCTCCAGCAGTTGTGAATGCCCCAACCCTGGAAGTCTTTAAAAAGATGTTAGACAGCCATTTGTCTGAAATGGTATAAGATTCCTGCCCATGCAGGGGGTTGGACTAGAAGACCTACAAGGTCCCTTCCAACTCTGCTATTGTATTGTATAATTAAAACTCGGACCACATGTCTTCTGAATAATTTTTATCCCAGAGCTATAATTGCACTCAACAATTACTTAAAAGGCTACCATCAGAGAGTTCTTGGAAAGCCTTACTTGGTCTGTTGTGTGGATGTTTGGGTGGTTTAGAGGTGGGAAAATTTTTAGAAGGTGGGGTGTGGGGGGATTGTCATGTGTGTTGGGGCTGATCTCTGGGTGTTATGTGAATTTTGTTGTATGGGTATACTGTATACGTACAATGACAATAAAGTAAATCTTAATCTTAATTTCCTTTTTTTCTTTGACAAAATTTTATAATAAAATCTATGACTGGTTTAGTCTTGTCTATTATAAAGACCACTTCTTCCCCACTTTCCATTCCAGTTTTAGGACTGCAGAAACAAATGACAATTTTCCTTTGATGTTATAGAAAAGAAATTGCTCAACAGAAGAAAATGTGATTAAGAAAGTACTGGAAAGTACATTTGTTGGATAGACAAATGGCTATCCAACATCTTCTTAAAGACTTCCAGGGTTGGGGCATTCACAACTTCTGGAGGCAAGCAGTTCCAGAGGTTAATTGTTCTAACTGTCAGGAAATTTCTCCTCAGTTCTAAGTTGCTTCTCTCCTTGATTAGTTTCCACCCATTGCTTCTTGTCCTGCCCCCAGGTGCCTTGGAGAATAGTTTGACTCCCTCTTCTTTGTGGCACCCTCTGAGATATCGGAACACTGCTATCATGTCTCCCCTGGTCCTTCTTTTCATTAAACTAGACATACCCAGTTCCTGCAACCATTCTTCATATGTTTTAGCCTCCAGTCTCCTAATCATCTTGGTTGATCTTCTCTGCACTCTTTCCAGAGTCTCCACGTCTTTTCTACATCGTGACGACCAAAACTGTATGCAGTATTCCAAGTGTGGCCTTACCAAGGCATTATAAAGTGGTATTAACACTTCACGTGATCTAGATTCTATCCCTCTGTTTATGCAGCCTAGAACTGTGTTGGTTTTTTTGGCAGCTGCTGCACACTGCTGGCTCATATTTCAATGGTTGTCCACTAGGATTCCAAGATCCCTCTCACAGTTGCTACTATTGAGTAAGGTACCACCTATACTGTACCTGTGCATTTTGTTTTTCTTGCCTAGATATAGAATCTTACTTTTTTCAATATAGTAGGTATGTATGTATGTATGTATGTATGTATGTATGTATGTAGGTAGGTAGGTAGGTAGGTAGGTAGGTAGGTAGGTGAATAGATAGAGAGGGAGAAATACAGTAGGTAGATAGGGGGATAGATAGAGAGGGAGAATTACAGTAGGTAGGTAGGTAGAGGGAGAAAGGAAGAAATACACTAGGTAGGTAAGTAGGGGGATAGACAGGGAGAAATACAGTAGGTAGGTTAGATAGGTAGGTAGGTGGATAAATAGATAGGGAGAAATACACTAGGTAGGTAGGTAGGGGGATAGATAGATAGGGAGAAATACAGTAGGTAGGTAGGTAGAGGGATAGATAGAGAGGGAGAAATACAGTAGGTAGGTAGGTAGGTAGGTAGGTAGGTAGGTAGGTAGGTAGGGGAATAAATAGAGAGGGAGAAATACAGTAGGTAGGTAGAGAGGGGAATAGATAGAGAGGGAGAATTACAGTAGGTAGGTAGGTAGGTAGGTAGGTAGGTAGAGGGAGAAAGGAAGAAATACAGTAGGTAGGTAAGTAGAGGGATAGACAGGGAGAAATACAGTAGGTAGGTTAGGTAGGTAGATATGTAGGTGGATAAATAGATAGGGAGAAATACACTAGGTAGGTAGGTAGGGGGATAGATAGATAGGGAGAAATACAGTGGGCAGGTAGGTAGGTAGGTAGGTAGGTAGGTAGGTAGGTAGGTAGAGGAATAGAGAGAGAGGGAGAAATACAGTAGGTATAATTATTTATTATTTATTTATTAAATTTATAACCCGCCCTTCTCCAAATGGACCCAGGGCGGCGCACAGGCATACTAAAATACATACAAAATACATAAAAATTTTAAAAACTTATTCGATAAAAACCCTGTGCTAAAACCAAATTAAAATTCCCGAAATTTAAAACTATGTAAGAGTCATTTGGGGTTACGCTAGGCCGGCTAGATGGAACAAGTGTGTCTTTAGACACTTGCGGAAGAGGCGGAGGTCGGAGATGGTGCGAAGTTCCGAGGGTAAGTCGTTCCAAAGTGCTGGGCCCGCCACAGAGAAGGCTCTCCCCCTGGGTGTCGCCAGTCGGCATTGTCCGGCCGATGGCACCCTGAGAAGGCCCTCTCTGTGGGAGCGTATCGGTCTTAGGGATGTATGGGGCAGGAGACGGTCTCGCATGTAACTAGGTAGGTAGGTAGAGGGATAGATAGAGAGGGAGAAATACGGTAGGTAGGCAGGTAGAGGGATAGATAGATAGAGAGAAATACAGTTGGTATTGTTGGGGATTGTATGGTGGTTGTGTGTATGTGTGCAGGTGTAGATCTACACACAGATTGGTTGGCCATTTAACCAGACTGGGCCACAGCAACACTGATGTATTGTATGGAATCAATAGAGATAGAAGATATGTAAAATATGTATGTATGTGTGTGTGTGTGTGTGTGTGTTATGTGTGTGTGTATTTATATATATATGTATATGGTATATATGTATAAATAAAAGAAACATAATGGATATTTAAAAGATGTAGAAGTGTTGCAAAGATGATATAAATGTATATTTAAAAATTAAAAATTTAAAAAAAGAAAAGAAATTGCTTTGGCTGTCCCCACAAAGGAGAAGAAAATTCTGAAAAAAATTCTCATAGTAATATACATGGTCCTGCATTTATTTTTAACTGCATCCTCCCTTTCTCCATCGCTTTCTTTCTCCCTACCTCCGTCCCTTTCCTCCATCCCTTTCTCCTTTCCTTTCTAGTTTCCTACATCTCAATGAATCTTAAAATAAAAGTAAAATATCAGGAGAGAATTCAATTCCACAATCTTTTTGAGATGGAAAGGGAGGGCCAATTGAAAAAAAAACAAAAGAAGGAAAGCAAAACCAACAATGTCCTTGCAAGAAAACTCTAAATCCCTATTAAATAAAATGCAAAATAACTTATAAAGCATTTTGAAGGTTTTTTTTCTTTTTTAAAGAGCATCCTCTTTTCCAGGAGAGAAAAAAATCCGAAAAATGGGAAGACAGATTACAGCAACATATTAGCTATGACAGCCTTTTCAATAAACTCATCAAGATTCCAAGTCTATGCATAGATAGAGTCAGAGAGATGTGACAATAAGAGCATAAGTGATGAGAAGAAAGAAATTAATCCACCCTACCTCAATATCAAGATTTAGAAGATGCTTTCTAAGGACACTCTCTCTTGTCATCCCTGCTTTTGAAAGACAATACCAGCTCTACTGTTGTACAATATAACTGCACATATCTGACTTGGAGTATCATAAAAGAAAAGAAAACATACATTTTTGTTGTATTTTTCTACCTGAAGGAGGGTTAGGAGCACATATGAGTTTTCCTGGGTAATATGCAGAGGTGGTATTCAGCAGGTTCTGACCAGTTCTGGAGAACCGGTAGCGGAAATTTTGAATAGTTTAGAGAATCGGTAAATACCACCTCTGACTGGCTACACCCCATCTATTTTCTTCCTCCCGAGACCCAGCTGATCGGGAGGAAATGGGGACTTTACAGTATCCTTCCCCTGCCACGCCCACCAAGCCACGCCCTCAGAACTGGAAGTAAAAACATTTGAAGACCACCACTGGTTATATGCCCAAATAAATTAATCAGCCTCAAATATTACTGTATGCAGTTTGATTTGAAAGTAATGCGGCATAGTTCATGTACTTCACTGAGAACTAACAGCCAATCTGCAAGATGGGTAAGGATGTGTAAAGTTTCCATGATGTGCCTCATGAGGCACTTTGGGCAATCAATAATTTTTTATTCAGCCTGCTACAGCAATTCCATGTGGTGAAGACACTCCAAAAATGAGGCAAAGGGTAACAACATGGTTGCTTTCCTTTTAGAAGTGAGAAAATGACAAGGCTTTGTGAAAGAGCTTTCAAACCTGCTATGCCTGAACCTTTGTGAAAGTGACAGATCCTTTTGAAGCTCAAGATATTTGGCTGCCTGAAGTAGACCATCTATATAAATAAAAAGTAACTATGAGTTTGTAGGTAATCTCCGAAAGGACTGCACCAATCGCTTCCAAATTTTCACACAACGTTCCTTACAAATATGACACCAATGATATATATAGATTGTGTAGATGTCACACCTGTGCCAGGTACATGCAATGGAAATGTAAAAAATTGTAAAAAAAGGTAGGTAGATGGATAGAGAGAGAGCAGTGGGCCACAGGTATTATGTCATCCTTTATGACATAAAATACTCTGTCCATAAGATTTAAGGAGAAATACAGTAGGTAGGTAGGTAGGCAGCTATAGGGATAGAGAGAGGGAGGGAGAAACGCAGTAGGTAGGTAGGTAGGTAGGTAGATAGGTAGGTAGGTAGGTAGGTAGGTAGGTGGATAGAGGGAGAAATACAGTAGGTAGATAGGTTGGGGGGTTATACGGTGGTTGTGTGTACGTGTTTGTGTGTGCAGGCGTAGATCTACACACAGATTGGTTGGCCATTTAACCAGACTAGGCCACAGCAACGCATGGCCGGGAATGGCTAGTCAGAAAATATAATGAGTCATTCCATTGGTCCGTCTACCTCTGTATTGGTGAAACAAAGGTAAGCAGCTTTCCAGGGGTTCTGAACTAACTTTTTCCTTGCCAAATCTCTATCTAGAGATGCCAAAAGTAGAGCCCTTTGTATGTCAAGCATGTGTCAGACTCGCCACGTCACATTGATGTCATGTGATGCTTCATGCCGTTTTCCCCAGTTGCAGAGTTGGGGTGGGCATGGCCTGTGCGTGACGCATCTGGCCCACGGGCTGCCAGTTTGACACCCTTGTATTGGATCTTGAACACGAGACAAATGATGTATAATTTCAAAGGCACATTGGTCAGCTCCAAGGTTTATTTTTCTGTATGGAAGTCCAAGTGCAATTACACACCCAATTTCTTCATTTCCCAAACGTTGCTCATTTATTACATTGGGTCACATTTGGACAATGTAAATTGTCAACATAGGGGGGCACAATTCCCCAATTGTGCTAAACAAAGAGCTGAATATAGGCCAAGTCCTCTTTATGTATTCTAGAAGGAAAGAAGATAGTTGCAAGTTACATATTTAAAGTAATGTGCAGTGTGGCCTTAGGCTATCACCGATTGTATGTTTAAGCCATTAAAGAGAACTTCCAAATCCTTATTGTAGTCATCACTTTATAACCCAGCTTTAAAAATTAATATCAAAACTTTCCTATAGTTCAGAAGGAAGAGGTGGACAATAACAGAATTAATAGACATAACTCAGATGTAAACAGAGAGGATCCTAAAATAGGAATCAGAATTTATTCTGATATTCCATTTGATACCAACTCTTTAAAAGGAAATTCTGTGGGACATATTCCTCCCCGGGTGATCATGTGTAGAATTTCTGCCTTCGTTATTCAAATGACATTATAGCGTGACACTTTTTTTATCCTTTCCAGTTTCCAAAGAAGTAGATGAAATGCCAGAGATTATTTTGTCTGGAGGCAGAGCAGCATGTTTCTCGCTGACTCAATTTCTGTAACCTAACATAAGACAATAAAACAGATGCAGCCATTAAATTCTGCTGGTGGGTTTTAATGGAAGAAGAAAAATGGACTTTTTGATTGGTCCAGTTCTGGTCAGTAGAAACAGGAGCTAAGAGGGGGGCATTTGCCTGTGTGTGTATGTGTGTGCCTGTCCAGTTATTGGTTGTTGTCCAAAACAGTCCAAATTTGGCATCAAAGCAACAGTGTAATTTAAATTTATTATGTATTTAATGGATACATATTTCATCTATATTCAGGAGCTTAAACTGCATCCATGACACTTCTCCAATTTTATTCTCACTATACCCCACTGTGATTGTTTAGACTGATTGACTGGAAAATAGAGCTCCAAATATGGATTTCCACAATTCCTTGTCCAGTATCCTAAGCATTATATAAGTTTCATTTCGTTGCATGTCATCTATTATTCTTTTAAACTTTACTCATACTACATGCCATTCTTATTACACAAAAAGGAGGGGTTTTTTAGATGACGCTATAGGATGCCATGTGATACTTTAAGATATAGGCTGAGAGAAGAAACTAAAAGTATTTTTACTGCCTTCCAGGCTGTTTTGTTCAGGACTAGAAATGTCAAACTAGATTGCATTGAAGGCCGCATCAGGGTTGTGTTTGATCTTGGATGGGGGGGGTCAGGTGGGCATGGCCAGAGTGACCATGGCCAACTCGATGACACTCATGCTGGCCTGGGGAGACCCTCCAGCAACCCACCCGAACTCTACTTTTACTGGCAGAGCCACTATTTTGCTATTTCCAGGGTGGCCCTGTGGGCCAGATTTAAGCACCAGGAGGGCTGGATTTCACCTGCAGGCCTTGAGTTTGACACCCCTGTTCTAGACCAAAGTGTAGCCTCCTTAGCAATTCTAAGCTATGTAGACTTCAACTCCTAGAATTTCCCAGCCAGCCATGCTTACATTTGCTAAGGTTGAGAAATACTGGTCTAGACAAAAATAAATAAAGACCTGACTATTTATTTATTTATAAATTTTATTTACAATTATAAATAAAAAAATTATTTATAAACTGTTTTGAAGTAAAAAAGGAAAACAGCTGTATAGATCCTTATATAGGTAATGATTAAAAATAATATTACCACGAAATGTATTGCAAAATGTAAACTAAAACATTGGGTCCTTTCAGGTTTTTAAAATATTTTCTGACAGCAAATCTTTTGTTTAAACTGTATCAGTTTCTGTTTTATTGCACAGTTCTTTTTATCATCATGTAAACTCATGCTATTGATCCATATTAGTTTGGCATACTGCACTGTTCTCTGGAACCAGATATATACAACATTTGAAATTAAGAAATAGTTCCATAAATGAAATTACTGGTAAATTTTCTAGTAATCCTAAAAGCTGAAATTAGAGATTATATGTAAACAAATACAATTGCCATTGAAAAGAAAAATATTGGAAATATATGCACTTTAAGAAGCATTTTTTAAAAGTTAAGTATCCAGTAATTTGATTTAAAATATTCCAAGAAATATTGAGCATAATTGGGGGTGGGGGGAAGAATATTTTTGATGACACTGATTTCAGTTCAGCCAGTTGTAATATATTGAGCAAGTTGCTATGGGGGTTACACCAAGGAACTGTTTCTCTTGGGAAACCCTTAATACAATGTAATCCTGGTCTTCAGCATTTCCAGCAGCAAAATGGAAAGAAAAAGAGCTGCTATTAGAAACAATTGATTTTCTCCCTTGAAAATTGATTAATTAGCATTTAATGATAATATCAAGAGAATTGTAACATCCATATATGCTGCTATAGCTATCAATACAACAAGCTTTTATAATGATCCCTTCTTTCCCGGAGAAAAAAGAGAGAGAAGAAACAAACTTGATAATAAATATTTTTACAAAACCTATTTTGTCTGGGTTTCCTTTTTATTTATTATTTATTTATTTATTGAATTTATACCCCGCCCTTCTCTGAATGGACCCAGGGCGGCATCATTTTAACTGGCATCAGTTTTCATCAGGACAATAATGTGGAAGAAAGATTTTTTCTCCGATTGAGGTCCTATGAAAATCTCTTTCTTCTATTGAGGTCCTGCGAAAATCACTTTCCTTCTCACACTACCTGAAGAAACTCAACTGGTTTCAACCAACTTCGTCTTTCTGTGCCTGTTGTTATTTGAATAGGAATACATTATAATCCTCTCCTATAGAATTCAATGGAAAATAAAACATTTTGGTAGGGTTGGATTTGTTATTTGGGTGGGAATTGGAAGTTTGCCTGAGCAATTGATTTCTTCCACGTACATTTTATTTCAACATTTATCCACTCTTTTTCCTCCTAAAACACTGGACTCTAGTCACTAAATGGCTGGGATGTGAACAAATTACATGTGCAAAGCAACCTTAGTTATTTACTTGTTACATCAACTTTCCAGATACAACTGTTTTCAAGGAAGTTTAGAAACTAAATCACTACCATTTTTCTTTAAAAAAATATTAAGGAAAGGCATTAAAGTAGCAGCCATATTTTTTCCATCCCTTTTATCAGGGGTATTTTCTTCTTTGTAGCAAAGCTTCACATTATATTTCTCTGTGTGGCTCTGGTCTCCTGTTGTACTGTGTTGTGTCTGTTTATGTATATATGTGCATTAGGAACCATGGGATAGACTCTATGTCCACCCATTTGGGTCATATGACCAGGAATGATGCAGAGTTACAATGGAGCTGCCCATAGCAATCTGAATTGTCTCTCCTTTAGAAATGCATTAAGGATTTTTTTCCTTTCCCCCCCACAACCCTTACACTGATCCAATTCACATTTTACCTCAAGCTTCATATGGCTTCCTGTTCCCTACACTCCAAATCTAGTCCACTTCTGTTCTGGTTTAAGAGAGATAATTTGCTGACACTCAGATAGAGTTCTCAACCCTTCTAACATTCTTCTACTTTGAAAAAATAATAATAAGCCAATTATAGTTAAACAATCCCATCCAAAAGTACTATAACCACCATAGTCCACAAAAGTGCAACCAGCAAGATTATTAAAAATAATTGAGTCTTTGGGCGTTTTTTTTAAGGCCTAAAGCCTGATAGCTTGATTAACCTGACTTAGTATTACATTTCAGAAGTGTTGGGACACTGCAAAACAAGCCAATAAGAAGAACCTCAGTTTCAGACTTCAGAGGTTAAGCTAACATTTTTAAATGACTTTAAAATGCACCCTTAAGTGATCCAAGTGTTGCATGAACCAATTGCCTGAATAGCACTCAGGTGGCTTTTATTCTGCATATATCTAAATTTCCAATTAATTTTTAAGGGCAACTTCCATTTACGGTTTGTCACAGTGAACCAGACTTAATGTAATTAACACATAGATAACAAAGTCAAACCTCAAAACCATACTTAGCCTAAGTATAATTATGGTGGTAGACGTTCAAAATTCACTGTTCATATGTAAAGCATAATTGAATCAGATTTTAAAGTGGACATCATTGATTTATAGCAGCTTAATTTGCTCTTGGCACTAAGTAGGTTATGTAATTGATTACTATAACTGTAGTGTCACCATGTTAATCCAGCCGACAAAGTTATTATGATGTACAAGACCATGTTCATTCTCCTATTGATTGCCATATTGTATTCAACATGGAAGAACAGCCACCTAGATATTCTGCAAGAAGATCTCTTCGCTGCATCTTTTTTGCAATATGTGCCTCATCAGAGTTTCAAAAGCTTGTTCTCAAAATAAGGTAATGCTTCTGTTTTGCTTTGTAATCAGGTTGGGCCACGGGAAATCTAGATTTCCAAATCCATGGCAGATGGTGTTCTCCCCAGATTTGGCACTGTGGAATAAGAAGAAATTTAGCCATTTGCTCCATATTGGTTCAGTACGATGATTTATAAAACATGGTATAAATTTCCAAAGAACTGTAATGCTAAAGTAAATACAAAGAATTGAAAAGGGGGGAAAGTACATAATGTGGATCTATCACAACATATATCAAATAATTGGAAGGTAGTTTTTGTACATGATCATATGGACAAGTTATGAGATTATTGAAAAATGTTACACAATAGAATTTAATGGTTATCTACTGTGGGATTTAATCCAAGGTAATTGTGACTTGTGAATCAGGAGGCATTTATTTTTAAAATACATAATTCAATCCTAGTTATACTGTATCTAGGAAGTTGACTGAATTTAGTGAGGCTTATTTCTGGGTGAGGGGAAGCATAGAATTGCAGGTTCATTCTTTTACTCCTAAACACAAATGAAGAATAGATACTAATGGCTTGTTTGTTCTTTATTATAAATTAACAGATGATGAACTATTAGAACAGCTGAGAAAAGGGGACCCAATTAATTTAAAATGGCAAGTAAGAAATCTGTGTTCATTCTTGATTCTGAGCTGTAAATGTGTCATAGGACAAGCTTCTATAAAAAGGTCAAATGCCAAATCCCTCCATTACTCAGTTATTGTGTGAGAAAGTATTAGGGGGGGAAATGGAACTTTACTTTTGTGGTTAGCGATGATAACAATATTAAACTCAAACCAGATAGTACATTAAAATGCAACTTGTTAATTGAAGAATTAGTTCTGAGTGTTTCTGCAGATTCTTTCTGGATCAGCCAATATCCAGACCCACAAATAAATATGTATAGTATGGCTATATCCCATTAAAGCTTTTATCCCAAACTGTGCATCAAATTATTTGTATGCCTATAAATTATTCTTTGGTTTTCACTAATATTTACAATTACTGATATTATTATACAAAAAAAAAAGTACCTGCAAATTTTACTCCACTAGTCATTGCCAACTATAGAGGGCAGTGCTCATCTCCATTTCAAGGCCATTGAATCAGTGCTGCTGTAAGACATTTCTGGGTTCATATGGCCAGGATGATATCACGCAAAGCTATGACTTTCCCAGTGAAGTGGTACCTATGTATCTACTTGCATTTACATGCTTTAGAACTGCTAGGTTGGCAGGAGTTGGGGGGGGAAATGGGAACTCGCCCTATCTTGTGGTGCTTTGACTTTGAACCTGCATTGCCAGCTTTTCCAGATGACAAGCCCAGCATCTTAACCACTGAGCCACCACTGGGTGCATCCAATTTATGTGGTCACTATTGTTTCATTGCATTGATTTTTTTTCAAAGAGGGAGGTAAAATTTGAGGAGACACTAGTCAGTCCCTGACTCAGGATCAGCTGCTTTTTTGCTAAGGCCTGAATGTATTCCATAGTAAGTTGTTTGTCTTAGTGAGTCAGCATAGTAGGCTCCTTTTAATTTCTCTCTCTCACAACATAGCCAAGAAAATCTCCCACCTGCCTCTACCGTATGCTACTGAGATTGTAGTTAGTTGCCATCTCCTAAAAGATAACAGATTTAAATTTAAGCTGGGAACCATACACGGCCAACAACACTTATAATTCAGGCTGAACGTCAGAGAAAAATCAAGAGAAAATGCCAATAATAGATTCCTTGTGTTTGTACATTTTTAAGTGACTATCTGTACCATCCGTGGGCAACAGAGTGATATGCCAGACAGCAAAGTGTTTAATTTAATCAGTCATCAGGCTAAATCTTCAAGCTCTTACGCGGGTGAGTAGCCACATTCACAACAAATGTCAAGGACCTATTCTTGTCGATGCAATTATACCACCATATAACACAGTCTTCTTCACCATAATGCTCTCTAGATGTGTTGGAGTCATCTTCCACAACTTATGGCAAGCAGAGTCAATACATAGGCTATAATCAAACAGTACTGATTATCTAGAAAGACAAAGATACTACCTAAAGAATGAAAACATGAACAAATGAAAAGACTACTCTACACCATGTTTGTTTGTTTACAATTTTTGCTATTCAAGCATCCTGGTCTTCCATAACACATCAGCAGTGCCACAGGCTGATAGCTTCCATGCCATGCTGTATTGAGGCAGTAATTGCTGCAAAAGGGGCCTAAACCAAGTACTGAGTACATATGCATGCTTATACTTTTCAGAGGTCCGATATTGTTCTATATACAATTCTTGTTTTATTGATTGCATGTAATATTCTAATTTTCTGAGTTTGTGGATTTGGGTTTTCATGAGCTGTAAGCCATAATCATCACAATTATGACAAATCATGGCTTGAACTATCTTGCTTTGCATGTAATGAATCTTATTTCATATGTTAGTTTCATCTTTTAAGTTGCATTACTGAAATAAATGAACTTCTGCACGATATTCTAATTTTTCGAGTTTCACCTGTAGTTTGACGGAATGGCTTCAAAACCCATCACTCTTCCAGATCTTATTGGATGGGCAAAACCAATCAGCAATAAGCTTAGTATCTGTAAGTCTAGGAAAATCCACAGTTTACAGACCTTATGTTCCCACTCAGCAGTATTCCAAACTATATAGATGATTCCAAAAGAGTATCATGTTCAGTGGTATTAAAATTAACTGAAAAATCTAAAAGGACTAGGAAAGGTGTACTCCCTCATCTATTCCTAGAACAGGCAACCACCAAATCTAAAATGTTGACATTATTATTAGTGATTTAAACAGCTTGGAATAAACAGCTTTTTTTGCAAACAGTGGATTGGCTTCAAACCTAGCTTGCCGAATTTAGTTCCCATTGAAATTTGTGTAAAAACTAAGCCATTATATTAACATAAATATGCCATTGACTTTATTTCCAGATCTACTTTTCTAGTCAATTTACACATCTTTAAAATCTATGGAATTGAAATAAACTAGCAATCCTTTCTTATGCATTATTAATACTATGGACAAGCCTGAATTCTATATATGTCTTCATTTCAAAGCTAAGGAAGGAAATTATCAACACCATGACCAAATCATCTGTAATCTATATTAATGTGGTATAGTCATGCTCATGTTGCACTAATTTCACATTGCACATCAGGGAAAGTCATTTCCCACTTATTCCACATTATCTTGAAATCAGGTAGAATTCCTTTCTTTGTTCTGGAGCTTTACTCATTTAAACCATAAATAATATAATAGGCACACTGACAACCAACTGGCTATCTGTACACAAACCCAAACTCTCTAGAGCAGTGCAATCCCTATATCATTTTTTTTCTGAACACGTTTAGAGCATGCAACTCCACACCCCAACATACAGTACATCTACTCTTTATGTAAATCACCAACCTTTGAGGTTTTTATTTGACCTCCCTTAAGAAATCAGATTTATTTAAATATCAATATTTTTAAATATATATTTAAAGCAAGGCTAGAGTTTTCCTTACTGAAAGATGCTGATAGATATTGCTACTTTTTTTTTACTAATGAAAGTTCAAAGTCAGATCAGCAGGTACCTTGTTAAAGCTGTGCTCAGATAAATATTGGGTATATGCTGGCCATATGGAAAGAGGCATGATAATGTGCCTTTTCCATATGGCCAGTTTCAATTATTGTTCAACATATTGTCAGTACAATCAAGATAAGAAATTAATGTAAAACTAATAAATAACATTGAACTACAAAGTAAACTAATGCACAATTCTGGTAATGAGTCACATAACACACTAAACCATAATATGATTGGTTTGGCTTAATGTATTGTGTGAATCCAGCTATTATGGTTGGTAAATCATGATCTAGGGCTCAAAACTGAGAATGAAAGTCCTCCCAGCAAATTCAATCACTTACAATTGAAGCAAAATATGGTTTAGTATAACGTGTTATTATTAATCTAAACAAAGGCATGTGCAAGTAATTGTTGGCACTGAAATAAGGCTTAAGTCAATACTTAGATATCTACCGGGAGGAGGTCAGGATTCTATAATACCAAGGCTGAAAAAATTCTTTTTCTCTTAATTTTGTACCCAATGGACCGATCCACACAGTCTTGCTGTCAGGGTTCCAAGTAGTAGATCCATAGGAAGCAAAACTCCAAGGCAGGTAGATTCCTCAAAGAATAGCTTTATTGGAAATATCATATTGGCACATATCTGGTGTAAACTGACTCTAAAGGGTCCCTCAATTTTCACCTAATTAAAAGTGAAAGGTTTTCCCTCAATCCCAAACAATCAGTCACATGGCTTGATCAAGGCAACGCCCACTGGTCTGGTGACCTCCCTCTTCCCTCCTCCGGCCAAGTGTGAGAATGTCCTTGGTTCCCAAGAGAAAGTATTTTATTTTGACTATACAACCCCCAGCTCAGGGGGTGGATCCCGGCTGTTTTTACTGCTCAGGGACATACTTTGGGTGTGGGCACACTTCGCACGAGCACACACTTGATGTGCTTGATGCACGCATGCACAGAAGCAAAAAAAAAAGGAGTTACTGATAGAACAAGTTTGGGTGTGTGCACCGCAGAGTTACTACCTACTCGGCTGAACTGGTCTGAACTGGTAGGAGCCCATCTCTGCCCCAGCTATCTCTAATGCTTCCTCCCTATCCCTCAGCTCCAGTGTGGTAACTGAAGCTTCAGCCAAGCCAGCTTCAGGGTTGACACTTGCAATTCACACTCCAGTTTCAACCTTCAACTTGCTTGGGGGCCATTTAGCTCCAAAACTGACAGGGATAAAACAGTATTATCCAAAGACCAGGACAGGCCAAGCAGGACTCACCATTCAGCTAACCAACATCTCTTTCTTCAAGCAACTTCCCTAAATGATAGAATAAGCCTTACACTATATTTCACTTTGATACTAAATGAGCATGTTGAAGCCAGAGCATACACAGATGTTCTTGTAAATACTGCTGCAAGTACACACACAGCAAGTCAGGCATTGGCTGGCACTTCAGCTCCACAGTTTTTTGCACAAACAAATGGATTGTGGCTTATGCTCATCATTACTCTCTAGCACCAGCCAAAGGGGTGGGTGGCAGTGTTCTCCTGACTGAATAATGGCAGGCTTTCAGCTGCTGAGGTGGTTTTTTTTTAAAATTTTCTTCTACCTAGCAAAGCAGCCAGAGAGCTATTGCAAATGACGTCCAATCTATCATCAGATCTTCGAGATCACTCCTGGAACTATTTTTACCTCAATCAATTTCAGAAATCTCCGAACTACCTCGGACCTCCGCCTCTTCCGCCAACGTCTTAAGACGCATTTATTCCAACAAGCCGGCCTAGGATAGCCCCCCGTTCTGACTTTTATACATAAATTATAATTTGGTAGGGTTTTTAATATGGGTTTTAGCACAGGTAAATAATTTAATATATTTTAATGTTGTATATTGTATTTATTGTGGTTTTTAAATAATGCCTGTGCGCCGCCCTGGGTCCTAACAAGGAGAAGGGCGGCGTATAAATTTGAATAAATGAAAATGAAAGGGTAACTCCTCTTCAGCTACCATAGAGTATAGGGCACAGTGGTTGGAATGCAGTGCTGCTCACTGCCAGATGTACAATTCTGACCCAGATTGTTAGAGGCAATGTGCTGATTCTCTAAACCGCTTATGAAGTGGTATAAAAGTCTAAGTGCTATTGCTATCTGCAACTACTGAAACCACTTTATTCAAATGCCATTTTTGTGAAAATATAAGTCCCTGAAGGATCCTCAGCACTATATTTATTGGGGATGTATAATTCCTGGATATATTGCTAGCCTGATCAAAACATGTATTATTTTAATGTATATAGTGAATCACTATAGATTAATTATCCCAAATAATACTTCATAGTAACTATCACACCAATATACTAAGCAATGTTTCATTGTCTCTCAAAACAATAGTGTAAATCTGATACCTTATTCTAATAATAAACTCATTCTTTGAATGTGATATTTAATAGAGTTAACCAAATTTATCTTCCATGTGCATAAAGGAAGCTATCAGCACCTTTGTGAGTATCCTAATAGCTGTAACATGTTTAAAGGAAGAAAAGTAAACTAATAATTCTAAAATATCCCTAAGAAAACTCAACCTGCTTGGCTACAAAAAGCTCACTTAATGTTGGAAAGAAAAAATGCTACGAGAAGAAAACACGGACTGGAGTACACAGGAAAAAGGGAAAATTGACTGAAATCCTGCACAGACTAATGTTTTCTCATACGTTATGTTTGTACAGGTAGTCCTTGAGCCCAAAATTTCTGTTGTTAAGTGAATTTTTCCCCATTTTATGACCTTTCGTATTTTTATTTTTTATTTTTTTATTTTTTAAATTTATACCCCGCCCTTCTCCTTGTTAGGACCCAGGGCGGCGCACAGACATTATTTAAAAGACAAAATACAATAAATATCAATTAAAATGTATTAAATTAATAAACCCGTGCTAAAACCCAATGTTAAAACCCTTACCAGATTATAAATTTTCCTTAAAAAGTCGTTCCAGAGGGCCGGGCCCGCCACAGAGAAGGCCCTTCCCCTGGGTGTCGCCAACCGGCATTGCCCCGCCGACGGCACCCGAAGAAGACCCTCTCTGTGGGAGCGGATCGGACGAAGGGATGTATGGGGTAGGAGGCGGTCTCGTATATAGCTAGGCCCCGAGCCATGGAGCGATTTAAAGATGGTCGTCAATACCTTGAAGCGCACTCGAAAGGCCACAGCCAGCCAGTGCAGCTCGCGCTGGAGAGGTGTTACGTGGGTTTGCCTTGAGGCACCCATAATCACCCGCGTGGCCGCATTCTGTACTAACTGTAGCCTTCGAGTGCACCTCAAGGGGAGCCCCATGTAGAGAGCGTTACAGTAATCCAGCCGGGACGTCACAAGCACTTGAGTGACTGTGCGAAGGGCTCCCCGGTCCAGTAAGGGGCGCAACTGGCGTATCAGGCGTACCTGATAGAACGCCCCCCTGGCCACGGCCGCCACATGGTCCTCCATGGACAGCCGGGAATCCACGGGGGCCAGTTGTTCGCCCCCAATGGCCAGTGTTGGACTTATCTGGCTGAACCGGGGTGCCGGAAACCACAGCCACTCGGTCTTGGACAGGTTGAGCTTGAGTTTGTTACTACCCATTCAGATCCGTACGGCCTCCAGACACTGGGACAGCACCTCGACGGCATCGTTGGGGTGGTTTGGGGTGGATATGTACAACTGAGTGTCATCAGCGTACAGATGGTATTCCACCCCAAAACCAGGGATGATTCACCCAGCAGCTTCATATAGGTGTTGAACAGGAGTGGCGAGAGGACCGACCCCTGAGGAACCCCACATGTGAGGGGCCTCGGGGACGACCTCTGCCCTCCTGCCAACACCCATTGCGACTGACCAGAGAGGTAGAACGAGAACCACCATAGAACGGTGCCTCTCAGCCCCAACCCCCCCAATCGGTGCAAAAAGATACCATGGTCGATGGGATCAAAAGCCGCTGAGAGGTCTAATAGGACAAGGATAGAGGAACAACCTCCCGTGCCCTCCAGAGATCATCCACCAACGCGACCAATGCCGTCTCAGTGCTGTCACCGGGCCGGAAGCCGGACTGGTGCGGGTCTAGATAATCAACTTCCTCCGGATGTCGGGGAAACTGTTGAGCCACCACACTCTCGACAACCTTCACTAAAAAGTGAAGGTTGGAGACGGGACGATAGTTCTCTAATAAAGCTGGGTCCAGGGATGGCTTCTTGAGGAGGGGCCTCACCACTGCCTCTTTCAAGACGGTAGGCAAGGACCCCTCACTCAGAGATGAATTCACAATACCCTGGAGCCAGCCTCGTGTCACCTCCCAGGATGCCAGTACAAGCCAGGAGGGGCACGGGTCCAATAAACATGTGGTGGCTCTAAGGTTCCTCCGCAACCTGTCCATATCCTCAGTAGTAACAAAGTCGAACTCCTCCCAAGGTTTTATCTCAAGACCAGCACCGGACACCTCGACCGGACCACTAGTGGAGGGCAGCTCGTTCTGAATCTGAGTGATTTTGTCCTGCAGAAAAACTCCAAATTCCTCTGCTCGACCCTGCAGCGGGGCTTCCCGCGGCCTCAAATGCAAGAGGAAGCGGGTCACCCCAAACAGGGCGGCAGGGCGGTTTTCCGCGGATGCGATAAGGGTGGCACAATACTCACGTTTGGCCACTCTTAGCGCCACTAAGTAAGTCCTAATATGGTCTCTCACTAGTGTTCGGTCAGATTCGGATCGAGAAGATCTCCACCTACTCTCTAGGCGTCTCTTGCAGCGTTTCATCTCCCGAAGCTCCTCGGTAAACCAAGGAGCCTGGGTGACTCGACGCCGCATGAGAGGCCGCAAGGGCGCGACTCGGTCCAAGGCCCCCGTGGCCACACTATACCATGTGGCCACTAGATCCTCAGTCGAGCCGTGGGACAGGGACACAGGTACTGGCCCAAGCTCCCTCTGGAACCCCTCCGGGTCCATCAGGTGCCTGGGGCGGAACCAACTCGATGTCTCCGGTTCCGCCTCCCCGCGGTGGGGTGTGACGGTTGGAAAGTCTATCCGAAGGAGAGAGTGATCTGTCCATGACAAGGGTAAGATGGCTAAATCCCCTGTTCCAAGATCACTAATCCAGTGTCCAGAGACAAAAATCAGATCCAGCGTGTGTCCTCCCTCGTGAGTGGGGCCCTGAACTACTTGGATCAGGTCCATGGCCGTCATGGAAGCCATGAACTCCCGAGCTGCCTCGGATGTTTCGCTCGCCGATGGCAGGTTAAAGTCCCCCATGACCATGAGTCTGGGGGTCTCCACCGCCATCGCGGCGATCACCTCGAGTAGCTCGGGCAGGGCTGCTGTTACATAGCGGGAAGCCAGGTATACAACCAGCAAGCCCAACTGCCTCCCTAGGCCCCACTTCACGAAGAGGGACTCACAGCCGGTCGTCTGAGGCACAGTGGTCTCCTTCGGCTCCAGACTTTCCTTAATGACAACCGCCACCCCACCCACCCCTGCCTAGGGCCCTAGGTTGATGAAATGCACAGTAACCTGGTGGGCACATTTCCACGAGGGGTAGACCCCCCTCGGGGCCCAACCAGGTCTCTTGTCTCAGTTGTCACTGCCGAATCACTGCAGTTGATAAATTAGTAACCTGATTGTTAAGTGAATCTGGCTTTCCATTGACTTTGCTTGTCAGACAGTCACAAAAGGTGATCACATGACCTTGCGACACAGTAATGGTCACAAATATTTCCAAGTGTCTGAATTCTGTTTTGAAAAAGTTTTATTGGGTTTTACAATTTTTTACAAATAGGGTAAGGGTATGGTGTAAAAAAGATATTGTGAGAACCTTCATGTCGAAGTCGTTGGCCCCTTCCGAGACTTCATAACAAAATATAGATAATACATTAAATTTTCATTTGTACTACAAAGTGGAAAGAAATGCAAATATATCATTGTAAAATCTATGCTAGCAATCATGTATAAACATCCAAACAAAAGTTATACTGTACTGAAATAAAGTCACTTTTGGAATATAAGTCTTTTGGCAATTGTATCCTCTTCTCCCTGGCCCCCAGTGGGCGGGGCCGCGGCACCCTCTGCTCCCCCATTTTCATCTTCCAGGATTGAGGAATGTTTTTTAAGAAAGGCTTCCGCCTCTGCAATTGTTTTAATTCTTACTCTTCCTCCCTCCCAGAACACCAACATTCCCTCTGGCATCACCCACTTGAACCAGACCCCCTTTTTAAATAATCTTTTAGACAAGAAGGAATACTTCCTTCTTATCTCTCTAATCTTTTTCGGGATCTGCTTCAAGATGGCAATCTCTTTCTGCTGGTAAATTAAAGGACTGTCTCTCTGCGCTCTCAGGATCCTTTCCCTTGTAGACCTTCTTACAAATTTAATATGTATCTCTCTGGGTACTTCATTTATCCTGGCATATGCTGAATTTATTCTATATATCAAATCTATGTCCCCCCTAATATCCTCTTTAGGCTTTTGTACATAATCTGCTAAAATTGTACACATTAAATCAGTTAAATCTTCACCGCTTGCCTCAGGAACGTTCTGAAATCTTAAAAAATATGACATCCTTTCAAAATCCATCCTAGACATATGACCACAATCCCCTATTTCATTATTAATACTTTTAAGCTCTCCCCTTGTCCCAGCCAACCCCATCTCCAGCCCATCAATCTTTTGTGTATTTTCCATTAATTTCTTCTGTGTCTCCAAAAGTTCTAATTTAGAACTGACATGGTCCTTCCTCATTTCTTTAATTTCTTTCATAATGTTCTGAAGAGTTTCATCCATTGCTGCTAATTTAGCATCCGTATCCAAACGTCTGAATTCTGATCACATGATTGAGGGGATGCTGCAAAGGCCGTAACTGTGAAAAACGGTCATAAGTCACTTTTTCAGTGCTGTTGTTACTTTGAATGGACACTAAACAAACTGTTGTAAATTGAGATTACCTGTATTATCATTGCTTTATTGTTATCTAATCCAATATATAATTCTATATCATTCACATATCTGAAAGAGAATTTTTTTTCTGTTAGATCTTCATTCCTTGTTCTTATTTCCATTCCTTTGGGTTACAACTTCTTATTGACACATCATTTTTCTTCTATAAGTGTGCTATGTCAGTTAGGTTCACATGTTTAATTCACACTAAGTGAATTACACTACTAAGTATTGTGGATCACTTCACACTACTTTTAAGCTACAGCTTCTAGAATGTTAATTCTAAAAATAGACAAGATTTATTAAATACACACACACACACACACAATTTTCTGAGGTATTGATGGTTTGTTTGTTTACTTTTTAAAGCTTAGGCTGGTTTTCTATAATTTGTACTCACACATGGGCTAATTATGGTATTTAAGGACTGACTTAAACTATTCCTAACCACAGAGACCAGTTTGTTCCTGCCGTGTCTGAACTTGTAAATATATTTTTAAAAGTAAGGAACTTGTCTTCTTGAAAAAGAAAACTTACAGGTTTGGGGCCTTCTTAATTAGTAGCAAATCACAAGAGTGAGAATCTAACAAAGAGGTAGCAATTTGGGGGGATCCATAGATGTAAACTTTTTGATTTCTTGAGAGAGGGAGGGACAGGCTGCAGTCAAGCAACAAGTTTTATTTTTAATAAGGTAAAAATGTAAGAAACTGAAAGAGTTCCAGTGATTTTACTTGCTGTGAGGAAAGAAGGGGCTTCCAGTATCTGAATTAAACTGAATTGGTAAACTACACTGAATGCATTTTGTTGTAATTCATGATGCTGGATGAATGTGTTGACTAAGATACCAATGAAATGTGTTTATTTCAAGGCTATCACTCTGGGCAAGGGTAAGAAGAAGTAACAGGAGCATAGCAGCAGTAGAGGCAGGACAATCAAACAGACAGATGCATGTTTCTTCTCTTGGAGTCCCAAACCTAATGCCACCAAATGTTCATCACCTACTTGTTAAGTCCTCAGGTCTACAACCGTGCCAGCAAGTCTGGTGAACTCTGAGTCACCACATTCCGGAACGAAGCCGGCAGGAGACTGTCTAGAAAACAGATACAATGTTGCAGCTATCTTGCTGCAAGGGTTCCTGTCTGAAAGCCTATATAAAGGGCTGTCAGACGGGGAAGCCTTGCCAGTAGTGATTCTTGTGCATTGTAAATAGTTGCTGAATAAATGTTCCTGTTGATTGACCATGCCTGAGTCAGACTCCTTTGTCAATCTAACACTGGCGACGAAGGTGGGATTCAGGCCTTGTCATTAGGCTCAACGAGGAACGAAGCTTCGACTATACAAGTGCAGAGCGCCCACCACAGCCGCACCATGGCGACAATGCCACCGTTCGCGCCATTCGATCCGATGAAGGAGCAATAGGCTTCCTTCTTAGCACGCTTCGAGTGTTTCATGATCGCAAGTGATTACGGCGAACTCGCACCAGCAAGGAAGCTGAGCCTCTTCCTCCAGTGTGGCGGTCCAGAATTATTCGCCACCGCTCGAACCATAGCAGCCCCCGCAGCGGTACACGAAGTGCCGTGGGACGATCTCCTGGGCCGCCTGAGAGCACACTATGCGCCTGTGCCATCTCGCATAGCACATCGCTACGCATTCAGGCAATGTGTGCAACAACCACAGCAATCTGTAGCTGAGTTCCTCCAGAAACTGAGAGCCACCGCAATTCCTTGCGAGTTCCCCGCAGGCTTCCTGGAGGAATCTCTACTGGAGCAGTTCGTGTGCGGCGTCAAAGACATCCGCCTAAAGCGCCGCTTGCTCTCTAAAACTGTCCTGACTCTCGAGCAAGCGGTGGTTCCTATCTGAAAGCCTATATAAAGGGCTGTCAGACGGGGAAGCCTTGCCAGTAGTGATTCTTGTGCATTGTAAATAGTTGCTGAATAAATGTTCCTGTTGATTGACCATGCCTGAGTCGGACTCCTTTGTCAATCTAACACTACTGAGTTGTAATATGATTGTAGAGTATAGATAGGCTTTACTCTGTCCACTTTTTTGCTATTGTGATTCTACTGTTTATCTAAGAGTGTCAGTCCTCTGAGGAAAACCAGTTCAATGGGAAAAAATGGCAGCTAACACTCTTCGCTGCCATAAGGTAGAAAAACAGAATCATAAAATGGGAATCCAGTGATATCATTTGACTTGGCAGCTCAGCTAATGTGGACATGGAAAGGCAGGCACTCTGTCACACCTCTCCTTCAAAATTTAGATCCATGATCAATTGAAAGATTTGGAATTTTGAGAGCATGTTTAGATGCACCCTATAGATAAGTATAATGTTGGGTTGCTTATGCATTCCCAGAGTGGCTGCTATAGTCAGTCACAAAATACCCAATTGAGGGTAATCCTCGACTTACAATAGTTCATTAAATGGATGTTCAAAGTTATAATGGCACTAGAAAAAGTGGTTTATGACCATTTTTCACATTTATGACTATTACAACATCCCCATAGTCATGCGATCAAAATTCAGACACTTGGCAATTGATCCCTGTTTATTTTTTTTATTATTATTTTTTATTAAATTTATACCCCGCCCTTCTCCTTGTTAGGACCCAGGGCCGTGCACAGGCATTATTAAAACCACAAAATATAATAAATATCAATTTAAAATATATTAAATTAGTTAACCCGTGCTAAAACCCATGTTAAAAACCTTCCCAAATTATAATTTATTTTTAAAAAGTCAGAAACGGGGGGCTATCCTAGGCCGGCTTGTTGAAATAAATACGTCTTAAGACGTTGGCAGAAGAGGCGGAGGTCCGAGATAGTGCGAAGGTCGGGGGGTAGGTCATTCCAGAGGGCCGGGCCCGCCACAGAGAAGGCCCTTCCCCTGGGTGTCGCCAACCGGCATTGCCCCGCCGACAGCACCCGGAGAAGGCCCTCTCTGTGGGAGTGGAGCGGACGAAGGGATGTATGGGGCAGGAGGCGGTCTCGTATATAGCTAGGCCCCGAGCCATGGAGCGATTTAAAGATGGTTGTCAACACCTTGAAGCGCACTCGAAAGGCCACAGGCAGCCAGTGCAGCTCGCGCAGGAGAGGTGTTACATGGGTTTGCCTTGAGGCACCCATAATCACCCGCGCGGCCGCATTCTGTACTAACTGTAGCTTTCGAGTGCACCTCAAGGGGAGCCCCATGTAGAGAGCGTTGCAGTAATCCAGCCGGGATGTCACAAGCGCTTGAGTGACTGTGCGAAGGGCTCCCCGGTCCAGTAAGGGGCGCAACTGGCGTATCAGGCGTACCTGATAGAACGCCCCCCTGGCCACGGCCGCCACATGGTCCTCCATGGACAGCCGGGAATCCAGGAGGACACCCAAGTTGCGCGCCCTCTCCACGGGGGCCAGTTGTTCGCCCCCAATGGCCAGTGTTGGACTTAACTGGCTGAACCGGGGTGCCGGAAACCACAGCCACTCGGTCTTGGACGGGTTGAGTTTGAGTTTGTTACTACCCATCCAGATCCGTACGGCCTCTAGACACCGGGACAGCACTTCGACGGCATCGTTGGCGTGGTTTGGGGTGGATATGTACAACTGAGTGTCATCAGCGTACAGATGGTTTATGACAGTTTCAGTGTCCCACCGTCATGTGATCACCTTTTGTGACCTTCTGACAAGCAAAATCAATAGAGAAGTCAGGTTCACTTAACAACCTTGTTACTAACTGAACAACCACAGTGATTCACTTAGCAATTGTGGCAAGAAAAGTCATAAAATGGGGCAAAATTCACTTAACAAATGTCACACTTAGCAACAGAAATGTTGGGCTCAATTGTGGTCATATGTCAAGGACTATCTGTGCAAGAAGCAAAATGGAAATGTTATTCCCCACCAGGAATTCCCCAGAATGTTTACTGCTACTCCTTTTCTTCTCCCCGCTCCTTCTCTTTTCTCTGGTGGTTTGGCTCATTTCCATTGAGACATTTTTATAATTAATAATGAAAGTAGGTTTGGTGCGGCTCATGCTACCTTCTCACAGAAAAGCACACGGGATGGAAATTTGATTAGCATCAGTGTTGGTGTCATCATATTCTCTATTTATGATTCGTCTAATGGCTCAACCAAAAGATCTGGAATGGTTTTCTCTCTCTCTCTCTCTCTCTCTCTCTCTCTCTCTCTCTCTCTCTCTCTCTCTCTCTCTCTCTCTCTCTCTCTCTCTCTCTCTCTCTCTCTCTCTCTCTCTCTCTCTCTCTCTCTCAAAGAGGAAAGGCTGCTGGGTCCATAAATACAGTAATCTAATTTTTGAGAAGTGAAAATGAGACATTCCAAGAAACTCTCTGAACAGCTGTTGCTCTGTTTTTCAAAAATTTTAAAAAATCAAATTGATGACATAGAAGGGAACGGACGTTATCATAAGGCCTTATGTCTTCTGCGTCAAAAGCAAATGTCTTGGCTTATTAGAGCAGCAGTAGGAAACTATTACGTATTTCAATTATTACATTGAACCCTGTATTCAGTTCCGTTCATGTTTATAAAAGCTAACTATGCTGCTAAAAAAAAGTATGCAGAACATTGTGTAGCCCATAAGTCAGCTAACTATTTCAAAAATACAGGTATTACAATATCCACAAAAATAAAAGAAGCAGTAATGAGTTTTTCAACATCTTCAGGAAGGCAGAGCTCAGAAGCCTCAATGCGTGGATGAGGCGATGGTGTCGGGAGGAGGGCTTCAGATTTGTCAGGAACTGGAGAACATTTTGGGACAATCCAAACCTGTTCAGGGGGGATGGGTTGCACTTGAACCATGATGGGACAAGGTTGCTGGCACTCAATATCAAAAAGGCTGCAGAACAACTTTTAAACTGATAACTGGGGGAAAGCCGACAGGAGCTGGGCAGCATCTGGTTCGGGAAAGTGTTTACTTGAGTAGTGAGGAGGATGCAATAATTACTGAGCAGAGCGAGGAGCCAGTCACCAGCACTCTAACAGAAGGATGCAAGAAGCAGTCTAAGGATGCAACTGGACTCAAAAGACTGCATCAGAAAAGTATATATAAATGCCTGTATGCAAATGCCAGAAGCCTCCAGAACAAAATAGGGGAGCTGGAATACTTAGCAATAGACAAAAATATTGATATTATTGGTATCACTGAAACCTGTTGGACGGATGATAACCAATGGGATACAGTCATCCCAGGCTACAAACTGTACAGGAAGGACAGGAAGGGGCAAACGGGAGGTGGTGTAGCCTTGTATGTCAAAGAAGAGATAAAGTCATACGAATTGGCATATCGAGGTGATTTAGAGTCACCACTAGAAACTCTGTGGGTAAGACTAGCAGGCCAAAAGAATGGTCTAACAGTAGGTATATGTTATCGGCCTCCGACCCAAGCCCCCGAGACAGACTGGCAGTTGGACAATGTTGTAAAGGAGGCATCAAAAAAGGGAAGCCTAGTTATAATGGGGGATTTCAATTACCCTCACATAGACTGGGTGAACTGTTGTTCAGCACATGACAAAGAGATAAAGTTCCTAGATATGCTAAATGATTGTTCCCTGGAACAGACGGTTGAAGACCCAACTAGAGGTACAAGAATCCTTGACTTGGTTCTGAGCAATATACAGGATCTGGTGCAAAATGTTAATGTGACTGATCCAATAGGGAACAGTGACCACAACACAATTATTTTTAACTTAATCATAGACTGCAAATCACCAATAAAATCTAACACAGAGGCCTTAAATTTTCATAAAGGAAATTTCCCGAAGATGAGGAAACTAGTAAAAAAAAAGCTGAAAGGGAGAATTGAGAAAGTCCAAACACTCCATGAGGCATGGTTTTGAAAAAGTTTTATTGGGTTTTACAAATTTTTATAAAAATAGGATAAGGGATTGTAAGGAGTTACAAAGACATATTGAGAACCTCTATGTCGGAGGTGTTGGCCCCCTCCGAGACTTCATAAAAAGAAATAGAAAATACAGTAAATTTTTCATTTTTCTACAAAGTGGAATGAGATACAAATATTTCAATTTTAAAATCTATGCAATCAATCATTTATAAACATCCAAATAAGATTTGTACTATACAGAAAAAAAGTCACTTATGAAATCTAAGTCTTATGGCAATTGTATCATCCTCTCCCTGACCTCCAGTGGGCGGAGCCGTGGCCCCCTCCGTTCCCCCATTTTCATCCACCAGGATAGGGGAGTGTTTTTTCTTAAAAAAGGCATCCGCCTCTGCAATTGTTTTAATTTTTACTCTTACCCCCTCCCCTAACGCCAACATTCCCTCAAACATCACCCACCAGAAACACCCCCCCTTTTTAAATAATCTTTTAAATAAGAAGGAATAATTCCCCCCTATCTCTATAATCTTTTTCGGGATCTGTTTCAAGGTGGCAACCACATTCTGTTGATAAATTAAGGGACCATCTCTCTGTGCTCTCAGGGTCCCCTCCCCTGTTGGCCTTCTCACAAATTTAATGCGTATCTCTCTGGGTACTTCATTTATCCTGGCATATGCTGAGTTATTTCTAGAATTTTTTAGCTCTTCCCTTGTCACAGGCAACCCCCCCTCCAAACCATCAATTCTTTGTTTATTTTCCATTAGCACTTTCTGTGTCTTCAAAAGTTCTGATTTTGAGCTGACATTATCTTTCTGGATTTCCTTAAGTTCTTTCATAATGTTTTGAAGAGTTTCCTCTATTGATGACAACCGTGTAGCTTCCATCTCTGTTTCTTTAAGTAACATTAAATTAATCTTAAGTTGATGTAGCTGTATTTTTAAAGCACCAATGAAAGTTTTAAGTCTTTGTCGCTAATATGGCGTCTGTTGGAGAGGCAGTCCGCGAAGCAAGGAGAGAACAAAGGCCAGTGTCCAGACTCATAAATCCATTTAATTATAGTCCAGAGAGAAAACAAATTCTTAAAAACAGTAGATAAAAAAGAACAAAGAAGGCACAGCAGGGAAAGGTCCAGTTAGTCAATTACATGAGGCATGGAGGCTGCTCACAAAAACAATAACAGAGGCCCAATTGGAATGTATACCTAAAAGGAAAAAGGGCACCGGCAGGTTCAAGAGGACTCCGATGTGGCTTACAGGAGCTGTTCGGGAAGTGATCAAAAGCAAGAAAAGCTCATTTAAAAGATGGAAGGCTTCTCCAAATGAGGACAACAGGCAGAAACATAAATTCTGGCAGAACAAATGCAAGGCAATAATCAGGAAAGCAAAGCAAGACTTTGAGGAGCATTTAGCTAAAAACACTCAAGGAAATAACAAGGACTTCTTTAAGTGCATTAGAAGTAAGAACCCAACTGGGAAGGCCATTGGACCATTAGATGACAATGGAAGGCAACGGATTATTAAGGAGGAAACAGAGATTGCAGAGAGACTCAATGAATTCTTTGCTTCAGTATTCACTGAAGAAGACAGAGATCACATGCCTAAAACAGAGCCTATCTTTGTAGAGAGGGAAACTGAGGAATTAACCCAGATAGAAATAACCAGGGAGGAGGTCCTTGCATGTCTTGTTAAACTAAACACTAACAAATCACCAGGACCAGATGGCATCCATCCACGAGTTCTCAAGGAACTTAAAGATGAAATTGCTGATGTCCTTGCCAAATATATATAATCTTTCCCTCAAATCAGGCCTTGTGCCGGATGACTGGAAGGTAGCGAATATAACACCTATCTTCAAAAAAGGATCCAGAGGTGATCCAGGAAATTACCGACCGGTCAGCTTGACAAGTGTCCCAGGTAAAGTGATGGAAACCATCTTAAAAGATAAAATTAATAGGCACGTAGAAGAGAAGGCGCTGCTGAAGGAGAGCCAACATGGCTTTTGCAAGGGCAAATCATGCCTCACTAATCTGCTGGAATTTTTTGAGAGTGTCAACAAGCACGTGGACAAGTTGACATTGTTTATCAGGACTTTCAGAAGGCCTTTGACAAGGTCCCGCACCAAAGGCTCTTAAATAAACTTGCCAGTCATGGAATAAAGGGACAGGCCATGTCCTGGATTAGCAACTGGCTAATTTCATAAATGATCTAGAAGTAGGAGTAAATAGCAAGGTAGCCAAATTTGCCGACGACACTAAATTATACAGGGTAGTAAAAACTGAGAGAGAGTGTGAGGAGCTCCAGAGGGATCTCTTGACACTGGAGGAGTGGGCAAACCAGTGGCAAATGAGCTTCAACATTAGTAAGTGCAGAGTGATGCACGTTGGGGCAAAACACTCCAACTATATCTATAAACTGATGGGGTCTGAACTCCTTGCAACTAGCCAGGAAAGGGACCTTGGTGTCCTGGTGGACAGCTCAATGAAGGTGTCTACCCAGTGTGCCGCAGCAGTGAAAAAAGCAAACTCATTGCTAGGGATCATTAGGAAGGGTATAGAAAATAAGTCAGCAAGTGTCATTTTGCCTCTTTATACATCTATGGTGAGGCCCCATCTGGAGTATTGTGTACAGTTCTGGTCACCATACCTTCAGAAGGATATTATGGAAATGGAAAAGGTGCAGAGGAAGCCAACCAGAATGATTATGGGACTGGAACACCTTCCTTACCATCTGAGGCTGCAACGGCTGGGCCTCTTCACTCTAGAACGACGGCGCCTGAGAGGTGACCTGATTGAAGTCTATAAAATCATGCACGGTGTGGACAAAGTAGAAAAGGAAAAACTGTTTTCCCTATCGCACAACACTAGAACTAGGGGGCACTCCATGAAACTTTTGAAAGCTAGACCTCAAACAAATAAGAGGAAGTACTTTTTCACCCAGAGGATCACTGGTCTATGGAACTCCCTGCCAGAAGAAGTGGTGACAGCTGTCGGCCTTGACATCTTTAAGAAAGGATTAGATGAGTTCATGGAGAACAAGGGTATCCATGGCTATCATTATGGATGTCTAAGGACACCCTCTGGGTTGGAGAGATAGGCAGGATATTTCTCAATGCCATTTGCAGGGAATCATAAGCAGGTGAAGACATCTGCTTGGGAAGACCCTGAAGCAAATGGTGAGCCACTGTGTGAGACAGAATGCTGGACCAGATTGGCTGTGGCCTGTTCCAGCAAGGCTATTCTTATGTTCTTATGTTCACAAGTAAAGATACTCTCAAGTTAAGATCAGGGCTTGATAACTTCATGGATGCATCCATCCATGCAATTTTTGGGGCAAGTGAATAGAAGTAGTCTGCTAATGGTGTCTTCTTCCTCAATGTTTTACCTTCCCCATCTTGGTGCTTTCCACTTGTGTTAGACTATTAGTACAATTCCTCTCTCTTCCAAAGAACCAATCATTAATTGATTTTTGTAGTTCAACATATTTGATTGGGACAAGTTGGGTTGCTGTCATAAAGTAAATTAGTATGAGTAGTAAGTTAGAAAAGCATACATTGCAGAAAGGGGCTAAGGCTGAGAATACATTGGCCTTCTTAAGCCTACTTAGTGAAACAATATTTTAGAGACAGCTGAACTACAAGTTGTCCATTTCTGACTCCAGCCATAATATAAGGTTCAATAATAGCTCATCCTACTGAGGTTGGCTTTTGGAGTCATGCACCAGATGAAGTTCAGAGAGTCATTCTGATTAATCCCATTGGATGGGGGGACAATTGTGATGATAAAATTATAGTGTATGATTTGATGAGTTCTGGTTTAAAACTGCAATGAACACAGTTTTCCCCTCACCTGATAAATATTATGGAATTGGATTAGCAAGAATCCTGTTCTGCTTATTGCCCAAATTGTGGGCTGAGGAGTCTGTTTGGCCATTGTGAGAACTGAGTTTTTCTAAAACACAAGCAAGGATCCTGGATCAGAACAACAGACTACTTAATCTGGTATTATTTGCCCATTTCATAGGACTGGAAGGAACCTTGGAGTTCTTCTAATCCAACTCCCTATCCAAAGCAGGAGTCCTTATACAATCCCAGACTAATGGTTGTCCAATCTCTTCTTGAAAACCTCCAGTGATGAAGCACCTACAATTCTAGGAGGCAAGTTGTTCCATTTTTAAAATTGTTCTTACTGTATATTGCAGAATGTACTGAAATTTCCCCTTAGTTCCAGGTTGAATCTCCCTCTTATGAGGTTCCACCCATTGCTTCTTAGCCTGCCCTCAGGTGCTTTGGACAATAAGTTGACCTCTTGTTGTCTGAGACATCCCTTCAAGTACTGGAAGATAGTTATCATATTACCCCTAATCCTTCTCTTCATTAAGCTAGTCATACCTAGTTCTCTTAATTGCTCATCATATGATTTAGCTCCAGATCCCTTATCATCTTTGTTGGAATTGGTTGCTTTTCTCTGCATTCTTTCTAGGGTCTCAGCATTTTTTTTCTTGTATTGTGGTGACCAGATAGATGCAATGTTCCATGTGCAGCCTAATAGTGGGGTGTACTATCACTTCCCATAATCTTGATGCTATCCTGATGCTGATGCTAGGGAGCATACTAGGAAGGCCTTGACTTTTTTGACAGTTGAGATACATTGCTGGCTCATACTTCAGTGGTGGTACACCAGGACACCTAGATCCCTCTCACAGGCACTACTGTTGAGCCAAGTACTACTATACCCATGCATCCTTACTTTTCTCATCACTGAACTGAATTTTATTGTATAGATTTTCTGGATGTTCTGGTTTAAAAATGTATGAACAAAGCTCAAATCAAGATTGTAGAGAGTGTGGTGGCGCAACAGTTTCCCCGTCACCTGGAGGAAGTTGATTATCTGGACCCGCGCCAGTCCGGCTTCCGGCCCGGGCACAGCACCGAGACGGCATTGGTCGCGTTGGTAGATGATCTCTGGAGGGCCAGAGATGGGGGTTGTTCCTCCATCCTGGACCTATTAGACCTCTCAGTGGCTTTTGATACCATCGACCATGGTATCCTATTGCGTCGGCTGGGGGGGTTGGGGGTGAGAGGCACCGTATTACGGTGGTTCTCCTCCTACCTCTCCGGTCGATCGCAATTTGTGTTGGCAGGAGAGCAGAGGTCGACCTCGAGACCCCTCACATGTGGGGTGCCTCAGGGGTCGGTCCTCTCGCCTCTCCTGTTCAACACATATATGAAGCCGCTGGGTGAGATCATCCGTGGTTTTGGGGTAGAGTACCACCTCTACGCTGACGACACGCAGTTGTATATATCTACCCCAAACCACCCCAACGATGCCGTAGCGGTGATGTGCCAGTGCCTGGAAGCCGTGCGGGCCTGGATGGGAAGTAACAGACTCAGACTCAACCCGTCCAAGACCGAGTGGCTGTGGTTTCCGGCACCCCGATTCAACCAGTTGACTCCATCTCTGGCCATAGGGGACGAACATCTTACCCCTGTGGATGGGGCGCGCAACTTGGGCGTCCTCCTGGATACCCGGCTGTCCATGGAAGATCAAGTGACAGCCGTGGCCAGGAGGGCGTTTTACCAGGTTCGCCTGGTACGCCAGTTGCGCCCCCTATTGGATCGGGATATCCTTTGCACAGTCACTCATGCCCTCGTGACATCCCGACTGGACTACTGTAATTCTCTCTACATGGGGCTCCCCTTGAGGTGCACCCGAAGACTTCAGCTTGTCCAGAATGCAGCCGCGCGAGCAATAATGGGAACCTCTAGGTTTACCCACATAACACCGCTCTTGCGCGAGCTGCACTGGCTGCCTGTTGTCTTTCGGGTGCGCTTCAATGTGTTAGTCTTTAAAGCGCTCCATGGCACGGGACCTAGTTATCTGCGGGATCGGATCCTGCCTCATACATCCTTACGGCCGATTCGCTCCCACAGAGAGGGGCTTCTCCGGGTGCCGTCCACCAGGCTATGCCAGTGGGCGACGCCCAGGGGAAGGGCCTTCTCTGTGGTGGGCCCAGCCCTCTGGAATGATCTTCCCCCCGAAATTAGAACAACTACGGACCTCCGCTCCTTCTGTCAAAAACTTAAAACACACTTTTTCTGCTTGGCCGGCCTAGGTCAGTCTTCCGTCTAATAGGGTTTTAGGGGTTTTTAGTCAATTTATAATTGGGGATTTTAGCGCAGGGATAATTTTAGTTTAATTTGTTTTTACTTACTCTATTTATGTATTTTCTATTGCCATTTTAAATTTCCCTGTGCACCACTCCGAGTCCCTTTGGGGAGAGGACGCGGTATACAAATAAAATAATAAAATAAAATAAAATAAAATAAAATAAAATAAAATAAAATAATAATAATAATAATAATAATAATTATTATTATTATTATTATTATTATTATTATTATTATCATCATCATCATCATCATCATCATCATTATTATTATTATTATTATTATTATTATTATTATTATTATTATTATTATTATTATTATTATTATTATTAACTAGTTCTAATTGATAAGCAACTTGGATTCCATTCAGTTATTAAGCAACTTAGTTATGGAAGGTCTGCATCTTTGACTCTACAGATATTGAGAATGATACTGTTTAATTACATAATTACAACTGTAAACCCTAAGTAATTTCTAAGCACAACAAGATAGCATTACATCAATGCAAAATTACATAGCATAAAGGGCTACTAATAAAATGGTGAGTCCAGTTTTGAAACTCAAAACTTTAGAAAAGGAAGACAGTTACTTTCAACCTGCTCTAATCTCTGTATTGACATAAAAACAAACAACAGCTAATAGTGGTGGATTCCATGGAGTATCAATTTGAACCTTTAATTCCTGAAATCTCTGCAGTAGGCATCCTAGATGAGCAAGGACTGACTCTCCACTTAAAATCCCTTTCTGATTTATTTTAGTTTTTGGTTTTAAAAGAAACATGATGAAGATTTAATAACAAGGTATGAAGGCACATTTTAAAGCAATAAGTGCCTTTTCCAACTGCCTGTCTTTCATTCCTCCCCAGCCTAGGCATGAGTCATTGAACTGCAGCTGCTGTTATTAATACATGGCCCTGCTGCAGCACCTCCAAATGAAGATCTTAAAGCTCTTGAAATTCAATGGAAAGAACTCTGCTGAGACTGGTACTGTTGTTCCCATTTCCCCAAGGGGGGAAACCAGAGAACAAAAAGGGAAAAATATGCTCACCTGGATTGAGAAGAGAGGAATAAATTCAAAGTTTTATGAAGTCAACCCAGTAATGGGCATATGTCTAACACACACACACACACACACACACACACACACATCATACTTTATTAATATGCATTAGTTAATAAATACATTTAACTTAAATTAAGTTTTCATGCTGGACCAGTCCCAATTCTTTGTCCTAGCGTAACAGAGCTTTTGTTGAGACTCAAAAGGTCTTAGCTGGGATTATGTTGAGGTTGGGGTCCTGATGATGCTGAACACCTTTACTTGAAAGAAAATACCATCTTCATTGGAGAAAAAAATATTATGTGTCGCAGTAAAACAAAAACATATTAATAACTAATAAGTATGTATATACTCAGCTACCTAATAATCCCCAGATACAATATATGTGCTGTATTAATCATATGAAGAAAGAAAGGATAGTTTGACAATCAAGTAGGCCATGATGCATCATTTGGGATTTCTGAGTTGTAGGGACCTTTGTATCTTTTGATTTGTATCTTTTGATGAAGAACCTGCTTTAGCTATCCTGCTTCAACATCAATGGTTGAACACCACAGTCAGAGACTTAACCAATTGCACAAAATAAGCACTCTGCCTGGACTCTTTTTTACATTCTATAGCAGATAACATTTCATAAATATGTTACGAGAAATTCCTAGTTTTCTGGAAAAGGCTCTAATGTTGGGAAAAGTAGAAAGAAAGAGAAAAAGAGGACAACCAGCAGCAATGTGGATAGACTTAGTTACAGTAATGTTGAGTGCAACGTTGGAAGAGCTGAAGGAGTCAGATCATCATGAAGAAAATATATCTATGTGGTCTAAGAATCGATAATGACTTGGTGGCTCATAAGCAATCATCAATCAATCTTTTAAAGAGTTTTTAAATGGTGAAGCATAAATCAGTGATAATCAGTGTCAGTGGACAAGATAGACATGCCTCTTTAACTAAAATATAGAAATAATATCTTTCCAATTCTAGAAATTGTAAGAACTATAAACAATACGTATGATTACTAAATTTAAGAAGAGAAATCATTCAATTTATATGCATATTGAGCAACCTTATTTTTCTTAATGTTCTTGCAAATCTGTTCAACCATTTTTTGTAGAGTAGCATCCTTGTGTAATTCTTTGATCCCTTTCAATGAAAAACAGAGACCTCAAGAGTCTAGACTAGTGTACATGAGGGAACTAACTCTAATGCTCCCAAATGCCAACTCATTTCCCTTTCTTTGTTAAAAGAAGTTTCATGGCCCTCTGTACAATGATTCATATTAATTTCAACGCTCTTTTGAACGGATACTTAGAAATGATATATGAAATGATATAAGTATATTTTGTAGGGAGATATATAATTCTTACCATATGATTACTGCAAGTTGATGCTGTTGTGTTGACCGAGATATCAATGATTTGGATGAGGGGATAAATGGAGAACTCATCAAATTTGTAGACGACACCAAGCTGGCAGGAATAGCCAACACTCCAGAAGATAGGCTTAAAATACAGAAGGATCTTGACAAACTTGAATATTGGGCACTATCTAACAAAATGAAATTCAATTGTGAAAAAAGTAAGGTTCTACATTTAGGCAAGAAAAACAAAATGCACAGGTACAGTATAGGTGGTACCTTGCTCAATAGTAGCAACTGTGAGAGGGATCTTGGAATCCTAGTGGACAACCATTTAAATATGAGCCAGCAGTGTGCAGCAGCTGCCAAAAAAGCCAACATAGTTCTAGGCTGCATAAACAGAGGGATAGAATCTAGATCACGTGAAGTGTTAATACCACTTAATAATGCCTTGGTAAGGTCACACTTGGAATACTGCATACAGTTTTGGTCGCAACGATGTAGAAAAGATGTGGAGACTCTGGAAAGAGTGCAGAGAAGAGCAACCAAGATGATTAGGGGACTGGAGGCTAAAACATATGAAGAACGGTTGCAGGAACTGGGTATGTCTAGTTTGATGAAAAGAAGGACCAGGGGAGACATGATAGCAGTGTTCCAATATCTCAGAGGGTGCCACAAAGAAGAGGGAGTTGAACTATTCTCCAAGGCACCTGGGGGCAGAACAAGAAGCAATGGGTGGAAACTAATCAAGGAGAGAAGCAACTTAGAACTAAGGAGAAATTTCCTGACAGTTAGAACAATTAACCTCTGGAACAGCTTGCCTCCAGAAGTTGTGAATGCCCCAACCCTGGAAGTCTTTAAGAAGATGTTGGATAGCCATTTGTCTGAAATAGTATAAGGTTCCTGCATACACAGGGGGTTGGACTAGAAGACCTAGAAGGTCCCTTCCAACTCTGCTATTGTATTATTATATTCTGCATTATTCCAAAATACCCTCTTTGATTCATCAGAATCATCCCTAACTTTATTTTCAATTGTATTTTCATTCATCATTCATTTATGCTTCCAGTTACAGATTCAGAATTTAATTTCTTTACTGAGCCTCATGTCAATCCAAAACAAGATTATCTACTGAAAAATCAAAAACAACAAACTGCAGTTCAGGTTTGTTAAAACATCCATGATATTTATGTTTTATCTGTTACTTAATACTAACAATCTTGCACAAATATACACAGTACCATAATGGCATCACATTTTCTCCCCTTTCTAAAAATTCTGATTGGATTGAAATTATGGACATAGGTATCTATATCAGTATCCTCTATCATAGTGCCCTCTAGGTATGGATGACAACACCATGTACCCAACTAGAATTCATTGGAAATATTACATTACTGGATTAAATTTCATTGCATAAAGAGCTAAAATTTGTTCATTTAACAATCATTTAAATTCTCAATCCCTTTCTCAATTTCATTGGTTGATTTCGCCAATTGACTAACTTGGATTTCCTTAAAAAAACCACATTTCTTTGCTTGTGCAAATTTTTGCTTTCCTTTCAGGATGTATAAATGAAACAATGTTTATAAGTTTAAGCAATACTTATCAAAACTTTGGTGTAAATTATATTTCAACAGCCATTTTAAAAATAGTCATGGGGCTTCCGGGTCCGGCTCCAGCAGCGACGGGCGAGCCTGGGACTCGCTCGCCGCTTTGTTGCCTTTTCTGCCCCCCCACGGGGGCGAGACACTCCGGTTACCGGATGTCTCCCGTAGGGTCGGCTCGGAGGAGACGTTCCTCCTCACGGCGGTGGGGAGAGCGATCCCCTCCGCGACCTAGGTGAGGAGGAACATGCTGCGGGGGGTTCTCCCTTCGCCAACGGCTGTCGGCGCCATTCACTTCAATGTAGAGGGCTGAGCGGAAGAGATCGGAAGGCTTGCCGAGGCTTCAGCTGCGAGGGAGAGTGAGTTTAAAAAGACTTTTTTTCCTTGCTGCCAGCCAGGCTGAATGGACTGGGAGGGGGGTGTTTGTTTTCAAAAAAAAACCCTCGGACTTAAGCGGCACTCAAAAATGGCTTCTCTGGAAGAGAAAGCGGAAATCTTAAATCCGGACTGTCTCTAACAAGGGAAAGTGGTATGCGGCTACTTGCAACATTGTTTCTAGGTCTGGCTGGTTAAAAAAAATTATTTTTCTACTCTCTCCTCTGGGCTCTGAGATGGGCGGTGGAAAGTGGCTTTTCTTTGTCCCTGCCTGACTATTTTAACTATGGAAAATTCCCAGCGTCTCTTTACAATTGGGACTCTCTCTGGATATTAATGAAGAATTTTTTCTTGTTGGATTTGTGGTTCCTTTCTGGATTACCTTCGCTATTATAACTATTGAGTTGGAAAATTGTCTCTCTCCTGGTTCCTGAATTTTACAACGTTTCAACCTTGATCTGAACTTTTGGCTCCCGGTTAGTCTCACCAACCCCACCCTGAAAACGCCATTTTGGTGGTACTGACTCTAACAGTTAAGATGTCTCACGAAACAGCACTGACAAGTTTAGAACAACGGATGGCTTCTCTTGAAACTGTTATACAAACTTTGGTAAAAGAAATTCAGGCCCAGAGGGCTGAAAACATCAATTTCAAGAAGGAGCTATTGGACACAAGGAAGCAAACGCTGGAAATCACACAGAAGACTGAAGAATTGGAAGGGGGGCTGGTGGGGGTTAAGGGAGAGATTAAAAATGTTACTAAAGAGGTTGAGGAAACAAATGGGCATGTGTCTAGGATTGATATGGAAAGAATGACATATTTTTTGAGATTTCAGAACGTTCCTGAGGAATCTGGTGAATGCCTCCCTGATCTTATGAGCACAATTTTAGCAGACTATTTACAAAAACCTAAAGATGAGATCAGGGGGGACATTGACCTAGCCTATAGAATTAACTCAGCATATGCCAGGATAAATGAAGTGCCTAGAGAGATACATGTGAAATTTGTTAGAAGGTCAACCAGAGAGGAAATCCTGAGGGCGCAGAGAGAGAACCCTTTAATTTACCAACAAAAAATGGTCACTATCTTGAAGCAGATTCCTAGAAAGATTCGAGAAGCAAGGAGGAAATTTTCCTTCTTGTCTAAAATTTTATTTGATCATGGGATTTGGTTCAAGTGGGTGACACCCGAAGGGATGCTGGTGTTCTGGGAAGGAGGAAGAGTGAGGATTAAAACAGTTGTTGAGGCGGAAGCCTTTCTTAAAAAATATTCCTCTGCCCTGGGGGAAGATCCAGGGGAGACGGAGGGGGCCACGGCCCCGCCCGCTCGGGGCCAGGGAGGAGAAAAAGAAGATACAATAGCCAAGAGACTTAGATCGGAAAAATAACTTTGCCTTGATTTTTCTGAACAATTTCGCGTAATATCTGTATCTGGATTTTTTGTAAATGTCTGACAGCATGGAATTGAGAATTTAGGTATATGTACTTGCTTTTACCTTGTAGTGTTATGAAAAATGCTTTTTTTTGGTTATCTTTTTATTGTGTATTTTGAGGTCTCGGAAGGGCCGACGACTCTGACGTGAATGCTCTCAAAATTTCTTTGTATCCCTTACCCTACCCTATAGAAAAATGTAAAACCAATAAAACTTTTTCAATATATAAAAAAAAAAATAGTCATGGCATTTAACTAAAACTTTCAAACCCATCCCTTCATATGAAAGATGTGAACAATAATCAAGTCATTCATAAAGTCCTCAGACTCAAGGCATAAATTCTGCTTTCATATTTGCAATAAAAAGAGAATTAGTCAAGATAAAGAAAGGGAACATAGTAAAAAAAAAATGCCAAGAACAACAGGAGACTGCGAAAAACTTGGAAGAAAAGGTACATTTTGAGAGGACCTTCTCGCTCTCCAAAATATTGCTACCCCATATTTATCTCAGGAGATACCTAGAGCAGCCAACAAATAATTAAAACCAAAACCAGAAAAATCACTTTATATAATTAAAATTTCTAAGCTTTGTACTTAAAAGTTGAACAAATCAACACCAGAGGGACTACACTGAAGAATACACTGATAATATTGATGAAGAAAGGCAAGAACCCTTGGCAGAATCGTTAAGAGATAATAAAAGAAAAGTTGAATAACAACCCAGTCCCGAGAAAGGACACAAAATAACTCTGCCTCAATCCTGTAACATGTGGGGGAAACTATGACAGACTTTCAAGATTCTATTATTTCCTGTAATAATGAAGCAGAGTTACAATAGTTCTTGCAAAGTTTGTTTCTTGACTTGGCTTCTCTTGAAAGGACTACATAACCATGGGAATAAAAGGCATCCTTAGGAGTCAAACTGTTTAGAGATTGAAAAGTCATAACCAGAATTGCACGTCCAAGCAAACGAGTAGGCAGTGCAGCATATGCAAAGCTTAGCAGCAAGAATGCAGACAACTATGTCTTCTAAAAGATCATCAAGTGCAGCCCCATGTGGAGTGCAAAATGATGAGAACACAGCCCAGCCAGCTTTATGAACAATCACATGCTATATCAGTCCAAAGTTATGGATTGCATCTCGTGTATAACAATCTTCAACATGCTAAGTATTGTCACTGGGTCAATAAGCATCCGCATCTGTACTTCACTCCCATTCTTACCTCCTAATCATGTCAGTGTGTGTGTGTGTGTGTGTGTGTGTGTGTGTGTGTGTATGGAGAGGGGGGGGGGAGAACAAAGAAGATAAATAAGAAGATAAATTTTATCTTCTGACTTGTGGAACTTCCAGTGAATATTATTATAACAAATTTATTTATATTTATATTTCAATATGTTGTGCCAAACTTTCCTCTTTTTAATTCAATTTTGGAAATTGGGGAAGGGAGGAATATCATTTAGTTGATTACAGGCAGGAGAAGTCACGGGCATTCGAAGGCAGTGTTTACCCGGGAAATGGGACATCCAAAACTCAGTACATTTGAAATTCAGAAGTTTTGTCCAGTAGAAACTATCAAAACTAAAGACTATAAGAGTACAATAAATCAAAAGAAGACCAAAAAAAAAAAAGGATAGCAAATAGTACTGAGATTATTTTAAGTCAAAATGGAACAGCTTAAAGAAGTAAGTCAGTAACAAAAGAATGTCAGAAAGGAGAAATATGGTTAGGGTGTGTTATGGGGAAAATAATCAGAATAAATATTTTAAAAGATACAATAGCTATTCTAGACTACTATATGTGTGCATATTCCTGCACAGAAAACAAAATGATGACTTTTGTAACAAAATTTAACATTTAGAAGTTTCACATCTTTGGAATAAAGGGTCAATAAAGAAACATACAAAAGAAAAAATCCCAGATTTCATTGCTGAATAAGTTAAACTGCTGAAAGAACATAAAAAAACAACAACAAAAGGACAGATAAAATAAATAAAGACAAGGATAATGGGGAAAAAGCAGTTTAGTTGGTTGTATTTTCCTAAAATGGTCATTTAAAAAAGTGACTGCTGATAGATCCATTTTTATCATAATTATTGTTTTGTTGATCATCATTACCATAATCACCCAAAGTGATGGCATTCTTCTTCACCAGTGGATATCACAGTAAACACAGAGGACAGATGGAAACAAAAGCTGAATATTTACATATTTAAGACTCAGCATGGAAAAGGAATACAGGCATACTTGTCTTCAGCAGTGCTGCAATAGGCATGAGGTGAGCAGTTATACTGTTAGCATGGCAAGCCTTTTAGACAGACTTCATAGTTGTGTATTCAGACAAATATTGCCTTGATACTTTTTCCATTTCAGACATTCTAAGACACCTGAACAAGGCTTGCATGTATACAAAACGCATTCACTCTTCCATGTACCGATAATCTTTGTCTTCGATCTTTGGTGCAATCATTTTATTGCCTGCTAAAGCAAGACAAAGAGCAGGGGCAACATGGCATCATCTTTCTTCCAAGAAAAGAAATATTTTCTTTCCAAACATCTTCTAAAAATTATTTCAATTGGGAGATGTTATTTACAAACTGGTCTATCAACCATCTTTCTATCAATCATCTGTTTATCCATCCATCTGTCCATCTAGTTTTCCATCTATTCAGCCAGTCAGGCATGAAATCTGCTTACTTTCGCTATTGGTTTGGAACTGAGAGCGCTCATGTGTGGCACTTTTGCGCATGCACAGATATTTCTACACATGCACAGAACCTTCTACACATGCGCAGAGCATCTGTGATGATATCTGGGTAGCCTCCTGCCACCGCCACTACCAGTTCACCCGAACCGGTGCGAACTGGCAGAATACCACCTCTGCAGCCAGCCAACTAACCATCCATTTATCCATCCATCATCTACAGTATCTGTCTACCTACCTTTGGAAGTGAATGAACACAAAATTATTTTTTCCTCAAATCCTTGTTTGGCACTTTAATACTGTTACCTATTCATCTCTTTCAACAATGGTAATTCAAACATTTAAGAATCTTCCAGCTAAAATGTTCTATACTGTTACAGTATCAAATTAAAATATTCTTGGTCTGCATTATGGCACGTTGCTGTTATCTGCTCAGCCCCTATGATCACACCTTTTCTATAATTCAACAGAAAGGGACCATAGTATATTTGAAAGCTGTAATACATGCTACTTTCTTCCCTGCCTTAGGCAAATATTCTGCCCTATACCAGGTTGGATGGCATTTATCTTGCCACAGATCTCCCTGGTGGTAGACTTCACTGTTTGTTCTAGCCTATTAAAAAATGTAAGAAGTCAGTATCCTTTTATACAGCTGATGAGTCAATGTTATGATTATTTCAGACATTGTATAACATCATTGATCTTCCTGGTGCAGTCTGATTGTGTGACATGTTTAACTGTTACTTTGTTTCTTTGAAAGTAATTCATTTACTTTGATTCATAAAGTGATTAAATTCATTGATTGTTGTTTCTCTCTTTTACAATGGGAGGAAAATTCACTAATCATATTATTCACATGGTTACACTTAACATATTAATCAAAATTACACTTAACTGTATTGGTACTTGCAGTGACAACAGTGCATAATTCTTCACAGCCTGGAAACCTGTCTTCCTACTTGTGAAGTTAGCAACCCTCAACAAATGGAAGAGGCTCTCCACTTCAGGTATTTGCCCTCTAACTGATTATTGAAATAGATCACTAACTTCTTGCTTGAATAATTTGCTCTAAGTATGAGCAAGGCATAGCCGGTAGAGAAAGGAAATTTATGTTGTGCTATATTACTTTGCACTGTTAATTAATTGTTCCCCATTTTTGATGTCATCTTATGCTGCGATACTGAATCATGGTCACACAGCTTATGTAATAGCAGTATATTTTATAGGTCCCTATAAAAGTACACAAATAATAAATTAATATTTGCATATTTTAAGCATCTTTAAAAATGATTTGCCATCATTATAAATAATTGCTAGTGCTCCACTTCTTTCCAGAATCCCTACTCTGACCATGTTAGTCATTAAAAAAAAAAAAACATAACCAAGTGTAACCAAAGAAACAATGATGATAAAAGAAATTACTTCCCACTCTTAAATACTTAAAAAGTGTTTCTCCTGCTCTAATCACAAGATTTATTCTTGGTACTCACCAACTTTCCTACTAGTTGAAAAAATGGATTTCCTTTGAGTTTTTCTACGGTGCTTTATATGGTTACAGAACAAACTGAAATCTCAACTTAATGATGCTCCAGATCTGACAAAACCAAATGGCTTATCTTGAGACTCAAAGAATCTGTCCAAATTACCCTACTTTGCCTCTGGATTCAGAGATAATAAGAATCTGATGCAACTATTTTCCTAAACTCAGTTGGTGCCATTGTTAACTAGCAAATGTTGCAACAGAAGTACAGTAAAGGTACATAGCAGCCTTTATATTTTGTATATTTTACATATATTTTGAGAAACTTTGGAAAGTGAAAAGGATAAATTCTAAGATACACTTGCACATTTTTAAGGCATTGTTCCTTTCTGTCAAATGTCTAAAGCATTGTTAAAAAGGAATAATAAAGGACAGACACACATCATACTGTTTTTTACATACAAGCCCAAACATAATATAGCCTCCCATCGTCCAGTACAATCCCACAGAGTTGGCCTCCTCAGGGTGCTGTCAGCCAGACAGTGTCGGCTGGTGACCCCCAGGGGGAGAGCCTTCTCTGTGGGAGCGCCTTTCCTTTGGAATGAGCTACCCCCGGAGCTTCGCATAATTCCCGACCTCCCTTCCTTCTGGCGCGCCCTAAAAAGCTGGCTTTTCCAGCAAGCCGGCCTGGCCTGAACAAAATAACGTATTCATTTTAATTCCAATTTTAATTTATGTTATAATGTCTATTAATTTATTGCTTGTTGGATTTTTTATTTAATATCTTTTTAACTTTTGTACTATATGTCTCTTATGTTGAACGCCGCCCTGAGTCCTTTGGGAGAAGGGCGGCATATAAATCCAATAAATCCTAAATCCTAAAGCCATGCCACCTAAAATTTACATTTTATATTTCTTATATTACAATTATGTTCCTCCTATATACTACTCTATATTCTACTCTAGCACTACATCTGAATATTTTGTGCATAGCTGAACACAAGCTTACTCAGTGTAGTATTTTCAGCTTAAGATGTACTTGTTCAAAATTTCCATTTTTTCTCCTCTAGTTTTCCAATTTATTAAAAAATGAATTTTAGAAAAAAACCATATAAAAATGCATATAGTAGATTTAGAAAGATCCAAATGATATACATGGTAAACCTCAAAGTAACATATCTTGATTTCACTTCTTTTAATTGTAAACCTGTTTTACATATTACATTTAAATTTCATGATAGAGAGAAAGAGAAATGAAAGAGAGGGGGAAAGCACTTTGTTAGGTGATAATGTCTCTTATTTAGTATGATTCTTCATATCGTAATGACAATCATCGTAAGTTATCCCATATATTTTCTGTGTTTGTTATTTACAATATATACATACAATACACACACACACACACACACACACACACACACATCCCACTTGATAGAATGGAGAAAAGTAAGTTGACTTTCAAGATAGTCTCAAGATTAGAAAGCCTAGGTTGCATAGAATAATATGAGCATGCCTGGAGGAAATGGCTGAACTCATGGCATTATTGGCCCAAATTAGAATTAGAATTTATTAAATTTATATACCGCACCTTCTCCCTACTGGGAAAATTATCAGAACTGTCCATACCATCAGCAGGGTATACTGCATATGGCATGGATGGAAATAAGTCTCTTCCATCATAATAAAAATCATGTGTGATGTCCTTGACTGATCAAAATTTCATGTGGTGATGATAGCAGTATAGAAGACTATAATGTGGAACGTAAGAAAAGTACATGGTGGAGAGCATGGATTAGTGAAATAAATGAAAGGAGGGAGGGAGGGGGGAGGGAGGGAGGAAGGAAAATAGGAAGGAAGTGAATGAAGATTATCTGATTTTGTGGGGAGCACATGATCAATGCCACGAGAAAGTTAAAAATTAGGTTTCATTATAAATGATTTCACCATAAATGAAAAGGTAGAATTAATCTCAGAAAGTAACAAATGCTGTTGTCTTGGGTTTACATGAAAGGAAGAATTCATAACTTGGAGATAGTCTATGTTACTTTGTTATACAGAAGTTAGATATATCAGGCGAAACATAAAAGTAAGTTGCATGCAAAAAGAATGGAGTAGTTAAAAAGTGAATATGGCAACATAAGAAAAAGATAGGTCAAGAATAGATATGAATTGTACTGTATACAAAACTAAGCAACCAGAATATTGAATTAATTTAGTCATATGGAAAGACAAACCTTTGTTATTTTTATATGAAAAAATAACAAAGGGATTGAGAAAAATGGGACATTCATTATGATTTATGAAACTGATAAGGTAAAACTGAAGAAGAGTAAAAGTTATAAAGTTCAAAGGACAATGCACGAGAGACTACATGATGTAGTAGAAGCAAAGATGGATAGAAGATATATTCAATGATGTTGACATAAGCTATTTCTATGTTTCTTTTTCTAATCTCAAACCTTGTTTCTTTGTCTTACTGATTTTCCAACAGTAATAATATGGATTGAAGAAACTGTTTCAGCATGTTTATTCTTCTGAATGAAAAATATGAGCAGTCTAGCCCATGTCAACTAATATCTTTTGATATTGGCGACTAATTAAGACTTTCTGTTTTGTGTTTTTACCTGTTTTGATGTTAAACTGGAATCATTGCACAGAGTTTGGGAAGGCAAATATAAAAATATAAAATGGTCTCCCTATTTTATTCTCATAAAGGGATCAAAAGAGGTTCAGGATGAAGTTGGTCTATTTCATGACCATTGTTTCAAGCTAGTTATCATGTTGCTTTTTTTCCCTTCTGAACCTTATGCGTATATAGTTTTCCAGGTTTCAGGTTTTATCTAAATAAGTTATGTTAAGATTTGTACAGAAGCGAGAAATGAAACAGCTTGTCTTTGAAATGAAAAGAAATTGTTTGTTTGTTTTTAATGAAAAAGGAGGAATAGCATGATCTCTTTTAAGTGCATCAGTAAAATATCCCCAGCATGCTGGCTAGAAGTCTGATCATCATCATCATCATCATCATCATCATCATCATCATTATTATTTTCATTTTTTATCCTGCCTTCTGATTATGGAACATGGTTATTGTTGGAGGGTTAGAAGAGGGAGTGGTAGATTATCTTCTATGTCCACACTTTCTTTTAATATTTCTGAAATGGCTTTTAAAAATACATATCCTACAAAAGTGAACATTTTAAGCATTAAATCAGTTTATCACTGAATTAGCAGTATCATGGGCAACGTTTTATAAAAAAATAATATTAGCAAATGTTCATAATCAATGGCCTTCTTTCCAATTGTAAACGGAAATGTAATTAAGTAAGAAAAATTTTGAGTTAAACCTCAAGGAGATGAGGCAAAACTATTTCCATTTTTCCTTCATTAAATCTTGAGGCTCCAGGGATTGCTTTTTATTATTAAAGGGGAGGGGGAATGGGAGGGGGGGGAAATCCTGCATGTGACTCATTAAAATATTAGACATTTTTATCTGTAACAATATAATGTGTTTTGTTTTATTTATTTTTTTATTTTATTTACATTTATATCCCGCCCTTCTCCGCAGAGGACCCAGGGCGGCGCAGAGGAAATTTAAAAAACATACAAAATACAAAGATAAATACATAATTTAAAATATAAATCAAACTATCTTATCCCATGCTAAAAGCCAAATTTTAAAATACCCAATTTAAAACTATCTAAAAAGTCCCCATGGGAGGTTAGGCTAGGCCGGCTTGTTGGAACAGGTATGTCTTTAGACATTGGTGGAAGAGGCGGAACAGAGCTTAATTGAACAGAGCTTAATTCCAGCATGGTTATTTTATATTTTATTTTTCTATTTTCAGGATGAAAAAGAGCACTAAAATTAAATTAAATTTAATTTAATTAAATAAATTTAAATATAAAGAAGGCAAAATTAATCAGACCAGGTAGGACAACCAGCCTTAGAAATATCCAACTATAAGAGTAAAGAAACAAGCAGTCAACAACTATACTGCAGACTAGCTCTGAAGCCCTTGAAAACTAAATTCAAATGCTCTGATTTTTCTATATGTTGTCAGCTGCTGCCTTATGCTTTGCTTGTGCTTTGCTGCCATGTGATGAAAGTCTGCCATGAACCTGAGGGAGAGGAAATGATGGGAGAGAGGATGTTTGAGGGAAACCGAAAGATGTGCTGCCTCAGGGAGCTGCTCCAAGGTCACATAGCTGAAGGAAGAAGGGGGACACATACCAACTCACGTTCAGACTGATGGTTATGAAAACATCTTGTGCAGGCCATGGTATTCCCTGTGACGCTTTATGAAAGCGAAAGTTGGATTTTAAAGAGGCAAGATACGATGCTTTTGAACTTTAATATTGGAGAAGACTCCTAAAAATACAGTGCACATCCAAGAAAACAAACAGATGGCTGATTGAACAAATCAACCCAGAGTTCTCATTAGGGCACAAATGACTAGGCTCACATATCTTACCTTGGACACATTATGGAAAGATCTTTCAAAATTCTGGGAAAGGTGGAAGAGAAAGAAAGCAGAGGTTGATCAGCAGCAACATGGATGGACTCAGTTACACTGCCAATGAATGCACCATTGGAAGACCTGAAAGACCAGATTAGAGACAAGATGTCATTGATAAAATTCATCTATGTAGTCACTAAAGGTTAAAAATAACTTGATCAATTTTAAGAAAAAAATGATATGAAATAGATTTTCAGAAATAATAATAATTTCCAGTTGAATATAAAGACATGAAAGTGATAAAGTCCAATAAATAAAATATTGCTGCTTTGTTTAGATTTAGTATAATATTGTATCGTGTAATTATATAATTAAGGGTAATAATATCCCTTAAAGATACCAGATGTGCGCAGTTAAATTCTGGACAGCGCTCTATGGGTAGATTTTTCAATATTTATTTGGTGCCATCCAGCAATAGAATTATCATATTTTTTGGAGTATAAGACGCACCGGAGTATAAGACGCCCCAGGTTTTGAAGAGGCAATTTTTTTAAAAAGTAGGTAGGTAGATAGAGGGATAGAGAGAGAGAGAAAGAGAGAGAAATACAGTAGGTAGGTAGGGAGACAGACAGACAGAGAGAGAGAGAGAGAGAGAGAGAGAGTAGGTAGAGGGAGGGAGGGAGGGAGAGAGAAAGAGAGAGAAATACAGTAGGTAGGTAGGGGGGAGCGTGTAGGTAGGTAGGTAGGTAGGTAGGTAGGTAGGTAGGTAGAGGGATAGAAAAAAATAGAGAGAGAGAGAAATACAGTAGATAGGTAGGGGGGAGAGAGAGTAGGTAGATAGGTAGATAGAGAGGGGAGATAGAGAAATACTGTAGGTAGGTAGGGAGAGAGAGATTGTAGATAGGTAGGTAGGTAGGTAGGTAGGTAGGTAGGTAGGTAGGTAGGTAGGTAGAGGGATAGAGAGAGAGAGAGAAATACAGTAGATAGGTAGGTAGAGAGAGAGGAGGTAGGTAGGTATAAAGAGGGGGGAGAGAAATACAGTAGATAGGAAGGAAGAGAGTGGAGATAGGTAGGTAGAGGGAAAGAGAGAGAAACAGAGAGAGAGAGAGAAATACAGTAGATAGATAGGGAGAGACAGAGACATAGGTAGGTAGATGTTTCTCCAGCAACAACCCATGTACTGGAGAAGGAAATCACTGACCATCTTTGGAACAAATCTTTGTTTCTGCAGGCACAGTACATGACCAATGTAATTCTCATCAATCACTCTAACTAAACAGCTTTCCAAAAGGGGAAAAAAACCTTTTTGCACTTTGCAAACTGCCCCAAAATGGCCTCTTTTTTTTTGCAAAAATGGGCCCATTTTTTCAAATAAAAGGCATGAATAGGCTTGGGGGGCTTGCAGAGTGCTGGGGGGGGGGGAAACAAAGAAAAAAAGGTCTGTTTTTGTGTGAAAAGAGGTCATTTTTGGTCAAAAGAATTGCATGCATAGCCTTATGGAGGCTTATAAAGTGCTGCTGTGGGTTGGGGGGGCATAAACACCCTGTTTTTTGCTTATTTCGGCCCTCCCCAGCCCCCAGGAGCTCTCTGGAAGCCTCCATAAGGGTATGCGTGTGGCCATTTTGGTGAAGGGGCAGGGTTTCAGGAGGCAAAAAAATGCTGTATTCGATGTATAAGACGCACCCAGATTTTCAGCCTCTTTTTAGAGGAAAAAAGGTGTGTCTTATACTCAAAAAAATATGGTACTATTCTTAAATCTCAATTCCCAAGGAGAATTTTAAAAGCTCCCAGTTCAAAAAGTTAGGCTGGGATGTGAACATAACACATATTCCCATTACTACAATTGTCTTGTTTCAGAGAAAGTATCTGGGCAAAGATTTGGTTTTGGAACTTAGTTGTAGCTCAATATAGTCAATAATTTTCCTCAACTCAACTTATCCACAAAGTATTTTCAACATTGCAATACTATGGGCTGTTGCTTTCTTGTATGACTTGTAAGGCTTTAAAACAGGGGTGTCAAACTCGATTTCATTGAGGGCCATATCAAGGTTGTGTTTGTTCCTGGGGGGTGGGGTAGTGTGGCCAGCTTGACATCACACCTGTCAGGGGTGCCTGTTGTGGCCTGAGCGCTGTGCCAGCGAAAACAAGCTCCCAAGCTCCATTTTTGGCTGTGACAGCCTCCTGCAACCCTCGGCACACAGCTCTCCCGAGCTCCATTTTCATTGTCAGAGGGTTGCAGGAGGCCATGGCAGCCGAAAACAGAGCTCGGGAAACTGTTTTCGCCTGCAGAAGCACCATGGGCCAGTCCTTCGCTGTTTCCAGGGTGGCCCTGTGGGCCAGATCTAAGTAGCCCATAGGCCAGAACTGGCCCCAGGCTTTGAGTTTAACACCTCTGATTTAGATCATTGCTGATCCATTCCATGCATCCAAGTTCAGTATATGTTGGAACTATTCTAAAGCCTCGGTTGCATATATCTAATGTGCTCTGCAACTCTTTAAATCATACGAAGCCTCTCTTGGAATTGCCCTGGGATTCTTCTCAGCATTGAGTGAGCTTCGTATATTTTAATTGTAAGTATTGTAGACTTTGGATTTGTTTCCATACTGAAAACAAAGTCACTGACAAAAGAATCATTTTGAATCATTTTAACCATCTATCCCACCAAGCCATCATGGGACCTCTTTGCTTTTCAGTTTATTATGTTAGGATTACTCCATAAGCCATGCTTAAAGGAAACATAGCTTAGCATATGTGTGATTCTAGTTTTACTTTTATTCAGAATAGTGCATGAGTCACATTTTCCTTTATGGATATTGTGAAACTGAGTCATAAACTATAGAATAAAGTACTGTCTGAGTAAAGAACACATCAATTAGATATAAATGGGGAGGAAAAACTGCTTCTGTACCATTCTAGCATTTAACCTTGGAAAACCAAAAGCCCTATTTTATCATTAAAAAAAAACCTGAAGTGAAGGAATCACTGATTCACTAATTTCTTTTCAATAATAGATTTGACTAATGTGTATTATTCTGGTCTAATATTTACAGTCTATTTGGAACACACACAAAGGGATGCTAGAAGTATATGTGGGTTGAAAAGAGAACAAAACCATCTTCATTGAACAATAAAAGTGGCAGGTACAGAGTTGGCAGCAATGTTAGTACCAATCAACATATTTACAACTTGATGTTTCATGCAGATAAATCATGAATGCATCTAAATCTACAATAATCATGCCTCAGTAAATATTACAGTGTTTTGAATTCAAAATGAGGGTTTTTTTCCCCCCCGTAATGCCTTAATCAGTTGCTAATTTGAAGGAAAGGCACTGTAGCAGTATGAAGGTTTTTGCTACAACTGCTATTCTGGATGCTGAATACAGATAATCAAGCTTTTCATTAGCTAAATTGAGATTGCCGTTGGAAGAGTGTGGCTTAAATTTGTCTGATTTGCAAATATATATATACTGATCATATATTTTATCAACTATAAGAAAGCTGAATGAAAATGTACTGTATTAGAATATCAACGTCTATGGCTTGGCCTATGTTGCAAAGTTATGAATATTCTTTTCTATGGCCTATGTTGCAACACTATTATTTATTCCCTTTGCAAGCATGGCAAGATCTTGGAAAAATATATAGTAGAAAGGATATTTTATTTTTAGAAGTGTTGCCTGTCAGTTGCCTTTGGATCATATTGGCCTATAGATTTAATTTTCATAACTAGAATAGAATAGAATAACAGAGTTGGAAGGGACCTTGGAGGTCTTTTAGTCCAAACCCCTGCTTAGGCAGGAAACCCTACATCACTTTAGACAAATGATTATCCAACATCTTAAAAACTTCCAATGTTGGAGCATTCACAACTTCTGGAGGCAAGTTGCTCCATTGATTAATTGTTCTGTCAGGAAATTTCTCCTCAGTTCTAAGTTGCTTCTCTCCTTGATTAGTTTCCACCCATTGCTTCTTGTCCTGCCCTCAGGTGCCTTGGAGAATAGTTTGACTCCCTCTTCTTTGTGGCAAACCCTGAGATATTGGAACAATGCTATCTGTATCCTCTAGTCCTTCTTTTCATTAAACTAGACATACCCAGTTCCTGTAACCGTTCTTCATATGTTTTAGTCTCCAGTCCCCTCATCATCTTTGTTGCTCTTCTCTGCACTCTTTCTAGAGTCTCCACGTCTTTTTTACATCGTGGCAACCAAAACTGAATGCAGTATTCCAAGTGTGGCCTTACCAAGGCATTATGAAGTGGTATTTTCATGTGATCTTGATTCTATCCCTCTGTTTACTTGGAAAAGTAAATTGTAACTTTAAAAATAGATGGTAAAATGTTTTGTTGAATGTATGGACCGAAGCCAGGATACTGACCTTCAAATCAAATGTTATGAAATGTCTATTTTAAGGAATTTCCTGACTTCAAATTGAATTTGGTCTTCTTAGTCACAACACTGGCATGTTTTGACAGTTCAAATGGATCAGATACTTTAGCCACTTCAAATTACTTGGAAAAATGGACATCAAATAGTCTCTATCAGAGATTACAATTTTAAGGGTTCATTGGCCCATATTATATATTACATGGATAGTATTTTATGCAGTATAGTACAGTACATAGTATTAAATAGTATTTTGCAAGGTTAGTATTTTAAAGCATACACTGGTAAGTAGCTTTACGGCAAGCTGTTAAATGTTTAAAATATTAATGTCATATTGAATTATATACCCAAATTCTGAAATCTGATTATCTCCGAGGAGCAATAGTTGCACCATGCATGGAGGCTAGCTAAAATAATTATATCGAGAAATTGGAAAAGTAATCTTATATTTTTATTCTAAATATAAAAGATTTTTTTTTAAATAATCTTTTCTACTAATCAAAGAATGAAAGAAAACATTCTTCTTTGGCATAGATTATATGACAATTTAACAATCTGTGTATATGATTACACTCTTATAAGTGATATTTTTAATAAATCAGCAACTTTCTCTAAGTTTAATATGTACCATGGACCTTTCTCACCTGTTATTTTTTCTTTTTTCTCTGTCCTTCTCTCTCTTTTTCTCTTATTTTTTAAAATTATTTTTAACTTTAAGGATTGCTTAATTGAAGTTACTGTAGTATACCTGGGTGTTTTTCCTATATTTGTACTCTTCTAAATAATTATACTCTCTGATGCTAATGTTTTCTGTTTGTCATAAAAAGTTGCCTATCATTGCTGCTTTTTCTGCGATAGTCTATTTCTCAATGGCTTGCTTAATTCTGTGTTAACTACTTTTGCTGTCTTTGCTAAGTAATCGACAGGAGGTAGTGTTAGTAAGACACAACCAAGGTTTGCTGGAGATAAAGGGGCCTCTTCCTTGGGGTTTCAAATCAGCTCTTCCAACTATCCTGGCATGTCAGGATTAGAGGCTGCAAAAAACTCCCACAAGGGCAATTCAGTAGCCATCCTTGAGGGTATTAGGGCCACTTTCACTCAGTTTCCAGAAATAAAATTCAGTGTCATATAAGATTATTCTGAGCCTAGAAAGCCTAAGGAAATTGGCAGGGTCCTACATGCAATGAGTTCTGCCATCTGTAAATTCAATCCTTGCCCCTCTGGGATAGTAAAGGCAGCCATAAATGTATTGTGCATAAGGCATAAGGTATATATACCTTATAAGGTAGCAAAGGCATATTGAAAGAGAGGAGATAATGCCACCAACTTAGGGGACAGCAGTGCTGCACCCTAAAGAGAGCTAACCAACTGAAAAAACGATTGTCCAGTCTCTAAACTCTTATTTCTGGGTAGTTTTTGAGAAAGTTATTGTCTGCTCTTCTTTAGAACTCAGACCTGGACATAGAGAAGTATGTGTGAAATGGCCAAAGAAGACATGAATCCTTTACAATTGTCTGATAAGTTCTAAAAGTTGTGATAAAAACTTGGGGGGAAACATTTATTTTGCTTTTTTTATTTAAAAAAAAACACTATATTGATAGCATTGTTAAACAATTTTATATTTCTGATTATTTTCTGTAATCTTAATATGCAAAATTTGATTTACCAATCTGATTTGGAGATTAAAACCTGGTTTTCTAGACTAACTCAAATTATATTCCTATAGAATTTAATATTAGATCAATTCATAGTCTAAAATATTCAGAAAATTAAACTGATAAGTACTTCTTCCTTCTAGTGATATTTCGATTGATAGAGATTGTCAGGACATCATGACTGCGGTACATTTTCCCAGTCTATCTATCTGCATCTGAGCGCAAAGAAACAGATATGTAGATCAGAGGGGCACAAATGCAAACAACACTATGGAAAAGTCATAAGAATTTGCATTGCAAAAGAAACATGAGTTGCCCCTTTAGGATCATTCTTTCTTTGCATTTCACAAAGCCAGGGAGTATTGAAAAGCAAAGGCTAACTGTTGCGTTTTTCAGCTCAGGATTCATATTTTGAATGGATTTGAGCTCTAGAGGCATTTCAGTCATCTTTTTAGTCTGTCAGCAAAATGCCCCACCTACTGGCAATTTGAAACTTTCCCACATGTGATCAAATGTATCTTGCTCCCTCCCTTGGCATTTTCCCAAATAAGGAGAAGCTGTTTTTTAAATCTTTCAAATGCCCAACGTTACCAACATTGTTCTTCTGTTCAGAACATCAGCAAGAGATCTGCAGTTTATGGAAACAGCATAATTTCCATAAAAACACTTTCTTATCATGTACCTGGTCCTTAGACACATCTCTGAACAATTTCAGCATTTCATTTCATTCTGAAACCAGGACATAACAACATTGCCAATCTATCTTCTCCTTGCCTCCCCATAGAGGTCAATCATCTTCCACTATATCCCCAGAAGTGACATGTCTGGTGTTTCCATATGCATTGTTTGTGACTGATTTAAAGCAAATCTTTCTTCACTCTTTAATTCTGCTCCTTGTTGACGGATTGTTCGTTTAACTAAATGCTTAGGTAGCATCTATTTAAGAACAGCATTAATTCAGCATCTCTAATGTATTCAAGTTTCTGGCCATGCTTGAAACATTGCAAGTACATTGGGAATAATACCACAGAATGGCTGACATGTCCACAGTCATTTCTTTGTGTATTTGGTCTCCTCTAATGTCCCTATTCACTCACGTTTCCCATTCACTCCCACCTTTCTCTTCCAATCCACACTACATAAAGTAAGCATGGCCTTTCCCACTCTTTCTCTCCCCAGCAGATCTAAAGGTTGGTGACTGTGCAATCAGATTGAAAGTGGGCGTGCTTAGAAGAAAGACCCATCAATGAATAAGGGGCAAGTTAGAATATCATAGGCCAAAGATGCTATTTCATTCATAATTCTTTCTCTTCTTTGGGTAATTCAAAGACTATAAGATGAGAGGGTACCAAACCAAAAATCAACACTAATTACATTGTTACTGCTTCATCAGTTTCCTCTTTCCACTTCATTTCTGAAAGCTAACAATAACTATCTGTGCATGTAAAATTAGGGTGTCTCACATTTTTCAACTTTCGATTTCCAAACATTAGAGATACTCAAAAGTGACGTGCCTTGGAGATTGTAAAGGTATTTTGGTTACTTTAATATAATTTAGATGTGCTTGGTAAGTAACCACATAAATATCATAACTTTTTAACATTATATACAAATAAAAAATATTGATATTATCATATTATAAATAAAAGTGAAAAAGAAACATAAATGATAAACAATAATAAATGAAACAGAAAAAAGGAGATATGGGTTATGGGTGTGTTTCCTTTTTCTGCTTCATTTGTCATTCTTTATCATACATGAAATTATTTCAAACATAAAAAGTAATAATTTCACATAATATGGCATGAAATCTGTGCCAAAGATGCACCTTTTTGTTGTCCACCTTCTTCTTGGACATTTCCATTGAAGTAGAGTCCTCCACATCTCTGGGAATTTGTTCCATTCTTACTGCTGAATAGTTCTGACCTGTCTTTCTTACCTATTACTATTTTCATCAGTGAGCAACTCATCTAGTGATTCTTTTCATGTTAAATTATTGTGGGTATGTGTATTTCTAAGCAACTTTATCTTCATTCATTTCAATTTATTTTGAACGTGAAGGTTTCCACACTTCTGGGCTGCAGAAAAGTATTGTACTTTTTGGTGACTTGTTCTTCTTTTAGTGATACCTCCTAAATGTATCTTCTTTGTCATTGTTGTTTTCAGATTCATATTAGAATTATTGTAAAACCACACTGTCTTCTTCTGCTGTCTTCCATCAATTTCTCTTTCAATTACTTGTAATTGTTGTTTTAGTATCTTCTTTTGTAAATTTTGCCACAATTTGGAGATCACTTTTCCACATTAGCTTCTTCTCCCAAGAGATTTCACCTATCACTGCTCCAAGTTTATTCAGATCTACTTTCTTGAAGTCCAAGTCTCAGCTTTATTTTCAAATGAAATTGTTATGTTTCTTCCAGTATTCCTGCTACTTCTACTTTCTCAGATAAATCTTCCAAATTGTTTAGAATCGCTTTATCCTTTAATACAGGAGTCCCCAACCTTTGCAACTTTAAGTCTGAAGGACTTCAACTCCCAGACTTCTCCAGCCAGCTTTGCTGGCTGGAGAATTCTGGGAGCTGAAGTCCTTCAGACTTAAAGTTGCAAAGGTTGGGGACCCCTGCTTTAACATCTTGCAGATCTTGCATCAATACTAGCTTACAATGAACACTTCACTTTGCACCTTAGAAGAGCCAGATTTGTTTCAGCAGTTACCTTAAGTATATCAAGTTCAATCTTATCTTTTTGAAGTCTAACTTCCATTCATTTTGGGCCTGTTGTTCTGTGTTCTTAAAAACTCTAAATAATATTTTAAACAGAGACTTTGGTGCCAATTTGTAACATACCTTGCAAAACCTAGGTATCTCTAACCATATATTCAGATGTGAAGGTATCTTTGTGTTTCTTAAATCTTGGGAAGGTTTGGGGTTATTTTTTATTTTATTTCTGCTTGCCTGCTTGCTTCTATGAGCTGAATATAATTCTTGAATCTACCTTAGGAGGTAGAGACCTTGTAATAGAATCCTTTACAAAGGTAGCTCTTGTTTTCTTATGTTTTAAAGTTAGGGTTAATTCCAGGTTGCACTGGGTTCTTAGATACCAATACAAAACTGCCACATGGTCCAAAGAAATAATATGGTTGCTTTAAAGAATTCCATACAGTACTAAATGTGCATCTCTAGCACTCCAACATATGTATTTGAAAGAGAAAGACATAGAGAATATCAGCCTATATATATATAGCCAAGTATTTTCCAGGAACTCTGCAGAGTAAAATGGATAGGAAGGAGAAGGTTGTGGTCATTTTAGCCATTTCAAAGGTCTAGTCAGATGTGCAACTATGTTCAACATGTACCATAGCCAGGTTAGAGACATAGTAGACTAGGTGCCCAAGAAAAAGCTTCCAATGTGATTGCTTAAGGTAGCAGATTCTGATGCATAGAATTGATGGCGTGACGTTGAATGTAAGGGTACATGTCCCAGGTAACATCTTCAGCACCCCCTAAAATTCAGTGGGACAATGCTACATTGCACATCCAATAAGCCTCTGTACATGAAAGGGGCTATTGTTTTGTAATTCTTTCCAGACAGCAAATGTATTGACTCTGCTCTGGTTTACATAAAGAAAGAAAATTAAAAGTCTCCATTCTTTTTCTTGGCTTGTGTAGAAGTGAATCAGTGGATAGAGCTAGTGTTGTGCATAGCAATGGGCTGAACAGCACTGTGAGATTTTTTTTTTTAAAGAAAGAACAGTCTTCTCAAAGGCAGAGAAATTTATGCTTTCCCCCCACTCTAGATGTCTGTTTAGTGCCTCAACTTTATATACAAGGCCACCCTAACCTTAAAGCCTATTACTATATTAGGGAAAAAAATCCCAATGTTAAAATAATAAGACATCAGACACAGGAACCACATTCTATCAAATATGGGTTGATTTTAGAGTTTATCTCAACAGCAAAAGGTTATAATATTATAATAATAATAATAATAATAATAATAATAATAATAATAATCTTTATTGTCGTTGTAAAAATTACAATGAAATATGGTAATACTTTACATGTATGGTAAATTTCTACACGTATGGTACATGACTGCCTCTTTATTTTATATACATAAATAAATAAATTTTGTTATGCTGCAGCCTGATTCTATAGTTGTTGTAATTCGTTATTTCCCCATTAATCTACACTCAGTACCCCATAATGACAAAGATAAAACAGAAAGATCCATAAAGTTATTAAAAAGAAAAAAACTAAAATATCATATTAGCATAAGTACTCAGACCCTTTGCAACAACACTTGAAATCTATCTCTGGTGCCTCCTGTTCCTCTTGATTGTTGCTGACATGTTTCTACACCTTGATTGGAGTCAACCTGTGGTAAATTAAATTGATTGGACTTTATTTGGAAAGGCACACACCTCTCTATAGAAGGCCTCACAGCTGACAGTGCGTACTGTAGCAGAGCAAAAGCCATGAAGTCCAAAGAATTGCCTGCAGAATTCAGAGACAGTTTTATTGCAAGGCACAGATCTGGGGAAGGCTACAATAAAATTTCTGCTGCACTACGAAGAGTATAGAGGCCTCCATAATTCTCAAATGGAAGAGATTTGGCAGAGCCAAGACTCTTCCAAAAGCTGGTCTCTCAGTCAAACTGAACAATCAGGGGAGAAGGGACTTAGTAAGAGAGGTGACCAAGAACCCAATGGTCACTCTGACTAAGCTCTGTGTGGAGATGGGACAGAATTCCAGAAGGACAACTATCTCTGCAGCTCTCCACTGATCTGGGCTTTATGGCAGAGTGGCTAGATGAAAGCCTCTCCTCAGTGAAAAATACACGAAAGTCTGCTTGGAGTTTGCAAAAATAAGCATTTGAAGGACTCTCAGACTGTGAAGAACAAGATTCTCTGGTATGATGAAACCAAGTTTGAACTGTTTGGCCTTAATTCTAAACATTATGTCTGGCATAAACCTGGCACCACTCATCACCTACCCAATATCATCCCAACAGTGAAGTATGGTGGTGGCAGCATTATTCTATGGGGATGTCTTTCATCAGCAGCGACTGGGAGACTGGTCAAGGTTGAAAGAAAATTGAATGGAATGAAGTTCAGGGATATCCTTATTGAAAACCTGTTCCATAATGATCACGATCTCAGACTGGGCCGGAATTTTCAACATGACAAAGATCCTAAGCACACAGCCAAGACAACACAGGAGTGGCTTAGGGATAACTCTATGAACGTCCTAGAGTGGCCCAACCAGAGCCCTGACTTGAACTCTATTGAGTATCTCTGGAGAGACCTGGAAATGGCTGTCCACCAATGACTGAGCTTGGGGGTATTTGCAAGGAAGAATTGCAGAAAATCCCCCAACCCAGGTGTGCAAAGCTTGTCGTGTCATACCCAAGAAGACTCAAGGCTCTAATTGTTGCCAAAAGTGCTTCAACAAAGTACTAAGTGAGGAGTCTGAATACTTATGCCAAGGTGGTATTTAAGTTTTTTTCTTCTTAATAAACTTACAGACATTTTTAAAATTCTGTTTTCACTGTTGTTTTGGGGTACTGAGTGTAGATTAAGGAGAAAAAATGAATTTCAACAGCTATGAAGGGGTTCTGAATATTTTCTGAATGCACTGAACACATACAGTAGTAACTAGCCATGGCATTTGGAGGCCCAAACCTCCAATATAATAGTAAACAATTTACCAACTTAGAACTAAGGAGAAATTTCCTAACAGTAAGAACAATTAACCTCTGGAACAGCTTGCCTCCAGCAGTTGTGAATGCCCCAACCCTGGAAGTCTTTAAAAAGATGTTAGACAGCCATTTGTCTGAAATGGTATAAGATTCCTGCCCATGCAGGGGGTTGGACTAGAAGACCTACAAGGTCCCTTCCAACTCTGCTATTGTATTGTATTGTATTGTACCACTTCTTATCCTGATAACCTCCTCCTCTGAAGACTAACTCATCTCCATCATGAATGTCTAAAATTCCAGCCAAGGCCCTAGCCTCCCTTATTTCAGCTTCTTTAGCAAAATGTTGAACCCTCTATTCAGGAACAATATTAAAAGAATGCAAGGTAAACTTCAGCCTAGTTTCTGCCAGCATATTGCAGTAGCGCAGCGATGGCTAATCTTTTCCGGACTGGGTGGCCAAAGCCCCCAACCCCCCAAAATGCAATGCACACACAACCCCCATGCATGCGTCTGGCCCCCACACATGCACACACGCCCCCTGCACACCAACTCCCTGCATGTGCATGCACGGCAGAGACCCGGTGACTAGCTGGTCAGTGGGAGACATGCGCATGCACAGTGAGACTGAACTAGGGCGACAGCTCACGTGTCCACAAAGAGGGCACTGTATGCCACCTGTGGCCCACGTGCAATAGGTTTACCATCATGGCAGTAGCCCATTAGCTAATGTAGCTGAAAGTTAGGACGGATATGCTTTAATGAGAGACGCAAAGGGGTGTCTACACAGCTCTTCCATTGACAAGTGAAAGGTGATAGAGATAGATCCCGACATATGCCAAATTCTACACTTTCATTCAGGTGCTGAACTCCTTCTACTGCCAAGGCCAGCTCTGTTTAATCTGACACTCTGCTGGGAATGTCACCTGAAAAGAAAATACAAAGGCAGGCACCAAACTTGTATCAGTCGTCAAATCTGTCTGCAAAATCTGCACAGTAAAAACTGTGCAGGCAAGTAGTGTCTCTGTGTGATAACAAGTGACACAAGAGAGGCCACCTTTTCTTCTTACTATCATTTAAAGGTGATTCTGAAAAAAAGGTGTTTCCTCTCTGTGCCCTCAAGGTGTCAATGTAACAAGAGCAGTGCCTGAGGCTCATTTAAGACAGACTATTTCCTGATAGCTTAAGGAACAGCCTAAAAGGAAAGAGGAGAAGGGGAGGAGAATGCTGTATAAATGCACTAGTGGGAGGGATGTTTATTATCTGAATGGCATTGTGACTCAGTGGTTTTCATCTGCATGCTACAGGACGGAAGGAATATACATAATTAGGAATGGCTTTTCCGCACAGAAAGCTGATCAGGAAGAGAAATGGCATCATAGAGCAAAGGAAAAAAAAAAAAGAAATAAGACAGAGGGAGCTCAGATTGCAAACTATTTATATGGCAGCCAGTGGAAAGATGAATATGATGGGGACAGGAAGGTTATGCAGAAAAGATCTAGCAATCCAGCTGATAGCCCAATCAAAGTTAATGTATTTTGGTAAGCTTGTTATTGTAAAAATGATAAAAGAGAGCATAGATTTGCACCGTATTTGCATAACCCAATTTATATGCAGAGGTGCCTTTAATTAATTAATCAGTGTACTGTAGAAATGCAATTCCACTCACACTAATGGGGGGGAAATGGCAAGTGGATGATCTGAATGCCTGCTAAATCTTCAGGGACTGCATTGAGGGGCTACACCTTTACCACTACGAAACCATTTCATTTTTTGTTTTTCTTTAAAGGGTTAAATCATTTTTCAAATAAAGAAATAAGAACTGTCCTTACTGAGCTTCCAATTTAAGTCTACCCTCTAAACAAGCATAGTTACTTTTTCCAGTTCCAGAACCATTTCAAAATACAATACAATAGCAGAGTTGGAAGGGATCATGGAGGTCTTCTAGTCCAACCCCCTGCCTAGGCAGGAAACCCTATACCATTTCAGACAAATGGCTATCCAACATCTTCTTAAAGACTTGCACTGTTGGGGCAACGTTACCTGAGAAGCCATGTTAATTAGAATTGGATGTGGTGGGAACAAGTTCTACTCACTCTTTTGTCCAGAAAGATTCAGAAAGATGAATTTTTGTGTAAACATCTAGATCTAAAATGTCCCTATGGTTCTGTATACATGAATATATAAGTGGATGAGTTTGAGGCTGGGGAGACTGAAAGCCAGTGACCATCATTTAGATTAAAATATAAAGTTTTGATGCAATCATGAAATTACCACTTAGAAAGAAGCATCAGAAAAAAATCAAGGAAAAATTGCTTTTCAATATGAGGAGGATAATGTCAAAAAAGCAGGGTCTTGAGAATGAAGTGTAATTTAATCATAAACACTTTTGGGACATTAATCATAAACTGTTCTTAAGTACTTAAGGAGAAAGATCATTTATAATTGCAAAACTTGTCAACCGTTAGGACAAAGTACTTAAGTAAGTGAAGGATAAGGCCCTGAGTTTCCAAGTCCTTCGATATTAAATTCTCTACCACAAGAAAGGCCATTGACTTATATTAGCAAAACAGAAGCATATTGTTGCTTTTCAGATTAGTACACAGATATATGGAATGTGTATCTTCTATAAATCTTCTATAAATCTAAATAAATTAAATTAAATTAAATCTTATATGATAAAGAGGTAGCTCCCATTCTAAAAATGTAAACTTCATTGTTACATTTGCCCTACCAAAAGTAAAACAACCTTTAGAGTTTCCCAACTTATATTGATATCACATCTCCTTGTTTCAACAAGATAACCTTGAAGATCAGTTTTAACATCTCATTGTTATATCATTGTTTGCATCTTTGGGGCATAAAAATCATGTTATAAGAAGTTTGTTTAAGAGGCACAAACACAAGCTGCCTTCAAAAATGATTCCTCTCAGTTAGCTCTACCCATTTCACTCACTGTATCACATACAAACACACACACACCAATAAAAAATAAAAATATTTATAAGAATATTTTTCTGGGTAATGAAACTTCAGAGTTTTCTAAATACAGACAACAAAAACCAGCCCCTTCTGCAAATTTAATCAATGGCAAATTATAATAAAAGAGAGAAAAACTCAAAACTAAAATGAGGAAAGTTCAAGATAAAATTAATTTACTGTTAATTTTTTGAGCTCTGGTTTAAGAGGGAATAGAAAATCTGATGTACAGAATTCTTTGTATTTGCAAAATAAAGCAAAAAAGACATCCTATGAAGCAACATAGAACAACCTATTACGTACAACCAGACCATGTTCCGAAGTTAAGATTATGTACAAGGTATTACTCCAGTCTTATAATATTTGGCTATCCTTTTTCTTTAATGAAGCCTCCTAAGTGGTTCAAAGAAGAAGCTGAATATGGGACACTTTATTTATTTAATTCTGTACTATAACTTTTGCAGATTAAAACCTATTGGAAGTAGAGAGTTGCCTGAGGCAATAAGAGAGGTTTTCTTAGCCTCTTTGTGTCACTCCATCTTCTTACTTCTTTAGTTTGCACATTTGTTTGGCTTCACATTCTTTTCTTAATACGGCATTTTTTATTTCTGGAGAGCCAGTATGGTGCAGTGGTTAAGGTACCAGACTAGAAACCAGGAGACCAGGAGTTCTAATGCTGCTTTAGACACAAAACCAGCTGGGTGACTTTGGGCCAGTCATTGTCTCCGAACCCTAGGAAACAGGCAATGGCAAACCATTACTGAAAAACCTTGCGAAGAAAACTGCAGGACTGGTCCAGGCGATCACCAGGAGTCAATGCAAACTTGAAGGCAGATTTTTTTTTAATCACTTCTAATTTCTGGCCCAACCTTTTCTTGTACAGACTCTTGTTTCATTACGTACAACTGCTTATTCTTTGCAATTCACTTTTGTTTATTTTGTTAGCTATCAGATTTTTCCCCTCCAGCCCCCAGGAAGTGGTAACATGAGAAGAAAATAATGGTAGGCAAAATGAGGACCTCGATTGTTGGGGGCAATATGCTGATGCTATAAACCGCTTAGAGATGGCTGTAAAGCACTATGAAGTAGTATATAAATCTAAGTGCTAATGCTATTGCTAAAATAGCAAGTGGAAGGATTTCTTCTCAATGCCAGTTGTCCATCTAATCCTAGCTGGATTAATGGTGTCAAAATACCATATGATTCTAAGTAGAATAATAAGCACCTCCACTAGCACCTGTACTATATTTGTATAATAAGCAAGCAATGTGAAAAGCCCAGGAAGTTATATTCTATAGAACAAACTAATTCTTTCTTACCCATGTGAAAGATTGCCAGAGATATTGGAGTCAAGCTCTCAAAATGCAGGCTGGGAATAATGGGAGTTGATATCTGAACACATCAGAGGTCAGGTCACTAAAACTGTAGACAGCTGGAGTAATTTAATCTGCCCTGCAATGGTGCTCCAGAATATCACTCAGAGGCTGCATCTTCTTCTACTTGATCCCTTTCCCTGGGTTGCCAAGAACTGAGCCTCACACAGAGCTTCTAGCTGAAAATATTATAAAGAATATTTAACAGCCCAAAACCAAAAGGACAAAGTAGGCAGGGGAAAGTTGTGAAGACATTTGGTACTTTGCAGCTATGCTGCATCCTAAATTCATTCATTTCTTGGGAAGAAGGGGTGGCTCATGGATGGAGTTATTTAAAAAATTGGATTCAGAATATTGGAGATAAATGGAACTTTTCAGCACAGTCTAATGAGCTTTGTAAGAACATTATTGTTTGTAAATGGATTTGATGTGAGTAAATTTAATCTGTTATTTCACTTCTTCTCTTCCATTGGCTCCTTACCAACAGTTTTTGTCCAGTATATCAGTTTTACTGATAGACTATTGACAGATCTTTTAGAATCAGCAAGCAACTGAAAGCACATCTTTTCAAAGAAGTGGCTTGAGTTCTGCCCTAATCTCCTTTATTAAAGTATCTTTTGAATTCTGCTGGAATTACAAAGAAAGCATGATTTGATGTAAGCTTTATAGAAAATGAAAAACAATTTGCATTTTACAAGTAATCAAATTATGTAGCCAGTTGGGATATAATACTTAGGCTTCCCAAATAAAAGCAAGGAAGGCAAATGATAGCATGTGAAACCTGAGATCATTATATATCATACATCATGTCATTTTTATATCATTATGACTTATGACAGATACCATGGGTATAAATAAGATAAAAGATGAAAGTTATGAGAATTACAAGAAAGATACTCTACAATATAAACTAAGTGATCAAATAGGATTCTTTAATACTTTGGATTGGTTTGTAAACTTTTAATAGGTTGACTTGGAGCAGCTAAATTATATCGAAGATCTCAATTGATGGGAGGTGTTCAAGATTAATTAATATAAATTTCTTCAGATTAATATCCTTATCAGAAAACTTACTTCTTGACTAAAATATTTCTTAATTTTATACAGCCAAGATTTAGAAGCACCAGAATAGCCTTAAAATAGTACTAAAGCCTCTGCTTCATATCAGGTTACAATATTATGAAATACAATATCATAACATTGAAGAGGATCCTAATATGAACCATCAGTCACCATTCTCATTTACAACATCTGTTTAAAAAAATATAAAAATCCACTTTCAAATCACCTTGAGTACTTACAAAAGGATATATTTTTGGTGGTCCAGTGTGAGAAAATCACAGCCTGGAGGAGCTAGGAGGATTTAAAATATTCCAGCTTCAACTCGCTTTGTGAGAAGAAACATTTGCGATCAAATCCTTAGGTCAATACCTGCCAATTCCCAAGAGAAGGCAGACAGTCTGGCATGATTCTTGTAAACTGGTGATCTATCTATCTATCTATCTATCTATCTATCTATCTATCTATCTATCTATCTATCTATCTATCTATCTATCCATACACACACACACATACACACACACACGGCTGTGTGTGTGTCTGTGTGTGTGTTCCAGCATAACTCTGGAACGCCTCAAGCAATTTCAACCAAACTTGGTACACAGATGACGTACTCTCTGGAAAAAATACTGTAGGGGTAAGATACCCCTAAAACTACTTGGGGTGTGTGTTCTGTTAAGATACAGCCTATTGTGCTTTAAAATGTTTTCTACTGTACAGCGCAGTGGAGTTGCCATGGTAATGGCTTCACAGTATTCCACAGGGGGGCTCTCTCTGGTATGGGGAAAAATTCAACATTAGAAATTACATTTGGTCCATACTTTTCCCCACTATAAATAAATATGCGGGCAACACCGGGTTATCAGCTAGTTAACAATAAAGAAACCTATTATTAGACTCATTCTCAGAGCTATTCTGGTTGCTTGTTCCCAGACATCTGGCTTATATAAGAGTTGTGGCAACTTGAAGCCCATGTTCTAAACACATTTTGTGAATCAATCTTCTGCCTCACTGAATATTCTTCTGCTATCATGAAACAAAACTTAGTGTCATGTTTCCAACCATTTTAAGGGAGAAAACTTAAAAAACCCTATTATTTGGGCCCTACAATAGACTTTTTATATAACTGGTTAAGTAATATAGCAGTTTGGTTCGGTAGTTAAGGCACTGGACTAGAAAACAAGAGACTGTGAGTTCAAGTGGATGATCTCTGGAGGGCACGGGATAGAGATTGCTCCTCTATCCTAGTCCTATTAGACCTCTCAGCGGCTTTCGATACCATCGACCATGGTATCTTATTGCACCGACTGGGGGGGTTGGGGGTGAGAGGCACCGTTTTACGGTGGTTCTCGTCCTACCTCTCTGGTCGGTCGCAATGGGTGTTGGCAGGAAGGCAGAGGTCGGCCCCAAGGCCCCTCACATGTGGGGTTCCTCAGGGGTCGGTCCTCTCACCACTTCTATTCAACACCTACATGAAGCCGCTGGGCAAGTTCGTCCGTGGTTTTGGGGTGGAATACCATCTGTACGCTGATGACACTCAGTTGTACATATCCACCTCAAACCACCCCAATGATGCCGTTGAGGTGCTGTCCCAGTGTCTGGAGGCCGTACGGGTTTGGATGGGTAGTAACAAACTCAAGCTCAACCCGTCCAAGACCGAGTGGCTGTGGTTTCCGGCACCCCAGTTCAGCCAGGTAAGTCCAACACTGGCCATCGGGGGCAAATAACTGGCCCCTGTGGAGAGGGCGCGCAACTTGGGTGTCCTCCTGGATTCCCGGCTGTCCATGGAGGACCATGTGATGGCCATGGCCAGGGGGGCGTTCTATCAGGTACGCTTGATACGCCAGTTGCGCCTCTTACTGGACCGGGTGGCCCTTCACACAGTCACTCAAGCACTCGTGACATCCCGGCTGGACTACTGTAACGCTCTCTACATGGGGCTCCCCTTGAGGTGCATTCGAAGGTTACAGTTAGTCCAGAATGCGGCCGCGTGGGTGATTATGGGTGCCTCAAGGCAATCCCACATAACACCTCTCCTGCGCGAGCTGCACTGGCTACCTGTGGCCTTTCGGGTGTGCTTCAAGGTGCTGACAAGCAACTTTAAATCTCTCCATGGCTCGGGGCCTAGCTACATACGAGACCGCCTCCTGCCCCATACATCCCTTTGACCAATCCGCTCCCACAGAGAGGGCCTTCTCCAGGTACCGTCGGCCAGGCAATGCCGGTTGGCGACACCCAGGGGAAGGGCCTTCTCTGTGGTGGGCCCAGCCCTCTGGAACGACCTACCCCCCGATCTACGCACCACCTCGGACCTCCGCCTCTTCCACCAGCATCTCAAAATGTATTTATTCCAACAAGCCGGCCTAACATAACCCCCCGTTTCTGACTTTTATTTGTATAAATTTTAATTCTTAGGGTTTTATAAGGGTTTTTAGCACGGGATATAATTTAATAGTTTTTTAATAATATATTTTTGTAATTTTGTATGGTTTTTAATATTGCCTGTGTGTCGCCCTGGGTCCTTGCAAGGAGAAGGGCGGGGTATAAATTTGAAAAATAAAATAAATAAAAATAAGTCTTCCCTTTGCCATGAAAGCCAGCTGGGTGACCTTGGGCCAGTTACACTCTCTCTGCCCAATCCACCTCAGGAATTGTTGTTGTGAGTAAAATATGAGGAGGGATGATATGTTGGATATGTTCACTGCCTTGAGTTATTTGTGAATAATAATAATAATAATAATAATAATAATAATAATAATAATAATAATAATAATAATAATAATAATAATAATAATAATAATAATAATTATTATTATTATTATTATTATTATTATTATTATGAAGAAGGAGAAGGAGAAGGAGAAGGAGAAGGAGAAGGAGAAGGAGAAGGAGAAGGAGAAGGAGAAGAAGAAGAAGAAGAAGAAGAAGAAGAAGAAGAAGAAGAAGAAGAAGAAGAAGAAGAAGAAGAAGAAGAAGAAGAAGAAGAAGAAGAAGAAGAAGTTGTTCTAAATTTACCAGACTTGAACATTCTGACTCTACAAAAAACCACCCTACTTGGAACAGATTATATCCTCCAATGTTACCTTAAGAGTTCCAAGGTCCTTGGTTAGGACTCGAGCTGTTGAGCTACCAATCAGCCCCAAAGGCTGTGAATCTCACCAAAGATTAACCACAAAATAATAATAATAATAATAATAATAATAATAATAATAACAACAACAACAACAACAACAACAACAACAACAACAACAACAACCACTATACTACTACTACTACCACTTGATCAGTGGGCACAGCAACATTTCACAAACTGACTACCTACAATGCCATGACCATTCACTGGAAATTGTGCCAGAAGTCTGGATTTGAGTACAGCAAAAATCACTGGGAACATCAGGTTGAGAAAGTTTTACAGAATGAGAAAGTCAAGATCTTGTGGGACTTCAGAATTTATACTGATAGGCACTTGGCCTACAACACACCTGACATAACAATAGTTGAAAAGAAAAAAGTATGGTTCATTCAGTGATGCACGAATTGAAGGTAATCAGCAAGAAAAAATCACAAAGTACCGGGACTTGCAAATTGAAGTTGAGCGACTTAGAAAAAAAAATAGTGTGTTGTCCCAATTGTAATTGGAGTCCTTGGTGCAATACCTAAAGGGCTACCTCACTATTTGGAAATTCTAAATTTACCGGACCTGAACATTCTAATTCTACAAAAAACCACCCTAGGAACAGCTTATATCCTCCGACGTTACCTTAACAGTTCCTAGGTCCTTGGTTAGGAGTCGAGCTGTTGAGCTACCAACCAGCCACAAAGGCTGTGAATCGCACCAAAGATTAACCAAATAATAATAGTGGTGGTGGTGGTGGTATAAATATATTAAAAATACACATACACATACACATACAATAAATATATGCAGATGGGCCAATGTGCACATCTCCAAAATCCTAATTGCACATTCTGTGACAGTGCACATCCTGTCTGTTGATTGGTTGATCCAACTTCCAGTTCTGTGCTTCGCTGTTTGAGCGCCCCTACCCAGAATGAACATTTGCTGTAGTATAAGTGCAACAGCAATGCAACTGTCTCTGAACGAAAGATGCATATGGAACATGAGGTGCAGAGAAGCCTAATTCCAGGCTTAAGCTTTGGAATCAGAACGTATGACTTCATAACTCACTTTACCAAATCTGACAGGGGCAAAAAAAGTTTGAACTCACACTTATGAAATCTATTATTAGACTGACATTTCAAAATGTATTGGCAGAATGTGAAATATTACAAATAACTTTGAAAGTTATTTGTAACTTACAGAAGGTGGGCCAAGTTCATTCTGTGTTATTCTGAAACAGTGTTTTCCAACCTTGACATGTTTCAGAGGTATGGCCTTCAAATTCCAAAGTTCTTAGCAATGGCCTTGCTAAGGAAGTTGCCATGGATGAGAAACAACAATGTAAAATAAATATCACATATGTTAACAGTCTATACAGGTAATCCTCAACTTACAGCCAACAACATACATTTTGAGCCCAAAACGTATGTTGTTAAGTGAAAAATTTGTTAATTGAGTTTTTCCCCATTTTATGACTCTTCTTGCAACATTTGAAAGGTACAGTTATTAAATTAGTAAGACAGTTGTTAAGTGAATCAAGCCCAATAATTTTAAAAGAAAAAAATAAAAGTATTTTACATGTAAAATAGGAAGAATGGAGGAAAGGATGAAATTATATCAAAGGCTGAAGGAAAGGTTAAATTATTTGCCAAGCTCTTAACAATTTATATTCTGAATGTAAACTTATTTTAAATTGATTGCTAATACTGATCTCTAATACTGTGTATCTTATTGTGTTATACTCTGTTATTCTGTTATTCTTCTGATTTTCCATATTTTGTTTACAAACAATACAGGAATCCATTTGAGCTGTAGAATAGTGTACAAATAGATAAGAGTTGGTATTCAGCTGGTTCTGACGAGTTCTGTCAAAATGGTAGTGGAAATTTTGAGTAGTTTGGAGAACCAGTAAATACCACCTCTGACTGGCCCCACCCTGAACTATTTGCTGCCTCCTGAGTCCCAGCTGATCGGCTGGGTCTTCTTTTGTTGTCCTGCACAGGATAATGGAGCTGGAAAGCAGGTTAGTGGGGTGGGGAGTAAATGGGGATTTTGCAGTATCCTTCCCTTGCCATGCCCACTAAGCCATACTCACTAAACCATGCCATGCCCACCAAGCCATAACCCACAGAACCACTAGTAAAAAAAATTTGAACCCCACCACTGAAATAGATGAAAACAGTAGAGTTTAAGTTTGATAAAACCTGACTTTGACACCATAAATAAAGAGTGAAAGTTTGATGAACTGTTTAAAGCTTTTGTTGATTTTCTATTTGAAAAACAGCTCCCACTCCCTTAAAGAAAAAAGTGGGCTGCCATAAGGAATATAGGTAGTGCAATGACTCAGTGATTAAGATGCTGGTTGGCTGGAAAGCCAGCAGCCCAGGTTCAAGACCCGAGTTCCAGATGATAGGGTGAGCTCCTGGACTCATCCCAAATCCTAACCCTAATCCTAGCAGCTCGAAAGCTTACAAATGCAAGTAGAGAATAGGTACCATTTCAATGGGAAGGTAACAGGGCTTTGTGATGTCATGGTGGCCACATAATTATGGAAATGTCTTTGGACAGTAACCTTGAAATGGAAATGAAGCAGAACTGCCCCCTACAGTTGGCAATAACTAGTGGAGTAAAATCTGCAAGAATTCCTTCACTTTTTTTTTTGTATAAGGAATGCAGATGTGATAGAAACATATTGCAATAAAGACTATACTTGGGTTTCTACTGTATTCCCAAGACAGGTGACATGCCCACTTCCACATATTCAAAGAAGTATACCTATGTATCATATTAATATCTTCGGAAAGATACTAATTTATAAGCAGACTGAAACTAATTCCTTTAACTCATACTAAAGTTAAAGACAGTAAGTACCATATTTTTCGGAGTATAAGAAGTACCCAGGTTTTGAAGAGGCAATTTTTTTTATTTTTTATTTAAAAGTAGGTATGCAAATAGAGGAATAGAGAGGGAGAGAAAGAGAGAGAAATACAGTAGGGAGAAAGGGAGGGAGAGAGAGGGTAGGTAGGTAGGTAGGTAAGTAGGTAGGTAGGTAAAGGGATAGAGAGAGAGAGAAATAGAGAGAGAGAGAAATACTCTAGGGAGGGAGGGAGGGAGGGAGAGAGAGAGTGTAGATCGGTTGGTAGGTAGAGGGATAGAGAGAGAAATAAAGTAGATAGGTAGGGGGAAGAGAGAGAGTAGATAGGTAGGTATATAAGTAGATAGAGGGGGGAGAGAGAGAAATACAGTAGGTAGGTAGATGTTTCCAGGTGCATTTACCCATGTGCTGGAGAAGGAAATTGCTGACAATCTGTAGCACCTAAAACTTTGTTTCTTCTGGCACAGCACTTGACCAATGTAATTCTCATCAATCCCTCTAATTAAACAGCTTTCCAAAAGGGGGGGAAAGTTTTTGCACTCTGTAAACTTCCCCAAAACAAGGAGCCTGAACAGGCAGGTGAGGAGTGGCTGGGAAGGGAGGAGTGAGTAGGGTCCAGCAAGGCGTCCCTCGATGTGAATGGCGTTGTTGGCCACACCTACCCAATCACATGATCACCTAGCCATGCCCACCCAGCTGGTCATTAGGCAGATCATATTAGTGGTCCTTAGGATTTAAAATTATGGATTTATTCGTCCCTGAGGTCTGAAAGTTGGTGACCCCTGTTTTACAGGACATTATTTTTTCTCATATAGCATGGGTTCTATCAGAGCTGGACATTAACTAAAGACTTTTTGTTATTTGTAAATTGGGAATCTGAAATAGTTGATAGATCTTTCAGATAGCCCTGCATTCCTTTCAGACCAGTGGGCTAAAATATGTACTGTTTTAGGAGAAAAGGTATAAACTTACCCCAGACATCTAGATGAACAAAACATCCACTTTCGCCATTTAAACAATATCAGCAGTTGCATGTATAAGTATAGGTAATTCAAAGCCAATGGCTCATTATACATAAATTATGATGATGTTATCCATTCAGTCAAGTCCAACTCTTGGCGATTCTATGGGCCAGGTCTGCCCACATCTTCTAATCATGCACTATTTCTTTTTTACTTTAAATATACTTCAGTATATAAATTATTGCTATTGACTGACTTTCCAAAGGATTATGGATAAGTCCAACTTAGTATTGTGGGCTACATAATATAGAGCAATTATGGAAACCCATATAATACATAAGCAGCCTAGGACACAGCTATAATATTAATGAGATGCGATTCATTTGACTTCAAGGTTGTCATAATGGTTTATATCAGAGAGATTCTAGTCTAGTTCCTTTTGCAAATTTTACTGCTTATAAGTACTTTTGTGCAACTCACATTGTGGCGGGTCAAGAATCAGTTATAGATCCCAATCTTCTAGTTGATATTTTGGAGAGAGAGATCAGGAAAAATGTTGAAACCTACTTTGTAGAATCTAACTTGGACTCATTAACTCTTTCCTTCCTCCCCCATTCCCCCAGAAGAACATTTAGGAATCCTCAAACTATAAAGTATTATATGAAAAAATGAGTGCTGTTAAAATATTAACTATTTCTGTCTTAGGTTTGTAGAATAGCAGCTTGGCTTAGAATGACAATATTAAATTAATCAACTAAGAAAGAGATTTGGGGAACAAAGAAATGAGGCACTATAAATACCACTATACTAAAAAGTACAACTAATGGCATGTTCTTGCATTATTGTTTCTAGTGACAAAGGATTGCAGAATGTCCAATTGTAAGATGCCAGTATTGTAAGAATCATTTTAGGGGCTCGAATGTGTATGACATCTTCCAAGAACCATCTACGTTCTTGAATATAAAAGTGCAAGAAAAATTATTTTGTTGGAAATAATTTTTAACTTATGCTACCTGAATACTTTTTTACGTGCATGCATTTAATCTATAAAATAGTAAGAGAGCAGATGCCATCTTCAAAAGAGCACCAAAAACAGTTGGCCTTTTCAGTCATAACTTTTAGAAAGCAATATATACAGTTGGACTGATAGATTTGTCTCTTGATTTACAACTTTTGATGCAATCATAGGCAAGCTTCTTTACATTCTATATTTTACTATACTCAATTCTCTGCCCTACACATGTGCACTCTGATGGTGTTGCACATTTTTGAAGGAAACTTTTATTTCAAGGAATTATTTTTGTTTCATCATTTCTTTTATAGTTCACCTTTTAAAAAATCATTGCATGCCCAATGAGCAGACAACTGAAATAGGATATACCAAGTCTTTTTCAACAAATGCTGTAACTGTAGAAATTAAAATGATCTGTCACAGGAAGTCATTTGCATTTCAAAGATGTTCCATGATGTATTAATAAAGTAAGTTTTAGTTTAGCCCAGAATGTGGATATAGAAGATGTTGTCTTTGTGAGACATCAATATAAAGGCAGATTCCTGGGCCCCAATTTGTAGAATGAGCAAAATATGACTAAATAAAGCTGGCTCGAAGAAATGTGTGTGCATGTGTGTGTGTGTGTATATATATATATATTTCTCTAAAGACCAGTCCTTCACCAAATCAAACAATCAACAAAGATAGGGGAGATGAGATCAGTCAACCCAACATCTAAACTAATGTACATGCCTTGGAAGGTACTAGATTATCTAGGTATATCTTCAGTCATTTTTCCAAAATAGGAGTCATTCAGAAAATTGTCCTCTTTGCCATGAAAAGAAGAATGTATCCACAGTCCTAGTCAGCAGAGCTTAGAGATGTTTGTTTTCTTACTAGCTTTGCAGCAACTGGAACAAGGGGACTTTTACATTACTGAAAATGTCCATTGAATTAAAGTCTGGTGGCCAGTGGTTTCTTCTACTGCAGTTTTTGTTGGCCTCCCTAAAATCCATGCCAGGGTCCTTTTCTTCTGCTTTCTTTATGTCCAGTAGAAAGAAGCTCTTTTCAAGTTATTTAATAAGGCTGAAGAAGGAAAGCCATAGGAAGTCACCTCCAAAGAGCATGAGTCATTGTATATTGGAAAACCCAAGTCTGCGATCCTTCTGCTCCATTGAAAGGGTCTCACTAGAAATATGTTTCCCTAAAGATATATTGAAAGAGCTTCCCACCACCACAGATCCAAAATCTCCCCTTGCAAGTAGAGAGATGAATTATCTCCATGGTTGCTGATCAACTGATGGGAAGAGGAGAGCCTGGAAGTGATGGAAAAATATTCCTCTGGAGAATTAGTTGACCACAGCAAGTACAAACTCCGCTTCCCATAGTCCCTGAAGCAACTTGACTGTTCCAAAATGAAAGTGCAGCCATAAAGCATCCTGCAGACTTCATGCAAACTTTGAACAGAGCCTCTGAATCTTTCTTCCTTCCTTCCTTCCTTCCTTCCTTTCCCCGCCCTTTCTTCCTTTAATTATTTTCTTTCTCACTCCTTCTTCCCTCCCTCTCTTCCTTCCTCCCTGCCTGCCTGCCTGCCTTCCACCTGGGCATTTCCTTTGTGAAATCAAATCAAATTCTTTGGGTTGTAAGAAAGACAGTTCAACTTGTTTCTTTGATGGAGCAGCAAAACATAATCAGGGACAGGCAGATAGGCATACAAACATATCAAGTTTTTAAAAAGAGTTGAAAGTAGCTTTATAGTATTTTTTTTTCTTTTTTTAGTGAAAGACCTGCAATCCAAATACCTTTCCTTGAACTCACGCCCTCCAAATGTTTTCAGGTGACAATTTCCACCAGTCACAGTCAATAGGTCTGGATGAGAATGGTGGGAATTGCAGTTTCTTTCCTCTCTAGAACTTACAGTAACATAAGAAGGGCTAAACGTTCCCTTGATAGTAAGTGTTGGTAGATCATGTGGAAAGTTGCTAGAGGAAAAAATAGGGGGACTGCATTGCCAAAGTATACTAATTATGCACCTGAAAGTCCAAGGTGCAAAATACTTTAACTTCACCCTCTCTCTTTATCTTCAGAGATAGGCATATGCCAAGCTTTGATGATGTTCGGGAGGGAGAACTACAGCTTAGGGTTGCCACCTCTGTACCTGGTGAAATCACAGGATGAAATCCTATTAGATAGAAACAGAAGCTGATGTATAGTAGGAAAAGGGATGTCAGGCATAGATCGATGGGCTGTAGAACCAAAGAAACGACTATCAGGCTACAGCTTTTGTCCCTTTGCATATCTACTTACGTAGCAGGAAATTCCCTTGAATGCCTTTGGACTCATATTTTGGCAGATGTATTCACTACGTGGCTGCCAGGTTTGGCTCACATGCCTTCTTACTTGAATGGAAGTCTCCCTTGGATTCTCTCCAAGGAAATTACGTTAGACTGGGCTACAAGGCTGCCGTTCCAAGAACACTACTTGGAACTAAGTTCCACCAAAGCTTGCACCCCTTCCCTCAATAACTAAACTTGAGATCCAGGTGACGAGACCGCACAGGAACCTTGCTTTTACTCTTAAAAATCACTTTACTCGCGTTACACACACAGGCATATCTGTATTTACATATCCGAGCATGTGCACCTGTCTGGCTGCTGAACCAAAGCCGGTAAGGAACCACATGCGTATTACCAAGCGCTCTGATTTATTTGCATTTATTTAAGACACAAGCAGGCGCACGCCGCTCTCCTTCCATGAATGAAGCGGTCTTCTGCATGGAGATCAGGCAAAGACAACGTATGTGCCTCACTCTATACAACAAGCACCTGTTTCTATTCCCCCATCTGCCTGCCTCTCGTTGTTCTGCCGCCGTCACCTGCATAGTTCCGCCAGTGGGTTCCGCTCTACTCGGATGCAACAAGTCCCTGGAGAAGGGAGGGAGAAAGGGAGGGGGAGGCGGCTAATTCCTTACCTGCCAGCCCAAATTCAAAGCTCCGGGTGGGTCGACCGCTCGCTTAGAGGCACCAGAAGGGTTAGAAAAAGAGAGGGGGGGGGGGGAAAGTGAAGGGGACTTTTTGCCACGCTGCCTTCAACAAGAGGTCCTGAACAAGACTTAAGCGGAAAAGTTTGCAGCCCTCTCCCCGCGTGCCAGAAAAGAGAAAGTCTGAGAGAAAGCGAGAGAGAGAGATAGCTCCCCCCTCCCCGCCCACCCCGCTTGTTCTAGTTGGGTCTGGTTGCCAACCTCTTCTCGTTCATTAAGATCACGTAAGAAGAAGAACCCAAAGGGGAAACGTGTCTGTGAGCTCAGGCGTTTGCGTAAATCTAGATAGGTTTTTAAAGAACTCCCTAGCAGCCCTTTGCTTTCTGTCTTCCCGTAGTCACCAAGGTGGTGGAGAGTTGAGGCTTGCGGATATTGCAAAGGGCTGTTATTAGATTCATAAGTCACACCAAGTGGTGGGCGATCCACTGAGCAAAGCAGAACTTCTCACATGATGACTTCAAACGAGACACATTACCTCCCAGCATCTGTTGGAGAGACTGGATTTTAAGGCGCTTGTGTCTCCAGGACAGCCAAGAAACAATGGTGAGTACCCAGAACAGGTATTTGGGTTTGCCTAGTGATGCTTGAAGAGGAGATTTACTTTTAAAAAACATTAATAATGATAATAATAATAATAATAATAATAATAATAATAATAATAATAATAATAATAATAATAATAATAATAATAAACCAAGCAAATCCAAAAGGTTTGGAGAGAGCTTATCTGTTGCTTGACAACATAGTTCTCAGCTCAGCCCCCCCCAACATCCCCAGTGTCTCCCCCCACCAGCCCGAGAGCTACTTTAATTTCATCCAGCATCGGGCGAATCTCAGCCCAGACGAACTGCGTGCCTGCGAGGCGTGCGTGCATTTCTAAAATACTCTAACTTTAATAGCCAAGCTCTGCCTTTCTTTTCTCTTTCCAATTTTACGGCTGCTGCGTATGAGAAACTTAGAGCAGGGGGTTTCTCTTCCAGGAATTGCTCTGAGTGCGGTATCGCTTTCTTCATTCACCCTTTTGTGTTGATGGAGCTCGCGAGGTGATGGTGTCGGTAGTCGTGATGGATGATGGGTGCTGTGGTTGTGGCTGCTGTTAACAGGGACCTTCGCCTGGCCCTCGGAACGGGCGTACCAGTCGGGAATGCGGGATGCTTCGGGATGAGGGAAGGCGGACGGAGTGCTAAGAGGAGGAGGAGGAGGAGGAGGAGGAGGGAGAAGAAGAAGAACACGGAAAGGGGTGATCCCCCGCTGAAGACCGAGGGGTCTGCTCAACATGTGATCTTCTATTTACAGCCCAGCTCTTTTGACAAACGCAGCTTCACGTGACAGAGCCGAGGAAAGGGAAAGGATGGGCTTAAAACTGAATCAAGTGACACACTTCATAGAAGTGTAAATTCTCGGACCCCCGCTACATGCCCACCCTTCCCGGAGGTTCTTGAGAAACGGGAGAAAGGGGGAGTGGGTGGGTGGGCGCGTGGAGACAGAGGGGCTCGATCAGGACCTTGGAGAGAGGCAAAAGCTTTGACGCTTTGGGTCTCTGCTTTTCCTCCGCTAGCAGAGCTCTTCCGAGGCGTCTAACCCAGATCTCGCGTCACACTGATAAGATCTGGTTGGAAAAAGAGAGAAGAAAAGCAAAGGGGAAAAAAGAAAGAAAAACCCAAACAACCCCGCTTTTCCTTCGAGTTGATAGCTGCGTCCTGGGTGCGCAGGATCCTAGCAGCGGGGCCTGGGATGGGGGATGGAAAGAGACCAGCAGAAAGCTTCGGTGCGGGGGTACGTTTTGTTTAGCAACGGGTCGGGCAACTTTGGGAAAGCGAGTGTTTTCCCCACTAGATCTAGTCACTGATGTGGGTTAGCTGTCGAGTGAGGTAAGCCAAAGGCTGGCACAGATCGCCTCTCCCCCCCCCCCTTACGCGTCTATGTGCGCGTGCCCCCCCTTCCTGTCTCTTGTTATGGGGGGGGGGACCGGTTAGCTGCTCTTTGCCGAGTTTATATTATCTTGCTTGCTGATCTGGGTGCGCCGAAGAAGAAAGGCAAGGTAGGAGGGAGAGAGAGAGAGGCTGCAGGCGCGATTTCACTCCGCGGAGTTGAGGCGACTCGTCGGGGTGCCTTCGGGTTTGCCCTTTGCATGTTCTTGGGCGCCTGCAAGATGCCTCTTGGGGTGGGTGGGTGGGGGTAACGGGAAGGATGAATCTCTTCTGGAAGCACAGAGAGAGGGAACGCGCGAGGTGACCCTTAAGGTGACAAACGGGCGACCGGCCGGCGGAGCCGGAGCTTGGAAAAGAGCGCCGGCTCTCAAACCCGGCTCGGCTCAGGAGGCTTTCCCGTGCCTTCGGGTGCTTGCCTTCACGTGACGTACGTTCTTCCAAAGAGCCTCCCGTGCTACGAAGTTGCCAGTTTATTTTCTGGGAAAGCAGGGAGTCGCTAAAGCCTCGGCTGCCTCAGCATCAACCCTCGGAAACTCCATTCCCTTCCAGGCTTCCTTTGCTCCCTTTCTCGCGCGCTCCCTCCTCCCCTTTTCCTCTTTCGATTCTTCCTACGTAGAAATGTAGCTAAGAATATTTTAGTCCCCGGGCTAAAAATAAGCTCTGGAAAGTCAGCAGTTTGGAGCCGCGCGAGCTGCTGCTGCTGCTGCTGCCGCCGCCGCTCGCAGGTAGAGCTGCTTTGTGTATGAGCGCGCGGCGGTGATGGGGCGTCCCCCTCTGGTACATCCCGATTTTAATCTAGCCGGCGGCTTTTATTTTTTTTTCACCCCCCCCCCCTTTTCCCCGCCCGAAGAAGCGTTTTGACTCATTGCAGGGATCCCGGTTGGGGAGTTGAGGTTGGCTTCTCTCCCGAGTCCGTTACCCGCCCGCGAACACTGGGGGGCCCACGCTGAGGGGCCGTTGAGGGCGGGAATCCGCAGCCGCCAGAGGAAAACAGCCCGACAAGTCAGGGCACCATTTGCCTTGGTCGCACGCCGCGCTTCTCTTTTCACCCCCACCCCCACCCCCTTGCAAACTGTCCGGAGATGCAATTGGCCAGGCGAGATTGACGAGTGAGGGCGACTCCGGCGAGAGGATCAGCCCCTTCCCCTCAGCTCCAGACCAGGCGCGGCGTCCAGGAAAGAGGGTGTTTCCGCTTCGCAGGCCTCCTCCTTTGTTCCTGGTTCAACTCCGCCGGCCTGGCTCGCTGCGTGAGGCCAGGGCTCCCTCCCTCCCCCCCTCCCGCCTCCTCTTCCTCCTCCTCCTCCTCCACCACCACCTCCCACCTTGTTCCCGCCGCAGCTTCTCTGGCCGCGCGGCTCTTTCGTCGGCGCGTTTGCGAACACGTAGCTAAGGGGAGAAGGGAGAATCCCGAGCAGCCAGGCTTGGCGCGGAGGAGGAGGGGACGGTGATTCGCCACAGGGTGTGGCTGGCGGAGGAGGAAGGCTGCCCACGCACACTTCGCCCGGGGGATCTGGGGGTTCCTTTCCCCGCGGAAAGGTGCGGCGCCGGGCCTCCTTCTCGGAGGGCCTGGACCACAGCAAAAGGTCCGGGAAGACGACGCGGGGAGTTGTGGGGAGGCGGGAATTGGGGTAGGATTTCGGTTCTGTCTGATGCAATCTAAACGTGCTGCAAAGGAACTCCGAAAACAGGAGCATTACCAGCACCTCCCACCTGCCCAGCTGGCGCGCCTTTAAATACGGATCTGCGGGGCCGAGGGAGCTTTCAAGAGAAGATTCGCGGCCCGCAGTTAAAGGCGCCGCGCGGAATTCTCAGCCTTCCGCGGCCCCTTTCTCTCCCGCCCTTCTCCGACGTCTTAGTTTGCGCTTGTAGGGAAAGAAAAGTAAATATTGTGACATTCGCCACTGGAATGATTGGTGGGAGGGGGTGGACTAGGGAAGCGGAGAGTCTCAATAACAAGAGTTCACTTTACAACTGCGTGCGTTTGTGTGTGTGTGTGTGCTCGCGCGCTCGCGTGTGGCGCCAGCTTGAGGCCTTTTCCGACTGGCATGCAGTTCACACGTTTACCTGGGAATAAGTCCCACTGGAGTTATTGGGGCTTTCTTCTGAATATAGGCGGCCCGGTGGTGCCGTTAATGGAGTTAGCAAGTTAAATGACAGTTGGAGTTTTGAGAAAATGGGGGGGGGGGGGGAAGGACAGGGAGAAACAGCCTTTAGACTTGACTTGCCCTAGTCATTCCTAGCCCATCTGTCACATCCTCTTGGCTAAGAAATTAAATGGACTTTATAAATGAAGCAATCCATAAATGGGATTGATTATGTAGCCTGAAACTGGACCCACGAGCTGGTGGTTCAACTTTTGAATGCATTAATTCTCATGAATCACATACCTGGCTGTGAATCCTCATAAAGAATATGAGGAGGGAAAGTCATCAATACAAACAATACATTTAGCTGGGGACGAACTGAGCATACGAAAGAGTGATATACTAACAAACTTCAACAAACTTGGCAGGTTGGCCCACAGAATCTTATATTCCAGATATAGGAGAATGCATTGTGAGAGAAATGCAGCATGCTTATTCCCAGAGGCTGTTACTAGTTCATAAGTAGCCCACAGAGCCTAATATTGAACCCCAAGTTTACAGCTAAACCATGATGAATCCCTTGTTCCAACTGACTCCCAAAGGTGGGCTGGGATTGGTACTGATGTTACTCATATCTGCTTTGCCAAGCAAATGATGATAGGCCAAGGACTGTCTTGTTAGAGCAAACCCAGTATCTGATGTCAATCAATAGAATAACTTTGAATATGCATAACAACATTATCTTGGATGAACAACTTTCCAACTGCTGCAACAGCCATGGATATTTGGGTTGCTAGCTATGATTAATTGTTCAACCTTTCCTCTGAAAAAAGGGAAATGATTTGAATGTGTCTATTTGATTTCTGGATTCTGCTCAACTCACAGCACTAAACTTTCATGCTTGTTTCTTTTCCTGATATTAACTTTAAAACCAGTTTTTTTTTAAAGTAAGGCCAGCATGAATAAGAATACCATTTAAAGCAGCAATGGCAATATCACTTTTTAGCACTTTATAGAGTCAGCATATTGCCCCCAACAATTTGGGTCTTCATTTTACCAACCTCAGAAGGATGGAGGACTGAGTCAACTTTGAGTCAGTCAGGATCCTGGCAGTGAGCTGAGTTAACCTGTAATACTGCAGGCTATTGTGCCACCATGGCTCCTACAGCATCACCACAGTTATTTAGTATCAATTTTTAATTCTAGTCTTTTAGGATCCACTTTAGCAATAGAAGTCTAGTATTGGGAGAGGAACAGCATTAGCCTTCTCTATTTTATTAAGTGTAGCATTTCTTAGACTCACTTGAAGCTTTTCTTACAATATTCAAGTTAAGTCCATTAGTAGAAAGTCCTACAGGTCCTTGGGTCTAGGACAGGGGTCTGCAAAGTTGGCTCTTTTAAGACTGGTGGACGTCAACTCCCAGAATTCCCCAGCCAGCATGGCTGGCTGGGGAATTCTGGGAGTTGAAGTCCACCAGTCTTAAAAGAGCCAACTTTGCAGACCCCTGGTCTAGGACAACCTGCTGCGGCCAACTCACTATGGGACAATTCACCATGGCCAAATTGTTGTAGGGCAACTCACCTCAGGACAAGAGTTACACTAATGACCAAATGGTGGCATAGAATCATAAGGAAAGAATGCCAAAGGAGGGACAAACTGAAATGTGAATGACAAAAATTAAAATATCTGTTAAATTATTTTAATTAAATTGTCATGTGATGAATTGTCCTGCCAAGTTTTCCCATGACTGGTTGGCCATGGCAGGTTGTGTCCCAAATAATACAGCATTGAATTATATATTATGTAACATTATTTCTATCCATTTCCAGAAACTGTAGGATTGGGCAGTCTGAAAATATTGTATTATAAATAATTGTTTATTAAATAAATAAATGATGAGATTCAGTGCTGCAAAATATTGGACTGGCTATTATAGCATATGGTACTTAAAGGAATTAATTAAATGGCTAAAAGATAGAACTAGCAATATCTGATAATTATAGATAAAACCCAATATTCAGAAATGTAGATATACTATAGTATATCTCTAAATTTCAGCACTTTAAAATTTGTAAAGCAACTTGTCCACTGTTGAAACTGCGTGTTGGGTAAGACAAATTTTGGATTGATCCAGTACAATTATTATATTTAAATGCAGAAATGGGCTTCTATTGTTTTCTAGTTCCCATCAATCCTGAATAAAATAGTAGAACATTATGAACAAGGAACCCAGCATCTGAAGGTCCATCACTCCCTCATACTTGATCTAATACAACAAAATCCAGTGTACTATATATAATGAAAATGTATAGAATCACATAAAGTTAGAAATAATCACTTAGCTCATCAAATCCAACCACTCGTTCAATGCAGACATTCAGATTAAAATATTTTAGATACATAGCTGTTCATCTTAAACTGTTCTACTTAAACACAACCAAAAAAGTAGCCATATGCTTTCTTTTGAACTACATCACACTGCTGGTTTGTATGCCATATGCAATCAATATTCCAAGATCTTATCACAGGTATTATTTCCAAAGGATTCCTCATACTTGGTATATTTTCAATAATTATTTTAATGGGTGGATAAGGAGGTGCACTGAGGAAGGAGAGATGGGATGTGAGAGGCTGTAAATCTATACAAATTGGAAGATACCAGTGGCAATCGCAATCTGCTCAATCACGATTTCTGTGAATGAGACACAGTCTTCCTGTATCCCTGCCTATTCACTTATTAGCAATCATTCAAGACCTCCCTTGGCATGCTAGAATTATCTGTGGATCTAGTAACAAAATTAATGGGTTGGTTCTGGACTGTATACTTATAACAGGTTATCAGTGTTGGAATCATTAATGCGGACAAGACCATTTTCCTGAACACTAGGCCTGCTGGACTTCATTATTGTCTCACATATCCTGGTAGCATATCCAATAATATTTTCTATACCTTGTAGAGTTAGCTTGATAGTTTGGGGCCATCTGAGTTTCAAAAGAGTCTATGCATAATTACTAAACCAGTAGTTTGAAGTTAATATACTTTCCCACACAAGCATATTTATTAGTAGCCATAATAAAATGTAAATAATGCATACTACGTCTTTGTCACAGACAGTTATGACCAGTACTATGATCATTACAATGTAAGAAGGACAATATTGAATGAAAGGGGGGAAAATCCATCTTATCTATGCTTCCACAATGGTCAGTGGCTACTATAAGATGCCTACAAGGAAAAACTCAGTAGAGTATCAGCTGATACCCACCAACTGGCATTCACTGACATAACTGCTCTAAAAGTGGAGGAGATATATAGTCATCACAAATAGTAGTTATTAATATTCATGGAATTTGCCCTTTTCAAATCTTCCAAATTGATGGCCCTGAGTATATCTTGTGATTGGCTAATTCTGTGCTGTGTGCAGATGTATTTCCTTCTTCTCACCTTTTAAATTCATTGGATAACCTAGATTGCGATATATTCTCTTTGATCCATTTTTAACTGATGCATAATTTAGAACAACTCTCCATCATTTTTAAAGCTGAAAGATTGTAACTCCTGATAGAGAAATAATTCCATTTCCTGATAGTGGAGTTGTTTTGTTAAATTTGATGGTAGTTTTATATCTGTTTCTTTTTTCTAAGAATACTTGACGTTGGTTGGTTGGTTGGTTGGTTGGTTGGTTGGTTGGTTGGTTGGTTGGTTGGTTGGTTGGTTGGTTGGTTGGTTGGTTGGTTGGTTGGTTGGTTGGAAAAGACTTATATAGCTGTCAATATTGTACCCACAACCAAACACACAAAACAGTAAAACAGAGCCATTCCCAAACAATCAAAATGAAAACTCAATAAAAACTCAGGATACCTTGGGGCAGCACTCTTCCACACCTCCACATACTATCCTGCTGGGCTCTAGTCTTATCCGAACCCAATGTTTGTGGGAAGAGCCTTCTCTTCAAGGCCTTCTAAAAAGCAAAGAGGGTGAGACCCACCTATATATCTGCAGGATGGTGCTCTATAAAGCAGGGGCATCTCTGAAGAAAATTTGCTTCTTACATCCTGCTATATGACAATATCAAAATGGAAGAGACCTGGAGCATGCCCATCCCAGCTGCCCTGGTGGGATGGGCAGATACCCTCAAGGAAAAGTGATGGCATAAATAACTAGCCCTGTGCCATATCAGGTTTTATCTATGAGAGCTAGCACAAGAATTAGCATTTTTTGCAGTAGATGTTTATTGTATTATGTTTATTGACCTAGTCCATCAACCATTGCTATATGAATGCATTTAAGATATTACAACAGTGTTAATTATTTTATATGTGTTTCATTGAATAGCATTTGCAGAGCTAACTAGTTCCCCAATTTGGAGAATTTTAGCAATTTCAATGTCTTTTATTATTGTTATTGTTAAAACAGCTCCAAATAATGTAATCGTCGCAGTGAAGTTTGTGCCCGTATTCCTCCCTATCAATTGTAGATAATTCATTAATTTTAAAAATATATAGTTTTATTGCTTATATCATCTATTCATAATATTCGTCATTGATTCCTATTTTCTACTTCCTATTTTTTTAACCAGTCACCAGCATATAAATACCTTTCTGTTTATATCTCATGGCTGCTAAGGTGTTCAGGAGTTTTCAGTAAACAAAAGAATTATGCTGACTGTCTTCTTCTTTTGCTAATCCCTTCACTTCCTATGACATTTTCTCACATGTGATGTAGTTAGGACTTGATCTCAGGCTGTCATCTACAAACAAATTACATTCAAGTCATCCTACTGGCATCAGCGTGCATCAACAAGCAGTTTCCAGTATAATAACTTCAAAATATGCCTTCATGATAACAGATTGCAAATGTGTCTTAAACTATTTTAAGTCTGTCTTAAAATAAAAGGTTTCTAATGAGAAGCCATTTTTTTAACATGAAGATAATTTGAGTTGCAATCCCAATGTCATGTCAAAACCCACACAGGTTCACAATGTGGTAGGGATGTTACTACAGTGCTATTGAAATGATGGCAGCAAGGTTGGATCTGTTACATATGATATACCGATACTCTTGTGACATATCAATAAACAATAGAAACTGCTAATTCTTTGTAATGCTCTACAAGATGAGCATTGCACTGCATACTTGTATACTTTTGCAGAAGAACTGCAAAAACTAATAAGAGTTACCAACTTCTTTTATGTGCCTACAAGGGGTTCTCCTGTTGTATCAAATAGTTAAATGAATACTTTTAGGAGCTATCCCTTAGAAAAAGCTCGTTACTATTTTTTCATATACTGCATTTAAAAGCAGTCTTGCTTATGTGCTGTTTTTGGTGCTACTTAGAGAGAAAGCAGAAGTAATTTGCTTTCCCATAGTCTTTCTGGACAAAAGGAAGTATGTCCCCCCCCCTCAAAAAAATTTGATGAGTCCATTTCCAGAACAGGCTTTTTATTCATGTTTCTTCTCCCCACCAACCCCACTGGGCCATATTGGTGATCCAATGGCTTTGTTTCTACTGACATATAACTGTGTTCCAGACAACTGTGTCACATTTTCCTGCCATGTCCCTATAATATATTTTTCCTCTTGTCACCAGTTCATGAAGGAGACATGCTTAAGGTGTGATTAACCATATGCAAGTTTAGGTAGCATTATTTGTTCCCTTATTCCGGTTGGATCCAAGTGTAGCTTTGAGGGATGTAAAATATGCTAAGCTTTGTCCCACAGGAACTTGGAAGCAAGTCAGGAGACTGGTAGTGACTGGAGCAAAGCAGATGTAGAACAGGTATTTCCAACTGAGACAGCACATTTCATACTGATGTAATTTTCTACTACCTCCAGGAAAGAACAATGGATATTATTTTAATCAGTAATAGGGAAAGGTCCAATGTTTCATTTTTCTCATGGCTAGTCTCCTTTCACCCTTGATTATTATTATTTTTTGTCTTTGCTACTGTTTCAAAAACAATAATAATAATAATAAAGCTTACTGAGTACTGGAGAGATCCCATTGAAATAAATATTAGAAAAGATATACGATAAGGCAAAGTATTACACAGCCAGTACATTAAAAAGGCAGCAATGAAGATCTAGCAATGGCTAAGAGGAAGAAAGTTGAAGAAAGAAGCTGCGAGGGGTGGGGGACTAATTCTGGGTGCACAAGGCCAAGCCTTAAAAACAAACTCATACAAAGTCAGAATTGAGAAGACAGCAGCATACAGCAAATGTCGGCTCTGCAAAGATGCTGAAGAAACAGTGGACCACTTAGTTAACTGCTGATTGTACAGATTGACTATAAGCAACAGCATGACAAAGTAACAACAAAGTTGCATTGAAAGATCTGCAAAAAATACCAATGGCCTATAAGCAAGACTTGGTGAGTCCGTAAAATAGACAAAGTAGTAGAAAATGAAGCAGCTAAAATGCTCTGGAACTTTTGAAGTCAAACTAGCAAGCACCTAACATGTACTACTCTTATTGTTCTTATTATCCCGCAAGGGAGAAGGGCGGTCTAAAAATTTAATAAATCTAAATCCAAATCTAATCTACTCCAGATTTAACAATTGTTGATAAAGGAAAAAAATCCAAACCAGGCACTTCTTCTCTTCATTTCCTCAGAAAGAACAAAGCCCTTTGACTAAAAAGGAAGAAACTAAGAATAACAGAGTGTCTCGAACAGCAAAAAGCAGCAGAATAAGGAAGTGCCTGCATTGAAACCTGTTTAAAAAAAACAACTGGGACATGTATTAAAAGATGCTAGTACTGTAATATAAAATATATGCATCACCTCACTGCAAGAAACAAACCAAGTAATATACACCACAGCTGCAGTTATAACTGAATACTTTTGTATGCAATCAACACACAAGATAAAAAGCCAAACAGTACATTACCAAAATGGAAGATCAGACTAGAAAATAATTAGCAAATTAAGATCAGATGCAAGTACTGTAAATTGGAAAAGATGAAAGAAAGGAAGCTAAAGAACAAGAATATCTGATTAAAAACATCACCCAAAATAAGAAAGATTAAGGAAATATTGGAAATAATAAAGCAGCAAATAACAAGTATAGCCAATATCATTGGCAGATATAAAGCACACTATTGGTATAATCTCCAATGTCAGTCAAATCAGAAAGTTCTACCAATCCATCAATGGAGATGCTGCAGTGAACTACTGTATTTTTCAGAGTATAATATGCAGTAAAAGAGGTTGAAAATGTGGGTACATCTCCAAATGTAGCTTTTTCAAAGCTTTTTTTCAGCCCTGATGAGGGGCTAACGAGTGAAGCAATCTTCCATGTTTTGTCTGCTTTTCTCAATGCCGCTTCCTCCAAAGATCAGCTATGCTTTTAGAGGCTGTTTTTTATCCTCAACCAGGGAATAAAAACCATGTACATGCTCAAAACCAGCAAACCTATGTGCTGAAGCTGACCAGATTAAGGACTCTAGCTAGATGAATACCTGCTAGGCAGATTTGTTTTCCTATTTTCCTCTCCAAAAACTAAGGTTTGTCTTATACTCTGAAAAATACAGTAGTCAACACCTGACAAAGAAGAAACATTGCAGTTCTGGGTTCAGCTGTGGAACAACTGGAAGGAATAAAAGAATGTAACTTGAATAAAGGTGGTTAATCAGAATGAAAAATAAACTAAAATGAAAGAACATAGTAACAGCTGAAATGGTGGAGAAAAGGAAAGACAAGGAAAATCAATTATCAGTCAGCACCAGGTGATGAACTGTATGGTTTCTGATTGAAACATCTGATCAGTCTACATACACTCAAACAATTTAACAACATCCTACAAGGAGGTGGAGTTGAAGATTTGTTAATTCATCATGAAACCTAATGGTAATGAAAATCCAAAAAAAGACTAATTGCCTGCTTATCAATAAATTTCTAATTGCTGTCTGGTCTGATAGCTGAACACCATCTAGTTGAAGACAAGTTCTTTCCACCTGAGCGAAAAGGAAACTGATCAAACGCCAGAGGAATAAAAGATCAGCTCTTAGTTGACAACATGATTTTGGAAAACTTCAAGAGAAGAAGATAATATATATAAATGTAGCATGGATTGATTACAAAGAAGGTACTTGATTCCTTGCTACATGATTGGATAATCAAGTGCCTAGAAATAAAGGAGTCATTATGAACATCATAAGCTTTGTGCAAAGATCAAAAGAAGACACAGTTGCTGACCAATGATGATGGACTGGAAGAGGTTAATATCAAGAGAGAAATCTTTAAAGGAGACTCACTATCACCACTACTGTTTGTCATTGCATTGATTCCTCTGTCAACAATACTGCACAAGTCAGGCCATGGCAATCAAACTTCAAAAAACATCTGACTGGCTATCCTTTCTCCTTTACATTGACAATCTAAAGTTATATGGAAAAACACCTTCTGAAATAGAATTGCTCCTGTCCATATATACAACCAAGATATTGCAGTGAAGTTTGGACTGCACAATTGTGTCCTCCTCATCAACTGGAGAAAAATAGTGAAAACTGAAGGAATCAAGATGCCTTGTAGAAATAACATCAAGACCCTGGATGAAGACAATCACTACAAATACCTGGGCATCCTTCAAGACAAGACAAGACAAGACAATAGCAGAGTTGGAAGGGACCTTGGAGGTCATCTAGTCCAACTCCCTGCCTAGGCCTATACCATTTCAGACAAATGGCTATCCAATATCCTCTTAAAGACTTCCAGTGTTGGGGCTTTCACAACTTCTAGTGGAACAAATTATTCCACTGATTAATTGTTCTAACTGTCAGGAAATTTCTCCTCAGTTCTAAGTTGCTTCTCTCCTTGATTAGTTTCCACCCATTGCTTCTTGTTCTACCCTCAGGTGCCTTGGAGAATAGTTTGACTCCCTCTTCTTTGTGGCAACCCCTGAGATATCGGAAGACTGCTATCATGTCTCCCCTAGTCCTTCTTTTCATTAAACTAAACATACCAAGTTCCTGCAACCGTTCTTCATATGTTTTAGTCTCTAGTCCCTTAATCATCTTTGATGCTCTTCTCTGCACTCTTTCTAGAGTCTCCACATCTTTTCTACATCGTGGCAACCAAAACTGAATGCCGTATTCCAAGTGTGGCTTCAAGCTCATAACATAAGGCACACTTACTCAAGAAGGTTAAAAATGAATACATAGAGTGAAGAAAATATTAAAGTCCACATTCAGTGAAAGAAATACCATCTGGACAATTTCAGCCCTTAACACACAGCTAGAATAATGGACTGTCTCAAGCAGAATTAAAAGTCCTGGCTAGGAAGACCAGAAAAATAATGACAATGAATTGTGCCCTTCAACCACACAGCAATGTTGATGGATTCTACTTACCAAAGAAAATAGGTGGGTGTGGGATTTTGCAAGTACACCAGACTGTCAAAGAAAAAAAAAGCACATTGGAAGAATATTTGAAGGACAATGAATAAGATGTGCTCAAGTGAGTATACCATGAAGGCTTTCTGACTGGCCTACAAGAAATACCAAATGAAAAATAAAAAACAGACAAGGAAAGCATTGCATAGCCAATACATTAAAAAATAGCAGGCAAAGCAGATAACAAGACCTGGCTCAGAGCAGGAAAATTAAAAAAAGAGACAGAGGGGCTAATTATGGCCACATAAGACCAAGCCTTAACAACAAATGCATACAAAGAAGGCAGCTATAGGCAGCAAATACAATCTCTGCTGAGAAGCTGACCATCTAGTGAGCCACCTAGTAAGAAAGTCACTCTGACTGCAAACTATTGAATGGCAAAGTAGCAACACAGGTTTATTTGGATATGTGTAAAAAATAAAAAAAATTGCCTGCAAGCAAAAAAAAAAAAACCCTGGTAAGACTACAAAATATAGTAGTAGAAAATTAAGAAGATAAAGTGTTCTGGGACTTTGAACTTTTGAAACCATCAGCATTTACAAAAATCACCATTAGTCAATTGCAAAAGGCAGCTTTACTTGTAACAACTTAGATCCTGCGATAATATCTTTAACAATAAGATCTGCCTATCTCAGGTCCTTGGAGAGGTTCAATAGATGGATAAAAAATGTCAAATCCAGTCTCAACATCTGGCTGACTTAATTCATATTTCTTTCCCTCCCCATCAAATTGCACGAACACAAAGACACATATTTATTGTTTTTAGAAGCCTTCCTCAGACATTCTTCTCCTGAGTGGACTGGGCATATGGGTAGAACGAAAAAGTTTTCTCATTAACATAGTATCTGAGCTTAACTATTTTCCCGTGCAGGTTTTCCTTCATGATGAATAGATATACACGAACCAGGCCAAAATATATTTCTAGCAAATATTTCCATAAAGCTGTTAAAACATACATAAAGAACCTGTGACACTTTCTCTTCTGGGATTGCAAAGTTTATATAGAAAGAGAGAAACAAGATTGCTAATGTCAGCACTAAAGTCTATGGATTCAGAAGGGGAAAAAAACTTCATTATTTTGGTGGTAGGGATTGCCAGCAGCTCCACCCTAATTCCCTATGTGTATATACATGCCAGTGGTGGGTTTCTGCAGGCTCGCACCTACTCGCGAGAACCGGTTGGTGAAATTTAGAGAACCAGTGAGAGGGGGTTCCACCGGCGGACCTGGAAGTAAATCTGGCCCGCCACTGCCAGTGACCCAACCGGAAGGAAAGGAAAGGAAGGAAAAAAGGAAGGAAGAAAGGAAAGAAAGAAAGAAAGAAAGAAAGAAAGAAAGAAAGAAAGAAAGAAAGAAAGAAAGAAAGAAAGAAAGAAAGAAAGAATTTATCATCACAATTGAGTCCAAAATTTTGGTTGCTAAGCAAGAGCGTTGTTAAATGAGTTTCACCACATTTTAAAAGGTGGCCACTCCCACCCTGTCACATGACTGCCAAGCCACGCCCACAAAATAGGCGACACCTACAGAGTAGGTTCTAAAAAATTTGAAACCCACCCCTGATACATGCATACATAAACACACACCATACTTATGTAAATTTGATATATACATACACACACATATTTTTGTGTGCATATATAATAACCTGGACATGAGTTTTCCATGCATTAACATCCGGTAACCTACCTTTGGCTGTTCATCTATCTGTCTCAAAATGTCTCTAGGAGAGAAGTAACAAATATGTTTTCTAGAAGGTTTAAGAGTGCAAAAAGCATAACTGGCAGTTTGCATTAATTGACACCATTTGGGTGAAAGACAGGTCCCACTGATTCCAGGATCAACTCTCAAAGGGTTAGGCATGGAGCATTATATTGTGCATTGTCAGCTGTGATTTTAAAGGCCTCATGATGCCTCTGCAAGGAAAAAAAGGGAGCGGGTATTAAGAATGGGCTTGCATGACTTAGAGTTGTACTGTTAAAGTTAATTGATCCTAAACTTTTTCAGTGCATAAATGAGAAACTGCATGGCATTATTCTGAGCTTCCTGAAACAAAAGTATATGAGGATCACTGCATTCCATAGCAATAAGCCTGAGTTTGTCAGTTGTAGTTAATTCCACATTTCTGAGTAGTGTACCAATTTTCAGGTCCTGCTTCTCTCCCTCAGCTAAAAAAACCGGAGAAGAGCACTGCCCCTAGACTCAGCCAGAACTGCGCAGGGGAATCCTTTCCCCTTTTGCTTCTCACTAGCGACACCCTGGAGGATAGTGGCAAAGAGCAGAATAACAACAGTATCGTTGCAGTGTTGTGACATAAGCTCCACCCCTTTTAGATATGCTTTGTGACATCACTTCTACAGACATCTATGCTTCTCAAATGTACACATTAGCTTGCCAGTTTATACACTATAAAAATCTGAAGTAATACAACAAAGGAATGTAATTAGCCCTAAGTGTTACCAACAAATACGTACAATATGTACCATATATTTAAAAGGTGCAGGTTAAGGAAATTTTCTATATTTCATAACTGTACATATTTGTTATTTCTACCTTTGAAGAAGTAACCACTTTTGCCTAGCTACAACCCTGTGAAGTTGCAAACAGAAGTAAGTGCCAAAAGAAATAACTTATAAAAACGTTGGCAGTATCAGACGACATATAAAAGAGACACTGTGCCAAATATCTGAAATGAGATGAAACTTTGCCAATCCTAGGACTGAATAAAGATTTCAGATGCTGTCAGAAAGTTGCCAGTTCTACTCACTCAGTACAAGAATACAAGTCATTCATGTTTTTTTCTGCCTTGTAAAATGGAATACTATTGCATTGTATGTTTACTATTCTGAATACTTTCTAGAATATCTTTATTTCTTATATGACCACCTATCTTATGCAAGATAAAGCAACTCACACTTAACATTAAACAAAAACAAACAAACAGAATAAATAAAAGAGTCCAAAATGAACAGGAACACCAAATATCCTAATCACAAGGCTGCAGCATCATATAAGTTCTCCAGATTCTTGCAGTTGCTGGGTTCACTTTTAACATAGCCCAAAGCCTGCACAAAAAGGCCTTCACAATCCAGAAGTCTAAGAATTTGCCTAAAGATGATCATAAGGCAGCGCTTCATGCATAGCATATAGACTACAAAACTTTACAATATCTTGTAGAGTAAAACAATACAAAGGTAATCATATAGGGATGTGTTCTTTTCTACCTACAGCGGATATACCAATTTCAATCTGTTGTCAGAAGAATATTCACTCAGTAGTCTTTTACTGTTTCTACTGTTCATCTGTATTATTTCTATTGGACAATCTCTTCAACTTTATATTATGGTATACTGTAGACTTCTTTGGGGAGGGGGGAGGCTTTAAAAAAGCATTTAGTACATTTATATCACTGCCTATCTCTGATATATTTCCAAAGCCTTGAAATCGATCATTCCCGTTTTCAGACAGTTTAATTCTGGTTGCATTTCTAAGCTTGCATTGTTGACAAAAGCAGCCAAAAGTCTGCCCTAACAAGAAGAGCTATGTTGGCTTTCTAGAACATATCATCAGTTCCTCTTGGTTTTCATTCCTGAACCACCATATTATGACATTTCTAGATGCTAATATGTGGTTTGGCTTTTCTCCCATTGGCTAGGTGAAGAGTTTGATCACCTGACTGAGCAATTATTTCCCAATCATTTCCCAATTATCTGCACCTCCCTCCCTGCAAACCAGGAGTAAGGGTAACAATGCCTACAAGTCATGATGGGGGTTATGGCACTGCCTTTGCAGCTCCACCCTTTTTTGTGCATACACCAATGTGATCTGCACATACAAAAGGGTGGGTCTTTGATCATTTATTTATTTATTGGATTTCTAGACCGCCCCCTCTCCCCGAAGGGACTCGGGGCGGTGTACAGGTAAAAATTAAAACTATGACCATCAACAATACATATAAACTAAAATCGAATTAAATAATGCTGCCGTGACCCCGGCCTTGACCTTTTTATGCCACACCAAGGACACCATTGGGCAGTTCCACCATCAAATGCAATTGGAAAACAGCAAAAGATGGAAACAGATGAATTATTAGTTCTGATGATGTGTTGACTGCACAATTCATGTACATAGAGTTAGAACAAATTGGGGATATGATGTATGACAGGAAAGACTTCACATGCACAAACCATCATAAAGCCCCCCCCCCAAAAAAAATATAGTCAAGGGTTAATTCCAACAATTAATTGTATACATTAAATGATTTTAGGTCAGTGGAATCCAATTAAGCAAGAAACTTCGGGGGGGGGGGGGGGGGGGAAGCAAGACTCTCATTTAGGACAGTGCATCTATAAATTCCACTAAATCATTTCTGCTTCTTTCTTTCTACCTTTACATACAAACATGGGAGAGAAACCCTGTGTTGTTTTCAGTGTTGCACTAGGGCACAGTTTCTCCAGCTGGGTGCTTAACCTATATCCTATGGTGTCTCATTTATTCTGACATTCTAGTCAAATGATTAAGTAGTCATTAGGTCTCTATCTTTTTCATATGCTAGCCATTTTAGATCTTTCACTGACTGTGTAAGTGGTGGAAAAGAAGAACATAGGTTTTGTCCAGTCCTTGGGAGTGAAGGGAGTCCATTTTATGCCCCTAGTAGTGTATGGATTGGTTTAGAATTCAGAACCCTTTTTTAATGATGCAAGAATTATTAAAACAGTTGTTCATTTATCAATAATCAGCCCAAAAGCTGGTGAACTTTATCTGTTATCATTATTTATTTATTTGCAACTGGGAAGAAGAGAAATTTATGCAATGGTAATTAGACACATCTTGCCTTTTAAAGCAGAAGCTATTTACACCTTGAAATTAATGAATAATGCATGATTTACAGGGCTGATAACAGATAATTAGATGGGCCAGAAAAAAGAAATCTGAAAAGGGGCTGAGAACCCAAGCATCACATATAGTGTGTGGGCATCTTATGAAGTTGACATTAACTATTTCTGGGTCATGAAGATGATTAAGAAAAATGTGGGTGTCATATATAGAATGCACACGTAGAAACCAATCTAAGCAAGGAACTGTTCCCCTAGATTGGCTAGTTTATTATAGAAGTTCAAAACACAATTGGCAGACGCCCACAGTGGACATGATTGCCCTTTCATGCGTCTGCTATTGATTTTGGTAAGATGCCAGAGTTAAAATGATGTCTTGAACTCATTGGTTGACAAGTTCCTGTCTGGGAATCTATCATGGCAATAAATGCTAACCTATCTGCTGAAGTTCTAAGAATTTGCTTTGAACATGAATAGTCAAAAAGTACACCATTCCATGGACAGAGTCAAAATTGGGTGGGGGTGGGATTTTATCAAACTGGGAAGGACTCAGGCTTTCCAACAAATGGAGTTTGAAAAGAAGTGTAACCATCAACATTCCCAAAGTGTTGTATTAGCACAATAGCTCACCTACAGAGTCTCATTAGCCCTAGGCATATTTCAAAGAGCTATGGAAAAATATTTAAAGGGAAATCCACGAGTTAGTAGTAAGGATTAATGGTATGATGGGCAAAAGGTTATGAGGAATAACTTTCCACACTAAAGAAAGTGCTTTGAAGATTGGAAAAGGTTTTTTTTTAATTCAACAGGCCAGTAATACAGTTCTTAAGAAACAAAATTAATAAAAAGGAGGTATGTTGAGTGACAAAGTTGCACCTAGTAAAAAAAAAGTTCATTGACACAGAATCCCATGGTTACTGGGTTGTTAAATTGTTGTCATTTGGGGCAAATCTTTCAATCCTTTGAGAACCTTTGCACCATCTGCTTTAAAAAAAGCTAGCATGGCAATGAGATGAGGCACAAGGAAAGGCTTTCTGGGATTATAAAAGGCTCTTCAAATTCTCAGAATTCATGCTTCACTTTGATTTTAGCAAAGAGTTAATCACATTTCTGCACACAAACCCCACAGAAAGCATCTCTAGGAAGAAGTTTTATGGTTGGAGTGGAAAATATTCTTGCAAAGAAATCAGGATAGGAAGGCAGAGTCTATTCTGACCACGGATTTGTATGGAATCTTACATGGGTGCTCACAAAAGAATTATGAAGCGGAGTATCATTTTTTATTTTTATCCAATGGACCAAACCACATGAAGATGATTTTACATTGTAGGGCATGTGAGTGGTGGACCTTCCTCAAGATATCAGAAATTCCCACTGCAATTATAAGAAGAATATTCTGGCATTTAGCACAGTCATACGTGGCAGCCAAGTCTGGAAGGAAACTTGAGCAGGATAGTCAAGTATTCCCTATTGATTTGGGGAGTGATAATTTATCTTTTGATTGAGTTACCAGAATATCTAGATGGTTACACATCTAGATAAAAGTTGCGCTATGCGTCAGATAAAATTCCATATTCTTCTCAGCAGGTAGCTAGCACTTTCCTAACTGTTTGTATATAAGGGTTCTAGTGATAATAACATGAGAAAACTGTATAGTATGTTACAGAAGACTGTAATAAAAATTGCTAGACTAATCAACCCAAATGTTGAAGCTTGAGGGAACAGAGCATGATTGTTGACTAAGTTGTACAATCCAGCTTAAGATATTTGGGGCTGAGCTACTAAATGGTACAAGCTCTCTGATACTCTTGATATGCAGAAAGTCCATTGCAAGGTATCTTAGGTCTATAGGCCATGGAGTTTAACTGGGAACAAGGAATGGGCTCTCTAAAAGTAACAGATTCAAGTGCAGATGATTTCTGCAGTAAGTTTTTCTATTTATTTTATTTTATTTTAATCCGATTTATATCCCGCCTTTCTCCACGAAGGACCCAGGGCGCCGCACAGGAATTTAAAAACATATAAAACAGAATATACAAAATTTAAAAGCATATTAAATTACATGAAACAATCCTATGCTAAAAACCAAATTAAAAACCCCAATTGAAAACTATCTAAAATAGCCCCAGCAGGAGGTTAGGCTAGGCCGGCTTGCTGAAAAAGATGTGTCTTTAGACACTGGCGGAAGAGGCGGAGGTCCAAGATGGTACGAAGTTCAGGGGGAAGGTCGTTCCAAAGGGCAGGGCCTGCCACAGAGAAGGCTGTTCCCCGGGGTGTCGCCAGACGGCATTGCCCGGCCGACGGCACCCTGAGAAGTCCCTCTCTGTGGGAGCGGATCGGCCGTAGGGAAGTATGGGGCAGGAGAAAGTCTCGCATATAACTAGGCCCCGAGCGATGGAGCGATTTAAAGATGGTTGTCAGAACCTTGAAGCGCACCCGAAAGACCACAGGAAGCCAGTGCAGCTCACGCAGGATTGGTGTTATATGGGAGTATCTCGGAGCTCCCGTTATTACCCATGCAGCTGCATTCTGGACTAGCTGTAGCTTTCGAGTGCACCTCAAGGGAAGCCCCATGTAGAGAGCATTGCAGTAGTCGAGCCGGGATGTCACGAGTGCTTGAGTGACTGTGCGAAGGGCAGCCCGGTCCAGTAAGGGGCGCAATTGGCGCATCAGGCGTACCTGATGAAACGCCTCCCTGGCCACGGCTGCCACATGGTCCTCCATAGACAGCCGGGAATCCAGGAGGACACCCAAATTGCACGGCCTCTCCACGGGGGCCAGTGTTTCGCCCCCAATGGCCAGAGTTGGAGTAATCTGGCTGAACCGGGGTGCCGGAAACCACAGCCACTCAGTCTTGGACGGGTTGAGTTTGAGTTTGTTACTACCCATCCAGATCTATTCTATACTCAAGGTTGACTCAGCCTTCCATCCTTCTGAGGTGGGTAAAATGAGGACCAAGATTGTTGGGGACAATATGCTGACTCTGTAAACTGCTTAGAGAAGAATTTAAACCACTGTGAAGCCAGTGATGGGATTCGACCAGTATAACAACCAGTTCACTTTGCGCACGCACACACATTGCATTTGAAACCAATACTAAATCTTATCTTTTCCTGCAGCCTCGGTGAGTAAAACATCTGAGATGCAGCAATCTGCTCTGTCGCGCCAATTAGCTGGACTTCAAATAAATGAAATATAGTATGGAATAGAGCAGGGGTGGATGGGCGTGGCCAACTGGTCGCTGGAACTACTACCTCATCCAAACCGGTCCGAACCGGCTAAATCCCACCCCTGCGTGAAGTGGTATATAAGTCTAAGTGCTATTGCTATTGCTATATAGGACAGAAGACAGTGACCTAAATGTCCAAATCACTAATGCCATTCTAAGGTTGGAAGACACATATCTCAGTCAACGAACTATAACACACTTAATGATATATATGCAGAATATATCTGTTTGATTAGTGACTCATTTTTAGCTATCAAACAAGACCCAAAACACCTACATACAGGATATAACCATTAGAATGGCAGTATAAGAAAAAAACAGATAGAATATAAAAGGCACACTAATAATATATGTAATGCTTATCTAATTGTGGCTGTCAGGTATGTATCGGAACATAGTCATTAAGTAAGTGCCATTTCAATGGGTCCATACAACTCAATACATTGGGAATTTTTTCTATGCCAGAAGTGCATAATTTTGTTAAGTGAACATATCCTTTGAAAGTTTGGGCAAGAATGGGTCAGAATTGAAGTACAAAGCCCTGGTGGTACAATAGTTAGAATGCAGTATTGCAGGCAAACTTTGCCCATAACCTAGTGTTTGATCCTGGCAGCCTTATCCTTCCATCCTTCTGAGGTCAGTAAAATGAGGACCCAGATTGTTGGGGGCAATATGCTGAGGTTGTAAACAACCTAAAGATTGCTGTACAGCACTATCTGGTGGTTCAGAAGCCTAAGTGCTATTGCTATCCTATTGCTATAGGGCAGGGATGTCCAAACTTGGGAACTTTAAGACTTGTGGACTTCAACTCCCAGAATTCCCCAGCCAGCTATGCTGGCTGGGGAATTCTGGGAGTTGAAGTCCACAAGTCTTAAAGTTCCCAAGTTTGGACATCCCTGCTATAGGGTCTCAGTTCTTCTTTCCATGCTGAGTATTTTTTAATGCTTACTTTTTACCTGTTGTAGGGCTTTTGTAATTGTATGTGACATTGGGAGACCTTGGGAGACAGAGCAAAGAGATTCTGCCAAGGGACTGGTCAGAAAAGAGACAACATAGTCCACACCTAGATAGTGGATGGAATAAGAAGCTCCGAAAAGACCCTTCCTAGTTTCTCAGGCTGAAAAGTAGACCGGGGGTGTGAAGACGAATTGTACTTTAATACTTGTGACATTGATGTCATCTTATGGGGTAAACCAGATAGGAATCACAACCAAATGAGCTACTTCTACTTTATTGTGAAGCTACATTGCAAGAACCTTTTTAAAAATTCACATCTTTCCCTCTCCCTTAACAGTACGGCACTTCATAAAATACTGTCTGAAGTGAATTGTGTAACCCTGCTGAATGATCTACCTCCATGATGGCTTCTAATTCTGGCTTTCAATGTTACTTCAGATTAAAAAATCATTTTGGTGTTATAAAAAGACTGCCAATGTTACTTGTTTGTATTGATTCCATTGGCATAACTTGGCCAGGATGAACAGGCATGGCTGTAGGGTATTTTTTTTCCACTGGGTGCCAAAAATATTTGATTTAACTTGGATAATATCTCATCATGAAATTATATTCGCTTTTCTAGTCCTAATCCTATAGCAAGGCTTGCTGCTATACTTGATAGGAACAGGATAATGGTTTAGATAACCCTTGACTCTGTTCCTATGGAATATTGTAAGCCTTTCCCCTAATTTACTTGCTGGGAAAATAAAAGGCTAATAATTTAGAAAGAGTAGGAAGGGGAAACATCTTTCACCGATCTGTGGAAGACAGCATTTTTGGCAATCCAATCTCTGGTGATTTATGAGTCTTCAAGGCTTCTGAATATCAAATCATCTGCATTTTTATGAGTCAGAGCCTTTTGCTGGTTTGCAATAAATACCAACAGTTATCCAGCAGCCCATTGGCTCATTTCAAGTAGCAGTGCAGCTGCTGAAGCTGAGGTCTTCACCCATATTCTCACAAGCTTTCTTTAACACACACACACACACACAATCACACCTGTTAAATATTTTCCTTTGCTTGGTATTTAATTTTAGGCTCTAATAATACAATTATTAAATGCATAATACATAATGAACTAAGTGTTATAAGATGCAAATTAGGCTGGTTTCAACACTTCAACACTCTGATGCAAATGTGGGCAGAGCTGGTAAATGATACAACCCCCACCCCAGAATTCAATATGTTAATTTACAAATGCTAATAGAAAAGCATTTTAGAAAACTGAATGCTTCCAGCATCATTGTCTGGCTAGTTTGGAACGGCTGGGTATTATAGTTTGGCAAGTCTGTGGAAGTCAAAGGTTCCTCATCTTACTTGGGCTATGGGATCAAAGTCCTGTTTCGGTCAAGAGATGGATCTCTTCTGCAATATATTTGGGTATCATTGAAGTGAAATATGGGCAGCCTAAATAAATATTTCTAACCTTTTCCATCCTTTCCCACCTAATCCTGTTTTAAAAGCACTCTGTTTAATTTGAGCATATGTACAAACAACTGGCAGCTTAGAAGTTGGCCAGGAGTGACACAGTAAGCTTTGAGGGGCATCTATGAGATAGGAGCAGTGGCCCTGAAGCCATACTTCAGGATAGAGGTGCACAACATCCATGGGTTTGGTGGATGCACCAGCCCAGAGACCAATTTTAGGGTGGTGCTTCAGATGTTTTCAGAGGCAAATAGGTACTTCTCATTGGCATCCTTCAGTCTCAAAAGACTGTGGTATCGTGCTCTGGAAAGAGATCAAAGCTGGAGTGTCCTCTCCAGCAGGAGGCCTGGGTAGATTAATATGGAGGATAGATTGTTACAATCCCCCCTACAGATCCCCCCTTTCCACATCACTGAAATAGTCCAATGGAATGGACAGAGCCAATATGACTGGTTCCAGGCTGCATCGCAGGAGTTACCAGAGACTCCGGCTCTGGATTTTGTCTCAAGGTTGACTCCTGAAGTCTTTTCCAGTAGTGGATATAGCCACAAGGCATTGGAGGTTTGTAATCAAGAGTTTCCCTTCTCCTACAAAATGGTTTTGCCACTTTATCTGCCTCTTCTGCCTTCAAAACCATTGACCGTCTTCTCTTGTAACCCTGGAAAGGGGCCCTTACAAGGTGCTACCAGCTGGGCCAGCTGGACCAAGGTTTTTTAAGGAGGTGTTATTCCTCCATGCTCATCCTTTGTCCTAACTTGTGACAGGCAGAGCCTGGTTTCCCAAACGTTGGGCCCAAGATGGGTGGGGGTGTGTGGCTATAGGTACTTCTACTAACTGCTTAAGATACCCTTTTGAGGCATATCCCCCAGCAATTAAAGGAATTTTATCTCATTGAGCAAATTAACTGACAATTAATTTCCACTGCTTTCAATTAAATTTATAGCCAGGCAAATGTGTATAGATCCCTCCTTATCTGTCAGATTCACTGTACAGGAACGAATCGTAACACAATCAAGACCAACAGTGGATATGATAACTCAGGTTTAAATTGTTGGGTTCTTGGTGTTTTGGGAAGTTGCTTTCCCTATGGCAAATGTCTCATCACCCAATTAGATAACATATGGATAGTGACATTGGTGGTATATAAATTAAATAAATAAACAACAGTGCATGGAGGAGTTAAGTTTATTGGCTTTTTTATATGAAGTAATTTGTAAACCTTGATTGGGGCATTGTTTCTTTCTTGATTGCGGCATCTAGGCTGAATCTTTAAAACAATACTCCTTTTGATTCACTGTCCTCTGCAGGAATGCTCTTCAAACCTTATATGTTGAGCTTTATGGATTCTAACTTAAATTAATAAATTGGAGGATTTCTAATTCTAGGCAGTTTTATATGCCTGAGAATGTAGAGGTGTACATTAAAAACATTCAACGTTTAACAAACAAAACAACACATTTCCAAAGTTATCTTGTCAACCACTGTCCTAATAACCTGTTCACAAACATATCTAACACAGAAAGGTATTTGAAAAAAAGAAAAAAGCTGTCTTTCTGGGATAAAAATATAATTTATACCCCGCCCTGGGTCCGTTTGGAGAAGGGCGGGGTATAAATTTAATAAAATAAATATAATAGTAAAATTAGTAGTCTTACCTTCTTATTTTTCATAGTTTACCAATTGACCAGACAAAGATTTCACAAAGGTTTAAATTTGAGATACATTTTGGGATTAATTCTTTCTTATCTAACACATTCTTTCTTATCTAAATGGCCACAGTATGCTATGTTCTTGGGGGAGGGGGAATTTCTCATCCACAGATCCATAATGTTTTACATTTAAGATTGAAATGCTGCAAAGCATGTGTTCCATTAATACTTCAAATTATGGTTCATGTCTGAAAGGATGTGAGGAGACATTCTAAACCTGAAGGCAACACAACATAAATGCAAACTTTTGGCATGCTAGGCAAGTCTAATGAAGTGTAGGATGTTCAAACCATAGGGCCACCACAGCCGAGCTGCAAAAATCTGGAAAATCACTAGATCAGTGGTAGTCAACCTGGTCCCTACTGTCCACTAGTGGGCATTCCAGACTTCATGCTGGGCGGTAGGGGTTTTGTCCGATACTGAAGCACTTTCCTTTTCTACATTTAATTGACTTCCCTACTTTATAAATCATCATTACTGTTGTACCTCTGTTAGTAGTAAAATGGGTGGTTAGAAAATTTTACTACTAACAGAGGTACAAAAGTGGGTGGTAGGTATAATAAGGATGACTACCCCTGCTCTAGTTGGCCAGCAAAGGGATGTAACAAAATCTATTTGCTGCCATCCAGTGGTCATCTAGATTGTTACACTCAAATGTGGTGAGCTAGACCTTGAACGATGCCTTGGATCAGGGTTCACCAATCTCTGGACAGTAGCCCACTACTGGGCCATGAGCCATTCAGAACCGGGCCATAGAAACAGCAGGAGAGCATACCCACTTGCACAAGCAGTGGGTGAGCACATGCATGCATGTTCCATTTGGGCAAGCAGCATGTGTGTGTGCCTGCTGCTCATGCAAATGGAACTGTGAATGTGTACTTGCCTGCCACTCACACGGAACCATCTCCTCTTGCCCTCCCCGCTGATCCACAAAGCCAGAAAGGTTGGGGAACTCTGTCTTGAACCATTGAAATATCCTAATGGCTTGCCATGTAATTTACTTGTTATGACAATTCTGAGGAGATTTGTGACCTAGGGCAGGGGTCCCCAACATTTTTGGCACCAGGGACTGGTTTCATGTTTAAAAAAATCCGTGGACCGGTAGCCATGGCTCGGCCAGCGTAGAGGGGGAGCGGGGGGAGGGGGGACAGGCGGTGCATGCGCGCACAGGGGGTGAGTCGGCCCACTTGCCCCTCTCGGGCCCCCAACGATGCAAGCAGCCGTGCCTGCGCTCTCCTGCCCCCGGCACGTGCTCTGCCCAGGGGGCTGCCCCCTCCCCCTCCTCCTCTCCAGCCCTTTCTAAGTTGCACCACTGCGGCCCAGTTCCTATCAAGCCACGGATCGACACCGGTCCGCGGCCCGGGGGTTGGGGACCTCTGACCTAGGGGACAACCTGAAAGCTAGAATATATTTACAGGGAAAGGTTAGATAATTTTTGAGGAAACTGTATATTTGGACTTATCTATAATGTAGTTCTGTAAAGTTCAGGATTCTCTTTTAAAGATACAAAGGGTGTTGACTGCCATATAAAATATTCCAGATATAAATATTCAAGTAGTGTTTGTTACACTGTTTTAATACTTTTAACTTCATCCAATGATATTTTGCCTTTAGTAAGTGAGGTCCACATAGGGGTAGAAAGACTCTCAAGAGCACCATCAGATCGCCCTACTTGTGTTTCAGAAGGCTGTGAAAAGATAGCTCTTCACCAGGCACTGGGGCCCAGAGCTCTGTTATGGATGGGCCTCTGTTTGATATTACAGATAATCCAGGTTTAGCCACTGCCTCAATGTTTCAGAGGCTGTCAAATAGAAGGGGACAACCTGTCCTCCAAAGCACCTGCAAGCAAGAAGTAATGGATGGAAACTTATCAATGAGAGATCCAACCCAGGACTAAGGAGAAATTTCTTCATAGAAAGAACAGTTAATCAGCAGGATGGTTTGCCTTCAGAAGTTGTGGATGTTCCAACACTGAAGATTTTTAAGAAGAGACTGAACAGCCATTTGTCCAGAATGGTATAAAGCCGTGGTGATGAATCTATGGCATGTGTGCCAGAAATGGCACACTGAGCCATCCCGCGTGGGACGCAATGCTTTGCTGGCTCCTCTTCTGCATTCCTGTGCACATACGTGCACCAGTCAGCTGGCCTTCGCATGGGCAGGAGCATCGAAATCTGGAAAAGCAGCATTCTGGTGCACGTGCATGGGTTGGCACCCAAATTCTTGGGTTTCTGTCATGCACATGCACAACGGCCAGCTGTTTGTTGGGCAACCGCCCATGCCAGAAATCGGATTTCGGTGCTCCCACATGCGCAAAGGCCAGCGAGGCCACGGGGCCAGGCGGGATGGTTTTGCATGCCATTTCCGAGACTCAGGTCAGCACGCGGTGATGTAAAAGGTTAGCCATCACGGGTGTAGGGTCTCCTGCTTGGGCAGAGAATTGGACTACAAGATCTCCAAGACCCCTTCTGTTAGGCACATAGATTTCTACATTAATGCACTTGCCTGTGTTATGTAATTACTGAAATGAATGATAGCATACCAAAGAATCAAGGAAACCCTTGGCCATATATAACAAAGAGCAATCATCTGACCACAAGCCATATGTATTGACTCAAAAGAGCAATGTGGTTTGGATTAGTTGCCATTTGGGTATTTAATTTTTAGCAGTGACCTGATACTCCTATTCTAAAAATCCAAATATAGTCTCATTGTTCTTCCAACACTCAGAAGTACTGAGTGAGCGAAAGGCAAGGAGACCCTCTACTATATCTTTCTCCTGGTCCATTTGTCTCAATGACCTGCAATTCCAATTGAAATTGTTAGGGAGAGAAGTTGCAGGATCCACCTGAACTCTCATAGAGTTATAAACCACTTTGTCCCCACTGTGAAATGGGACTTCAGGCAAAGCTTCGTGGAAAATTGACCTGATTGGGGGAGAATAGTACAAATGGAGTGTCATACCAGAGAGGAAATATTAGGAAATATTAGGAAGGCAAGAAAAAAATCATTCCTTGCTCTTTTCTCCTCTCAAAGCAAGAGGTTTTTTTATTCAATCAGAGAAGATTCACTCTATAACTATATACCAGGGGTGAAATTCAACAGGTTTTAACAGGTTCTGGAGAACAGGAAGCAGAAATTTTGAGTCGTTTGGAGAACCGGCAAATACCACTTCTGGCTGGTCCTCCAGCAGTGGGGAGGGAATGGAGATTTTGCAGTATTCTTCCCCTGCCGCGCCCACCAGGCCACGCCCACAGAACCAGTAGTAAAAAAAAATGAATTTCACCACTACATACAGTATATTCACTCAATAATTCTACATACTCATGCAATAAGTCTTTCACCAAGCAAATTTTAGATTCAATTTTAGAAAGGAAAGTGTCTAAAAAGAAAAGGTGATTTGTTTCCCTTTGTTACACAGCATATTCAGCTGCATTTGTCTCTCTTCTCCTGGTTGTTTACTTACTTTCTGCTGCAACTATAATCTATGATTAGAATTGCTCCTTCCACTTAACAGAATAACAACAGAATAACAGAATTGGAAGAAGCCTTGTAGGTCATCTAATCCAAACTCCACCCAACCATTTATGACAAGTGGCAGTCCGGTCTCTTCTTAAAAGCCTCCAGTGATGAAGCTCCCACAACTTCTGAAGGAAAGCCTTTACATTGGTTGATTGTTTTCACTGTCAGAAAATTTCTCCTTATTTCTAGGTTGACTCTCTCCTTGATCAGTTTCCATCCATTGATCCTTGTCTGGCCTTCAGGTGCTTTGGAAAATAGGTTGACTCTCTCCTCTCTGTGGCAGCTCTTCAAATATTGGAACACTGCTATCATGTCTCCAAAGTGAGAGGATGCAATCCTCTCAAAGGTTCTGGACACCAGATACTTTATTGTCTTACTAGACACTTGCTTTTTAATGCCACCCAAAGCGCCTGTAAGTAATCTAGTAACACCAGTGAAATTAATTCCAATTCCTGTGAGGTATGAGTGCAAGAGTGCAAAGGCATGAGGTGTAACTCTGCCACACATGGATGAAGCTGAGAGGATTCCTAACATTATGAGAGTCACTATTGCCTGGAGCAGATTAATCTTGTATAAACTTTCCTCTCAGTTCTCAGTTGAAAATCTGTACCTATTGCAACTGCATTTCATTTCATAGACCTTTTCAACATCACCACAATATGGTTTAGAAAATCAAAAATCTATACTATATTAATTGGCTTTCCCAGAATGTTACAATGACATAGATCTAGAGAAAAAAATACAAGTATCAATCTGTTTGTTAATATATTACATGTCAGGAAAGCAAAGCCTTATATATACAAATATATATATATGTTTAAAAATGTGTACTCGATGCCAAGAAAAATCTCAGAAGTTTGGTTTCACACCACCTACCAAATCTCAGGAATTCCCAGAATAAACAATTGTGAAATGAAACAAATTGATGCATATGTGCTAGTTTGCAAAACTTGTACATGTGATGCAATTATTATTGGTACAGGTCGCAAAATGCCTAAGTGGAAAATTTTAATGATTTTTGTCAGAGGCACCATGCATTTAAACAGCAAAGACTTGACTTTACTGCTTAACTTCTGACCACTAATAAAAAACTGCTATTAGGTTTTATGCAGAAATACTATTGATGCAATCTCAAACAAACAATGTATATCTCAAACAAACAATGTATATAAGATCCATCTCAACCAGTAAAACAGGACTTTCAATATTTCAATAATGTTGCCACTTTAGCCTGTGGAGATTTGTTAGAAATCCCACTGAGCTAAAAATAATTTAATTAATATAACAAATTGTGTGCAATCTGCTAAAATCTATGCAGTTTTAATTTAATTTTACACATGCTAGCAATGCAAACAAGTAACATTCTGCAAGGAAGATATACCTAAGTAAGCACTATTATTTTGGTAACATCTTGAATATCAGTTGTTGGAAATAACTGGTGATACCAGGGACTGTTGTGTTTAACTGGTTTAACTTTCGGATTTCTGGATTTTACCAATGCGAAGCATTTCATGAATGTTTTAAGATACATCCAGATTTTAATTCACTAATGAATACTCAAAGTATTTAGAAAAGGAGCCTGAATCAGGATCTTGGACATTAGATTTGGCCTTATGTTGTGTCTTTCATAAGGGCAAAATCTCAAATGCCAATGTCAGAACAGGTACAAGTCTATGCAATTGATGTCAGTTTATTAACCTGGCGTTAAATTTGAGCAATTACCACCACTTGCTTAACAACTGCAAAGTAAAAGAGTTTACTTTGGATATATGGGTATCATCTTATTGCTATGCAAAGCAAGTATTGTGTTTTGACTCTGTTATTTAATAAGTCTCTAGACAGGGAGCATGTTCCCAATTTCCTACAGTAAACAAAATGCTTACCTTTCTTTGATACATATAAGGATTCCCACAACCACACTTTTAGAATATCTGAATATTAAACTATAGAGAGGAGGAGGAGGAGGAGGAGGAGGAGGAGGAGGACGACGACGACTTCTTTATGGAAAGGGAATAATAGTCATGTTTCTTTAAGGATAACAAAAAATATCCCCCTAATCAAAAACTGATATTGTTCCATCAAGTCACAAAAGAGACCCAGAGACCACACAGATAGTTCAAAAGATAATTCCCCTACAAAAAAAAATTATAGAGATGGTCGTCATTTGGTGACTATTTTGTTTAGTAACTGCTCGCTGTTATGATGGCAATAAAAAAGTAACTTTACAACCAATCCATTTACTATCTTCTTAGGCCTGTAAAGCAAAGGAAAACTGAAGAAGGAAACCTTTTGCTTTTATCCACTTTGTAAGCCAATGGCTCATGAATTCCATGAGGAGAGTAGGGATCATAATTTTGGTTGATGTGAAAGCCTTTACAGGTAATCCTATTAATATTTACTGAAAGATAAACTCAGTGGGGCTTATCCTGAAGTAAGCCAATATGATGGAAAGTCTAGCAGAACCTGGTAACAAGGAGGCAGAAAAACTCCAACCCAAGACAGGAGGTTGGAGGCTTAGAAGAGCACTGCTTAATTACTCTAGATATAAACTGATCTGAAGATTGTTTTAGCAGGCTTTTAAAGATTCTGTATCCCACCAGCAACACAAGTCCAGAAATCCAAGAGGTTTTTCTATCCTGAATTGCCTACCTTGCACAATAAGTGTGGAGCTCCAGTTTCATGTTTTGAGGTGGAAGTGAGTGACTCTAAAATGGAAGACGCTACACTTTGTCCAGATGCGTGCCATTGTGACAGAAGAGAGTGCAGTGGTTCAAGTAGGTAGGACACTGGGTTGGAGGTTGGAAGCCTGTGTTAGAGACCCGGTTGCTGCTGCATAGCAGGGCGAACTCCTGTCATTTGCTCCAGCTGCTTGATGGGGACATGAAAGGAGTCCCCATGGACCTCCCCTGGGCAACAATCAGATGTGGGTTCCTACCAGTTCAGACTGGTTCAGACAAGTAGGTAGTAACTCAGCCGGACATGCACCCGAACCAATTCTATCGGCAGCACCTTTTGGGGCCGCCATTTTGTTTTTTGCTTTTGTGCATGCGCAGAAGCAATTTTTTTACTTCTGCTCATGCCCACGCATGCCCAAAGCGCATCCCTGAACAAACTGGCAGTAAAAAAAGGTGGAAACCACCCCTGGCAACAGTGATGTCACCAGCTAATCCTTTCAACCCGGAAGTACCTTCAATGGTGCGTCCAACGCAAATGGGACTGGGTTGTGACAGTTTTCCCCCTTTTTATAGGTGCATTTCGAAAAGAAAAATAACTGAAAGAGAACATTTTTTTTAAAAAAAATATGAATTTATAATCCGCTTCAAAAGATTCTAAAAGCTTTAGAGATACAATAGCTGGATCTAATGCAACAAGAAATAACACAATAATAGAGCACAGCATTAATAATAATTGCATATACATTACCAAGAAGGATCATGCATGATATGGTATAAAAAGAATAGCTAGAGAAAAGGTTACTAACTTTCTCAAAACACAAACCACATTGGAAGCAGATCCAGAATAGTCAAAAGAAAGTCTTTATTCACACAGCACATAATCCACCATAATCCAGGGATATTATCATTTGAGATGGTGGTGGCTACCAACCAAATGGCTTTAAGAAGGACTGGATAAATAAACAGAATGCAGGACATCCTTGACCTATGACCATAAGTGAACTCAAACTTTCTTTTAAATGAGTTTTGTCCCATTTTCTAGCCATAGTTATTATGTGAATCGTTGCAGTTGATAAGTTAGCAACCTGATTGTTAAGTGAATTTGGCTTCCCCATTGGCTTTGCTTGTCAGAAGGTTGTAAAAAGTGATCACATGACCTTGGGACATAGCAGCAGTCAAAACTATGAACCAGTTGCCAAGCATCTGAATTTTGATCCCATGATAATGGGGATGCTTCAAAGGTTGTAACTGAAAAATGGTCCTTAGTGCCATTGTAACTCTGAACAGACACTAAATGAACTGTTTTAAGTTGAGGACTACTTGTGCAAGTTCATTAAGAGCTATCATATACTTCTAATTTGGGGGCACCATGTTCCCATATATCAGCTGCAAAAGAATAAAAATAGAAGAGGGTTTTATTACCATCTGCTGCTTCTGGTTACCCTTAAAACATCTGTAGGAAAGATGCTGGAGTAAGTTAAGTTTTGACTTGATATAAGAAGCCCGTTATTAAGATCTAATGACAATTTTTGAAATAATCTTCACTCATTTTTTTGGTTGACTGATTAGAGTTTAATTATATCTCTACTGAATCTAATTATTCCTGTATTATTCCTTGTTGTGTGACCTTTCCCACTTCGTTCTCACCAGGAATAAGCTCAGTTATTCAAACTGGAGGCAGCTTCTGTTGTATTCTTCAGAAAATAAGACTTGTTATAACTCCTGGAATTTATTTTAATGAAAAACAGGGAAGCTGAATGAATCAATATCTTCTTTCTGTAGGACAAATAACAGCTTGAAAACAAGGCAGATATGGATTCAAACAGCACAAAGGAATGAATTAAAACACAGTTATTGCTTAAATTCCTTTCACCAAGACTTAGGACCATGCAATGCTTTCATTTAATTATGATTTGGGGGGGGGGGGGAGGAATCCCAGTGACTAAGTTCACAAATCACACTACTCAGAAACAATGGTTTACACAAGTTTCAAAAAATGTACTATCCCAAAATCAAAGGGATTGCCTTTGGCATGAGACAATCCCAAATTGTACCCTAGTACAGTTATTTGTTCTTCTGCTCACATTAAACCCAATGGGTGACACCGGGATCACTTCTATACTTTCCTAAGTCAGAGGTGGGTTACTCCCGGTTCAGCCTGGATTGGGGGAACCCGTAGTAGCAGTGGGGGAGGCTCCGCCCATCTGCCCCGATGCTCCTGCACAGAAGCTGCATGCGTGAGCACATGAGCAAACTGGTAGTAAAAAATTGGAAACCCATCACTGTTCTAGCTACATTGTTTTACTGAATTGCAATGGCAGGTGAACTGATTTTGTGGTACATAACCCATCAGCGAATCAGAAAATTGGTTTTCTTCATTGTAAAATATTGAATATTTTCAAAAGTGTGGATTTAACCCAGAGCATATGCACTATATTTCCACTACTAGCAAACTGTAATTTAAAAAGGCAGGATAGATTTTTTTAAATGTGCTATTTGTTTTTGCACATAACTGAATTAGTAATTTCCCATAGCTTTTATTGGGGATGGGGAGGAGGATACCAGCGGGGGGGGGGGGGTGCATTAGCTGAAGGCATGTAGCTAGGAAACATATATTTATGTGCAATTACATGTAAAATGTGGCAAATAATATTAGAACTGAACTCAGCCAATTAAAAATATTAATAGAATAAAATACTCTTGTAAAAAATCCAAGTTCATTGACATCATTCCCATTTGTATAATCAGGATTAATTTAGATTTCCTGACAATAAGAAGAAATCGAAATGCAGCCCATTTTTTTCCTTGACCTTTTCTTCTCAGAAAATCAGGCTGGGATCAAATCACATTAACTAAACAGATGGTTAGAAAGCTAGTGAGAAAAAGTTTATCATTTTGTCTTTTCTTTTTTCTAAAAAAAAAAAAGTAATAATTCCAGATAGCATTTTTTATGTACATAAAAAGTAACGATGGGTGGGGAATGATTTTTAACTCATAGCAGCTTTTTCTTGAAATTATATTGTTTTAAAATCACTGGAGGTGGGCAAAAAGTGAAAAGGGGAACATTTATGATGGACGATAACAAGAAAAGATTATCTCTCAAACTGTGATACATTTAATATATAAAATAATCCCATGTCTGCTCCTTCTGCTTTCCAATTAAAAGGAATGCTAAAAACAAGGCTTGGAAGAATTCTGGTATGAAGACTCTAGAATTCTCTGTCCAGCCTCCAAATTCTCTCCATTGGTCTGGAAGAAAAGTATAGCCCCATCAATCTAGAAGCAGTCAAGTTGGAGAAGGATGTAAATTAAGTTGGATGGGCTATAATCATACACATGGAAAAGAAATAGATGATATTTGAATACACCATTTCATCTGAAAGGAAAAGTTATGACTCCTTCTGTCAATCTATATATATGGGGAGGGGGGGAGGAGAGAGAGAGAGAGAGAGAGAATTTGAGATAAAAATAACAAAATACTTATAGCAGGAAGCGGGAAGTATGAGTTGCAATGTCTAAAAGGTGACTCTCTTTAACTCCTATCAAGATGTTTAAGGTTGAAATCAATCTGTTCAGTCAATAGTTGGTAATGACATACTCATCATTAGCATACTAGTTAATCCAGCATTATCTCTTTGGCACAGTACTGTCCGATCAATTTTGTTTGCTCTGTTTCTAAGTTTGCAGAACACATTAAGCTTAGGAACAAAACCTCTGCTTGGCTTGGACATGCTAAGCTAACAAAATAGCTAGCTTGTAATTCAGCCATGCAAATATTAGTCATGTACTAATGAGTTGCCCAATAATCCCTGAATTTCCTTATGACAGAAAAGAATTAAGAAAAGTCATGCGTGTTTGCTTGTTCAGATCTTCTTAACTTAAGCCAAGTTCCATTCCATTTTCTAGGGGAGCCTTCTCATGCCATTCCAGACATCCTGTGGCTTATAGTGCTGTGAATATGCTACTCAGCCTCAAATCCCACCATCAGATTTCCAACTATATGTTTTTTATTTTCCCAGAAACAAAAAAATATGGGGAAGTGAAGGAGATAAATCTGTCAGAAACCAATAGTTGCCTTTCATCCTCCTTAAATCTAAAAGGCATCCTTTTGTCCTCATTTCTATGAAGATTTGAGGGATTGCCAGACAAAAAGATTTTGAAAGAGTTGAGGAAGAGCCTATATATCCAGCTCCTCCTCAGCCCAAACTAACAGACATGTTTCAGTACCACAGGCAATATGGTCTCTCAACCATGGCAGGTTTGGAAATGTGTGGACCAACTCCCAGAATTCTCCAGCCAGCACGCTGGTTGGGGAAATTCTGGGAGTTGGAAGTCCACGCCTTGCCAAGGTCAAGAAGCAGTGGTCTAATGCTTTTATTTATTTTTAATTTATTAAAGCTGATCAGTAACCTTGACGATCCCTAAGTGCTGTGTCTTTTTATTCTTGAGGAATGTATTTTTATTCTCCTTATGTACACAGAGAGCATAGGCACCAAAGATAAATCCCTTGCGTGTCCAATCACACCTGGCCAATAAAGAATTCTAATGTAAAGTTTTCCGTCGAAAATAAATCTTAAGCAATTTAAGAAAACACGAAGCAAAAGCTTCTTAAATCAAGTTCAGGCCTCAAAGTGCTTTTTCCCTGCGAGACAGGGAAACCCTCTTCTCCCGGCGTTTAGGGGGAAGCCCAAAAACAAGCGAAGCGAGCACCGCGGTAGAAGACACGTGCAAGGGCGGGGAACCCAGGCGGCAGCCGCCGCCGCCGCCGCGCCGCCGCCTCGTTTATTTTTTTATTTATTTATTGCTACGCGAGAAAGAGATCAGTGGCGTGGAGGGAGTCTGATTGCTCGTGAGCTACGTAGGGGTGTCTCGTTTATAGGCAGGCGGGGGAAATCATCTGACATCCACGTCAAAGCGCCGCACTCGTGTGGATTTCCCGTACAGCCTCCATTCACGGCTGGGAGAGTTGTGGATCCGAGCGTAGCTCGCTCTAGCGAGCGAGCATGAAACCTCTCCCTCTCCAGCGCGATCAAACGGAGCTACTCCATCGGGGGACGCCACTATGACTTCCTCCTCCTCCACCGCCACCGCCACCACGCAATTTCCACTATCAATAATTTAACCGGCATTTGCGGCGCAAGCGGAACGGGGGGGTTTGAGAAACAGGGGGAGGAAAGGGATGAGGACGCCTCGCGAAAGAGGTCGGGGCAAGAAGGTGGGGAGTTTTGATTTCGAGCCCCTTCTTTGGCGTTTTAAATGCTGGTTTTCTTTTCCAACCAACACCAACACCCAAGCCGGAGGTTGCCATCCAGGCGTCTCCCATGCCAGCTCTCGGCGCTGTCTTTCGCGGCTAGGCGCCTAAAAGAGGGGGAAAGAGCGAGCGAGCGAGCGCAAAGGTGAGTTTGGGGTTGATTCTCTCCCGGCTGTTTTGTTATGTCTGCGAGAAAATTCCGCCGAGCGGCGGGACTGGGCACGTTTGCCCGCTGCGTGTTCTCTTCGAAAGTGACTCGTAACGTTATCCGGACCCTTCATTAATAAACCATGCTTGTTATTATCTTGATTGCATTCTTAATAGGCAGACGACGAAGAGGTCAGTCAGGGAGCTATATTTAAAGGGATCTGGTTTGTTTAATGTACTAACAAGTAGAAAACTAATCTGCTCCGGCTTTAAGAGATTGCTAGCGGTTCAAGTCGCCACCAATACCCCCCCCCCCCGGGGTCCGGGATCCAGAGCCCGTATCTTAGGAAACCACCAGCAAAAAAAAAAAAAACCCAAAACAAAATAACCAACCCCCCAAAAACTTTATTTTGGTCTTCCTTGTTTTCCCCTTCTCCGATTTATCCACTGGCACCCAGCCTGCTTCGCGAAAACGACGCTTTCTCCCCGCCGTGGATCACCCGAGCAGGACTTGCACTAGATCTCGCTGCCTTCTTACTACGCTGAAATTTGGGGGGGGGGGGGGGCAGAATGCAAACAGAACTTAGCGCGGGAGTCTTTCAGCCTCCCCACCCCGCTCCCCGCGGTAAATTTAATTTCTTGCTTCCCGATGGTAGAGGAGGGGGGCACCCAGGATGGGAGGAAAGTGGATCCGGACGCAAGTCCGAGCATATTTGCCCACGTCTTTGGGAGGATTCCCTTGGGAGAGGTTGGGCCGATCTAGGCAGGGAGCGAACGGAAAACCAAGTTTCCGAGAAGCGAAAGGGAGTTGCTTGCAAAGACGCCGGAGTTTTCCGTACAGTTGCGGCAGATTGGGTAGGGGGGGGGGGGCAGGGAGCGGGCGGAGCAGGCAATGCGGTTCCTTTAAACCGGGGGCGACCCGGTGCTTGGTGCCCGTTTGGTAGCCGCTTGACCAATAGCAACCCAAATGGAGATCTAAATAATTCCTGAGTGAGAGGAAGCAAACGCGGGGAGGGAGGGAGGGAGGAGGAGGGGGCGGTGGTGTGGGGGCACAGCCAGGCTCCTACGACAGCCGGGGTGTGGGGGGGGGGGAGAGAAAGGAAGAGAGAGAAAAGAGATCAGAGGCTCCCAACAACTCCGTTGCCTCCCACCCTTCATGAAGCTTTGATGAGACATTTGAGCCGCTCGCCTCCTCCGGTGTTCCTGGAGCTGCAGGAGGCGGCTGGAGGGACTGGACGGCTGGGAGGCGATGTGACTCTCCGGAGGGGACCCCAGCAGGCTTTGTGTGGACGGCAAGGTAGGGGCGAGGGAGAGGCGGAGGCGCGGAAAAGTTGGCTCGGAGCAGCCCTGCCGGAGCCTCCCGGGGGAGGCAGCCCAGCAGCCCCGGGAGGGCTGGGACGGCGCGGCTGCCCGACCCAAAGGGGCCCAAGGAGTGAGGGAGGGAGTGAGCGGGGGGGCGAGGAAGAGAAAGGCAGGCCCCGCCGGGAAGAAAGAACTTCTCCGTCAGTCTAGGCTGAGCCCCAGCCGGGCAATTGGCCCGAGATTCGGTTGGCACCGGCTGCCCAGGGCGCGGGACGATCCCCCTCCCGGCAGCTAGATCAGGCCCTGGCGGGAGAAAGCCTTCCTCGCAGGGAAGGCTGGCCGAGTTCGGGGAGCTGCACTTCCAGGTAAGGGCGCTGGAAGGGGAGCAGAAAGGGAAGCCCCCGCCCCGCTCTCCAGAGGCGGACAGCAGGGTGGGTGGGCGACTCGGTCGCCGCCTTTTTGTTTGTTTCTTACCCCGCCAGACACTCGTGTCTGCGCACCGGGCACCTGCTCGGCACCAGGCACCTTGGCAGGCGCCCCTGAGCTTGGCAGCCTCGCTCCCTCGCTCGCTCCGCCGCCTTTGCCCAGCCTGTTTTGCTCCTCTCTCACCCTCTTGCTCCGCTCGTCCTCTTCAACTTTCTCAGCGGGACCTCTCGCTTCCTTCCCGCGCGCTTTCCCTCCCCCCTCCCCCCCGGCGCCCTCAGAGGCGGCGTCCCCTTAAGCCTAGATGCCGGGCAAAGGAAGGGGGTCGTTGGGCGGGGGGGGGGGCACCTTGTCCGAGGAAGGCTCTCTGGCGAGGAGGAGAGAAGCGCACGGGGGGTTGCAGCGCGTGGGAAGAGCCGTCAGGAAGCGGGTTCGTGGGTGGCTGGCAACTACCTGGCTGGGCTCTTGGTTTGGGAGTCGCCGCGAGCGGCCGGCTTCGGGGCGCGACGCTCCTGGTGCTACGTAGTTGGGGCGGCCCAGGAGCCCCAGCCTACGGATCCCGCCGCCGGCCAGACCTTACGCGCCGGATCGGTAGCGGGAGTTTTTGTCATGCGACTTTTGTTTTCGGTGGGAAAGGAAGCCCTCTGCTGGCCCAGAGTGGAGGCGCAAGGAAGCCCCTTCTGCCCCGTGTTTGAGTAAATTAACTCCCTGGTGCCCCGACCTGTTTGCTTTCAGAGATTAAGCCGGCTTCAGATCCAGAATAGAAAATCCCTGCTTCGTTTTGGTATGATCTGCTGGATTTTACGTTCATTGAAAGAGGATACCTGGGCTTTGAAATATCAGCCTGGACCCAGTTCACACTAAGGCGACACCCCCTCCCCCCCCCCCAAAATACCCCCACATCAGTACCAGGTGAAACAAAGCCGCCGGCTCTTATTCAAGACTGTTCTTCCGAAAGCAATTAGACAATCCCTTTACATTAGTAGAAGACATCTCCATTTATCTGAACAACGGATGCAGATTGAAACCTCTCAGGGGCTGGAATGCATGTTAGCCAATAATGTGTTTAACACAGGTTGAATAGAAATTGGGCTTAAAATTGAGCAAGAAATGATTTCAGAGGTTTGGGATGTTCAATCTTCACCTAAGGGCCAACCCATGATAAATTAGGATGGGAAGATGACGAAGCCTTAGAGGTACTGTGGTCCTGAACCCCAAGCCATTGGTAACAAATGTTGCCCTTCCAAAGTAACAAGGCCAATTGGAGAGTGTTGTGGAGAAAGTGAGTTGAAAAAGTCTGCTTGTATACTTTCACATGGTGATAGATTTTCCTTGTGATATTTGGGGGAAGAAGACTAGACTTACTCTGCTAAACTTTTTAAAAGTTATATTCCATTTATGATAACTACTTAAGGGAACCTCCATGCTTAGAAGCAATATATCTTTGAGCACCAGCTGTTTGCAAAAATACCTGGGACTTCGGCCATCAATTGTTGAACTTCCAAAGACTTTGGGTAGGTTGGGCACTTTTGGTGGCACAAAACTCTATAGATTTTAATCAACTAGATTAAGATACTGTTGTGTATTTAAATCGAATGTGAGTTGGTGAACTTTGTTTGAAAACAAAGCCATTTCCAGAAATTATTTATCTTTTCTTCAGAGCTGGCTATGGAACTTCAGATGCCTTCCAACGTGGATTCAGAACGTGAACTATTCACATATAGTACAAACACAGCAACCGTGAAAAAGCTTTCCTTCATTTTTCTCTCTGTGCTTTTTTTTTTTAATAGACTTGGACAATGTGAAATCCTTATGGAGTGAGAAGAGGGTTGTTTAGTAGCAGCAATAGGCATGGCTAACCACATAGGTATGATACACTGCCAAAGGTTATAAATGGAATGTAATAGGAAACAATTTTTTTGGCTACAGTGTAGAATTATGCATCTACTCTACTCAGTGAGGCTCAGTAAGTAAATGGAAAGATACACTTGTTGAAACGTAACCTTTCCTGGAATTTCAGGCATGCCAGTTACCATAGCTGAAATTCCAGGGCCATAAAGTTATTTGTCATTTTTGTCCACTTTGCTAGATGGAAGAGTATGTGAAAATGCTTTCAGCAAATTATTAAGTGCTTATGGAGGGTGTGATGATAAAAACATCCACTGCCTTATGGTTGTTTGGTTGTTTACTGCTTCCACTCAAGATAAGAGGAAATATTCATTGTGTTTTATTTATCAGATAATCCTCTGCGTACAGGATTTTCCTCAGTGGTCCCTATAAATCTTCAACAGTCCTTTCTCTTTAGGAACTGTGCATGAAAAAGAGAGGATGGCCACAGATAAGTCTCTATTTGCTATGGGAAAGGAGAACTTCAAAACACTCAGTGTGGCCTCCTTTCAATCCTTTTTTTTTAATGTGTGCATCTGATTCATTTCATTTGTGGGTTCTTACTAATGGGCAGTTACTATCACAAGTTAGATCTGCATTCCTTTTTCCCATAATACAATTTTAATCCTATTGGAGGATTGTGCCATTCTAGCTACTTAAGAATCAGGTTGCTCAACTAGGCTATCCTGAAAACATAATATACAAACAATTCATTGGCTGAAGTTAAGCTTTCTCATATAGAGTAAAATTGCTTGTTGCATAACCAATTTCTCAATCACAGCCATATGCTTCTTGTACCTGGATACTAAGGCACTCTATGTAAAAGTGAATGGCAATATTTGTAAATGCAGCCTAAATTCATATTTGTTTGATTAAGGGCTGGTACCAATGAATCCTCAGGTTCTGACTACTTACTGCTCAGTAACTAAGGAAGCATAAGCAAGATGCTACAGAAAAAAACATTGAACTGTGATCTCAGTAAGACCTGCAAAATATAGTTATGTCCTACCAGTTCAGAATATTTGGGGAGAGGGGTGAATAGGGGCAGAACAATGTGTGACCCTCAGTGCACTTACAGTAGGTGAACTTCAAATGTACTACAGGTGGTCCTTAATTTACAACAGTTTGTTTCATGATTATTCAAAGTTACAATTGCACTGAAAAAAGTGACTTATGACCATTTTCCACACTTATGACCGTGCAGCATCCCCATGGCCATGTGATCAAAATTCAGACGCTTGGCAACTAGCTTATATTTATGATGCTGATAGTATCATCTGATATTCTGGTAAGCAAAGTCAATGTGGAAGCCAGATTAATTTAACATCTGTATTACTAGCTTAATAACTTAATAAGCTAATAACTGCAGTGATTCACTTAAAACTGGCAATTTACAGGGTTGTCACTGAACAACTGTCTTGCTTAGCAACAGAAATTTTGGGCTCCATTGTGGCCCTAAATTGAGGACTACAGATAGTCCTTGACTTACAACAGTTCATTTAATGACTGTTCAAAGATACAATGGCACTGAAAAAAGTGACCCTATGACTGTTTTTCACACTTATGACAGTTGCAGCACCCACGGTGGTTTACATTCAGATGCTTGACAAGTGGTTCATAGTTATGACTGTCCCGGGGTCATGTGATCCTCTTTTGCAACCTTCTGACCGGAATAGCAAATGAGGGAACCCAGATTCACTTAACAACCGTGTTACTAACTAAACAACTTCAATAATTCTCTTAACAGATGTGACAAGTAAAAGTCATAAAATGGGCCAAAACTCACTCAACCAATTTCTCACTTAGCAACATACATTTTGGGCTCAATTGTGGTTGTAAGTTGAGGACTACCTGTACCTGTACTTTAGGTATGACCAAAATAAATAAATAAATGTTTCAAGAATGTGTGCATTGTTTTGAACGTATAGCTTTTTCTTGCTTTGTGAATACAGTCAGAATGTTTACAACTGCAGTGTAAGATTCCTTGGCATTGTTTTCCTCATCTGCCAGTGTTTCAGTAGAGCAGGGATGTCCAAACTTGGGAACTTTAAGACTTGTGGACTTCAACTCAGCTATGCTGGCTGGGGAATTCTGGGAGTTGAAATCCACAAGTCTTAAAGTTCCCAAGTTTGGACATCTCTGCAGTAGAGGCTTGTAAAGCTTAGCTTTTATTGAAGTAATGATTGACACTGAGCTTTAACAAAGTGGTAATACTAATGCTAAGGACTTTTACTCAGAAGTAAATCTCATGCTGCATGGAGATTACTTCTCCAGGAATAGGATGCCTTAGGACTATCACCGTGATAGATAGTTTCATGATAGGTTCTTTTGAATTTCTATCAAAGCCATTGGATCTTACTTCCAAGTAGATTTATTTTGGAATCTGGTATAAATAACCTAGATGCAGAGCTTTCGAAAACATTACTTAGTGATTGTTTCTGGATGTCCAAATTACGAATGAAATGTTTGGCAGCTTTGTTGTACCCTATTGATTGCGCTATTTCTTCAATTTTTTATAAGATTAAAAGAGCAACGTGTTACAACCATGTATATTCTTTTTTCCCAGAATTGCCATTAGCATCTTGCCTTGAACATTAACAGTTTTTTTTCCGAAAGTCTTTTTAAAATTTTGTTTGATATACATTTTTTTGAGGTTATTGCCATTTTGGGATCAATAACTATTACTTATTTATACTTCTAGTAACTGAGTTTTAATGTATGCAGAGAAGCTATCCTGATAGATAGCAAGTGGCAAGTACCTGTGTTATCTTTAATTTATGGGTTGATAAAAATATTTAGAAATTGAACTGGTGTGATATTTATAAATCCATGCACAAATCAAGGCAATGGCTCAGCTATATGGCCTGACTAAAAAAAAAAAGATGAAGCATCCTTATGAACGACAGTTATTCAGATAAGCCACCCAATGAAGTGAAGTTCATTGAGTTACTGGATAGCAGCATCACTGAGAACCTTTCAATGCATTCTGTCTGTAACTTCAAGGCAGCAAACATTTGCCTTAAGTTCTTTCACTATGATAATTATTCCAAAGTCCTTTTCAAAAAAGCCCAATTGAAAAAGGTAGGGACAACCTATATGAATCAGAAACATTGTTTATTTTTAATGTGATATTCATTTTTAAACGTAGCTAATTTCCTTTAAAAATGATTATCTTTCTAGACATCAAATGCTAAGGGTGATAATATATTTACTGTAACTTAGATGATGTTGATTTCTATTTTTTTTTAGAATAAGATGTTTGATTGGCAGTTTTGCCAATTCAATTTTAAATTCATGTTTTTGTTGCTATTAGGTTTGCAATTGAATAATTCTGCTTAGCCTTGAAAAAAAGAGAGACTGTTAAAAGATTACTACGGCCTTGGTTTATTCCAATTCTGACATGTAATGTCATACAATGTATAGATGTACTGTATATAGACATACATATGTACCAGTGGTGGGTTTCAAATTTTTTTAGAACCTACTCTGTAGGTGTGGCCTATTTTGTGGGCGTGGCTTGGCAGTCATGTGACAGGGTGGGAGTGGCCACCTTTTAAAATGTGGTGAAACTCATTTAACAACGCTCTTGCTTAGCAACCAAAATTTTGGACTCAATTGCGATGATAAATTCTTTCTTTCTTTCTTTCTTTCTTTCTTTCTTTCTTTCTTTCTTTCCTTCTTTCTTTCCTTTCTTTCCTTCCTTCCTTCCTTCCTTTCCTTTCCTTCCCGTTGGGTCACTGGCAGCGGCGGGCCAGATTTACTTCCATGTACGCCAGTGGAACCCCCTCTCACCGGTTCTCTAAATTTCACCAACCGGCTCTCGCGAGTAGGTGCGAGCCTGCAGAAACCCACCACTGATATGTACCATTCAATCCTACACACATTGTATATACTTGCCATATGCTACATAAGCAAATAAATTGTATATTCTGTATATAGTGTGTGCATATCTCCAGAATCACTTTTTTATGGGATGGGCAGCTATATAAATTGGATGAATGGATAGATGGATGGATAGATGAATGGATGAATGAGTGAGTGAACGAATGAATCTTTTACTACTATAAAATTCAGTCTGTTCCAAATCCCATATGTATGCAATATGATTAAAGGAATGATAGGGAATAATAAAAAAGGTACTAGATTATATCAATTTGGCACTAGCAATCCTATGTAAACGAATCTAATGTAATGTAATGTAAAGATTGTACTGTGCCTTAGCTGCTTTATACCTCTTTTACCTGTCATACAATTTTAACAACAGATCTTGTTTTGTCTTCTAAAAGTCCTGATTTCTAACCACTTCTGCAAAATTGGGGGGGGGGGAGGCAGTCTTCCTCAATTGGACCACAGATGAAATTTGATTCCAGGGTCTGCCCTGTAGTTGCTCCTTCCTTGGGGAGACTGCCTGTCACACCACAACTTCCAAATCAGTTTCAATTACTTCTCTAACTCAAGAGAAAGCCTTGAAACTTGCTACTCCTCTGTGGTGCTATGAAAAGAAAGCTTTGTAGGCTTCTTACTGTATAGGCATTTGTTAATTTTTTAAAAAAATAATCAATCCTTTTGCATACATTCCATTCTGATTCACGAGAAGGAATGCTTTACAAACCATCAAGCAATGCACACAAATACCTGCAGCAGACACAGAAGAAGTGAGAAGAGAGAAAGTTGGTTCCCCTTTCTGTGAAGGAAGTCTGCTAATTCATAAAATGCTGGGAATTCTGGAAGGTCTATTAAACTCACAGATTTGCAAATCTGAAGTGTGCTGTGACAGGCTGGCATAGGTTAAACAATGTTTGTCTGAAGATGCCTTCTGTGTGTTCCAGAGTTTACAGGGCATATGGATGAAAATACGGTGGGGAAAATGTGTGGTGCCTTCAAACCATGCTGGGAATAATTTACAGATGGAGTGACTGGTGGTGTGGTAGAGTTCATCATCTAGATCATCTACAACAACCAAGGAAAGAACTTATATTCTGGAGAAAAGTGTAGAAGCATCTGGCTCTTGTTCACTCATTGTTTGAATTTTGGAGTGTTCTTTGATTCGTTGTTGCACTCCAGACTTTGAGCCATATTGATGGCCAGGAGACCAATTTTCATCCATTCCTTTATCCAACAAACGAAGTCTGTCAATCCAGTTGTCATAATATGTTTTGGGTTTTTTTCCCCTCTTACATAGATCTACTTGTTATATTCGATACAAGGAAAAAAGAAAATATTACTATGTGAAGATGTTATGCCTTAGAAAAAGCATTAAAGATACTTTGAGTTTGAGATGATGCAATTAATGTGTAAGAAATATGCATTCAGGATTTTCATGATTTTTTCCATTTATAAAATACTGCTCATAGGCACTGGAACATATTAGCTATACAGTATACTATAGTAGTACCATACTTAAAAACCTATTCTAATTCAGAACAGAGAAAAGTCACATGACAGTAACTGAGTGTATTTCCTATTGCACCTGTTATGCGTCTATATCAGGGGTGGGTTCCTGCCAATTCTAAGCTCTTCTATAGAAGAGGTTCCACAAATCTACAGTGCCGTTTAGAACCGTTTTCCAGCTCCCTCTCCCCGCACATCATCAAGATGAAGAGCGAGAGGAGGAATTCTGGGAGTTGAAGTCCATAAGTCTTAAAACTGTCAAGTATAAACACCCTGGGTTTTTTTTCTAAAGGGTTAGGGGTGCAAGGGTCTTGTAACTTGACAGCTTTAAGACTTGCGTGCTTCAATGCCAGAGTTTCTGAGCCAACATGACTGGAGGAGGAATTCTGGGAATTGAAGTCCACAAGTCTTAAGGCTGTCAAGTTTGAACACCCTTGGGGGTTTTTTTTCTAAAGGGTTAGAGGTGCAAGGGTCTTGTAACTTGCGTGCTTCAAATGCCAGAGTTTCTGAGCCAACATTTTGGTTGCTAAGCAAGAGCATTGTTAAGTGAGTTTCACCACATTTTACAAGTTGGCCATGCCCACCCAGTCACATGGCTGATAAGCCACTCACACCCCAGTCACATGGCCAGCAAGCCACTCCCACAAAGCAGGTCACACCTACAGAAGAGGTTCTAAAAAAAATTGAAACCCACCACTGGTATGTATCTATGTATGACAGAAAAAGAGAGGGAGTTAAATAGGAAGAAACAGCCATATTATGGATCTCTCCACATTATCTATATATTCTCATTTAAATGATCAAGGACGAAGTTCTAGGAGTGGAGCAAATACTAACCCTGTGGCATGAATAATCCTGAATTACTCTCTGCGTATCTTACCCTGCCATATGTTAGCTGTGAATTGTGTTTCAGGAATTTTTGTAAATTCAGTGCAGTTTCCAGAAGGGAGGTAACTATTTGTATCCTTTCTCCAATATGGAGAACCAGTTATGAAAACTGATTTCCAACAGTCATAAAACAACTATATTGTTTCCTTGAAAGATGTATAGAAGATTGGTCAACAAGTACTAACTCTCATCTATTCCTATTGACTGTTGCTGAGGCCACTGTTATCGGTATGTTGAAGGATGTCCAGTCACTTACTCATCCTCATGCGTATGAAGGATGGAATTTCAGTGCTTGGAATGTAATAACAGCTTTATCTACATAAACATAATTCTCTCACTTATCCTGGCACACAAGAGACTTTCTGTTTCAATGAGAATAACTTCCAAGGTAGATTTGGGCAGAAGAAGATAGATAGAGGATTACCCAGTGAACTTTGGAGTGGAATGGGAATTTTAAGGATTGCCATTCCACTTCTGTAATGATTCTATATGAAATACAGTTTTGTCATGTACATCTGAAAAAATATACTTGTTTAAGAACCACAACCCCCATTGTCCAAAAATATCAAAATGTACAGAACACCTATTCAGTTCTGTATTTGCCCTAAACTTACCTGCCTCTTACATTGTAGCTGTTCCTGATAAGAAAGATTAGAGGGCTAATCTAGAAAACAGGAAAAAATATAACTCTCTCAAGCCTTCTGTTTTACTCAGGATTGCAGATAAAACCCACTACTTAACTTCCAATATGAGGCGATTGAAAAAGAGCTGTTCGCTACTGTTTATTTAATGAAAAGAGATAAAAAGAAAGACCTTTCTTTTAAACTCAACAACATGGAACAATTTTCCCTCTGTAGTACTGCCACTTAGTGTTCAACTTCACTGAATCACAGCTGGAAAGCCCATTTTAAAAAATTGCACTCGCTGTTAGAGCCCTATTTTTCTTGTTAACCAGGAGGATGTCATCATTCAGAAGCTGTAAATTGTGGATGGCATAACAAGTCAAAAGATTTAAACATTTTATTCTATACCGGATTACTTAATAGTAGACAAAAGGCGGGTGGAACGGGACAAGTCCACTTGTTGTATATGTTTAATGTTTTATACGTTAAATATAGGTTTAATGGTAGTTTGATATGATTTTTTTTTCAAAAAGATATCTGAAAATGAGATCACTTACCATTTTAGTAGTCATCTATATTTAGTAAACAGTGTTTTGGATTTAAGATTGCAATACTATACTAGCCCTATACAAAAGGAAGACTCAGAAAACACAGTTCTGTTTTGTGTTTACCTACAGCAGGGATGGCAAACCTTTTCAGCACAGAGTGCCAAAAAGAGATCATGCATGGTCATCTGGGGTGCAACCCAGAAGAGGAGAAGCCCAGGATGCATGCATGAGCCGGAAAATGAACTTCCAGTTTCCGGTGAACACATGTGCAATGGCCAGCTAATTTTCTGGATACTGTATGTGCGCATGACTATCAGCTGGCCGATACACATGCCAGAAAACGGAAGACCACCTCTTCCAGTTTCTGGCACTGCTGCACACATAAAAGGCCGGCTGATCATCGCACAAGCATGCACGCCAGCAACCCAGAAGACGAATGGGCAACACAGTATGTGCCAGGCAACATGGTTCTGTGTGCCACTTCAGGCATGCGTGCCGTAGGTTTGCCATCACAGACATAGGAGTTGGCATGCTAAGATCATGTTGTAAGTCTTCCTTGTTCTGCTTGTTTGTGTTTGTTATCAAAACCAGTATCTTACATAGAAAAAAGTCAAAACTTTCAGTAGTTGAAAAGGGAGAATTTGCTGATGATTGTTTCCTATAACTACACATACAGTTAGCCCCATGACTAGAAGCAACCTTTAGTTTCAGTGCCAGGAACTAAAATTGAAGCAAGGAAACTACCTTAGAACAGGATTGTCAAACTCAAGGCCTGGGGACCAGATCCGGCCTGTGGGATGCTGAGATCCAGCCCACAGTGGCTCTGTCAATGAAAACAGGTTCCCAAGCTCTGTTTCTGGCTGCAATGGCCTCCTGCAACCTCTGCCTGTGAAAATGCAGGACACCTTCACATTCAGAAATGGACCTCGGAAGCCTGTTTTCATTGGCAGAGAACTCAGGCTACCACAGGCGCCCCCAACATGACTGACATTGAGCAGGCCATGTCCACTTTGGCTACACTCCCCCCAGCCCCCCAAGGTCAAACACAACCCTGATGCAGCCATCAATGAAATCGAGTTTGACACTCCTGCCTTAGAACAACTATCATTCGGTCAAGCGGCTTTCTTGAGACCGGAGCTGAACCAGATGTTATTAGAACAGGAAGTAAAAACTATCAAAGCCGATTGTTGTTTAACGTGAATGCCTCTTTAATATCTACAGATGTTGTTTCTATCCTTTGATTTATGGTTGCATTGTAAATGTGCTTTGTGTACTATGCAGTATGATGATTGCTGTTTAAGCGGATATATCCTTTTTAATAGGTTAATTACTAACCTGCATTGACTTGTTTTTCATATAACTGTTACGAGCACTCAGACCCGTTCCCCACTGCAGAGCTGTAGTTTAAAGGAACAACTTTCATTGCTAAGAGAGGTTTATACGCTGGCACGCTCTGCCTTTCTCAAGACTGAACTCTTTCTTGGAGTGTTTTGTTCTGAATAACTGAGTATCTGGCTTAGGAAGAACAAATTCTCTTTGTATGTCCCTGAGACAAGGGGTACTGAAATAATATGCCCTTTGCATTTTGCCCTTGGGAAAAACCATACAATACTCACTAATGCAATAAAGCAATGTAGTATGCCAGTTTTAGTATTATTACTTTTTATGAAAGGTAGCTTTTGAATGGTGGAACAACATGTAATGTGTAGTTTGCCCTTTATTAATAAGTCTTTGAAAGTCTTTTAAAAATGCTTCCAAAAGAAGGGGATTTTTATGCTAAAGAGTCTGAATGATAAAACAGATAAGTTTTAACTCCTGGTGTTAAAGCCAGTTGACCCCAGGCGAAGGCTGAAAGTCTTTGTCAATTCACACTAACGGACATGGTCTTCTGCTTCTTTTGCTGGTGAACTGTAGTACAGTACAGACAGTCCTCGATTTACAACTGCTTCTTTGTGAAGGTTTGAATAGCAATAGCACTTAGACTTGTATACTGCTTCACAGTGCTCTACAGCCCTCACTAAGCAGTTTACAGAGTCGGCATATTTCCCCCAACAATCGGGGTCCTCATTTTACTGACCTTGGAAGGATGGAAGGCTGAGTCAACCTTGAGCCTGCTGGGATTTGAACTGCCAAATTGCAGAAAGCCAGCAGCCAGTAGAAGTAGCCTGCAGTGCTGCACTCTAACCACTGCGCCACCATTACTCTTAAGACTCATAACTCTTGAAGTTACAACAACACTGGAAAACGTGACTTCAGAGCATTTTTCACACTTACGATCATGGCAGTATCCCCGTGGTCACATGATCAATATTCAGACACTCGGCAACTGGTTCGTTTTTATGATGGTTGCATATTCCATGGTCACGTGACTGCCTTTTGCAACCTTCTGACAAGCAAAATCAATGGGGAAGCCAGATTCACTGAAGAACCATGTTACTCATTTAACAACTGCTGGGATTCACTTAACAACTGTGTCAAGAAAGGTTGTAAAATGGAGCAAAACTCATGTAACAGCTGCCTTTCTCAGCAAGGGAAATTTCTGGCTCAATAGTGGTTATAAATCAAGGACTACCTTTATGGTGACATGTTGTTGCCACAAGTGAGATACACCAAAACAATTTGGTATTCATTTGTCTTCTATAAAACTTTTAGTCAAGATATATAACAAAAATGTTGGAAAATTAAGTCAACATTAAGGCCTTTGCAATATTAGCTCCTTATCCTGCTTCTTGGCAGTGTTGGTATGCAAATTTGATCATTGTAATAGACCCCTGATGGGAAACCTACAGCATGTGTGCCACAAGTGGCAGGCAGAGCCATATTTGCTGGCATGCCAGCCATCAGCTTCCAATTGATTTTTGGCTTTCCAGAGGACTGGGGGAGGCTGTTTTCACCCTCCTCGGGCTTCAGAATAGCCTCCGGAGCCTGGGGAGAGGTCCTGCGCTCATGTGCAAGGGGGGGGGGGTCACACACACATGTGCAGCTGGGTGGGGAGCGTTGAATTGGTGTGGGCACACACATAATTGTGGCATGCCATTAAGACAAAAGTTCCCTATCACCGTAATAGTGAATCAAATCAGCAGGAAGAAAAGGGATTATCTAATTCATTTTGGAATTAATTGCAAAGAAAGAGGAGAGTTTGAAAAATCCAATCACTCTAAAATGGACTGTGGTTTTGCCCCCTATGGAACCATGCTCAGATTCTCAATGGCAATTGATCATGCCTTTGATATTATATATAACAAGCCCCTTACTTTGCCATAAGTATTAGCAATGATTGCTTCATGTCACCAAAGGAGTTGGTGGATTCGCTAATGGAATACCATGCACTAAATCCTACCTAAGCATATAAAATTCATGATCTAGTTTCAGTGTTGCCAAAATGTATCTTTGGCCATATAAAGAACTAACTAAAAGAAAGCAAGACAACTCATTTTACTGGATATGATTACTTTTAAAAACAGTAGTGACAAAAATGAAGTACTGTTATTGCTAAAACAGACTTGTTTTTCCATTGCTTACATATTTCATATGAGACTATGTGGCGGAAAAGGATAATCTCTTGTTTAGAAGCAGAGTTAGTTGTTGTCATCAAGAGGAGCTTTATTCAACTATGAATTAAGTGCCAACAGTTATTTAAGTTATAATTTATGTACTTTAAAAAAAAATGAAGATGCTAAGTCACAAATCATTTAAAGCAGTGAAGTTTAAATTCTAGACTTTAATGTTGCGTGCTCTCCTAAGTAGCTAAACAACATACTGTGTATAAGTTGTTAAACAGTACCATAAAAGTAGTCTTTGGAACTATTTGATTTTCCTAAGAAATCCAATGCTTCAATAAACTTTAATTGCTGCAAATTACTGAGTTGGGATCAGAGGAAGCTAGTTATACTTTTATCACATTTAATGTTAGTCATGACTAATTTGACCACTAATTCCAGTAGAACTAAAGAAGTACATTATTATCAGTAGGACTCTACTCAAGATTTATTACGTTGGATTTTACATTTAATCGTATAAGTAACTGAAGAAAGCATTAGATACAGATAGTATATAACTAATTGTAACTAAGATATGTATAAAAATGGGGTTTCTAAACCTTCTTTAGCAAAAAATAGTATTTTCTTTCTTCTGATTATTTATTTATCCCAAAGGTGCTTTTTTCAAGAGGCAACTGGACTTTCTGTTTTTCCTTGAAGATGTTTCAATTCTCATCCAAGAGGAATTCTCATCCAAGAGGCTTCTTCAGTTCTTCTTGGATGAGATGCTAAATGTTTTGAAACAAAAACAAAGAAACATAGATTATTTGTTTAGTTTGTTAGGCACTTTAATACTCAGTGGCTTATCAGTTTAGTATTTAATTACCATATTATAAAGATCCAAGTGGACATTGCAGTTTATTTGTTTATTTTTTATCAAGCCTGTGTTTTCATGATGCTGAATGTAATAATTTATTGTAAACCATCTGTTATAATAAGAAAATATACAGTCAAAGAAAAAAATAATATCCAAAACAAAAGCTACCAGTCAGGTTTCACCTGAAGCTAAGCGAAATATGTCTGTGCTTGAATCATTTCCCCAAAATGGTGAAGATTGCCAGAGCAAAAAAGTTCCATGTCTTTATCCTTCCTAACTTTTAATGTTTGGGGAGGAAGATCTTTTTATATCGGTAAAGTTATATTGGACTAAATGTCCTGTTCAAAGCCAATTTGTAAGACAAATCTGATATATCTAATGAAGTATATATTGTTGACTCTGGGGGAGTTACTGTCCAAGTGATAAATAGGATTGCAAATTAGTTTTATCCATCAGAATTGTGTTTGAACATGGAATAATAGCTAGCCCAAATATTTGAATCATAAAGCATCCATGCTAAAAAAAATCAATTAAAATACACAAAATGTCCATGCTAAGAGACATGATTACAAATTCAATATAATGATCCATAATAATGCCTCAATAACTCATTCATTCTTTCAGACTAGATATAGCAAATCAGTCTACAAATGTGGTGTGGAAGAGCACCATTTTGAGTATTTGCCTGAAGGAAATCAAGATGGGTGTCAGTCCGATATTCATCAGGAGGTTATTTTAAAGAGCAGTCATTGCTAATGAAAAGCAGTGTCTCTGCAGATCAGCCATTCCATGGAGGTGGAGTTACATGTACTGGAGTACCCTAGTACAAGTACTACAGAAGAAGGTGGATCTGCTAGTATTCAGGTGCTAAGCCACGTAGCAGAGGTCAAATGCAGTACATTGAATTACACCCAGAAGCTTATTGGAACCCAATGCATTGCTTGGAGCAGAGGTGTAACATATTATCAGTGCCAAGTTTCAGTTAATAGGTGGCTTGCTGGATTTAGTATCAGCTACAGCTTCCACAAGGTCTTCAGAGAGAGCCTCATGTAGAGCATATTGCACTAGTCCTAGGTAATCATGATAAAAGTATGAGTTACTTTAGCAAGGTCTGCTCATGCCAGATACAATAGCTAAAGTTAGGCAAATGATCTCCTCACCTAGCCGTTCAGCTAGAAGTAGCTAGGGGTCTAGGAGTCAAGTCATAGATTTGTTCCTTCATAGGTAGGGTTTGGCCATCAAGAGAAACAGTGGATGAGATGTTCTCTGAGAGAGAACATTGATGCACAAACAGCAAATTCATCTTGGTTTGATTCAAGTTCAGCTTGTTTTTCCCCATTCAACCAAGAGTTGGGTTCCTACCGGTTTGAACCGGTTTGCCCAAGTAGCTAGTAACTTGGCTGGCCATTCCCCCGAACTGGTTCTATCAGCAGTGCCATAGGCTCCGCCATTTTGTTTTTTGCTTCTGTGCATGTGCAGAAGCAATTTTTTTACTACTGTGCCTGCGTGTGTAGCATGCATCAGGCGCATGCAAAGCATGTCCCTAAGCGAACCGGCAGTAACCGGAACCCACCCCTGATTCAACAGTTTATGACCCTTAGGAGCCATGCACTGGGTCAAGACATTAATAGCATGTTCTGGGTAGAGTACAACTGACTACCACCAGTTTACCGACCATACTGTGTCTAAATAATAGTTGACCTTTCCCAAAACTTCATGGAGGCCTTTTAAAAAATACATGGGAAAGCCCTGAAGGAACTGGGGAAAATTCTTTTAATCTAAGGAGTGGAACCATTGCAGTTCAGCCTCCCAACCCTCAACTCATAAGTCGAAATATCTTTGTCCATATTGAGGGACAAAAAATATACTCCTCCCCTTTGGGCTCCACAAAACATCTAGAACATGGGCGTCCAACCTTTTGGCTTGTCTGGACCATATTGAATGAAGAAAAATAGTCTTGGGCTGCATATACAATATAGAATATAGTTTTATAATGTAAAATCCCATAATAATGTTAAAAGTTTACAATATTGCAGAGCTGTGTTATGACCTGTCCAGAGCTGCATGTGACCCTGTGCCACAGGTTGAACATGCTGGATATAGAGCAAGCAATGCTGTTTCCATCTCAGGCTTTTATTTTGTTAGCTACTACTGCAAGAAATTAGCACTTTTATGTCTTTTGTGTTATCCTCTACATATGATTTCTTAACACATCTCTAGACAATTTGTCATTAGTGTTACATTGGGATTTGCTTGTGATACTACTTTAGTAGCACATCTTTTCCCTCCTGGTTTATCTTCATGTTTGCTACTAGTAATACATTTAGAACTAGCATCTGTTCTTATCTTTCAAGCTGCCGTAATAAAGAAAGAAGAGCTTTAGACAAGCCCATCAAAAGTAATATGTCAGAGCAATTATATCACAAAGCACAACATGGCTATGCTTTTCTATTGTTGCTTGGTAATACAAGAATCTTTCCACACCTCCACTCAAATCTAGCATTCAAACATCAAAAACTAATATTGCTCCTGAGACACTTATTTATATTTTTTACTTTCACCAAAAGGGATAGTATTTATAAATTAAAATTTCTGGGTGTCGAAGACCTAGATTTCATGGTGAAAGCATTTTCAGTACAAAAGCTTTTAAAGACTTTGCTTCCTATTTAAATAATTAAAAAGAAATATGTGACAGGAAGCTTAGGAGGATGTTAAAGCAGAATTGCTCATGCTATATTTACGGTTGTTTCATACATGTCTTACTTCTAGGCACCACACCTCATTCTCTCTCATATTTTACATTCTCCAGAACTTCTGCTCAGTGGAAAATATAGCGTTTGCATTCTAATCCTTCTCAAACACTTGATTTGCCATTCTGCTGTTTCATTCTATACTCTCTAGACCCTAATTTTGTTGCCCCAGAATTTGTTGCCACTTTCTCATTTACATAATTACTTAAAAACTAAGCTTAGTAACGTTAATAAGATAAAAAAGAGCTAAGATTTATGTGCTTTTATAAACCAATCTCCAGTGTCTTTCTTCAGGGTTAGAACAGGCCATTGCAAAACCAATAATACCAAACCTATTTTTTCTATTATTATTAGCTACAATTTAGTCTATAAATATGTTTACTACTTTTTCAAAGTCCTGGGGGTATGAGAAGAGAAGGATGGGGGTGAAGTGCCCATTTTTCATGAAGCATCTGAGTATGGCTCCCCCTCTCCCTGGCCTCAAGTGGAAATCTTTTATTTTGGAAACATATTTTCCCCAAATGGACAAATGCTTATTATGTGGAACAGCAGTATAAAGACCTTTTACAGTCACAAAGTCTAAGCAACACCAAACAAATATAGTTGCGCTCATCCCATCCCCTTTGATATTCCCATGCTCTTCCATCACTGTCTAAGCCTTGTCAGTGAAACAATCCCATATTGTTTCTTTATTTACTCTTGTTTCTGCTTCGTCTCTCTTTTCTTCTTGTTTCCACTGAAGTGCGGCATATGAATGCTGATGGCACATCAATATGAATTCCAGATTTAGTTTGTATTTTCTCCAGTTAGTATTGAACTTTCTATCATGAAAAATAAAGATCTAACTCTAACATAATATAAAGAAAAAAAATCTTCACAATGAAGTCAGAAACTGTTGTGGTATAGTAAAGTAAAGATAAAGGTTCCCCTCACACATATGTGCTAGTCATTCCTGACTCTAGGGGGAGGTGCTCATCTCCATTTCAAAGCCATAGAGTCAGCACTGTCTGAAGACGTCTCCGTGGTCATGGGGCCAGCATGACTAAACGCCGAAGGCACATGGAATGCTGTTACCTTCCCACCAAAGGTGGTTCCTATTTTTCTACTTGAATTTGTACATGCTTTTGAACTGCTAGGTTGGCAGAAGTTGGGACAAGTAATGGGAGCTCACTCCATTATGAGGTACTAGGGATTTGAACCGCCAAACTGCCAACCTTCCTGATTGACATACTCAGCGTCTTAGCCACTGAGCCACCACATCCCTTGTGCTATAGTAGAGCCTAGTAAATAAAGTTAATATTCCAGATGATGAGGATAGTCTTGACACATAAAGATATTATACATCCTATCCTGAACTACACTATTGTAATCCCATTGAATAGATAAACAGAATCTGACTGTGACAAACCTCAAGTTACCCATTTATATATTTAATAAACCATGGTTTACTTGTAAACCACGGGTTTTGGGGGCAAAGCTTTTAAAAGTAAACCTCTTATCTAAAACAGCTAAAGCTAAGAATATAAATGCTGCCCTTACAGAAATAAAACCTTGCAATATAAAAAGATGGATAACCTTACTACAATTTCTGAAAGAATTTTTCAGGTTGTGCAGTGCAACCAAGCAACCTCTTCTCTAAGCTGTCAGGGGTCTTTTAAATTATAGGGTTGGAATATAGCCCTGAACTACCAATGAATAGAGGCATAATTTTCTACCAATTTCGGGCTAAGACAAATAAGAAGGAAACTTAGTTCTAGGAGAGACTTATTTACAATTTAAAAAAACCTTCAATTTTTGAGAACAGATTCAATTTCCCATTCAACTATGGAGTTCAGTGGGTGAGTTTAGGCGTCCCACTGTTTAAATCATAAGTTTAACAAACTATGTCATGTTTTCAACTTAACCTTCTCAATAGGTTGTTGTAATGAGCATTATGTGACAGAAGATCCTCATGTACTGTAGGTTGTTTGGAGTTCACAAAAAAAGGTGGACTAGAAATGCAGTATTTAGTAAACATCTTCCCAAACTGAAGACCGTTTATGCCATTGCCCATGGCTGCTGAAAAGGTTTTGTATTACTAAAATAGAAAGAGTGCCTAAATCACAGAAGCCTCTTTATTATCTCTGTCTCTTACAAACTGAATAATTTTGGATCTCTTGAAAACTGTGCATATTAGGCAATGTATAATGCATGAATAACACTTCTCTCAGGAGCGGAATCAAGTGATAATTTGAAAATAGCTTTAAAAGTCTGTTTACAATCTGGAATCAGAAATATGTAGACTCCTTATCTTTCCAAGAATTCACTACTCCACACCCACTATCTTCTCTCCTGCATCAGCTGTTCTTCTATTTAGTTAGAAAAGAAATTGAGTGAAACTACGTCTATTGTACATACAATCTCCATAAGGGAAAACAAGAGTATAAATATTCTACCTTCTGTAAAGGTATAAGTAGCATTAACAGGAGAAATATGGCCACACAAAGAGCTCGAGTTTATTGCCAAATTATAGCTTGATTTTGAAGTCTGGTCATTTCAAAAGCAAAATCTAGACCTTGGAGGTAGCTTAGAACAGGGGTCTCCAACCTTTGCAACTTTAAGTCTGAAGGACTTCAGCTCCCAGAATTCTCCAGGCTGAAGAAGTCTGGGAGCTGAAGTCCTTCAGACTTAAAGTTGCAAAGGTTGGAGACCCCTGGCTTAGAATATCTCCAATCCAGGTGTTGGACTCTACTTCTATCTTTTTTGTGCAGAACATCTTTCTTTCCTTTCGCAAATCTACCCCTTTTTTTTCTAGATAATAGTTGTGACATAAAATGTGGTGTGTTACATCATTAAAATTCCCAGGATTCTTCAGGGTTTTTTCCTAGTTATCATTGTTAGATTTGCCCTTTATCTATCTTAATCCTTGAAGAAGATTCATTCCACAGGATAAGACCAATGGTGGGATTCAGCCAGTTCGCACCTATTCGGGAGAACCGGTTGTTAACTTTCTAAGCAGTTCTGAGAACTGGTTGTTGGAAGAAATCTTATTTTGTTTTTTTCCCACTTTACAGGGCTAATCCTGTAAGGAAGGCAGGAAGGAAACATCCTGGTGTAATTTCTAGCCTAATCTTTATTGCCCTGCTTACAGAAACTGCCTCTCTGGTTAAACCTTATTACATTGTAACAGCTAAGGTGAAGCGCTTATCGACCTGAATGATGTTGAGTTGGCCACGCCCATGTGGTCACATGACCACTGAGTCACGTCTATCCAGCTGGTCATTAGGGCAGAGAACTGATTTTTAAATTATTTGAATCTCACCACTGGATAAGACTTCTAGAAAATCGAATTAATGCAGGCTCTTCTAAAGGCCACAGCTTGAAGAGATTCTTGAACTGCTTTTTTAACTCTTTCTATATATCATTCATAAACAGATGTTTACATGATCATTGTTGCACTAGACTGCAAAATATAATCACCATAATTTTTGAGGGAGGATATTTAATACTTCAGTCATGCTTTTTGTACTAATGTAGAGCGTCATATAAATAAAGCATTTCTCTTACTCCTACCTTTTTAAGTTTAAAGGAAGAATGCATCTTACTTCTACATTCTATATAAGCTATCTCCGTTTCCTTGCTCTCCATCAGTAATTTTATATATTTTTCCTTTTTTGTCTTTTGTTTTGTTTGTTTTTAAGCATTCCTCTCTGTTGTCTATCTCTTTCCTGTTCATTCAGTTTATTTCCTGTCTCCTGCTTTCTGTTACAAAAAGTTCAAGGTGGATACTGTAGTACATTTTATGCAATAGGGTAATAATTTTAATACATCTCTAATAAATAGTAGACAATATCCAAGAGAGGCAGACATAGAAATTATCTATTAACCATTTATTATTATTGGAGTAATTGCCTCTAAGAAATGGAACAGTTGGACCAGTGCTTTCTAGGGCAAAAATGGAATATCAGAATATCATTTTACCAGACCATAGTAAGAATCATGTTGCAGAGGGTATAATGTAGTTTGTTATCCAGTTCCTGTGGGTTCCAAATTGTATAAGAATTCATTCACTTTGGGACTCTGGAATTGATTGTGCTACATACCAGTGGATACAAGTAGTAGAGAATCAATAAAAAAATTTTTCCCTTATTCCTGTGGGACTTTAACTTGATAAATTGACTGAAAAGACAACCCTAATTGTTAATTGATTCAACTTGCCATTGTTTCTTTCAAAACAAGATAAACTGAACTATTCTGAAACAAGTTCTACTAGTTTGAACCCAATTATTAGACAGAGTTGTAAAATGTAGCAGAAGTTATTACCATCACTATCCTACCTCCTTCTTGTGTTCTTCTGCAAATTATTTCTGCGTACATTTCTCGCTTTATTGACTGTGTATGAAACATAATTGTCTTTATATCTACTTTTTATGTAGATAAATATTAAATATTCATTGAGCCATATTTAGATTCTATTACAATGATTATGATGATCTGTATTATTTACATAAAGTTGGGGATGCAGTGTTAAAGATAAAATGTGCATAATCTAACTTTCAAAGACCCAATATGTCATTCTTGGCATTCTTAGTCAAGTCTTTTTGTTAATGCCCCAATGCTGACCATGTTTCATGTCACTATCAGAAGAAGTAAAAGTGGTAAGGATGCCTCATGTTTTGTAAGAGAGGACTTTGAAGCTAAAGTCCATTTCCTGAGTCCACACCACAAAATTCTGCCAGAAAGTCAAAGGAGAACAAATTTAATAAGGAATTTCTATATAAATTAAAGGCCCATTGGGAATGATACTAAAATCTTTGCAAAGGAGTTGAGATTCGCTTTTATTAATCTAGAAATCAAAACCTATGTATGTATCTAATAAGAATCAAATCCATTTGTGTTGAAAAATAAGGCTTATACAATATGCAAATCAACTTGTTTCAAAAATGTATTAATTGCCTTTTATCAGAATGATATACTATATGGTAAAACAAAAATACATGCTGGATTTCACAGCTAAGCAATAGAGCAGTGATGGCGAACCTATGGTACATGTGCCACAGGTGGCATGCGGAGCCATTAGGCAGGGGACGCGAGGTATTGCCCTGTTAGCTGGCCAGCGTGCATGCGCACGCTGGCCAGCTGATTCAGCCATTTTAAAGCCATTTTTCGCCTTCCCCATGCTTTATATGAGCCTAGGGAGGGCGAAAACAGCCCCCCGCACCTGTTGGAGATCCTCCAGAGGCTTCAGGAGCTTTCCTGAAGCCTTTGGAGGACTAAAAATGATGCTACGAGCACACCGGAAGTCACTTCCGGTTTGCTTGTAGCATCTTTTTTAGTCCTCTGGAGGCTTCAGGGAAGCACCTGAAGCCTCCGGGGGGGGGGGGGGTGTGCTCATATAAAGCCTGGGGAGGGTGAAAAATGGCTTTAGAAATGGCTGAATCAGCTGGCCAGCACGCACAACTGGGCAACGCCTCACTCCTATAAAGCCTCTGGAGCCTGGGGAGTATGAAAAAAGCATGTAAAAAGGGGGGGAACCTCCTGTAATGCTTGCATGCACACTGGGGGGGGGGACACGCATTGCATTATGGGTGTGGCACACCAGCGCACAACCCCCCCTGTGCTTCCCCCCCCCCTTATGGCACGCGAGCCTAAAAAGTTCGCCATCGCTGCAATAGAGTCTGTTTGCATATATTCTCTCAAAAGTCTCAGTGAGCTGCTTAGTTTTTCCCCCCTTATGAGTAATTTAGCCTTGCAGTGTAACACTTTTTACAATTCAGTGTTAGAACTAATTTTATAGAATATTTCATATATATTTTAAGAGCCGCAGTGGTGCGGCGGTTAGAACGCAGTACTACAGCTAATTCTGCTGATTGCCGGCCGCCAGGAGTTTGGCAGTTGATCCTGACTGGTTCAAGGTTGACTCAGCCTTCTATGCTTCCAAGGTCGGTAAAATGAGGACCCAGATTGTTGGGGGCAATATGCTGACTCTGTAAACAACTTAGAGAGGGCTGGAGAGCACTGTGAATCAGTATATAAGCTTAAGTGCTATTGCTAAATCCAAAAATATTTAAGCAAATCCAACCACTGTTTCTTTCCTGTAAATGGAATTCAATGTGGAATGAGAAATCACAGGGATTTTATTAAATTGTTTCCCAGCCCACCATATTATGCCCATAAATCCCCAATCACCTGCCTTGTATGTAAAACACATCCAGAGTTTTAGTGCTGATAGAAGACAAACTTACCACTTCTTGTATAAGGATTTACATTTTTGGGGGAATGACCAATACCTCATATATTTCTCCGTAACACAATTGGGGGTTCTTATTAAACACAAAATTCTTGTTATTTGGGCATTATCACAAGCACAATTGCCTCTTCATTTCAATCTGAGAGCGACCCTCAAGCGCGTTGTCAATTTTCAGAAACCATGTTTTATGTCCTCCAGAAATATTTCTGCATACAATAGTTTGTCCTCATGCACATAGTAATTTCCTGTCCTTAATAATAATTTTGCAGTGTATGATGTAACTAGGAGAAAAGCACGCAGTGAGGGGGGGAACCTGCATTTTAAATCGTGTGTGTGTGTGTGTGTGAGTAGTAGTAGTAGTAGTAGTAGTAGTAGTAGTAGTAGTAAACCTGTATTTAGAAACACTATGTATCTCTTTGGCAGTGGAAATGAAACTGAACAAACATCCCTCCTTCTGTTCCAAAGCTAACAAAGTGGTTTTGCTTCCATGCCTATAAATTATACACTTGAATAGGAAGGGAAGAGTTAAAAATGGGCCATATTGCAATAGCAGGAGGTATGGCTATTCCACCTTAGCCTCCTGACAACATGTCCTACATTTAACCTAGAGTCAGGAACTAATTAACAGCACAGATGGGAATGAGCTAGCATATGTATGAAGAAGAAAAAATACCTCTTAAGATTTTAATCAGCAGCCTTGCCTACTTCTAGGTTAGAAGCCCAAGTATAACCATTAAAGAAAAGCCAACGTGCAAAATATCAATACGATACCTGTGGGAAATCAGTGTCTTGTAGTGGTTAAAGCACAGGGCTCTTTTCCAGGAGTATGGCTGGTGTGTTGCTGCACAGATATACAATAGGTAATTCACAAAAATCCATCTATTTGGCTAGAGGGAAAAATGGGATGCCTAAAGAAAGCAGCTATTGCCCCCAATAAGCATTATGGGTCTGAAAGTTTATAAGAGGAGACTATGCCACTTACATATTTAAAGAATTGTGATCATCCTTTTATTTTGGATTTATGAAATAGATGGATGCATAAGTTGTTTATATATCACTAGATGTCTCTTTCCATGTTGCTTTTTTATTATCTGCTTTTCCCTGCATGGCTGGATAACATGTAAGTCTTAACCTTGAAGATGTGACATTCAACTGGTTTGTCATACCTTGTTTGATCTTTTGGTTCAGCTTTCTCACAGGTGCCTTTATTTGTTAATATGTTTTTTTGAAATTAACACTAATACTACTTTGAAACTGCTGTAGTAATAAAACTTTTCTTCTTTTGACATCTCAGCTGAATGATATATGAAAAGAACTTTTTGTGGGTCCTTCCCTTCATCCCTATTAAACGTAACATAATTTTTTAAAAAAATCTTTGCTTCGTGCAGAGACACTTATATGTTTTGCTGAATAATGAGATATATTTAGGACGGACATGACAGTATGTCAGCCTTGAAGCTGCAAGTGAAGAAGTCTGCTGGATCAGAGGACCGCATGTGCCTCAACACATACTCCCACTTCCAAAAAATAAGCCTAAAACAAATTTAGCAACTTTGTGAGGAAGACAAGGTTATATGTCAGGTCAAACAATTGCTAAAGAAGAAGAAAACCAATAGTATCACTAGTATGAAAATAGAAAGCCAGAAGGAACAAAAATTCTATCTATGACTGCCCACTGGGCACAACCCATGAGCTTATGGCTGGATATAGTGAGTTCCTGACTCTCGGTCTGGTCCCTTCAAAACCAAGATGATGGAGTTAGAGATGTTCTCAGATGAGAGGATATTATTTAAAAGATGAGGAAGATTATGATATAGGAAGAATCCATTTCTCAGATGTTAAGAAGAGATGAGGAAGAAGGCTTTTGGTTATGGAAAGATTAGAAGCAGAAAGAGATGAATTTGTGGCTTGTATATAGGCTTTATAATGGCTTGTCTGCATGGTGGAAAGGTTGCAGACATCAACCTCCTATAAAATATTGTGCTGGAGATAAAACAATCGTTGAGTTATATTGTATCTTGGAGCCAGCAACACTGGAAATGTAGCTGGCCATACCTAGAAGCCAATATAGGCTGCTAATTAATAGATTGAAATCAGGGGTAGGTTCTAGCCGGCACTACTGCTGGTTCGCTCATATGTGCACTTCATGCGCCCTTGATGTGGCGTAGTACAATTAAAATTGTTCTGTGTATGCGCAAAACTGAAAAACACAATGGTGGTACCAACAGCACCAACCAGGGAACTGGTTCAGGGGTGTGGCAGGCCTGGATTGCTGCCGGTTCCAGTGACCCAGGCTGCCAAACCACTACCAGTTTGGCCAAACTGGTAGGAACCCACCACTAATTGAAATCCAGAACCATTAAGGTAGCACTCTGTAAAAGGCCACTGGCCTGTTCTGTGCACATGACTATCTTCTAGACAGATATAGTTCAGTAGTTTCAATGTATGGATAAAACAATAGTGTTAGAAGAAAAAGTGGAGTCAGACTTGGATCCAACTAAATCTCTACCCAAGAAATAGACTCCAACTGAACCAAAATTGAATCAGGCTGTTGGCCCATTCCATATTGAAATAGCAAATAAGCTTTAAACTGATCCTTAAGGGTGGGGAACTGAACAGCATCTCATTTGGAAAGGTGTAAATATTTCAGAAAATATTTTCTGGATTAGAGTCAGTATTAGAAATGGATTAATAAGAAGGTGTGGCACTTTTTAAAATGTCATGCAGAATGGTTCGTGCACACAAGAAATATGACATAGCATATAGATTCTTCCGTGGTGACACTTCTAGTGACAAACCCAAGCACAATTAGAGTTATGAACAAACATATAGTTGGTGCAGTAATGGGTTCTGGATACCGGTGCAACGGGGCCAGTGTCCACCACATAGACGCACGCAGCGTGCGCATGCGTACTTACCACCCGCGATGCTCCAGCTGCTCGGAGCGTCGCGCAGGCACTGTATGCTCCGTGCATGGAAGTCCCAATCGGCTCAAATACAGGTAAGGAGGGCGGATGGGACCTCCGGAGCACCATACCAGAACGGTATGGTGCTCCCAGCAGGCACCAGTATGCCCGTATCGGGATGTACCAGTCGTATCCCACCACTGAGTTGGTGTAACAAAAACTTGGCGGAATGAAAGGAATCAGTGAGATAGACATTCCTGCATTGAAATGCCATAGAAAGGACAAGGAGGGGGAAGGTATTGTACCACATATCAAAGTGGTGTAAGTTAATACACTAGAAAATATTGGAAGACTAGAGCCCTTCGTGATAGGAAATCAATATCTGATCAGAAAGGTAAATTAGGTCAAAGGCTGTAAGCTACATGATAAAACAATATGATGATGATCTTGAGGTATAGAAAGGGGAAAAAATATTTTAATGTCTGGGGGGGGGGAAATAGGATCAGTTACTATCAAAGGATTCACTCTTTGAGATACTGATGACAGTGCTCAAAATAATTGGCCTTGGAATGACCAGGAGACAGGTGACCCAAGATTTAATCCTAGATAGTCACTGTAATCTAGTACAAAATTTTCAAAAATGTGACTACAAAAAAACTTCTCAACAATGAGGATTTCATTCAAAAAAAAAAAAGACTGAAAAGAAAAGGCAATAAGGAGATATTTCTCCATGATGCTTCAGTCCATAATAGTTGAGGCTCAGGCAAAATGTATAGTCTACAATATAAGAAAGAAATAACCAAGCCTAAGAACAGACCAGCGTGACTTTCCAGCAATGTCAAGGCAGTTGTGAAAATGAAGAACGTTCCAGTGAGAACAAAATCCAGCACACATTTTGACAGAAAAAGTAACACGAACTCATCATCATTAAGTTAAAAAGCCTGTGGCAATAAAACAGAGAAAATATGAAATTATTTAAATACTTATATTTAATAAGCAGAAAACAGCTGGGAAGCATCTGGTTTTAAATGAAAAAAGAATGAAAGTGATTGTCAAGGAGGCTATGAAGATTGCTCATGAATTGACTGAACTATTTACACCTGTCTTTCTTAGAGAAGATATAGCTGAGGCCAAGCTGACTTTGACTCAGATAATAAGCAACAATACTCCAGAACATCTTGACAGAATATATCAATAGTTCCTGATGTCATCCACTCAGCTCAACTTAAGACTTCAGATGTAAAACTAATAACTTGCTCTTCATATCAGGTTCAGGGCCAAAGGGATGGAAGGTAACCAACATGATTACCATTTTAAAAAAGTGAATTTAGGGGAAATCTAGGAAGGTATAGGATGCTCAATTTAACATCTGTTTGAGGGGAAATTGTGGATACAATTGTAAATAAAAATACTAAGCCTATAGAGGAATATATGTGTGGATTTTGTATGCACAGTCCAGGCGGGATGGTTTTGTGTGCCATTTCTGGTACGTAGGCCGGCACACAGTAAAATAAAAGGTTAGCCATCACTGATCTATGTGTTACTCTTTCAATGCAGGTAGTCCTCAACGTACAACTGCAATTTATGAGCCCAGAATTTATGTTGCTAAGTAAGAAATTTATTAAGTGGGTTTTGCCTCATTTTACGACTTTGTTTGCCACATTTGTTAACTGAATCACTACAGTTGTCAAAATAGTAGTACGGTTGTTAAGTGAATCTGGTTTCCCTATTGAGTGTGCTTATCAGAAGGTTGCAAAAGCCGATCACATGACCCCAGGAAGCTGCAACTGTCATAAATCTGAGTCAATTGCCAAGCATCTGACTATAAATCAAGCGACCATGGGGATGTTGCAATGGTCATAAGTGTGAAAACTGGTCATAAGTAACTTTTTTCAATGCCGTTGTAACTTCGAACGGTCACTAAATGAACTGTTGCAAGTCGAGGACTACCTGTATTATTCTAGCCCTATAAAAGCTGCTTTGGTGCATCTCTATTCTGTTGTCTAGTGCTCATTTGGATTTTTGAGGTGTATACTTGGGTATACTTAAGGTGGATCACAATAGATTTTCAGCATCTCCTTACAGGAAATGCCAGTTATATTAGAGAAAACTAAAATGAATTGGGTTTCGCCGACCTGCATGGATTGTTGCAGAAATGATTTAGTGAATAATAAAAGGTTCCTGTATTTACATTAAATGCGGAAAAACATTTATGGCCAGTGTCATTGATTTATTGTGTGCAAGTTTAGACTAGGAAACTGATTTATGGTATTTTAAAATACTGATTGTTCCACCCAACGTAGCTTTCTTAAAGACTTCAGCATAAAGGCACTTACATATTTACATTTTGAGGAAAAATAAATATTTATGGCCAGTGTCATTAATTTGTACGGTAAACATTTGTTACAGATATCTGATATACAGTCTTTGAAAATACTATTTTCTGCCAAAGCAGCTTTTCAAAACAACATAGCTAGAAAGAAACCTGCATAAAAGGACATAACATGCATGCTTTTTTCTTGATGTTCTTCATTCAGTCCATCAGATCATTTCACACACATTCTACATTTTATGTAAATTTTATACTCAGAAAGTGAAAATATGATGATATCATCCTCATACAAATCCACACTACTTATGCATAGGAAACTTCTATAGATCCTTCCTTCCTTCCTTCCTTCCTTCCTTCCTTCCTTCCTTCCTTCCTTCCTTCCTTCCTTCCCTCCTTCCCTCTTTCCCATCACTGTTTTTAGAGCTTGTTGTTGATGTAACTATGTGTTTTATGATGATGCGGGATCATAATAAGTTGTAAGATTTCTCAGTTCAAAAGCTATGAAGTAGTCATTTTACATTTTATATTAGCTGAATTATTGTACCTTTCTAAGATTCATTAACAGTAACAAGTTATTACTTTTAATGGAAGGAATGTCAGAAGCGACCACAACCTGCTCTAAATCAAAAGACAAGCCTGAAATAAACCAGGTTTTTCCTTGTGTCAGATGGTTTAAAATGGAAAGTTGAAAATACATAAATTAAGAGTGAAAGGTTCAGTTTCTCCAGCAAGGGGGCAAAATCCTTTCCTATCTGTGGAAAGAGAAACATAGTCTAAAGTCCCATTTAGCTTTGTATAAATAATTTATATAAATGCATATGTGTGTATACAGTTACAAATCTGATAAATGTATAAATCACTTTATATTATTTTTGTCAGGGTGTATTTATATACATTTGGGGGGCATGAAGAGGTTGTAGTAAATCCTTCAGCAGAGTTCCTACCCAGTGATTATATACTACTGGTGCATTGTGTTCTGTTATTAATTACAAGGTTTGAACACTTGTTACTCACTTAAATAACAGTCAGTGCATATGTGTTTGTGTAAATATTCATAATTGGGGAACAAAACCATTCATTTCAAGTGTATCCCGCAGCCAAAGGTTTTCAGGGCAATTCTGGTATTGTGGCAACAAAACTATGTAATTAAACAGATAGCAGTGAATGTTCAAAATGTACTAGTCAGGGCAGGAATCAGCCATGACTGCCTGCACAATTTTCATTAAAGCATTACACAGATGCATAAGTTTTGCCTGCTATTCTTGTTACAAACATTTTCCTGCTGCCTGAGCTCCAGTGTAATGATTGAGAAGAAGGCCTCCTTGAACCCAGCTGTTAACTAAATGGCTCATTATGGCAAGTCATACATATTGCCCTTTTATGTTGTGGTGGGATTTTAGCCTTCTGCTTCTAACTTTCTTCCTGAGGCCACCCAGCTCAGAACCAGAATGCAAGCTTGATTGAGTAAATAAACAGGGCATGTGCTAGGCGGAGTAAAAAAACCCACAGAGATTGTGGAATGGCTAGCTCAAAAATGATTGACACCTTCACCAACAAATACAAATTGCTACAAGCAAAATAACAAAGCTTGCTGTTGCTAATGCCCATTGGAGCTATGCTAACTGGCATTTCCAGTTCAGCAGTGCATGCTTTCAGACCTTTCCATTCCAACCACCAGCTATGGCTAACAGCAGATTGACTTGTCTACTCTTTGCTACTTTAACCAGGGCCACCCAGCATCAGAAGTTCAGCAAAGGTAGGTAGTGTATTTAGAAAATAAAACTGAGCGGCCACTGATTCTCCTGGTTCTGTCACTCTTCTTCTATCAAAGATTTGGCCAGATATTCCCCATCAGAACTATATCCTGGAATGTTGCATTTCTTATTAACATTTCTTTCCTGCACACAACTTTTCAGGCATGTACTAACAGAACACTACAAATATTAGTTCTGCATGCTCCTTTGGATGGTTGGCAATGAATGGTCATGGTGGCAAAGGAAGGGTTGCCTAACTTGTTGCTTGCACAGGACGCAATATTTCTAGAGAATGAATATAATTTTTTGCCATGAAAGCATCTTAGCACAATGTTAGATGGCCTTCTATTCACATTCTCATATTTCTTCAGATCATGAGCTTTGGCATCTGGTGTGGCAATTGAGAAAAAAGAGGCTACATCTGAGAGGCCAGGTCTAGTCCAAGATCTTTCCCCTACTTTCACTGCTCCAAGTATGAAGCAGGGAAACACGTGAAGTTCCTTAATAACTTCTGTCCCTGAAGGGGTTTGGTTTTTTTTGGTCAAATTGGCCATAACATTCTAAAACCAGTAGTGATCCAGTTAGGTTTCACTCACCCATTCCCACTTGTTAAAAAAATTGAACATGAGTGGATCTGGACGCACAAACAGGGTATTTAAAACTATGCAACTATGGAGCTGTGCTTTTCAGCAAGGTATTAATGCTACATAGCAACAACACAGAAGCACCTAAACAAAGGAATAGGAATAGGATATGAATAGAGATGGACTAAACTATCTCTGTGAAGCTCCCTACGGTGGTAATTGAAGGGATTCCGTACAAATAGTAGAAAGACTGGATCTTTCTTCTTAAATCTTAGCAATTTAGAACTTATCTACATCTCATTTGCTTAATTTAGATTTTTCCATATGTTGCTCAATGCTTTTTTCTGTTTTTATAGTGTAGAGTTGTATTTTTAATTCATGTGTTATTAAGCTTTCAAAAAGGGGCTCTAAAAATAAGACCTGTCGAATTTAGTATGACCATCAACCATTATTAATTCAAAATTCAGAGAATGTGTATCACATTTTTCACAATGCATGTTATTGATTCTTCAGCATCTGATAAAGACTGCCTTTATCAGCTGCTGATAAAGACTGTCTGTATCCAAGTTTATCTATAGATTGAGCATCAAAAGCAAAATGTTTTCATAAGAGTTCATCATAGAAAAAGCAGTAAACTTCTGAAGACATCACCTGGTTTAATTTGTTTCTGCTAGAAGTATTTTTTCTTTATTTCAAAGAAACATAATTCAATAGTAGTATGCATAGACTATATAGCTATATATATCTTTCATTGTTGATAACCATTTAAGACTAATGAGAATATTGTAGAAAAAGGAAAAATAGGGTTTTGGTAAAATTAATATAATTATTGCATCTTCACTGAATAACACTGGTTATCTTTTGACTGCTGAGCCATTTGAATTTTGCGACCATGTTTTTCAAGACTATTTACTCCCAAATCAATCTTGGCCTCGGAGGAAAAAGAATTTTTATATACATCTATGTATTATAAGAAAAGGACATGGTGGCTCAGTGGCTAAGACACTGAGTTTGTCAGTCAAAAAAGGTCAGCAGTTCGAATCCCTTAGCACCCCGTAATGGAGTGAGCTCCCATTACTTGTCCCAGCTTCTGCCAACCTAGCAGTTCCAAAGCATGTAAAAAATGCAAGTAGAAAAATAGGAACCACCTTTGGTGGGAAGGTAACCGTGTTCTATGCACCTTCAGCATTTAGTCATGCTGGCCACATGACCATGGAGACATCTTTGGACAGTGCTTGCTCTTTGACTTTGAAACGGAGATGAGCACTGCCCCCTAGAGTCAGGCATGACTAGCATATATGTGCATGTGAAACCTTTACCTTTACCTTATGTACTATAATAAATGCCTTTATTCATTTATTTATGTTTAAAATATATATTCACCTGCTCCTAGCAAAGCCAGTTTACATGAAACAATAATATGCTCATGAAAACAAATACATCTATCAATTAATTAACAAAAACCAATCACATCACAATTAAAAATAGCATTTGTATAAATGAGCTTCAGTAAGGAAATGCCAGGTTCTAAAATCAGGTTTTCAGATAATTTAAAAAGTAAACCAAGAGGTTAAGACAATGGGAAGGGAAATTTGCAGCACTAGAGAAGCTCCTAGCCTGAATATGTTCCAGCTAAGCTTTCTTCCTTAGTAGGTCTTTCAAAGGATGGTCAGTAGATAAGTGGAATTGCGGATTAGTAATATAAAAAGAGAGTTTTTTAGACAGGCAGGTCCTGAACTGTGAAGGGATTTATATGTTAGAACAAGCACACTGAATTTGACTCAGAAAAATATGACAAAGTGGGTGGTATATGTTTAAAAACAAAGTGAAGCTCAATTAGATCCCATTGTTTGCGTAATCCGTTTAATGATTGCTTATAATTACTAAACAGCATTTTCATCACCGTGAAGTTATGAGAGTTCTCAAAAGTCTTCTAGATTACTTAGGCACTCTTCAAATGACATCAGTTAAACCAGTGCTTCTCAGTTATTTTCTGTCATGCCCCCCCTAGGAAGAAGAAAACATTTCGCGCCCCCCCGCGCGAGTGTAAACAGTATCATTTGTCTATAAAATTGTTATAAGTACACCTCTGCATAACACTGTATCCTTATTAACGTATAAGAGAATAAAAAAAGAAAGAAATGTGGATCAATTTACAACAAAGAATAGCTTTATTAACTGTAGCAGAAAAGATTTAAAGTGCATTAGAAATTTAAAAAAAATTAAATCCTTTGCCGAGGTCAAACGCGCCCCCCTTTACGGAGCCTCGCGCCCCCCCGGGGGGCCCGCCCCACTATTTGAGAAGCACTGAGTTAAACCAACCCTTATTTCATCTAACTTCATCCTGAGGGTCATAAGTCCAGCTCTGAATTAAGATATTTCAGTCAACAATTTAAACTGAAATTGGCGTAGAAAAAATCTGTCACAATGAGGAAGATGTTGTATTTCTGCCAACAGATCTTGAGTGTGACGTACTTCAAATAACACTGATTAGAGATGTGTATTGGAAGATACCTACCACAAAGTTTGAATCAGATTAAAGTGTAGATCACTTTCAAGATATTTACCTCAAGGTGCACACTGGTTTAACCATCGCCCTTTCCTCTCCAGAAATCTGTAATTCTGAGAAGGTTCAAAGATTTAATAAAAAAAAGTCTCAACACTGTTTTCAAATTACAGTTTGTGGAATTTGACTCTGGCAGAAGCTATGACATTTAAAATATTAAAATAAAATAAAACAAATAAAAAAGATTTCAAACAGGAATTGAACACCCATTTCTCTGGGATGGTCTGAAACGTCCTGCCTCTGACCTGGGAACTTGAAGTCCCTCCTTAACTATATTTCTAGGATGAAACACACTGACATCTAGTGCAGGCTGTAGAAAAAATGGTCTGAAAGTGAGCAATGACTAACAAATAGTGAAGCAACAGAAGGAACTTTATCAATCAAGGTTACATAGTGGTTTGAAATGAATAATAGAGGACGTGATGAAAATGAATATATTTCTGCATAAAATGAAGAAAGTCAGAAGAATGTTTTCCTCCTCTGTCAAAATATTTGTCCCAGAAGTAGTTTACATTTTTCATTTTTAAACTAGGGAATTCGTTTCACAGCAAAAATTTAAAAAGGATTCAAATAGTGTAGGTGATTTAGCCCTAAGGTGCAAAAACCTGAATGAACACTGGATGGCAGAAGACACAATTTTCTGAATCATTTTGCTGACATCTATTGATCATCCAGATTTTTACAGTCCAGATCTGATAATTTTGATGTAGATTAAACTACCAAAGATGAAGAAACTCTCAAACTATCATAATGCTAGGTTTCTATTAGCCCTAATATGACAGGTAGAATATTTGTTGAAATATACTTTATGCACTTTTTCCTTCTTATGGTTGTTTCACATAGTTTGCCATCATGGTAACACAATGCAGGATTAAAACGTTCTTTCTGTGATGCAAAATAGTGTTTCCTACCTCAAGGATGGATGGTATTTTTTTTTTAAATGTTCTGAGAATATCAAAGGGGGGAAAAATCTAGAATATGGAGAAAGATAAAGAATGGGCATTCCATTCCTACATGAATATTGGATCATCTCTACCTTCATGAACTGTTCGCCAGTAGAGTTATTAAATCAATGTCTTATCTAATGTTCAAATAGTTTCATGATTGATGCAAAAGCTATTACATTCTTAAACATAACAAAATAGTTGTTCATGTTGCAACTTTATAGCTTGGTTTCCACATAATCTCTTGTTCGTTTTGAAGTTTCAATCACTGTATTTAATACTGATTGCCATTATCTGTTGTACTATAATGTAGTTGGCTCGCTGTGTTATCTGGGCAAATTATAAACCACTAAACAGGCAAACAAGGGGAGTACTTCTAACATCACTATTTTAGGAGCACTTGAAGTCATTAGTATGTAGTTAGGGTGCGTGTATGGGGTGTTTTCAGTAATTAAAAAAATAATTATACAGTTGGGTGAATATGTATCCTCAAGGATAACTTGTGTGTGCTTAACAGCCAGTGGCACATGCATCTGACTCTAATCCTTCTTGCTCTTCGTAGATTCACTTCTTGCAAATCATGTGCTAACATGCAATCCATTTCAGTATCTGTTTACACACCTATGAAAAGATATTTAAAAAGTAGGAAATGAAGCCATGAAATCATACATACAGAGGCACAAACATTCAAAAACTAGTTCTCTAAACTTATTCGCCCTGCTGATGCAGTGATTTATCTATCAATAAACATACTTGCATATTATTCTTTGTTTTTCAGAAATAATCACCGTGCATCAGATTGCCATTTCCTTTTGATATTTTTTTTTTAATGTAACTTTAATATAGAATAGAATAAAAGAGCTGGAGGTCTACTTCCTGCTCAGGCAGGAAGCCCTATACCATTTCAGACAAATGGTTGTCCAACCTCTTCTTAAGCACTCCCCGTGTTAGAGCATTCACAACTTCTGGAGGCAAATTGTTCCACTGATTAATTGTTCTGTCAGGAAATTTCTTCATAGTTCTGGGTGGCTTCTCTTTTTGATTAGTTTCTATCCATTGCATCTTGTACTGTCCTCAGGTGCTTTGGAGAATAGGTTGACTTCCTCTTCTTTGTGGCAGCCCCTGAGATATTGGAACACTGCTATCATGTCACCTCTAGTTCTTCTTTTCTTTAAACTGAACATACCAAATTTCAGCAACCATTCTTTATATGTTTTAGTGTGTACAGTAATCCCTCGTTTTCCGCGGCTTCAAGTTTCGCGGCTTCAGTGCTTTGCGGATTTTTTAAAAATACAGGAAAAAAATGCATCGGTAGGAGGCAAGCGCCCCCTAGTGCTTGCTTTAAACAATGTCCTCAACTCAAGTTTCCTAGCGAATCCTACTTCGCGGTTTTCCGATTTTCGCGGAAAGTTCCGGTCCCCATTAACCGCGGAAAACGAGGGATTACTGTAGTCCCTTAATTATCTTTGTTGCTCTTCTCTGCACTCTTTCTAGAGTCTCAACATCTTTTTTACATTGTGGCGATCAAAACTGGATGCAGTATTCCAAGTGTGGTCTTATCAAGGCATTATAAAGTGGTATTAACACTTCACATGTTCTTGATTATATCCCTCTGTTAATGCAGCCTAGAACTGTATTGGCTTTGGTGCAAATTTGATGAGTTCCCCATTTATTCCCTCAACCAAATCATCGATCAGCCTAAAACAGAGCCTTGGAATACCCCACTGCATGCTTCCATCCATGTAGCATATAGCATGGATTATTAATTTTATTTTCTTTATGCTTTAGAAATAGTAGAGTTATATGTTATCATCGTATACATACCTTTTCCAAAGTAAGTTCTATTGAATTTGGTTGCTTTCATGTAAAATAACCAATGTGTAATCCCAGAAAAAAGGGACGCGGTGGCTTAGTGGCTAAGACGCTGAGCTTGTTGATCAAAGTGACTCCCATTACTTGTCCTAGCTTCTGCCAACCTAGCAGTTTGAAAGCACATAAAAAATGCAGAAAATAGGAACCACGTTTGGTGAGAAGGTAACAGCATTCTGTGCGCCTTTATTGTGGCCACATGACCACAGAGACATCTTCGGACAGAACTGGCTCTTCGGCTTTGAAACAAGATGTGCACCACCCCCTAGAGTCAGGAACGACTAGCACATATGTGCAAGGGGAACCTTTACCTTTACCTTTTAATCTTGGAAATAATGCTTATTAGCTTAATAATATTTACTTCATATGTACATAATCATAGATACAAAAACACGGATAGTGTCAAAGTTTCATGAAGTACATCAAGATAACCTAATGGTAGAATCCCAGATTTTGGGGTTTCACCTTAAAGTTAACAGATGCCAACATGACTAATATCCTGCACAATTAATCATTTAGAATGTGAAATTTCAACTACATTTTTCCTGTGTTGTGTTATTAAAGTCTCAGTAATCCTTCTTTCTTTTTCATATGGCAAGCTTACTACCATTCCTCTAGCGATCAAATTCAGAACTGCTTCATTAAAGTCAATAGTACCTACCATGGTGAATTCACAGAAGGTTTTATTAACATTAAATATTTTGCCTATTAAATATAATAAATAGCTTTATGTTGCATGTTAGCTCAATGATATTTTATATATGGATCTTAGGACAATTTTTAATTTGTCATTCTTGTGTGAATTTTCAACTATATCATATTATGGATATGAAAACAAGAAATTTAGTTATGTTGGACAATTTGCTTGAGAAACACAGATAAAATTATGCAGCATCTCAATTTTCTCTTAAAATCACTATTTCTTTTTTGGGGGGGAGAAGGATGCCCTCTTTAGGCACTTCCCTGTGCTTTATTAAGTACTGCTGAAAAATGCCTTTTCCCATAGGGCAGGGGTCTGCAAAGTCGGCTCTTTTAAGACTGGTGGACTTCAACTCCCAGAGTTCCCCAGCCAGCTAAGTCCAGCAGTCTTAAAAGAGCCGACTTTGCAGACCCCTGCCAAAGGGGAATGATCGGTGATTGTTTTTCTTATTGGCACATCCCGTCAGAAAAAAATTACCAATTGTTTTCATTAGAATTTCCTGCATTAAAAGTGTGAGGTGAAAGAATAGGGTCATAAAGGCAGGGCAAAGTGGATTGGAGAAAAATATATTAATATAGTGGTGAAGAAGACCCCCTTTATGTATAAATTTCAGATGATCCAGGCTACAAAGAAGCTATTTACACAAGCTTTTTAAAACTAGAATTTCTAGAAATTACTGTAAAAATCCAGATGACCTCTAGATGGAAGCAGGAGTTAATTTTCTGCATCTCTTTTCTTCCCGCTAACAGTCATCTGAATTTTTAATAAATTATGGCTAAGCAATATTTTATATAGCTCCTTCCCAATATATTCCCCATCTGGAGTACACAATTTCTGCATTTAGATACGCCTACCAGATCTACTGTAGGCTGAAAAACTAGACCACGAGGTAGCAGGAAAGAAATATAGAAATGTATTTTAAACGAATTTGGCATGATGATCATTCTGGTTTTTTGCAGATCTAGTAATCCTAGGGTTATCAGCAACTGTTTCAGGGACACATTTAGTATTTTTTTGTATCACTTTATTGCCATCTAGAACTCATTTGGATCTATGCCGCACAAATCTAGTACCCTTTGCAAATTAAATTGCTCCCAATCACTTGATTTATGAACAAAGCTATATATATATATATATATGAGAATATTATCACAGCTCCTGTTCAGGGTCCCTTTAAGGGGAGGAGACTTAACGTCATCCCTCTCTGCCCTTCGACTCAACCTAGAGATCATCCAGACAGAGAAAAATCTAACATATATACACATATATATATATATATATATGTAGGTCTTTGGTTGTTCGGGTTTTCTCCCGCGTAGAATTGGAAGTATCTTCACGACGTTTCGATGAAATCTCATTCATCATCTTCAGGCTGGTGCTTCGGGCTTGGTGCTTCCAGGAGCAATGTGAGATCTCAGCCGGTTCCTCTTTTTAACTGCCAGTGGGGGTGTGACCTGATTGGGTGGGAGCTTGGCTGCATTTTGATTGGGTGGAGGTGTGTTCTGATTGGTAGGGGGTTTGGCTATGCTCTGATTGGATGGGAGTTTGGCTGTGCTCTGATTGGATGGGGGCGTGTTCTGTTTGGGTGGGGGCCTGGTTGTGCTTGTGTTAGTCTGAGTTGCAGAGGAATTTGACCTGGTGAGCTGCATTGCTGTTGTTTGGCTTCGCGTTTGTGGTCGTACCGCATCTCCGTGGTGGGCATCAGTTTGCTTCATGTATGGATTGGAGGGGTTTAAAGTGGCTAATAATGCAGCTTTGGTCTGGCTTCTGGTTTGTGGTCGGGCTTCTGATTTGTGGTCATCATCGGTGTGGGTTTGGGTTTGCTTTTTGCGTGGATGTGTGATAGTGACATCCTGTGTGGTTTTCGTGAGTGTGGGTCTGGTATCATTCTTTGTGTTAGGGACTCGTTTGTCAGTGAGGGCAGGTTTCCAAATGGCTGGTAGGCGGGAGGTATCATCTCGTTTATTCATGCTGTGTGGCCGCTTTTCTATCTCAATAGCTTCTCTGATTATTCTGTTGTTATAGTGTTCAATTTTGGCAATAGTTCTGGTCTTTTTAAAGTCTATATCATGTCCTGTGGCTTTGAAGTGTTGGACCAGGGAAGAAGTTGGTTCCTCCTTTCTGACTGAGTTTTTGTGTTCTTCAATGCGTGCCTTTATTCTTCTGTTGGTTTGTCCGATGTATGTGGTGGGGCAGGTGGGGCATGGGATTTCATATACTCCTTGATTTTCTAACTCTATTTTCTCTTTGGGGTTTCCTAGGATGGTGGATATTTTTCGGTTTGTGTAGAATGCTGTCTTGATGTTGTGTTTGTGGAGGATCTTGCTGATTCTGTCTGTGGTGCCTTTTATGTATGGGAGGAGGGCTTTGCCGTTTTCTTGTTCACTGTCTTGGACTTTAGTGGGGTTTTCTTTTTGGATTAGGTTAGTGATCTTGTTTCTTTGGAATCCGTTGGATGTTAGTACGTTGGTGAGAGTGTGTAGTTCGGTTTTTAGGTGTTGTTCGTCAGCTAAGCGTTTTGTTCTGGAGATGAGTGTCTTGGCTACAGAGTTGATCTGTGCTGGGTGGTGGTGTGAGAGTGCATGCAAATAGCGGTTTGTGTGTGTTTTCTTCTGGTAGATGGTGTGTCCTAGGGATCCGTTGGATTTCTTATAGACTAAGACATCCAGGAAGGGGAGTTGGTTATTGGCTTCTGTTTCCATGGTCAACTGTATTTTGGGGTGTAGACTGTTGAGGTGTGTGAGGAAGTTGTCCAGTTTATCTTTTCCATGTGGCCAGATTATGAAGGTGTCGTCTACGTATCTGAGCCAGAGTTTGGGTTTGTGATCTGATTTTTCTAGAGCTTGGGTTTCAAAGTGTTCCATGTAGAGGTTAGTAATGACAGGTGAGAGGGGTGATCCCATGGGTGCTCCTTCTATTTGTTTGTATTTTTGTCCATTATAGATGAAGTATGTGTTGGATAGGCAGTGGTTGGTCAGATCTAGGATATGTTTGGGGGGGGCTATATTTGTTTTGGATAGCTGTCAAGGCTTCTTTGATTGGTACTTGGGTGAAGAGGGATACGACATCGAAGCTCATGAGTAGGTCGCTGGGCTGTAAGTTTTGTTTCTTTATGATCTCTATGAACTGGAATGAGTTTTTTACGTGTGAGGTGATGGATTCTGCATAGGGCTGTAGTTGTTTGGCGAGAAATTTGGCTAGGTTTTGTAGAGGTGAGCCTATGGAGCTGACTATGGGTCTGAGTGGGGTTCCTTCTTTGTGTATCTTGGGGAGACCATAGAGCTTAGGGTGTATGTATGTATGTATGTATGTATGTGTATGTATATATGTATATATATATACATACACATACATACATACATACATACATACATACATACATACATATATATATACACAGTACATATATACATACGTGTGTGTGTGTGTGTGTGTTTTCGTAGATTTTCACGGGTATAGGAATGCTGGTCTTGTATTCGGGTCTTTTCCTGTGTAAGATTGAGATTGTCTTGGTGATGGCAAGTGACACCTCGCCAAAATGTTGCCAAGACAATCACAATCTTACATGGAAAAAGATCCGAATACAACAAGACCAGCATACACACACACACACACACGAACATTTTGTAAGAGATTATTGTTTCAGTATAGTTGGGTTTTCTTATGAAACTTTTCTTTCCTTGGATTTATCCATGGTTGGCCTACCGGGGGTGGAAAAGCTCAATAAATCGTATGCTGGGGGTGTTGCACATTGGCAGTTGTGACACATATTTTGAATGACATGGAGCCGCAGCAGAGGGATGAAAGAGCCACATGCAGCTCCAGAGTCGCAGCTTGCTGACCCCTGATCTAAACTATTTTGGAAGTACCTTACACAGCAGTCCTTCTTCTATATTCCTTGGTCAATTTTTATTAATAAAAATAGGGAAGGCATATCCAAATGATAACTCTAAACATTCTGTTATGTGACAGCCAATGTGCTCTTGGATGTCTTATTATTGTTATTGACAAATGCTTCCTTCCTCATCTTTGAACTTAAATATTTTAAAAACATAGTTGACAGACAAGGCTGAAAAATACATTTGACCTGGAGGAGAATGGATTTTTTTTAAAAGGGAGCACAGACCTGAGGCCTGATATTGGTCTCATCCTTTTCAACCACAAAAATGAATGAAATTGCAGTCATGCCAATCAGCACAAATGGCTATAATCCAGCATTTATGTAGATCGTTTGCTTTTCCTCTGAGAACTTTTAAAGGAAGGAAGGAAGACCATAATGAATGTTATCATATTTGGATTTTGCATACCCATTATATACATAGTGAATTTTAAACAAAAATACTGTGGGTTTGGTGCATAGAATATGCATATTAACGTTTGAAATACGGTGCATAATGAATAAAACTGCTACTTAACCCTACCACATGATTTGCATTATGCATTTAACATTCAGGAGCTGAAATTCCCAAACTAAACTTTACATATGCCCAAGGGTTTTGACATGCCTGATAGATTTTTTAAAACATTTCCTTTTCTTAGATCAGCAGACTGCCATCTGTTTTTGAAAGTATCTTCAGCTTGCAATGGGAAATTGATGGGTGAGGGGCTGCTGTTTGACAAGCACAAGCCCATATTCCTATGTCAGAGCACAGAATGCTACATACAGTTGTCAGGATTTCAGCCTGGCTAGAGAAGCAGTGCTAGTCAATGCCTTCCTCTGTGGCAACATCCAAGATCTTCAATAAAAAGGTCAACAGGCAAGTGAGCGCCAAACATTTGCTCCTCAAACCAGACTTCTTTCAAACTGCTGGCCAGTCAATCAGTGTTGATGTTTATAGTTGATTCCAAAGGAACCTGTACAGATAAATCCACATCGGTATGCCTGGAGTCAGATCCCACTGGGTTGAAATAGCCAATAGTATATTATCTGGAATTTTTAAAGCCTGTTGAAAGTAGAGTTAAGTCATTATGCCTAATAGCCTGGGGAGTTCTTCCACAGTTAAGTTGGGGGCAACAATGAACCTGGCAGAGTCAGCTCTTAATATTTACCAGCAAATTATTGCTATCTATACAGAGGTGGTATTCAGCCAGTTCTCTCCGGTTTGGGTGAACCCATAGCGGTGGTTGTGGGAGGCTGTGCCCACCCTCCCTCCCTGATGTAATGTGCGAGCACTGCACAAGCGCAGAAGGCGAGATACATGTGAGCAAAGCAAGTGTGCGTGCGAGTGTGCTCACATTTGTGAACCAGTAGGGAAGGTAAGTGACTCCCACCTCTCCATATACATTAGGATACTCAGACCATACTTATACTTAAATATAAATGCATCTCAAAAACTATTTTTCCCTATCCCTTTGGGTCAGCATTGATTCCTGATAACTGTCTGGGCTAGTCCTTACAGTTTTATTGCTCAGGGTTCTTGGAAGTGGTTTGCCATTACCACCATCTTTCTGCACACGCAAAGACCAGCTGGCTGGCGCACTTGCGTGCATGAGAAACTGGAAGCTGCCAGGGAGCTGCTCTTCCAGTTTCTGGTGCTTCTGCGTGCATGAAGACCAGCTGGACAGTCCACATGTTCATGTCAGAACCCGGAATAGCAACAGGTGACAGCTGCCATGCCCAAAGAAGATGGCTCTGTGTACCACTTCTGGGACACATGCCATAGGTTCGCCATCATGGGTCTAAGGGGGTCTCCTGTGTTATAGAACTCAGATGTAATATTTATTAGATGAACGTTTGCCTCTGTTTGAAGAAAGAGGAAAGATAACTGATAACTAGGCAACTGAACTGGCCTTAATTTTATTTTTCTTATTGTCATCGTACTTTAGTTTGATTACTGGTATTATTGTATACCCAAAAATGTGAAATCACAGTTTCAGTTCTCCATCCGCATCAAGTTCTTCCCCAGAAGCTTGCATGTCATAATGTATCAGGATATTATTATTAATTTTAAGGTGCTTTCATTTATCGCTTACATGGAATAAAGGCAACTGCCTTGGCCACTCCAATAATGGAAAATAATATGGGATTGATAGAATAAATAATAAGCAAAGAAGTGGTCTGAATAGTGTTACATTACTTAATTCAACATGATAGTATTAAAATGTGTACTGCTAACCGATAGATGACTTTTAGTTCTGTGTAGCCATCTTGTCCTGCCTCTTCTTTTTTGCTAAAAAAAAATCCTCTCACATTATTCTCTGTTATAATATGATATAAGGATTTGAGAGATGTTTAAGTGCATTCTCCTTCTGTTGCCTTCCTCCCCCCCTCCCCCATGCTTTTCAACACAATTAGTAAAGTGCAAATACTAATAAATATTTGCAAAATAAGATGGGTGGATATTAAACATCTGACAGCCATTATGTATGTCATGCTTGACTTATAGAAGTACGGTATGTGATAAAAACATGGGGGGGGGCAAAGTGGGGTCCTTAATTGATAGCTTAGACAAAATAGTGGAAGAGCCTGTTGAAACATAGTATATTCTCACTCCAGCAAAACAAATATTAAGTATTTACAAATGTTGTTAATGCCTGTCTTTGCAACATGAAGATACTTGCAGATAACTATGTTCTTGCATGTAAGGAATGACAGACCTAAGTGCTGGCAATAGCATAGAAAGGCATGAGGTCTTGGGTATCTATGGAAGAAATGTTTCTTGGCAACAGCCCAACCTACTGCACCAGATGAATTATATGATCTCACACACAGTAACACACTTGTTCTTAAAGTGTTCCTGAAGCACTTTAGACAAAGTGTGGACTGTTGCAGTGGGGGCTAAAACACATGGGTAGACTAGATGAGAACTAAATCATAATTGCATGCACTTCTTGATTACATAGAATTAAAGAGTAGTGTGTTCATTTTCATTGTTTCAGGACAAGAAATGTCCTATATCTTGAATTGCCTGTTCCTAGGACAATACTTCAGTTGAACATTCAACAAAATACAGTAGCCATTCTACAACACAAATATTTAGGTCATATTTTTGTTACCAACTTGGAGCATTAGCTGTTCCCCATGTTGTCTGAAGAACCCTTCCATTTTCCACAGAGCCAGATGATTAGTCAGCAGCTCAGTAGCAGTTATGGCAATTTTAATCAGTGTTTCCATGCAGTTCCCAATAGGACACATGAACATTCAACATGCTTCCTCATTACCAGAGAAAACAGCCAAGTCAGACACCCTATATAACGTGGAGCCCTTTTTCTCTGGAGTTCCATTAATGACTCCTAATAAAATTCAGATCGGCTTTAAAATGTATTTATTTCGGTTTGACTAACTATATTCAAAGCTACTTTGGAAAGAAGAGCTTTAACGTATTAAAAATATTTTAAAATCAATATACTTCTTGGATTTCAAATCGTTCATAGTTGATAACTGCAAGGGATAAAAATAAATAATTCAAAGATCTGAGGTTCTAATTGAGACCCCTAGATTGTGCTCAGCATCTTTGCTTCCCAGCTATTCTCTGAAGGAATATTTCTCTGCCCTCTTAATTCAGAAGTGTGGGCCAGTGCTGGTAATGAACTAACTCCAAAACTCATTCTGCAGTCTCCCAATGCCAATTATCTGCTATGAAAATTCATTAAATAGAGGGCAAGATGGGAATCCAGGTGGTTGGTGGGTGGTGAAGAAGGTATTTGGGGGGGGGGGAATGTACTTTACCATTCTCCATTTGCTCACTTGCTATGTTGCCACACATTTATTGAATCCACATGCCAATATCTGGCATTGGACGCTGCCATATTGGATCAATTCAAATTAATTTTATGAAAAGTTTAAATGATCTTTTAGAAGTCTGAGATGCATTACTGACATAAGCAACTGGAATTCTCCAAATAATTGGATGACATATTTTTGTTTATTCTGATGATCCCGCGTGTTTTATCTTCATCTGAAAATTTGGAATCATTCGAAATTCTGGCATCATTTTCAGAACATTATAGAAGAGGGCGCACAGCAGTATATGTACTTGTTTGTCTCTTTGCTTGAGGAAGCAGGCAAGGAAACAGGGGAATGAACAGGCACAGAGACATGCAATACAAATTTAGGAAAGTCCAAGTCTTGTGAATAAGATTCAAACAGACGATGTTTACAGTTTGCGTAAGTTCATTTTTTCCCTAAGTCTAGCTAGCTGAGCAAGCCAGAAACTTAGTGCATTCAGAGAAGGTGGGGGGAAATCAACCCATTCTTAAAGAACCTGAAGGCAGAACAAGAAGCAATGGACTGAAATTTATCAAGGAGAGAACCAACCTAGAACTAAGGAGAAATTTCCTGAAAGAACCATTAATCAGTGGAACAACTCCAGAGGTTGTGGGTGCTCCAACACTGGAGGTTTTTAAGAGGAGATTGGACAACCATTTGTCTGAAATTTTATAGGCTTTCCTGTTTGAACAGAGGGTTGGACTAGAAGATCTCCAAGGTCCATTCCAACTCTGTTTTTCTGTTAAAGCTCACTACCAAGTTGCCAAGTCACAGAATGTACCTTGTATACATTAATTGATTACAGCATTCAACCATGCCCTCCATTGTCTATCTGGTTGATGAGTTGTTTGATGTTACGCATGGGTTAGGTCAGTATTTTCTTGTGGAAGAGTTCACTGAGATGCTAGGCAGAGTTTCACAGAACATGTAAATAAACACAACCTGTGCCATGCTTTCTTCCCATTTCAGAGCTGAAAATCACATGGAGATAGACCAAGCTGTTTATCATGGAGATAGATCAAGCTATCTATCAAGATAACAGGTCTTTAATAAGCCACTCCAAATCATTTGCTTACAATGGCAGACCATGTACATTTAGTAAGTAAGTCTCAGGAATGGGGCCATGCTCACATAGATCTTTCACACACACTGTAAGGACAATGGTTGGCAACTGTCCTTGACTAAAATTCACCAACCATAAGAAAACCTATGTCCAGGTGCTCCATTAATGTTCTTGGTGGAATTCAAGAAAATGATTTTGGTGTGTGCGAGATTTGTTTTTTGCAATGAGTACACTTGGATATTTCTGCATAATTTTTCCAATGATTTTTGACTAGTTGACCTATCAACCTCTAGTAAATAGTAAAATGTTGAACTTTTTGTTCCACTTGACTGTCAATGGTCATCCAGACCTTGCAGCCAAAATACTGACATTGGATAAATATTGTAGAAAAGCTAACATTTAAGAAATTACTTTACTGATTCTTGGATCAAATCAGTGTACTCTGTGCTCTGCATATCCAAAAGGATAGGAGAAGAGGAATAAATGACTAGATGTTGAAGCCAGATGTTGAAAATGATATTCTAAATGGAGTGAAGAGAGGAAGCAAAATGTATACCTTTCTCAAGAACGATAACCAGTAACAAGAATTCCCTTAAACTGGGAATGGGGAAGCCAATTTTAGGGTTAACAATGTGCCAACTACTCTGGAGGAGCCAGGGCTCCATTCTGTTCATCAGCTATAACAATATTGTAGAACAAGCATTGAGCCCATAAACCAGATAGCTGATCTTCTAGGCCAGGGGTGTCAAACTCAAGGCCCGTGGGCTGATCTGGCCTGCGGGGTACTTAGATCTGGCCTGGAAACCAGGAAGGACTGGCTTGTGCCAGTGAAAACAGAGGTAAGGAGAGGCACATGTGGCCCTCCCAAACTCCATTTTGATTGGCAGAGCAATGCAGAGGCCTCAGCAGATGCCCCGATTCAAATGATGTTGAGCTAGCCATGCCTGCCCCCCCTCCCACCCCTGAAGTTAAGCACAACACTGATGTAGCCCTCAGTTCTAGGCCAACTGGAGCAGGTCATCACTTTTCACCCTGTCTTCTCTTTAATGCACCATGGCTTGTCCAGATGGGAGATCTTCCATTTTTCCAGACCAAACATGCTTTCATGTTAGACTATGGTCAGCTGGCTTCTGCTTACTTTGGTAGTATGTTATCTATGAGAACAAACCTCTGTTGGGAGGACAGGTCTCCAGAAAATATTAAATGGGGTATTTTTATCTACGTGTACCCTTCTAGGCTGTGCAGCTGAGCCCTGTGTGTTGTTGTTCATCAAAGTAACAAAACAGTGGATATGGCAGGTATCAAAGTTTGTAAACCCTTTCCAGTTAGAACTTTATAAGGTCTTTTGGGAAGAATTAATAGCTTCCAAGTATTTTCTGTAATCAGATAAGAGTCTTCTTATGTTTATTCTGGATTTTATGTCCACCTTTCTTTGCTAAACTCATCAGAGGAAAAATTGGTTGCCACACAACCGCAAAGTATAATACAGCCACTCCCTGTGCTTAATGGCTGGCAAAATGTGGTTTTCTTTAGTACTTTGGCCTTGTTTTACCAGATCTATCCTATGGAGTTGTGGCCCAACAGTTTAATTTTTGGTTCATTTTTCCAAAGTATTTTGATCCCAAATATCTCAGGTTTCTTGTGCTTTTCTTTTGCACAATTTAGAGAATGGTTTTTGCGGTGAGGTTTCCTTCTAACGACTCTCCCATGCACATCATTGTATAAGCCGCAGTGTTATGTCGACCTATAGATACCTGCTCCAGTGTCAGGTAAAGTTTTCAGGCAATTGCTTACAGTAATTTGTAGGTTCTGTTTTGCAAGTGTGTTTAGTTGGGAGTAATTCTACCAGTGATTTTTCTTGATTTCCCAGCTGTTCCATAATCTAGAAAGATTTATTTCAACAAAATCCATCTTGAAGTAAATGTTTTGGAATAGCCTTCTTAGTTTATAGACTTGAAAATTATTTGGGGGCATTCAACGCATATATGGAGATCTAAGAATATTTCTGAGCTAAAACTGTTCTGCAAGAAACGAGAGAAAAATTCCAAGGTATTTTTAATCTTGGACAGCTATAAAAATATTGGAAATTATTATTTCTGTCAAAAGAAGGGTTACAAACCATTGACTGAAAGAGTACCCAAACATCTGCATTTGTCATGTCCATTTACTTTGAATCTGTAAACAACTGTTCAGAAGTAGTAAGCATGCATTCCAATTTGTAGAAAGGAGTTGTGCTTAACTTTGTATAGTATAAAAGTGGTATCAGATTATATTCACCCAGAGTATCCTGGAACATGCAGTCTGACCAGAGGTATCTTAAGTTTGGTATATAACTTCAGATTATTAGTCACTTCAAGTATTCTATAATTAGAAAGGGAAAAATTAAACAAAGAATGATATTTTTTTTTAAATAACAAAAAAAAACCCCATTGTGTCACTGCACTGTAATTCCATGAACAGCAAACAAGAAGATTCGTTATGCTCAATCTTGATTTGTTTCAGGTACACTTGGCTGAACAAGTCTAAATGGCCTGATCTGTAATTTAAATCATGATTTATTCAGGCTGTGGTTTATTTACATGTTAAACTGAGTTCTACCTGGGCATACTGTATCTGCAGGGCTGTTTTCTCATCCAATATAAACTTAGTTTATGTGAAACTCCTAAGGGAAATCTGTTAATAGTGTTTGTGCCATGGGTTAAGGGGGATGAAGACCTGTATTATAAAACTTCTTGCCCTCTAAAATGTGAAAAAATGCAACTTTAGTAAATTCCAAGAAATTACTAAAATTCAGGGTTGGCTAACTGAATGTTTGACTTACAATGACACTATCTACTTTCTTTTATTATTGGGTATTTGTGTAAAAATATATATTAAAAAAAGGTCTTGTCTGAAGTTAATGCTTGAAAATGTTCTAGAATTTGATTCACTTGCAGGTAGAATCTGCATGCAGCTAATTCCTTCAATGCTTTTGTTTGGTTGCAGATCAGGTGTACTATAGATTATTGGGTCATCTATTTATAATACATTTTCCCATGACATAATATGACATAATATTGCTTTTATTTCTGCAGAATTAGTGCATATAAATTGAAACTCCTAACTGAGATTTTTCCTGCAAAAGACAATAATTTTCTGATTTTTTCCCCCCAATTACTGCAAGCGAATCACAGATGCTTGGTAACCTTTCCAAACATACTGTTAACACTTGTCATACAAATAGAGAATAATTAATTATCATGCCTAAAGTGTGACATTTTCTCCACAAAGGCCTTGGGACTTCTAGGCAAACATTTTTAACTTGTTCCTAGCAGGATACTCCAATCAAGAGCATCTGCTGTAGACAACTATTTTAAATGACATTTGATATATGATATAAAAAAAAATAAAACAGGGAAACACTGTTGTACAGTGATTAGAAGAGAGTAGTACTTGGGCGGATTTCAAACAGTGCAGCCACAGTGCAATTTGTAGGGTTTTGGAACTTGTCTTTGTGGTTTGTGAACTATACCTTATGTCTTAAGTATGTTGAGGGAATCCAAATAACTCTGATTTATTCAACAACACACCACTGTTAAACAAATCTGGGGCAATCTAGTTTCTAAATCAGGACGTAGTTCTATTATCTGTGCCGATCCAGACTTTCCAACCTGTCACCTAATATTAATTCCTGAAAGTTTCTTAGCATCCTCCATGCTAATGTCCTATGACCGTGATGGCGAACCTATGGCACGGGTGCCACACGTGGCATGCGGAACCATTTCTTAGGGCACGTGGGACGTTGCTCTGTCAGCTCCAGCACACATGTGTGTGCTGGCCAGCTGATTTAGGCCTTCTTTTGAGCTCGTTTTTTGCCCTCTGGAGGCTTCAGGGAAGCTCCTGAAGCCTCTGGAGGTGGAGGGGGAGGCTGTTTTCACCCACCCTAGGCTCCTAGAAAGCCTCTGGAGCTTGGGAGGGCGAAAAAAGCATGCCAAAAGGTGCACACATAGCATTATGGGTGTGGCACGCCACGCACACAAACCCTGCGCTCCCCCCCCCCCGCTTTTGCCACGCAAGCCAAAAAAGGTTAGCCATCACTATGAAAACCAGATCCTGTATAAAGCTTCAGGTAGTGTTATCCATGGTCCAATAGTTGATGGATTTCTTATGCATCCTCCCCAACGTGATGCCCTCGCAAGGTGTTTGATTGCAATTTCAGGGAAATTTTGCCAATGAGCATTCTGTGTTGAGTTGGAATTCTGAGAGGTGCAATCCCAATCCATCTTGAAGGTATCATATCATATCATAGAGAGATGAATAAATGTCTAGCTTTTTCCAACTATTGTGAAAAATAAAATAAAAAATGTATATGTATCTTTGTAGCTTATGTTTGTTTGTTTTTAAAGAAAAATGTATTGACTTTCATTTTTTCTCCATTTCTTTTCTTCTCTTGAACAGTTCCACCAAGTGAAAAGAGTGATGACCATCCTTTTCCTTACTATGGTTATTTCATACTTGAGTTGCATGAAAGCTGCCCCCATGAAGGAAGTTAGTATCAGAGGACAAGGCGGCTTGGCTTATCCTGGTCTTCGGACACAGGGAAATCTGGAGACCCTCGGTGGGCCCAATGATGCCACCAGAGGATTAACATCTTTGGCAGACACTTTTGAACATGTCATTGAGGAGCTTCTGGACGAGCAGCAGGTCATTCAACCCAGCAAGGAAAATAAGGATGCAGACTTGTACTCATCACGGGTGATGCTAAGCGGTCAAGTGCCTTTGGAGCCTCCCCTGCTTTTCCTGCTCGAGGAGTATAAAAACTACTTGGATGCTGCAAACATGTCCATGAGGGTCCGGCGCCATTCTGACCCTGCTCGCCGTGGGGAGCTAAGTGTGTGTGACAGTACTAGTGAGTGGGTGACAGCAGCTGAAAAAAAGACTGCAGTAGACATGTCTGGAGCAACAGTCACAGTCCTGGAAAAAGTCCCAGTGCCCAAAGGCCAACTGAAGCAATATTTTTATGAGACCAAGTGCAGCACGAAGGGTTATGCAAAAGAAGGCTGTAGGGGCATAGACAAGAGGTACTGGAATTCCCAGTGCCGAACTACTCAGTCTTATGTCCGTGCTCTCACCATGGATAACAAAAAGAGAGTTGGATGGCGCTTTATAAGAATAGACACTTCCTGTGTTTGTACACTGACCATAAAAAGGGGAAGATAGTGGATTCATGTTGGATAGATTATATTGAGACAAAAATTATCTATTTGTATATATACATAACAGGGTAAATTATTCAGTAAGAAAGAAAATAATTTTATGGACTGCATGTATAAAGGAAGTTTATACAGTACCGTGGTTCCACAATCTATTTATTGAACATGTCCATGACCTAAAAGGGAACAAAAAGGAGAAAAAAAATCCATTTGCGCACAACTTTGAAAACAAACAAAATTGCATTACATTCCTCTAACATTGTGATTTGTTGCCGTTGCCAAGAATTGAAAACGAAAAAAAAAATTAAAAAAATAAAATTGCATGCTGCTTCAATTGTGAATTGATGATAAACTGTCCTCTTTTCGAGAAAAAAAAAATTGAACCAAAACATTCCGTTTACATTTTAGACAGTAAGTATCTTTATTCCTGTTAGTATTATATCTGTTAACTGCTTTTAAATTCTGGTAGCGTTGGAATTAAAATAATGTCAAGGTGCTGTTGTCATAGTTTTCCTGTTGACCTTTTTTTAGGTTTAAAATTCCCACATGCTTTTAAAAGAGGAGAGAGACCCTTCTCCCTGCCATTGACATATATGTTCTGGAGAAACAAATTTGGAATTTTTTGGAATTTGGAATTTTTGTTTTGTTTTTGTATGTTGTGAAGGTGTTTGCAATATCAAATCAGACTACTGAAAAAATAATAATAAAGAAGAGGCAACTAAAAAAAGTCAATGTTGATCTTCTGCCCAGTGCTCTTTTCTAGTCTTCACTACAAGCTTTCCTTCCATTTTGGTTACAGACCATGGCGATTCCTTGAATTTTGCTTGTAACAGCCTTTTCCATCTTTCAGCTAAGTGGAGACTACATCTCCCAGAATCTCCACTTAAAGCTGCATTTCCAGCACATCTAGAGGTCACCAGGTTGACAAGTGCTGGCTTCTAAGACATTGTTTCATGTCTGGATTGCCTATGGGGTCTTATCTTGGGAAGCAAAAGCATCATAGTTGTTCAGATGTAATTTTTTTTCCTCTCCCAAGGGGTTGAGAACTAACAGTATATTTCAATCAAACATGGAAGAACCACACATACATTGGTATGCGTCCATTATTCTGGATGCTAGATGGTATCAAGCTTTAATAGGTGCCTCTATTGATGGGGATGAAGAATCATATCCCCCTAAGAAAGTCACTGGCCATGCAGCCAGAGATGTATCGGGACAACTAATTTATTGTGATTGGAACACCGGTATTGTTAATACCGGTGACATTAGTAAATCCCAACAAGGAAAAATAAACTGAACATCTGATCATATTTGTGCAAAAATGGCTAAGATGCCATTATTATTGTAATTACAGCACTATACAGCACTTACTGAGGATTTATAGCTCATTGGCTTCTGTTCACAATGGCAGGTGTAGTAATCTCAACTGAATAGCACCCGTGGAAACTCAGTGAAACAGTGAAGGAGATCCATGAGATATTATACACATAGTACAGCCTGATCTTAAAATAAAAATAATGGCTAGAATATTTTCATTTTCAAGTATCAGTTTTCTGTGCTATGAAACCATTCAGGCTGGAAGGAGTGGCTCTGGAATCAGAAAGACAGAGCCTTCTACCTCAAAACCTAACTACCTGTTGCTTTTAAATATGGCTATATGCATCTATGTCTTTCTAAAGGGTAGCACAAAATAGCCTTAACTCCTACAGGGAGCTTTGATTTAAAATCCCTAAACTATGGGATACAGACCTGGCATCGGTTGTATGCACTTTAATTATAGTTGATTTCAGTGGGATGCACATGCAAGGAGCTGACCACAGAATTAAAGCCTTAGGCCATGGATAATGATAAACAAATCCAACACAACCCAGAACACAAATAGTCAATTGGTCTAATATATATAAGTATTATTATTCTTGCAAGAAGTTTGAAGAATTCTCCCACCCACCCCCCTCAAATAGCCTGTCTCATATGATCCATGTATTAGAATGCACACAATGTCATTTAGTATCTAGCATTATTTCACAGCAACAAGGCATGCTTTCCAAGATGATTTGTTTTGCCACAAATAAACCCTTGTTATGAGAATCATATAAATAGGTGAAGGAAGTTTGGACTGTACCACTTCAGACTGCAGGTAGACTACCTCCCCACACACAAGCAACCATCGTAGAAAGTCAACAAGACGGCTAAGCAAAAGCTTTACTCTTTGACTAAATTGTTTCCTGTGAGAACGAGATAGAGAAGCCTAATTCACAGTCTTTAATATAGTTTTAGGCATAGATTTGAGGGGGGGGGAGGTTAGTCTTTGGGTGGATGAGACTAGTGATACTATTTTATTTCTTGACCAAAACCTGCATTTTTTTAAAGATTAAAATCTCAGAATATGTCTTACTTAAAGCAACAGTAACTTAGGTAGAAGCTACTGTAATTCCAAGTATTTTATTTAAACGTGGAAAGTAGTAAATCCCATATCATTAACATGCAAGTGTAGAGTTACCAAAAAGAAAATGTGAACACTGACAAAATCTAAGTATATATTTAAAATAAAAATAAAAAAAAGAAACTAAAATAGCAAAGCTTTTTGCTGGCTTCTAATATTTGAAAAATAGGATTGATTCTGATTAAACTGTACATGCTCAGACATGAGTTTAGCATTAAAGTAAACCAATGTTATTGATGAAAGACACTAAGCAGTAGATACCGTTTCATTATTCAACAATGTCTGCCTAAAGTCAGGTAATCAAATGGTTGTTAAAGCAAAATAGACAGAACATTATCCTTTGAAGATAGAGATGGAGCTAGATCACATTTTCCAGCCTTTGACCATCCCTTTCTTTAACCTCTTCCTTTAGACCTATGATAATACCATATTATTAGGAAGTGGAAAAGCATCTCTGTTATAACAACCCCTATTACATAAATAGAAAGATTGTATAAAACCATTCGGTGTAAGAAGGTGTTTTTGTTCACACAACTGAGAGCAGAAGTAGAAAGAAAGCCTTGTAATCTCTGAGATAGTTCCATACCCTGATTTTCTTAGTCTGTTAACTCAGGGGTCTCCAACCTTTGCAACTTTAAGTCTGAAGGACTTCAGTTCCCAGACTTTTCCAGCCAGCTTTGCTAGCTGGATAATTCTGGGAGCTGAAGTCCTTCAGCTGTGTTAACTGAAATGTTCTTTCTGTGTGCTAATGTTACCTAATCCTCTTAACTACAGTACACAGATTCAAATAATCATGTTCACAAAAAATGTATTTCCCTCCAACTCTGCCATATGATTAATTAGGGATTACTAAAGTAAGATACCCAAATTCCCTTAAGCGATGAGCAACAACTGTGGTCTGCAGTCTGAAAGAGTTAAACATAATCAAAACTGCATATCAGATATGCTCTGTTAGTGTGACCTGTGAGGGGGGAATCTAGAACATATTTTATTTATTTATTTATTAAATTTATATGCTACCCATCTTGCTATCCACAATGATTGTGGATAGGCATAATCTTACTCTGAATTAAAAGTGTTTAATTTTTAACAGTGAAAAGAAATAAATTGACCAAGATGCAATTAGAAATAGCTAGAATTAGTCTGCATTGAAGAAATATCTCTTTAATAAGAAGAGGATGATTCTATCCCTCTGTTTATAATAATGAACTATTATCTCCCTAATAGTTATGAAATAATAATAGGAACAGTAGCAGCAACTTTTTCTCAGTATAAGATGCCTCCCAAAACATTGGAAAATAGACAATGAGGCCCATAATGATATAGGTTTATAAATCTTTCTCATTTAACTCTAACTTCCACACGTTGCTGTAGGGTTCCCATTTTATCCAACAAGAAGGATGTGGATGAGGCTTGAAGACCACAGAATGGGAACTTAATATGAAGGTGCAGTTCAAAAAACTAGTAGTAGTAAACATATATTAATAGCTGCATTTAGAATTGTGCAAATAGTCACAGATCTTTATTAGAGTACAGAAAACATTAAAGAATTTGCTATGCAACAAATTGGCATTTCATGAATTAAGTTTCATAAACATTGAAATTATTTTTAAGATCTCCCTGCTCAGCCCCATCACTATTTTTAACACCCATGGTTATGCTAGACCAGACCTACTATTGCAAAATACACTACAACAGGCTTGGCAGTTTTAGTGGAACTGAGATTTCAAAAATGTCAGTCAGTTGACGTTTTGCTGTGTTTTGTCTGTGGCGGAAATATTTCATTGTCATTGGCCCTATTGTTTTGTTTTGAAAAAAAATTGGAAATGTAAGTTAATGTTTGTGGCCTTGTTCTCTCTTATTCTCCATGTATAACAGATATTTATTGTATATTTATATAATTTTATGGGACTTTTGGAAAAAAATGAATCTGGCATTAAATCTTACAAGATCTGCATCAAATTGTAAATATAATTAAGCTATATTTAAATGTACTGATTAACATATAATATATGTTTAAATATAGATGTTTATGTTTTTAAATATCATATATATATGTATATATATATACACACACATATACATACATATATATGTAGACAAAAATACCCTTGGCTTTTTGGGACCATGTGACTTTTCTCTAATTGTAAACCAAACATGAGTTTTACAAAGAATATGTGTGTTCTTTTTTCCCGAAACAAAATCTACTTTTATTTTAACAATAAAATCTTCTTGGTAAGGCAGCTAGGCAGCTGTTTCATATTTGGACAAATTGGCAAATGGGGAGGGTATTTCAAGAGGTTGAAAGGAAAGGAAAGAATAATTCCCAGAATTAGGCCTTTTTATTTAGCTGAAAACAATAAAGACTAAGCAACTTTGAATTGGGGCCCAGTAGCTTTTATTCACTTTTAAAATAATGGCTAAACATACATTTATAATTTTCAAATCAAATAATTGAAACACAGCACAAATGAATTTTATGTGGATGCCCTAATTCCATGCGTGCAGCACGCATGCAATGTCCTGAACACACACACATACACATGCTACTTTGTACAATTAAGGGTGACTCTAACTGCATATGTAAATCCATTCTTTATTGCACAAAGTAGTGCTTCTATGTTACACAAAAGGAACAATAATTAGCAGTCAGATCAGAAACTTGTTTCATCAGAATGGTGCATTACACAAAAATATAGATTTCTTCTGAAGCTCTATTATTTTAGAATGCAAAATCATCTCTTTGAAAGTTTCTCCTACATCTGAAACTGTCCATAGAAAAGTAATATGTTTGAAACAATGACATGGACCTAGATTTGGGCTATATCCCCACTAGCATTTACTGTATTTTCATGGTATCACTTCATCATCTTTAAAATGATATAACATCTCTCCTCCTTAGTGTTAGTTGAGCAATACAAAAGGAAGATATGACAATTGATTTATTGAATCCATGGGACTGAAATCATTATTGTGTGCCACATTTATTTTAGAGAGATTACTATGAAAGTGTTTCTCAGCCTTGACAACTGTAAGATATTTGGCGTTCAGCTCCCAGAATTCCCCAGCCAACAGGTCTTGATCAAGCCCAGTAGTTCTAAATTTCCCTTTGCCAGATGTGGGGCTGCTGATTTGCACACAAGTAATTTGCCAGCCAACAGTATGAAGTGGTACAATCTTGAAGATTTAAAGTGTGCGTAATTTGGCTCTGCAGTCTAATACTTTTATTTTAAAAAAAATAGGGTGGGAGGTACATAAATGATATACTTAGGCTGTACTCAAATAGTAATATAATGTATGGTTCACTAAGAAGTACTGGATAAAAAAATGAAAATTTTAAATCAATTTATTATTCAGTCATTACTGTTACTGTGTAAACAACATGACTGTATGGGACATCCTCTTAGTGGATTCCACTATAACTGACATACTTTTAAACAAATTTGCCTTTCCTACAACTGCCAAGCCTTTGTATACTTATGAATACCATTTTCTTATAGCCATCTTGATGATAACATATTGAAGCTAAATTTTAGGAAATCCAAAAACAAAACTTTTCCCACCGACATAAATGCCAGTGAATTCTTCAACAGTTTCAAGAAATTGTAGTTCTTTCTATTAAAAGTGAACTATTTATTTAAAAAGACATGCTGAGGGGATTCAGTTTTTTTTTTAAAGAAAACAACAAATTGTGGGCAACTCAATATTTAAAAAGATGGCACTCTCACGCTCAACCCTTTTATCCAGACCCGTGTAAGACAGCTTATTTTCCTTCTAATTTAGTTGATTTAAAGTCCTCCACATTATTAAATAAAACCTTTCAGATGCAAACCAAAGCACATCTCCAAAGTTTACAATTAATTTTGTCCAGGCAAACAAACTCTATATGTGTATTTTATCAATTTAATTGAGACCGAGTGTACACAGCACATCAACTAAAGCTACAAGGGCTGGTTCAGAAATGGGGGGAGGGGAGCTTGCATCTCAGTCACTCTGCAATGCCCCCCTTCTATTCTATGGCAGAACAGTTCCTCATCAGTGTGGCATCAATACTACTTCAGCAACAATGCTTAAATACGTTGCTGGAGTTGAATAGCCGTTTCAATTTCCTAGAATTTTCTCCAGCTTGTAGCACCACTCTGAAACACTGGGGAAAATTATATAGCAATTCCCAGCAATTTCAACACTGAAATGAGCTCCAGGGTGCAGGGGATTAAATAGCTAGTACATAGTAACAAACATTTCAGAGTAACACTCATATGCTTAACACCAATTAGAACCAGAAGTGGTCTCCACTTCAGCTCTGTAGCCAGCCATGCAGTTTCATTCCCTGAGGAAGCAAAGCATATCATTCTATATTATATAAGGCCAGATATGGCCTACTTTTGTGAGAAATCATGTTATCATTTGCTTTCTCATGATTAATATGTGAGTGCTATATATAGATGCTTGGGCAAGGCTGGCTTTACCATTAGATCGAATGTGGCAGTCACTTTACATTGCACATATCGAAGGGGAGATGCAGTGTTGAGAAATTGGAGGCAGAGCAGATTGTGCCCTAAGGTACATCCAGTCCTGCATCCAGTAAATTAGACTGTTGCCTTCAGGTGGGATGAAAGTCATTTTTTCATCAGAACTGAAATCAAATTTGACTCCTATGCATGGATTGAGCTGTATTTTGCTCCCAGGCAGCAAAATGTCTTACTCCCACCCTTTGCTTGGAAACTTCATGCCTGATGGACGTGTGTAGGTAGATTTGTATGTTGAGAAAGAAGCTCTCAAGAAGATAAAAGTGTACTACTGATGGAGAAGGTGAAGGATGTGTGCCTATGCCTATTATGCCAAAGGTGGCATGCAGAGCCCTCTCTGTGGGCACACAAGTTGTCACCCCCGCCACACATGCGCGCCCGCCTCCCACTGGCCAGCTGGTTTTTTTTAGCCATTGTGTGCACACGGGGGGAGGAGGGGCAGGGCATTATGGGTGTGCATGTGCGCTTTCAGCACTCCATGCTGAAAAGATTATCCATTACGGGTCTATGCCATTGTATCCTCCAACTACATTTAAAGAAGTGTTTTACTAGCCCAACATATTTAAAATTAAAACTATGAGATACCTAAAACCCACATCACTGTTTTCCATTGGGTCCTTCATGAGCTGTTTACAGATCACATAAGAAAACTAGTACTTGAGGAATTTAAATTTGAAATATGTTCAGACAATAACATTTTCATTAAGGGCACCAGTTCAACTCTGATAGATTACTGAAGAAATGAATGCCCTGTAACTACGTAATTTGGGTTCTACTGTTGATCAACCCTTACAATTAGATTCTTTTTTATTGCATTCAAATGGAATTTGTCTGCCAATAACTTTAGTCAACTATTCTGTGTTCTGCAATGTGCAACACTGAAAAGTAACTTTTTAACTTTCTTTAGTGTGTCATCCTTTTGGATAAAAGGAGTCTCTCTGGTTATGCTTCTCACACTTCTCTGATTCAGTTCTAGTTTGTCTGATTTCTTCTTCAGATGTGGATCCTAGAATTAAATATACCGTAATAGATGAGATGGAATCTGATTAATGCAGTACACAGTGAAACTATTATTTAATATAGTTGGTGCCATGTAGCATTCAGAGTTGAAAAATGGAGGCAGCAATATCCAGACCACATCAATACATTTAAATTGAACATATACAACTTTTTTTTCCATTAAGTAAACATAGCAGCTTTAATCTTACTAAAGTTGGCTTACTCAGTCACACTGTAGGCAAGCTATTATTTTTAAAGGGACATGGTCCTATTCCGGCTTCAGAAAAAAGTAGAAGATCACACATTGCTACATTCACATAAACAAAAGTTCTCTCATCACTTTCAGGCTTCCTAAATTGACTGGAAAATTCAACTCACAAGCACTAGCTTTCCACGACCAAAATCTTTAATTATGGAGAAGATTCTTAAGCTAGTCTCATGTATTTATGTTAAATGGCACTAGATTTTTGGATTTGAACTTAATTTGCTGGCGAACCCCTCCCCCCCCCCAATTATATAATTTGTAAATCTTGTATTTACTTAGCTTAATCAACAAAAATGGCCATAAAAATCATGGTTTATGACGATATGCAAGCTATACCAAGTAGTATGCTTAGATTCTCCTTCAGAACTCCATAATTGAATGAAACTTCATAAATGAATATGGGGAGGACAGGACTGGTACATGCTATAGCACTAATGATGACCTCATGAGTACAATTGGGTATTATGACTTTATGTATCTTGAACAGGCAGCATGTAATAGGGCTGGGCAAAGTTTTACAGAAATGCTTCCTTTTAACAAAGATTCAGCTAAAGCATCCCATCAAAATAGGATTTCAGTAGCAGTGTTTCTGAAGTGCTCCATTCCTTTTCAAAGGACTTCATTGATTCAATAGGAGCTTTTCTATTTCTTCTGGTAGGGCGGATAAAAACGATGCTTTTTTTTTTAAAAAAAAAAGAAAAATCTAAAAATCGGATTTTTAAATTTTAAATAGGATTTTTTAAATTAAATTTATTTTAATCAATCTATTTATTAATATATAAATAATTTACTGTTAATTAATTCTGCAATATTGGGACTGTCAGTAAGTCAACAGCGGGTCAGAGGAAGAGCCACTGCGGGACAGAAATGACAGCTGCTCTTTAAAATTTAATGATTTAAATTGAGTTGATTTAAATCAAGCCTTTTTACCAGTGATTTAAATTGTGATTTAAATTGACTTGATTTAAATCAAATCCACCCTGGCTTCTGGGGTTATTATATATAATAAACAATGTGGCCACTTTAGTTCTGTGTAACAAGAAGTTAAAGGGAAAGTGAATGGTGTGAAGGAGTCATGGACAGTGATATAAATAGCCAGGCAATCAATTAAGAGCATCATTAACTCTGCTTAGAGTCAGATTGGTGTAGGCATCAGGATAGAAACTGAGAGATTGGGAATTCTAGTCCTGCCTTTGGCATAAAGCCAGTTGGGTGATCTTAGACCAGTCACTTTCTCCCAGTCCTAGGAAAGATGCAACAGCAAACCACTTGTTGGGGGGGGGGGCGGAGAAACTCCTTAGGGATTTCTCCAGACATTCCCCAAGTTAGACATGATCGAACAGAGGGGAAAAAAACCCTATCTCCTGCTAAGAACTCTTTGGGATGATGACAAGGATTCACTAACTTTTCAACTTTGCAGTGTAACCACGAGTCTCCACTTGGGTTTCTCTTGGTTTCATAAAATATTACGCTTCTCTGTAGGGTTTCCAGTGAGGAATATTTTCTTTCTTTTCCTACCTTCTCTTTCTTTACATCATATTGTTAGCTTTTATCTTCTTCTAAAACTTTTAATAGAATATATTACACACACACACACACACACAACCATGCACACACAAATTTTATATTTCTCTGCATTTATCCTGCCTCTCAACTCAACTCAACTTGTGGCACTCTGAATTTTGGCTCAAGATTCCCCTTCCATATAAATATAGAACAACCGGTGGAAGACTTTAAGTGAATGGGTTCTAGCCATTGCTCCAACCTTTTACTGTTCTAAAAATAGGTGCATGATGGCAAGACTTCAAAACCTTTCATTTTTCCTGAGCCTGTGTTTTCTTTATTCTTTGGGTTGATTATCTCTGTGCCACTAAACCTCACTTAACCATCCTGCTCTAGCTACAACCATGAGGCAACCAAATCCTAACAATGATGAAGACTGTACTTCCCAGAAGGGACAAAACTTGTCAGACATCCAGGTGAGTCCTTCTGGTATCTAAAAAACCTTTGATCAGAGGCAAGAAAACACTCCTCTCCCCACCAAAATTTGGGAAAATGCAGACTATTCTTCAGTCTATCCTAAGCCTGGAACCCTTATGGAGAAAAAAGAATAGGAAACATTTATTTTAAAAAAGTTGTGTAAAGTTCTTTAGTTTTAAATTTTTGTAGGCTATTTTATAGTATTGATTCAACCAATGTCATCATGGATTTTTTGCTAACTGTTTAAGTGACATGTTTTGCTTGTGGGAAGCTAGGAGGGAGTGTAAGCAATCACAAATGAGTTGTGGGAAAGCATCAGGGAGTGTTGGAAATGACAATCATGTGCCCCCAATAGTGCATTTATTCATTCCCTCTATTTTAAAATTTCAGGTAGAAATGAGGCAGAAATTTCTGAAAATTCAATAAATCCATGGCAGATTACCAATATATGACAATTTGGCTAGATGGACTACAAGTTCTTATTAATAAATGATTTTGTTCAGGTTGTTATTTTTAGAAAATGCAAAATTCTTTATACTCAGATTTGATTCTTATGATGATACTTATGCATATTTATTTTTCTAGACAGTGATATGGAAATACTTTGCCATTACCTTCTTCCAGCTTGTTTTTCTATCCTTTTTATACCGCTGGTATTTCCAGTATTATTATTTTTAAATTGAGAATTGGTCTTTGTAGCCATTAAAAATAGATGTGATAATCATCACTTCACCAAGACAGAAATGTCACATGATGGAAAAACACTGAATCATACACATATTTAGCCCACAGGCAGAAATTTCTCAGTAATTACTAAAATGGCAAAGTGTTGGTCAAGCCATATTACTAAAGTTAATTGATTTATACAATTTTAAAGAAGCAATTGAATGCAGCAGTCCATCTCCTCCTGTCTTCTTATAAAGGGCAATTCCCATCAAAGTAGAATCATTTTCTCCCAGAGATTGGTATGTCTGTGTAATCTGGTTGCTCTTACAGTTCTCCAGAGAGGAGATCACAATCAAAGCAAAGGTTTGTCATTCCTGAGATCTTCATAATACAGAACTATAAAACAGCATCACCCTGAGTGATAACTGGATATCAGTACTAAGACTTGACCCAATAGTAATTGGCTGCCTGAATGTATGTCTGTATTAGCAAACAGAAGAGTGTTTTTGTGGCCTATTCTAAACCCTCAAATTCTTAAACTAAAGGACAGTTTGCTTGGCTGAAATCTGTAGTTTCTGCTGCTCTCTTGCTTTTGGAAAACTACACAGACACCAAATAGAGAGGGCTGTTATTTTTAGAAGTAGCTCTTTTATTTAAGCACCCAAGGGTTTCTAGCTTTGTTGGAGCTATAAATAGTGAATCCAGATATTTCCTCACAGCTCTAGAAATAAAAATCCCTTGTCTATGCATTATTTTATGGTGGAGTTCACAGCAACATTTCAGTTCTTACAGCAGTCAATGAATGTAGTTTTTCAGTTAAGTTCTGCCAAATGAAAGTTAACAATTATAAATTAGCTCAGCCATCTAATTAAGTGCCAGTTCTTCTCAGTAACAGATTACAGTTTTCCCTAAATGAATGCCAGGATATAAATTCTATCGAAGAGAAAAACAAGGGAGGTTTTCAGTAGTAAGTTATAGTGGATGGCCCTCTCAAAATTAATTCCTATTAGACAACCTGTGATTCACTAAATCATCATTTCAGAGGCATTTCCTTACCTAAAACAGAAACTGAATGACCATGGGTGGGCAAAAAAGCAGCAGCAATGGAAGCAACGTCAACCTCTTCCCAGTTTTCCCAATGATTTCCCTGTAGAAAGCTGGTAAAGCTTCCTTCCTTCCTTCTTCCTTCTTTTCATCCTCCCCTGCCCTCCCCTTTCAGCAAACAAGATAGAGGCTCCTGCCCTCATCCTCTCCCTTTCTTTCTCTTTCCCTCCTCCTCCCTCCCTCCCTCCTTTCTTTCTTTCCCTTCGTCTTCTTCCCTGTTCCTTCCTTTCTCGCTTTGTTCCATCCCCCCTGTTCCATCCCTTCACTTGTCTTTCCCTCCTTCCTTCTGGCATATTGTAGACAGTTACAGCCTATATTCTGAAGTCCACTTCCCAACTTACCACCTAAAGTCCTGCCCCTGCTTCTCAGGATTCCCCAGGCCTAGGCCTTTTCCCAAGCCAGCTATTCAGACAGGCAAAGAGCCGAAAGTCGGTGAGCAGAAGCAACCAACACACAGAGGGCAGTGACAGCCTATAGGTCAAAGCCTGCTTCCCATCCAGCCATCCAAGGGATTTGCAGGACTTGATCTGCTCTTCAACCAGCTTCAGGACCCAGCAGCATCCAGCAAAACCATTTTTTGTGTGTTTTTTGCAGAGAAGCTCATTTGTTTGTGGAGTTTGTGGAAGCCTCCTTAAAAAATGGAGCCTCCTAAAGTCTCGCAGGAGTACTGCTTGCTAGAAGAATATTACAAGGTTGCCATGAGGCCAGCAGCCTCTGCAAGAAATCTGAGCATCACTTTGCTTTAGGTTGCATCAACCAGGCTCCTCCGGGAAAAACAAATGGCTAGATGGGAAGTAGGTCTAAGGGCTGTAACTGCCGTCTGTGTGCCAGATGCTTTTGCTGACTGGCTTTAGCCTCCCTTGCTTCGCTGAATAGCTGGCTTGGAGAGGACAAGGCCTGGAGAATCCCAGGGAACAGGGAGCAGAGCACCAGGTGCCTTGGGGAAGAGTGAGACCCTGGGAGGCCCAGGGCAGGTGGGCCTGGGTCTATGCTAGTAGTCCAAGGCCTCCCCCACCCCTAAGACAATCCATACTCAACTTAACAACCTGCACATTTAACAATTTCATTGGGGAAAGCAGGGATGGAGGGTTACTAAGTGAGGTGCTTCACTTAAGAACCATTCCAACATGTGACCATAATGGGCAGGCTCTATTATGGTCATAAGTCAAGGACTTCCTGTACAGTGTTTTAAAAGTATTTGGTGAGAACCTAGGTAGGCTGTGAATTGAAATGAACATTCTTTCATCTTTGGTGGGAATGCAATAAAGTATTAGATTTTTGGAAGAATCAGTTTTACAAAATCTATATATATAAAAGTGAAACATCACTCATGCATCATCACAAAATCTCCAGAACCATAAAGCCTACAGACTTCAAATTTGCCACGTATGTTCCTCTTGGCTTCTAGGTGCTCACTAAGAAAGGATTTTTCAAAATGACCATCAGAGCATTAGTATTTCCTATATTATTATTAAAACACTCTGATGTTAAGGAGTTCTACTTCCCTTCCCTACCTCAAAAGAAATCTGTTCCAAATGCAAAACAAAAGCAGAGGAGAGGAGTTTCAATTTTACTTTTAGAGCAGCAAGCAGCTTTACTACAGAATAGTTGAGCTAAGCCACGGTTACCCTGTGGTGGCAGGATGAGAGTCCCAGGATGTGCTGCAATAAAGTTCACCTCCCTCCCCTTCAGCCCTATCATGAATACTTACACAGCCTTCTCACCCACCAGCATCCAATGGCAAAGCACTTTCTTTCTGTTCTCTGGAAGCACAACGAATGCTTCCAAATGACATCTTTTGGAGCCAAAGAGGTGAAGGAGGGAAATTTTATGCCAACATTCAAAGTACAGGGGCAGGTCTACCACAGGATAGGGAATATCATGAAGGGGTCTCAGCAGCAGCCTTCATTTCTCCAGATATACTTTGCTGATGATGACGACAATGAGAAGGACTTCCATTGTGGAATCTACCCAGGCATTAATCCACAAATGGTTAGCCAACTGCAGAAGTTGCTGCATGAACATAAGTATATTCTGAAACTTAAGGCTGCTGTTAATTCTGTTCTTAAGGGCCACAAGGACTTCCAAATGGTGATTAATGCCAATAGGAAGCTTCTGGAAAGCACCAAGATTGTTTCAATGCCCCCACGACTACAGAAGCGGCTGTTCTCATTGTCGGCCAGGATTTTGAGAAGAGAGATATCGTTCTCCACAACAGAGACAACAGGTTGTTATGAATCAGTCAGACGCACCATGCCTATGACACTCTCCAGTACCTTCTGATGATCTGACGTGGAGAAGATGGCTATTACATCAATGTAGCTCAGTGCGACCCAAACACCAACATTCCTCTCAAGAAGACCATGTTGCTGCTGCCTTTTATAGCTGCAGAATAATAGAGCATGATGGCGAAGAATGCTAACTACTGCTGTTCTAGTTCTGTAGCGAAGCATAGATTTTTCAAAATGACCATCAGATTATTAGTATTTCTTACACAGTAATTAACATGGTCTGATACTAAGGAATTCTACCCCCTCCCCATCTGAAATGAACTCTGTTCCAACTGCCAGTTGCCTTATATTAATACGCTCTGATGCTAAGGAGTTAGACATTCTACTCCCCCTCCCCATATGAAAGGAACTCTGTTCCAACTGCCAGTTGCCTTATATTAATACGCTCTGATGATAAGGAGTTAGACATTCTACTTCCCCTCCCCACCTGAAAGGAACTCTGTTCCAACTGCCAGTTGCCTCACATTCCGTTACCTCAGTTCAAACTGGCAGACGTTCCACTCTTTTACTCAGGTCCGGTCTGGGGCTCCTTACAGTACTAAATGTTGGTACCTCATCAAAATGTCTATGCCTTCCATCTATAGAACCATTTCCAGACTCAAGGTGATGGGAGCAATATTTCCTTATGTGTTTCAATCCCTGACCACCACTGAGCCAATGGATTGTGAACCAAATTTCTCCTACATAGCTCGATCATATAGTTTCATCGCAAAGCACAGGTATCCAACTAATGCCCTATATAACTAAACAAAGGACTGATCCCCCCCATCCTCCAAGTTAGATTTGCTACACATATCTGATGGCCAGAAAAAATAATTACAAAGTATAAAACAACTCATTAAATTTTTACTTCAGCCAGCCAAGTTAGTCATTACTAAACAATGGAAATATCTAGATGATATCTCAATAAATGGATGGTATAAAACCTGGCCTATAGCTTAGCTTGAAAATGACTCTAATAAATACATTGCATGACAAGCCAAAGTAATGAATTTTGTTTTACAAGGAATGGTGGGGTTTCACTATTTATGTAAGAGATAAGCACCCTGGCAATAGCTTATATCAGAAATTATGGGAATATTAAAATGTACCAGCACTATGTAAGTGAGATTCAGTACTGGGGCTGGGAGTGGGAGAGAGAGAAGCAAAGGGGGGGGGGGGGAGAGAGAGAGAGAGAGAGAGAGAGAGAGAGAGAGAGAGAGAATCCTATTCTTCTTGTATCTGATTAGATGTGCAAGCATTGTTCAGAAATACTCTCTCAGCACTATCATCCATGCACTGGGTTTGAACTCTAAGGGAATGTAAAGAGGATTTCTTGCTAGATCCTTTCTATTTATACAACTCAACTTACCCCAGAGGATCAAAAGTTCCTAGTAATCATTATTTTAGAAAGCCATTGCTAAGGTAGCATCACTACTAAATGTATTAATTGTTGTTTAATAATACCTCGTGCTTTTGGTTGAAATTCTAAGATATAAACTGATTCATTAAAGCTACTTCCAAATTCTCAGTGCCATCATTAGAGTCTGGTTATCAATCTCTGAAAAACGTGGAGAAAGGACAAAGAATGATGTTAAAGTAATATTGTAATAGTGTAATATTAACAGACAGGAAGGCCTGGAGGAATGTTGTCCATGGGGTCATGATGGGTCGGACACGACTTTGCAACTAACAACAACAATATTAACAGCATTAATTTTTTAACATCCAAAAAACATACATTTAAAACTTGTCTTTCTTTCTTCAAAGAGTTGCCTTATATTACAATTGCAACACAGGAAGAACCATATACTGACAATGGTGAGAAACTCTGAAAGAACAGAGGATGGTCTTTACAATAAGCTCTGTTTATTGTGGGTAGAAACATGTCTGAAATGAGTATATTTAAGCTCCCCTGATTTGAAAGAAACATGTGCATAATTAAAAACAGTCATATTTGCATATGTTTATGTTGGCTGCATTGTACTCATTGATCTTTTTCTCTAGTAAACCTACAGGTTCCTTTCTCAAGTTTATTTCAAGTAAAGATGGTACTCAGTGCGTATAGGCCACCAGTTTCTCATTATATTCTCACAAAGTATAGGAGAGAAGAATAAGCTCTATTATCACTGTTATGGTGTATATAGTTCCCATCATTCATGAACACCCTATTCATATTGAACCAGATCGGCAGGTTTTAACAGCAGACACAAACAAGAAGAAAGTATATCCTAATCAAGGAGCTATCAAGGAAAACCACACCACCACCAACACTTGTAGGCAAGCTACTGTATACAGTAGCCAACCCCACACGTACAATAATGATGTTAGATAGTTGGGTAATGAAACATATGCAAGCAAACAACCAAATTTAGAGAACATCAATGACTCCATAGTTCCATCTGAGCTATCTATATTTCTTCAATCAAACATAAGATTCTGGACAGCTAACAGCATCAAAAACAGAAATCACATGCATCATGAAGAAAATGTACAGAATTTCAGCTGTGCTTGGTACCCATCTTAACCCAAAGTCAGGTGGGGGGGGGAGCCCAGTTTTCTGTGTTAATACCACAAGGATGGAAGACACATGAATCTTCAGGGGAATGTGGGGCTCCCATAGAAGCACACAAAAAACATGCTGATAGATTATATTCATAGTTAAAGGGACTTAAAGTGCCCCATTTCTTACAGGACAGGCAGAAATGATCAAAACTTGGCAGAAAATCAGGCTTTATGGTATGAAGCACTTTATAGGTGATAACCAACAACATGTATCAATGGTGATACATAAGCTTACCATAGCATGTCCATTATTGTTCTGAACCACACATTTTATCTAAATCAGTTGTAGATTTTGAATGTCTTCAAGGGCAGTTCCATATAGAACATATTGTAGTAATCCATGATATGACTAGGGTACAAGTGACAGTCCAGAGGGTTTCTGCTCCAGAAATGAACAAAAGTAGTGCAGTACATGAAAAGGCCTTTTTTGCTTCAATTGCACCTTGATATTTGATTAGGTACTGTTCCGAGGGGGATATGCAGTTAATAAATAAGTATAAATAATACAGTACAACACAATACAATACAGCCCTCCTAGTCTTGAATAGGGAAGTGCCACCTCATTGATTTTTTTCTTTTCTTTTTCCTTTTTTGACACACACACATTTTAAGAATGTTTGCTAATCTTCCTACTGCAGTCAGCAGCCCTGTGGTATTTTTGCTTCTTCTCACATATCCAACTCATTTTCATGTTCCCATTTTTAATAACTGTTGTATCTGGATTTAAAAAATACACAAATCCATCTCTTTCCTCAAATTCATCATTTGTTTTCAACTTTCAATTATTTGCTCCATATTTCCTCTCCAATATAATTGTTTTGGGTTTTGATAAATTAATGTCTAGTCGATACTTCTTGCATCATTCATTCTATCCTAGCCTTCAACGTTATTTGAGATTATTTCAATACCACTTTAAAATAGTTGCACTATAATACACATTATTATAGCTTGTGTATAATGGAATTCTGATAAAATTCTCAGTGAACCCAGATACCCAAAGATACTTGTTGCCAGGAATATTTTCCTATTCTACATTCAGTTATTTTCAACAAACCATAGTGTCTGCCAAATATTTGCCTGACATTGTAATCCAGAATAGTTTTTTAATTGATAACAATGAAGATCTTTTTGAATTTCCGCCCTAAAAGTGAATTAGTATTATAGCTTGGTGTATTTTGGCAGATGGCCAATCTGAAAACAAAGAAGAATACAGAAAAGTTTAATGGCCAAGCTCTAGTCAAGCAGAGTGAAAATTCTGCTGAAAGCCAATGCAGTGTATTGGTTCAGATATTAAACTTGGATTGGGAAGATCTAATTCATGTCCACAGTTGATACAGAATTCACAGAATTTGAAATTTATGACATTTGTCATAGGGTTAAAGTGAGGGTAGACCCTTGTCTGTCTGTCTCTCTATCTTCTAATCTAATCTAATCTAATCTATCACCTTCAGCTCTCAGAAGAATAGCAAAATAAAAATACAAACAAACAATCGTTTAATATATCTTTATTATTAGATCCCTTTAGTAGGGAAATATACAGCCAAGGAAGCATTTTTGGTTTTGAAAAAGTTTTATTGGTTTTTACAATTTTCCAAAGGGTAAGGTAGGGGTTACAGAAACATTTTGAGAACCTTTGCGTCAGAGTCCTTGGCCCTTCCCGGGCTACATAATAAAACATTGGTAAGAAAATTTATCAAAAAATACTACAAGATAAAGATAAGTGAATACATCATACATTTCCCATTCTACGCTTGTACAAACATCCTGGTACAAAAAGGTTAAAAAAAAGTTAATAAAAAAAGAAAAAAAGCAAGCAAAGTCATTTTTTGGATCTAAGCCTCTTGGCAATTGTATCTTCTTTTTCTCCCTACTGGCCCCCAGTGGGCGGGGCCGTGGCCCCCCCTGCTCCCCCTAGATCTTCCCCCAGGACAGAGGAATGTTTTTTAAGAAAGGCTTCCGCCTCGACAACTGTTTTAATCCTTACTCTTCCTCCTTCCCAGAACATCAGCATCCCTTCGGGCATCACCCACTTGAACCAAATCCCGTGATCAAACAATTTTTTGGATAAGAAGGAATACCTCCTTCTCATCTCCCTAATCTTTTTTGGGATCTGCTTCAAGATGACGACAACCTTCTGTTGGTAAATTAACAGCCCCCCTCTCTGCGCCTTCAAAATTTCCTCTCTGGTTGACCTTTTAACAAATTTAACATGTATCTCTCTGGGTACTTCATTTATCCTGGCATATGTGGAATTTATTCTGTAAGCTAGGTCAATGTCCCCCCTGATCTCATCTAGGAAGCATTTGATAAATTGAGAAAACCAGCAAAGAATCTAGGGCTAAGCAGTTAATCTCAATCCACCAGGTATTTCCAAGGATGCAACTACCCCAAAATACCTCTCATTCTAAATATAATTTTATTTTCATATTTATTTTACAATATTTATAACCTGCTTTAATTGTAATGTCCTGAGTGGGGAACAAACAAGATCCAAAAATGCATACAGTGCAAATAATAAAAAATAACAATGAAACTCAATGCATTAAAGGCCCTATTCTCTTACTTTAATAGTCAAACCCTTGTGGGAACATCATTGCTTTGACCTGTTACTCATGGAATAGGGACCATCTATGCATCTAGGGTCACTGTATTCAGTAAACCACTGAGGCAACCACTGAGAAGACTGTCACCTGACCAAATGCTTGTTTTTAAAATGCCATCTTCCTTTTCAGATTCAAGAATCCATTTGGCAAAAGTAGCAGCACAGAAGTCCCCCTTTTAGCAAATAGCAATGTTACTAAATCTCATATTTGAAGCCCAAATCCAAACCTAAAATCTGCTCTAAAACATCTTTTAAAAAGTCTGTTTGAAAAATGTTAGCTTCTCACCTTTGTAGAGAAGCAGCAGCAACTATCAAAGGACTTAACTTTTCCTCCCCACAACTTGTCTCCTGCCTTCCATTCATTCTTCTCATAGCAACTCTGTCCTATGATTATCATTTTATCTCTATCAAAAGTTGTTGACTGGCATTCTTCCTTCTACCAAGATAACAGACATCGACTTACAGAGTTGGATGGATGCGATGGCTACCTCTGGCCAAAGCTTTAATCTCGCTTGGTCAGCCTCCCATCCCCGAAGACCATAATGTGCTAATCCTACTGTTCAGCTGTTTCAGCTGCAGGCTGACAAACCTCTGATCTCATCTATTTGTCTTGCACTGAAGAGCCATATAAAGCAGGGATGGCTGGTGCCTGGGTCACAAATAGGTGTAAGTGTGACCCAGGAGCTTGGCAGACAAAATATTTCAGGATCTAGAGCCTCATTATATGGGAAGAGTTTTGCATAGCATCCACATCAATCCATCATGATGCTTGCTGCATTTCACACAAAAGAAAAAAGAATGATATACCCAGGGCCGCCAAGAGGATTATTAAGTGCTGGAACAAGACTGATATGGGCCCCCTCACCTACACATGGACTAATGTTTCTGTTTTTCCTTGCATGTTTGAGCTGTAGAGTTTTGAGATGACATTTCATAACCATTCGTAAACTGAAATGAAATATAAAGTATATTTGATGTGGATCAAAGACTGGATAACGTTAAGAAACTCGAGGCTTTTAGACTTAGAGGAACATGACTTACTACTGGGCTGGCATGCATTTTTATGGTACAAAGGGACCAAGGATCATGGTTACTTTAGAAGACATTATATAAGGGAGTCTTTGTTTTTAATCTGGAAGAAGGTGAAGAAGTTACATTATCTTAAAATCCCAGTCTGGATATCTACTATTGAAGCGTTTTCATATGCAAGCGTTTATTTATCTATATAAATAAAAATGTAAAATAGTTTGTACGAATCCACTAATCTCAAAAACTACTGGGCCGATTTAAACGAAACTTTCAGACAACGTAGCCAAGGACTTCCGATAATAGAATAGCTAATCATTTTGTGCCTAGCACACATGCGTTGTGTACAAATTACACACAAAAAAATGTACTCACTGAAATGTGATTTAACATCCCTGTAGCCACGCCCATCAAACTGCTTTTCAACTGTGAGTGTTGGAAAAGGCCTCATACGGTGGCCTCTTGGGACCAAAAAGGCACAGAGGATAGCAAACTCCCAGGTGGCCCATAGAGGGGGGGGGGAGAAATTCTGCTCAGGACTGTTCTCTGAGGTAAAAAAAAACGGAGGCAGGCAGCTGCTTTAAACTGTTTAATACGGACTGAACCAAACTGTAACAAAGAATCACCCATCTGACAGCAAATACAGTTTAATAAAAGAGGGACTAGGGAAGACATGATAGCAGCCTTCCAATATCTCAGGGGTTGCCCCAAAGAAGAGGGAGTCAAGCTATTCACCAAGGCACCTGAGGGCAAAACAAGAAGCAATGGGTGGAAACTAATCAAGGAGAGAAGCAACCTAGAACTGAGGGGAAATTTCCTGGCAGTGAGAACTATTAACCAGTGGAACATCTTGCCACCAGAAGTTATGGATGCCCCAACACTGGATGTGTTTTTAAGAAGAGACTGGAAAACCATTTGTCTGAAACGGCATAGGGTCTCCTGCTTGAGCAGCGGGGTTGGACTAGATGACCTCCAATGTCCCTTCCAACTCTGCTATTGTATTATTGTATTACAGTAGGTAGGTAGATAGGGGAATAGAGAGACAGGGAGAAATACAGTTTAATAAAAGAGGGACTAGGGGAGACAGGATAGCAGCCTTCCAATATCTCAGGGGTTGCCACAAAGAAGAGGGAGTCAAGCTATTCTCCAAGGCACCTGAGGGCAGGACAAGAAGCAATGGGTGGAAACTAATCAAGGAGAGAAGCAACTTAGAACTGAGGAGAAATTTCCTGACAGTTAGAACAATTAATCAGTGAAACAGCTTGCCTCCAGAAGTTGTGAATGCCCCAACACTGGAAGTCTTCAAGAAGATGTTGGATAGCCATTAGTCTGAAATGGTATAGGGCAGTGATGGCTAACCTTTTTTGGCTCACGTGCCAATAGCAGGGGGAGTGCAGGGGCGATGTGCACAGGTGTGTCACATCCATAATGCTATGTGCATGACCACCTGCATTTGGCATGCTTTTTACGTCATCCCCAGGCTCCAGAGGGTTTATAGGAGCCTGGGGAGGGTGAAAACAGCCTTCCCCCACCTCCAGAGGACAAAAAATGGCCTCAAAAGAAGGCCTAAATCAGCTGGCCAGGGCACACATACAAACTGAAGCTGACAGGGCAATGCCTTGAGTGGCCTAAGAAATGGTTCCGTGTGCCACCTGTGGCACCCGTGCCATAGGTTCGCCATCATGGGTATAGGGCTTCCTGCCTAGCAGGGAGTTGGACTAGATGACCCCCAAGGGATAGATAGAGAGGCAGAAATAAGGTAGGTATGTAGGTAGGTATGTAGGTAGGTAGGTGGATAGATGGATAGATAGATAGATAGATAGATAGAAAGAAAGAAAGAAAGAAAGAAAGAAAGAAAGAAAGAAAGAAAGAAAGAAAGAGACAGTAGGTAGGTAGGTAGGTAGGTAGGTAGGTAGGTAGGTAGGTAGGTAGAGGGAGAAAGGAAGAAATATAGTAGGTAGGTAGGTAGGTAGGTAGGTAGGTAGGTACATAGGTAGGGGAATGGATAGATAGGGAGAAATACAGTAGATAGGTATAGACAGAGAGGGAGAAATACAGTAGGTAGGCAGGTAGGTGGATAGGGGGATAGATAGAGAGGGAGAAATACAGTAGGTAGGTAGGTGGAGGGAGAAAGCAAGAAATACAATAGATAGGTAAGTAGAGGGATAGACAGAGAGGGAGAAATACGGTAGGTAGGTAGGTGTATAGATAGCGAGAAATACGGTAGGTAGGTAGGTAGAGGGATAGAGGGGGGAAATACAGTAGGTAGGTAGGTAGATAGAGGGAAAAAGAAAGAAATACAGTAGGTAGGTAGGTAGAGGTATAGAGAGAGGGAGAAATACAGTAGGTAGGTAGGTAGAGGGATAGAGGGGGGGAATACAGTAGGTAGGTAGGTAGAGGGATAGAGGGGGGGAAATACAGTAGGTAGGTAGGTAGATAGAGGGAAAAAGAGAAATACAGTAGGTAGGTAGGTAGAAGGATAGACAGAGAGGGAGAAATACAGTAGGTAGGCAGGTATGTAGATAGAGGGATAGATAGAGAGGGAGAAATATAGTAGGTAGGTATGTAGGTAGGTAGGTAGAGGGATAGAGAGGGGGAAATACAATAGGTAGGTAGGTAGGTAGGTAGGTAGAGGGAGAAAGAAAGAAATATAGTAGGTAGGTAGGTAGAGGGATAGAGAGAGAGAGAGAGAGAGAGAGAAAAATACAGTAGGTAGGTAGGTTGGGGCTTATATGGTGGTTGGGTGTATGTGTGCAAGTGTAGATCTACACACAGATTGGTTGGCCATTTAACCAGACTGGGCCACAGCAATGCGTGGCCGGGTATAGCTAGTAATATATAAAAAGGAACAAACAATTTGATATGTCAAGTTACTAAATGCAGAGGGTGATCTCAAATCCATTCAAGACTTAAAACAGGAAGGAATAGAAATGAATTGGTATACTTATATGCAAATACGTTCTAGATATAAGGAAGATCAAAAAAAAGGAAAGTGTATACGATAAAATGTCAGAACTAGATAAAATCTTAACATGTGTTGATGAAAAAGTTATTAAAAAACTTGACTTCGCTTCCGCCTTCCGGACGCGACGGATGTGTCCTGGACACGTCTTGCCGCTTGGCTTCTCCAGTCGGTGCCTTCGGGGGCTGGGGGGCTCTTGTAGGGAGCCCCCCCCCCATAAAAGCGGCAGTCGGGGGGCGTTCCCACTTCGCCCCAGGAGCAGGAGAACAGATCACAGGGGGGAAATGCCCTCTCGCTGAAGGAATGTCGGAACCACAGACATTTAAAAAGACAGGCTGAAGTGCCGGAGCTGGAGGATCGTACCGAGGCTCAGTATTGATCGGTGGACTGTAAGTGTTTTTGTATGCATTCAACTTCTGAAAAGGAAAAATAGAGGGGGGAGTTTGCAGAAACCCCCCTCTCGAAAAAAAGCGGTGTTTTAAAATGCTTCCCGGGCGCAGGGAGAGAGAGAAAGTAACATCTGACTTTCTAGTAGCTAAAAGCGAAAGTATTACCATATATGGAATTACATTTGGAAACTTTGTATACGGGACTCATTAAAGGTTAAATGGAGTTTTTATCATTTCTTCACTAACGCCAAAGCGGCGGAAAAAGGGTGCTTCTTTGCTCCCAGTGGAAAATTTTCTTTGAAATTTGAACATTCCTTCAACACTACAAGATCAATAAATTTACATCTACAGTCAACTCAAGTGACTCTCAGTGTCTCTCCCATTGTACTCTTCTTTCTTGGATTGGATTTTACAATTGCCTCTCTGGAGTTTATATAACATCTGTTTGGAACTTAAAAGAATTTGCCCTTCCTTGGAGCTCGCAAGACTGTTCACCCACCAGACGCCATCTTTAACAATAAAAAAAGGCTGGTCATGTGTCTAGAATTGATTTTGAAAAAAGATTTCGCTTTTTGAGGTTTCATAATGCTTCTGAGTCAGATAATTTAAAAGATTTAATAAATATAACTTTAGCAGAGTGTACCAAAAAAAGTAAAGAATATACAATTTCAACATATGCCAGAACAAATGATACATCCAGAGAGATAGATAAAAAATTGATAAGAAGGTTAACAAGGGACGGGATCCTGGGAGCACAGAGAGAGAGGCTTTTGTTATATCAGCCAAAAGAAATTGCCAGTTTGAAGCAGACCCCCGGAAAATCCGAGAAGTATTTCTTCTCTTTAAAAAACTGTACAAAAAAGGGGGGTGCTCCAAATGGTTAATGCCTGAAGGAATGTTGGTGTTCCGGGAAGGGGATAGAATAAAATTTAAAATAAATGGTAGAGGCGGAAGCTTCTCTTAAAAAATAAGACTAGGTGGACTAGGATGAGGGAGCGGGAGGGCCTGTGGCTCTGCCCACTGGTGGGAGGGATGAAAAGAATCAAAGTAAGAGACTCTGATCATTAAAGTGATTTTTTTCTTTATGTAACTGTAATTCCTTATTAGATGTTAACAAAACAAATGATTGAATGCATGGATTTAGGATACAATATGTATGTATTTCCTTCTACTTTTTATTGAAATTGTTTTTATATGAAGCACCGGAAATGACCACCATCTCTGACATGAAAGCTCTATTTTAACCCTATATACCCTTACCCTCATAAAATTGTAAAACCAATAAAATTGCTTTACAAAAAAAAAAAAGTTATTTAAAAACTCTATGCTTACTTATTAGAGTTTAAACTCCAGGAGGAACAAGTTAAAGAAACTATGATAACTTGGGGGGAAAACTTTGGGCATGGGATTGATTTAGATAAGTGGCAAAAACTGTGGACACAGAATTATAAAATGACAATGTCAACTGCTTACAAAGAGCAGTTGTATAAGATGTTTTACAGGTGGCATTTATCACCAGCAAGAATCGCAAAAATGTCTGAAAATAAATTGGAGAAATGTTGGAAATGCCATCAGACACCTGGATCTTACTACCATATGTGGTGGACTTGCCTGGAGGCTAAAAACTATTGGACTACAGTCCACATATGGTTGCAGAAAATGATACATAAGCACGTAGATTTTAAACCTGAACTTTTTTTACTTGGAATTATACCAGAAACATTTGATAAAAACCTGAAATACTTAATTGTAAATGTTATAACAGCAGCTAGAATTGTATTTGCAAAAAACTGGAGAAATGAGAAATTACCTTCTCAAGAGGAAATTATTTATAAGATTATGGACTGTGCAGAAATGAGTAAACTGACATTTGAAATTAGAGAACAAGAGGATGAAGAATTTATAAAATATGGAACTTGTTTTATCAATGGTTAGATAAAAGAAATTAGGGAATTCAATATATAAAAGAATTTTCAGAAACAGAATTCAATTATTAGGATTAACAGAAATGACGATAAATTGAGCCTATGTTGTATTAGAAAGATATTTTGTATTTTAACTAAAACACTTAAAAGACCTATGCATAAGGGAAAATTTGGATAAATTCTTGGTTCTATATAGAGAAAATAATATGGTTAGGTATTTTATAATAGTAATTTATTTTTTAAAGATAATTGAGAATATTGTTACAAAATAATCTTGGGAGAATTCTACACTTTTATTTTTACTTGCTGAATAACCACTGACTTGGACAAATATTAACTGTTATGATGTAGAGAATAAGATGATATGAAAGTTTAAATTTTATATACAAACACTGGATGTAAAATTAATAAGTATGTTTGTAATTTTCAAGATTGATGCACAAAAATTCATGACCAAACGACATGTTGTATGAAATTGAAAATGATTGAATGTTTTATTTGTTTTTAAATGTTGAAAATAAAATTTTACTTTATAAAAAAAAGAAAGAAATATAAAGTATATACATAAACAAAATGAAACTAAGCTTGCAAATATAAATAAATAAGTAACGAAATTAAAATTCTATAAATTACATAAATAAATGTTTGCTGAGTTTCAGGTTAATAAAGGTTATGTCAAACAAGGCTGAAAGGCAGTTTTGCTATACACACAAAGCATAGAGTATGAAGTATATATATCCAATGTTGTTTTGATTTTTTTTTTTATGGTTTGTAAAAAATTTTTAAAACAAATTCTCCTTCATGGGCCCCCTTTGAGCTCCATGGGCCCCAGAATAATGTACCAGCTGCATCCCCCTCTCCTCAGGCCAGGATATATATGTTACTAAAAAAAAAGCATTCCTAAGAGAATTGTATCAGGAATGTTCAAAACGCCAATCACAGATTCAAGAGAAATAGGTTCCTCTGTAGGAACTAAGGGCTGAATTAACTCGCTCCTGTCCTAGGATATCATTTGAGGTTTGAGTTTCTTCAAGCTGGAGTGTCTGCTGAAGAGAGTAAAAAACAACAGCCCCTCAATATGATGGCTGAAGAATCACGGGCCCTGCCCTGTGGAACGACCTACCCCCTGAACTCCGTACCATCACCGACCTCCGCCTCTTCCACCAGTGTCTAAAAACACACCTGTTTCATCAAGCCGGCCTAACATAGCCTCCGCTGTGACTAGTATTAGATAGTTTTAAAATGGGGATTTTAATTGGTTTTAGCGCAGGTTTTTGTTATTTAATAGGTTTTTAAATTTGTGTATTTTGTATTACTTTTGTATGTCATTTTAAATTCCTGTGCGCCGCCCTGGGTCCTTTTGGAGAAGGGTGGGATACAAATTGAATAAAATAAAATAAAAATAAAAAAAATCACGAGCCAATCCCTTTCACAACTAAGCCTCATCTATCCACACAACCCCATCTGAGGAAGCCAGGGTTGAGAGAGTGACTAGTTTAAGATCATTTAGCAGCTTCATGGATAAATTAGGAATTGAATCTGGATCTCCCCAGCATGCTCCAACACACTAGTCACACATTGCGTCTAAGTTTCCAAGCCTGCTCTAAAAACAGAAACTGTAGCGAAATGGGTAATGAAGCTTTAAAATTTTTGTTTTAAAAGCCTGCATTCATTCATTTGGAAGTGAAGTAATCAGTTCAGTAACAATGCCAATACAATATAGTCATCATGATCTTAAATACTCTGGCAGCGAAGAAGGAAGCAAAAAGAAAAAGGGAAAGGGGAAAAAAGCCACACACAAAGGCTAACATAGCAGCAACAGCCGCTGCTACAAATCCTTGGCAACTCTATTATAACCCAACAATAACAATCGTTCTTGCCAAGTACAGGACCCATTCAACGTGAGGCAACAGCCTAACTGCTAGGATGAAGCCAGAGAACTCGTCCCACGCAAACTGCACAATGCCTCCTCCCCATCAAAGCCACCCAAACCTTCAAGGGCAGGAGGGAAGACCTCTCAATCCCCAAACCATCTCCACAGTGGTAGTGAGTTCTATGGGGCTGCCATCAAAATGTTCATCATTCTGTCGGATCACATTTTTCTGCACAGAAGGGAGGGGGGGAGTTCTTCTGATTGTGCAAGACAGAGAATAAAATCGAAATTACACTCAGCTAGAGAGGAACACAGAACCAAAAGCTCAGAAGGAGCCCAAGACATATATACTTATTTCTTCCACCACTCTGAAGATAAAATCCAACAGTATTGTACCAAAATTACCTTGTGCAAAACCGTAGGCTTATAAAATGTCAGAAAATGTAATCCTAGAAAGTGAGTATCTGGTATAAGGGACTGGAAAGAACTGCAGGATGTAGACCAGTAAGCTTAGTCAAGTCCCAAATGTTTCTCATTTTGTTTAACTCTAATTGGTAGCTATTTGAGATTAGATGACAGCACTTGGCTGATCTTGACAAAGCTAAACTGCATTGGAATTGGTCAGTACTTGGATAAATGATTACAATAAACTTTCTGAACTACATCCCAATGGTGAAATTCAAAAATTTTCCCTACTGGCTCTGTGGGCATGGTTTGGTGGACATGGCTTTATTTGCCCGGTTATGTGACCGGGCAGGCGTGGCTTGGTGGTCATGTGACTGGGTGGGCGTGGCTGCACAACTGATACACACAATGTATGAATAGATAAGCCTCAATAGCAGCTATTTTGAAATAATACCTGTAATATGTTTTCAAAATCCTCAATGTGTCTATCAGCATCAGGTAGCTGAAAACCTGTATTTTAAGCAATAAAATAATCGGTACTAATCTAGTATGATGGCTTGTATACACAAGAGTCCTGTAGTAGAAATGTCCCTCTTGGTTTACACACAATGGTCTCATCTCTTTCTTTGGGTAGTTGCTTGGCAGCTACTACTGCCACTACTTACTGTATCTCCAAGGAGATATCATCTTGGCCAGTGGTGGGATTCAAATAATTTAACAATCGGGTTCTCTGCCCTAATGACCAGCTGGGTAGGTGTGGCTCATGGTTATGTGACTGGGTGGGTGTGGCCAAATCGATATCACTCACGTCAATGGGACTTCGCCTTAGATGTTACAATGTAATAAGGGTTAACCGGAGAGGCACTTTCTGTAATCAAGGCAATAAATATTAGGCTAGAAACGACACCAGAATATTTCCTTCTTGCCTTACTTATAAGTTTAGCCCAGTAAAGTGGGAAAAAACAAAATGAGATTTCTTCCAACAACCGGTTCTCCAAACTGCTTAGAAAGTTAACAACTGGTTCTCCCGAATAGGTGCGAACTGGCTGAATCCCACCACTGATCTTGACTCTGGGATGTGAAAGAGCTTAATTAGCATCATTCTAATCCAGGGTTTTGGGTTTGTTTGTTTTCTTGGCTAGACTTGCTTATGTATTCCTTAGAAATAAATGTATATAGTCAAATAAATGATTGATAATGATAATAATGTATATATATGTACTGGTTTAATAAAAGGAAACTGGATATAAATTGTAAACAGCGATTTGGAAAACAGGTCTAGAAACTTTGTTATTAAATATAATCAATTTTTGTCTAGAACATGTCATAAAGATCCAATAACATGTAGTGTTATTGGATGATATTGGAAATAGCTAATGAAATGTAATTATGTGGTTGTGCTTTAAATTTTGGAATATTTTATGCAAAAGGATGTGAAAACAATTGTAAAGGAAAATTGGGGTATGATGATAGTAAGATATATAAATATATTTGATTTAAAATATATAATTTGAGATGAATTGTAGGTGATGACTGTGGAAGAGATGCACGAAAGCTTTTTGTAACCAATTGACACACTTTCTACAATATGTAACAAAAGATGATTTTGTGATGGGTTTTTTTGTGTTGTGTTTGTTTATCTATATAAATAAAAATGGAACTATGAGTTTGTTCAAAACTGTTAATCTCCAAAGGTACCGCACTGATCACTTCAAAATTTTCACACAACGTTCCTTTCGAATACGGCACCAAGGATATATATAGATTGTATAGATGTCACACCTGTGCCAGGTACATGCAATGGAAATGTAAAAAATTGTAAAAAAAAAAGGTAGGTAGATGGATACAGAGAGAGCAGTGGGCCACAGGTATTATGTTATCCTTTATGACATAAAATACTATGTCCATAAGATTCAAGGAGAAATACAGTAGGTAGGTAGGTAGGCAGCTATAGGGATAGAGAGAGGGAGGGAGAAATGTGGTAGATAGGTAGGTAGGTAGGTGGATAGAGAGAGAGGGGGAGAAATACAGGAGGTAGGTAGATAGATAGATAGATAGATAGATAGATAGATAGATAGATAGATAGATAGATAGATAGATAGGTAGGTAGGTAGGTAGGTAGGTAGGTAGGTAGGTAGGTAGGTAGGTAGGTAGGTAGGTAGGTAGGTAGGTAGGTAGGTAGAGGGATAGAGAGAGGGAGGGAGAAATACAGGAGGTAGGTAGGTAGGTAGGTAGGTAGAGGGATAGAGAGAGGGAGAAACACAGCAGGTAGGTAGTAGGTAGAGGGATAGAGAGAGGGATTGGTTGGCCATTTATCCAGACTGGGCCATAGCAACGCGTGGCTGGGAATGACTAGTTAAAAAATAAAAAAAAATATTTTAAAAAAATGGACTCCAAAACTAAAATTCCAATGAATTTTCCATCATCTTCTAGATCCCAACCTTTAATCAAAATCTCAGGGAAAGCAAGTTAGGTGTTTCCTTTTCCTATTTCTGATATGCAACTTGTGCCTTGGGGAAATCTGACTTGTGCATCTAAGACTAAGCAACTCTCCTTCACAAAGCTGTAGAATTCATATTTCTGATGAGTGAATACAGTATGTACCCTATTTGTAAGGAGGCTGAGAAAGAACTGGGAGAATTGCTAGACATAAATACTGCACAGATGGGAGATGAGTTTGTTAGCCATTTGTCTCATAAATGGCAGGTCAGTCCAACTTGCAAATAGCCTGGGGAGAAGAGGTTCAAAATGTTCAAAAGAACTCTGGCCTGAAGAAAAGGGCCTAGAGGATCTTAATGCAGTCTCCAAGCTTCTTTACTTTATCCCCAACCTTTGCATTAAAACATCTTACTGAAGGCTGTGTAATTCTTGCTTCCATGACAATGCCCTGCTGTGAGGTCTTGATGCTGTGTCTGGCATGAGGATTTGACAATCTGTAGCACTGATCGTGAAAGATGGCTTCACTAAATTTCCAGTTCCCAAAATCAAAAAAATGTATCCATAGCTCTCTGAATAAAAGATGTAATTTTTCATGCACATTACTTCTATTTCTTTCTTAAAACTGATAACTGTTTTGTTATATTTTGCAATTAAATCTAGCATCCCATTCCCTGGTAGGAAACTGAACAGGAAAGAAAGGAATCTGTTATCTAAAACATTTTAAACTTATTCCATTTTATGTGTACAACGTTACATGAGACAGTGATCTGAGCAATTAATTAATTTCAATTAGCTTCAGTTAAGTATTACAAGATTTTAAGTAGAGGGTGGATGGCCACCTATCAGGAATGAAATTAGTCTAGATTTTTCTCCAAATTTCCTTTTTCTTTCTTTCTAACTCTTTAATTCTATATACATCCCACTAATAAGACTTGACAGGGAGAAGGGATACCCCAGAAAACCCAATTACCCAATTGTATTTAATTAATAAAGTTTATGCAAGTTACTTAAATTATAAACTAGCAAATTGGCTGGATTCAGAATAGATGATCCATGATGAACAGGTCAACTTTACCCTAAGACAGGGGTCCCCAACCTTTGCAACTTTAAGTCTGAAGGACTTCAACTCCCAGCCAGCTTTGCTGGCTGGAGAAGTCTGGGAGCTGAAGTCCTTCAGACTTAAAGTTGCAAAGGTTGGAGACCCCTGCCCTAAGATCTTTAGACCATGTCTTTATTTTACCCATCCTGCCACAGACAAGATCGGTATGCAGCCTTTGTTGGCCTTAAATGTGTAAAATTCATGGAAGAGAAATTTAAAAGAGCTCCTTATAATGACTAAATATATCCTGAGGATGGGACAGAGGGAAGTCCCTAACCCCCGTGATGGTGAACCTATGGCAAGTATGCCAGAGGTGGCACGCAGTGCCCTCTCTGTAGGCACGTGAGTCGTCGGCCCAGCTCAGCTCTGCCATGCATGCATGCGTGCCTCCAGTCAGCGAGTTGATCTTTGGGTCTCTGTCATGCATGTGCAGGGGGCAGGGCTCAGGAGGCAAGGCGCATGTGGGGGATCATGCACACATGCATGGGAGCAAGGCGCATGTGCAGGGGCCACATGAGAGGCAGGGCACATGCGGGAGAGTTTTGTGTGCATGCATGAGGGTGGGTGCATGCGCAGGACCTGCTCATGCATTGTATTTTGGGGGTTCAGGCACACACTCAGTCCAGAAAAGGTTAGCTATCAGTAGCCTAAGCCAGGGGTCTGCAAAGTCGGCTCTTTTAAGACTGGTGGACTTCAACTCCCAGCATAGGTGGCTGGGGAATTCTGGGAGTTGAAGTCCACCAGTCTTAAAAGAACCAACTTTGCAGACCCCTGGCCTAAGCCATGTTTCATTACTATAAAGATATTAAAAAGAGATATATTATACCACTTTTAACGAACTTCCCAGGACACATGGAAAACTTTTTATGTCCAACTATGTTACCAATCAGTACAATCTTATTTCTCTGACAGAACAAAAAAATTGTTTTGCTGATTTTTAAATCAGAAGCCAAATTCTGATTTGGCAAGCGAATCATTTTTTCCTTCGGCTTAAAAAAATACTAACTGCTTCCTGATGATTTATTTTTATTTTGGTCAGCTTTTAAACAATAACACAAAAACATTATTTTTCTTTGTTTTCCTTTCTATATTTAGGTCCGTGACCATAAGTAGAATAAAATGAAATGAAAATGCCCTGTGACAGTCATTGTAAGAGTGCTGTACATTTGTTCTCCCTGGTACAAAGTTAAGCTAAGGTCCCAGAATATCATTGTCTCAAAATCAGATTCTAATAAAGAGTTTATTAAAATATTTCTAGCACTTTAGGAAAACCCAACTGTTATATAAGTCTGTAGTAAAAATGCAGAGAGAGAAGAGACAATGGGTTTATTTTAGATAATCTTGATTGATCCAATATGGCTGAAGATAAGCCACAGCTAGATAGGTACATGGAAAAAAGTACACTTTGCAGTTTAAAGGTTACATTAAGATTTTATCTTCTGTCCGTTTGCAAATTAAGGCATTGGTTTCAATAACTATTTCCTACCTGGGCCATGCAATTGAAGGTACATGGGACTGTTCGGTGATTAACTTCACAAAAAAAGCTGGTCATTAAAGTTAACAGAATAATAAAGGCTTCTCTGAACCCTTCTGAATTCAAGTTCAGTCAGTTATGGACAGTTTCATATCCATTCAGGGATAATAATGTATAGTTATATATTCTGAAGTAGAGAACTGCCTGCCAATCAGCACTTGCTCTTTTCACTAATAACTGAACCGAAGAAACTATCAACCCAAAAACCTTATCAACCAATTACTGCTCACTTACAATGAATAACTACTTTCTTACGTATACTATCCTCCCCTCCCCTTCACAAAATGGAAGAAGACAATTTGTTAACTCCTCTTCACGCATTTTAGGGTTATCATAGTGGCAAACTTCACACTGTCCCACGCTCCTAGTGTGTTAGCAATTCTGTATTTAGGCTCTTTTTTTGAAAATGTGCCAGCATGCTGCTACTATATTATCCCAAAATGGAGCCGGGGAAGGGGGGGGGGAGTTAACACGAAATGGCAATATACTACCATTTTAAGTTAGCTTTGAAATAGCATTTCCCCATTCATAGATGCCACTAGTATAGTGCTCTGTCTAAAATCCATGACCACAGTACCTTTTTTTCCAGTATTTGCTCATTATCAAGATGGCACTTTCCTGTAGAAGCCCCACCCACACTCCTAACCCCTGGATCCATGGCCAGTAATGTCTTTTGTTTGAATTTTTCATGTCCATTTTTTCCAGGCTTCTTCCAGTGTTTTCATCATGGAGAAAATTTAAGTCAGGGATAAGTGTCTTGATGACATGACTCTACTTCATGATATCTCATATTCAATATTACGTTTCATTTTTTTCTGAAAAGCAAAATTGGCAGTTAATTTCAAAATGTTGAATATATTTTTCACATGAGCCATGGTGGTGCAGTGGTTAAAGTGCAGTATTGCACGCTACTTCTGCTCACTGCCATCTGCCTGCAATTTGGCAGTTCAAATATTACCAGGCTCGGGACTTCCTTCCGGTTGGCCGGAGACGACGGTCGGGTCTTGTACTCGTCCGCCGCTTGGTTGCTCCTGCGGCCCCTTCGGGGGCAGGGGGCTCTTGTAAAGACCCCCCGCTGCACGGGCGGCTTGCAGTGAGTCCCCCCACCTCAACAGCAGTCGGGGGGTGGCTCCCACTTCGACCTAGGTGCAGGAGAACAAGTCGCGGGGGGGGAGTTCCTCTTTCGTCCCCTTCTTCGATGGAGAGCCGGAACAGCTGCTGAGATTCAAGAAGGGCTGAAAGCCGAGGGCTGGAGGCAACGCTGAGGCTCATGGCTACAGAGTGGATCGTGAGTGATTTTCACTTAATGCTTTCGGCTTTCACTTTAAAAGAAGAAGGAGGAGGGAGTTTGTAAAACCCCTCCTCGGAAAGGAAAACAAAGCGGCGTTTTGAAATGTTCCCCAAGCTTGGGGAGGTGGAAGAATCAACATCCGACTTTTAAACTACAAGTGAAAGTCTCTTACTTTAAGAATTTCAATGATATTTTGTATCTTTGTCTGGCAACAACTGAAATGAACTTTCACTAGATCTCCGTGGTTTCCAGAGAGGCGGGGAAGACGGCGTTCCTTTGTTCTCAGCAGGAAATGTTTTCTTTTGAAATTTGCTGACACTCCCTGGTCTTTGGGACTTAACTCTTTAACAGTGGATTGATTTAATTGACTATTAGGACCTTTCCCAGATGTGCCTTCTTTTCTTTTTCTTATTTGATTGCTTTTAAAAATTGTACTCCCTCTGGACTGTGAGCAAATTGAATTTTGAATTTGGATATTGACTTTTGCTCTCTCTTCACCTCACGGACTATCTCTCCAACAGACGCCATATTAGTGACAAGAACTTAATACTTTCATTATGGCTTCAAAAAAGCAGCCACATCAACCCAAGATTACTTCAATGTTATCCAAAGGAACAGAGGTGGAAGCTACACAGTTATCAGCAATAGAGGAAACTCTTTAAAACATTATGAAAGAAATAAAAGAAATCCGGAAAGACAATGTTAGCTCAAAATTGGAACTTTTGGAGACACAGAAAGCACTAATGGAAAATAAACAAAGAATTGATGGATTGGAGGGGGGGACGGCTGAGATGAAGGGAGAGATAAAAAAAATTCTCAAAGGGAAATTGTGGATTTAGCTAGTCATATGTCTAGGATGGATTTTGAAAGGATGTCTTACTTTTTAAGGTTTCAAAATGTTCCTGAAGTAAGCTCTGAGAATTTAAAAGATTTAATGTGTACGATGTTAGAAGATTACACTAAAAAGAGCAAAGAAGATATTTGGGGGGACATCGATTTGATTTATAGAATTAATTCAGCATATGGTAGAATAAATGAGGTACCCAGAGAGATACATATTAAATTTGTAAGAAGGTCAACGAGGGACGGGATCCTGAGAGCACAAAGAGACGGTCCCTTAATATACCAACAGACTGAGATTGCCATTTTGAAACAGATCCCGAAAAAGATTAGAGAAATAAGGAGGAAATATTCCTTCTTATCAAAAAGATTATATAAAAAGGGGGTGTGGTTCAAGTGGTTGATGCCAGAGGGAATGTTAGTGTTCTGGGAAGTGGGGAGAGTAAGAATTAAAACAATTGCAGAGGCAGAAGCCTTTTTAAAAAAACATTCCCCAATCCTGGAGGATGAAAATGGGGGAGCAGAGGGGGCCACGGCTCCGCCCACTGGAGGTCAGGGACAGGAAGATACAATTGCAAAAAGACTTAGATCTCACAAATGACTTTTTTCTATATAGTGTAACCACTATTTGGATGTTTACAGAATTAATGATTGATTGCATGAACATAAACTGATATACTTGTATCTCTTTCCACTTTGTAGGGAAATGAAAAATGATTTGTATTATCTTATTTTTTTTTGTAAGAAGCCTCGGAGGGGGCCGACACCTCCGACATAGATGTCCTCAAAATATCTTTGTAATACCCTATACCCTTTTCCTATTTTTTTTAAAAAAAAATTGTAAAAACCAATAAAACTTTTTTTTTAAAAAAAAAAATCTTACCAGGCTCAAGATTGACTCAGCCTTCCATCCTTCCTAGGTGGGTAAAATAAGAACCCAGAATGTTGGGGGCAATATGCTGACTCTGTAAACCGCTTAGAGAGGGATATAAAACACTGCAAAACAGTATACAAGTCTAAGTGCTATTGCTATAACAATTTGGTAGCAGGAGAAAAATTCCATTAAGGCTGTATTCTTATGTATCCAGAAATGAATTCCAGCAACAGAAACACTTATTTACATGTGTAAGTTAAAGTATGGTTTTATCATTCAAATCAAACTTTTTTTTTCCCCAGGGACATTTTCACAAAGCAGTTCCAAATTCCATTTGAAACTAATTTAGTTCAAATCATCTCTTGTTTTTCCTATTATTAGTACAAAAGTACTTAAAATAATTGCATGCTTAGATTCATAATCTGTAACTATGAATTCTTCTCATTTCAGAGGGAACCATGAAAAATTGAAACAATGATTAATCCATGTGAATCAAGAAGAACTGGCATAAACATACAAATCCAGACAAACAGAAACATGTTTCTTTTTAATTCCCAAATTATACAAGGACCAGAAAGGTTAACTTGTCCTAACTCTTCAATTGTCAGTGGTGATTCTTAGTTTGCCAATTTACAATCTGAGTACCTCACAACTCCCTTGTCTTGTTCCAGAGATACTCTGGAGACATTCTTTGTTTCTGTCCAAATTAATGGAGCATAGGAAAGAGACATATCACCCACATACTATGGCACAATCAGATTCATGTGCCTGAGGACCTTAGCCCGTCACAACCAGGCTCCAGAGATTGAGAGGGAGGGTGTGGCCAGTCTGTGGATACATCAGCAAGGCTAATGATTTCAGATTGTCTTGATAGACTGCCTCTCCCCATTACTTAATAGAAGAAAGGGGAATTGACACAATAACTTGGAACCATTTTCTCCAAACTAACAACCTAGTTTGTTGTTAGTACAGGTATACCTGTAACCAGGCCACAAACTAAACAATGGAATAGTCTACCTCATGGGTAGTCAACCTTTTTATACCTACCACCCACTTTTGTATCTCTGTTAGTAGTAAAATTTTCTAACCGCCCACCGGTTTCACAGATTTATAAAGTAGGGAAGTCAATTAAAAAAAGGAAAGTGCTTCAGTATCGGACAGTACCGCCCACCATGAAAGGTGGAATGCCTACTAGTAGGCGGTAGGGACCAGGTTGGCTACCACTGGTCTATCTAAACCAGTCATTTTTACAAATTTAAGAGTCAGTGTGCTGTGCAAATCCATCAGCTTGGATGGGTGGACCCCCCCCCCAAAAGGTTAACTAATCCAGAGATAATTATGCCATACAAACAGAGCTGCTGAGTGGTTGAACAGTAGACAACCCTAACAAATCCTATATTCTCCACCTCTAATTACATAACATTCAGTGTGCCAATTAATCTTTTACTGATTAGCTCCAAGCATACTCACACTTGTCTATACTGGATTTTATCATGGGTCTGGCCAGCTTTGATTGTCTGTTATGATTAATTTCATTTATATTGCCACACAAATCAGTTTTACATTTGTTTGGAATCAGAGTTGAGAAGCGATGGATTTTTCTTTCTCTCAAAGGCCAAGATCCTTGGTTCTTACCACCCAAGTGGTAGTTCACCTGTTAAAGCAAGAAAATTGATATATAGCAAAGCTATATTACGTAGTATATTATTTGTTGATTTGAAAAAAAATAATATGCCCTCCACAACAATGAAACATAAAAACAAAATTAATTTTAAAAACCCAAGCTGAGTCCCTGTCATTTTATTAACATGGCCACATAAATATCATAAATTTTCCGGTCCTAATGTCTGGGGAAGAGAGACAGGCTTTCACAACTCTGAAAAGTCACTAGAGTTGAGGCCTTCCAAATCTTGAGGTCAAGACTGTTCCCTAGGACAAGTATTGTAAAGTAGCGTTCCCCAACTTTTTTGACTTTGCACGCACACCCGTCACTTGCACAAATGGAATGTGAGTGTGTATGCTCACACGACACTTCTGCGGTCCTGTTACAAATGGGCATGGCCCACGAGTTGGGGACCTCTGTTTTAAAGAGAAGACACAGTTCCTAGGACCCATCAAGTGACACCACTTTACCAAGGGAACCTGGAGTATGCTTGCTCAGATCTCTCCACTGTACATCTAGGAAAAACAATAAGAAATAATTTCTCCTTTAGTTTTAAATGAGAAAAGCATAATATGAAGGGCATGCATAATAAGTCTTCCCTAAGCCGCCCTGGGTCCTTTTGGAGAAGGGCAGGATATAAATCTAATAAATAAATAAATAAATAAAGCTATTTTTTTAGATCCTTTCCTGGAATAATACAATTACCTAAAATGTACGAACACTATTTCTATCACTGAAATAGCAGTCAACCTAAAGATCAATAGTAGTCCAACAGCTGAAAACAGTATAGACTGAAGTAGCTGCAGAATTCTATGACAGTTCTGCATGTATGGCCCATTAAGCTATTTTGGAGATAATAACCTTAGCAGCTTGGAGCTAGATAATCTAATAAAGCTGCCTTCATCCGTGTGAGCCTCCTCAGTCCTTCCTTGTTTTCCATTGAGAGATTTTGCTAACTGTGTTATTTAGCAGTGATGTGGAGAAGAACAGCTTTGGTACTGACAGCCATAACATAGATTAATCTAGGCAGATTCCCAGGATGTAATCTCAATTAAAATTTATCTGATTTTTGCCTGATTTCCTTGACATTTTAATTACTGTATACTCTAATAATTGTTGATGTATTATGTTAACTTTTTAATAGATTTTGCTTTATTCATTGTATTATTTATGCCCTTGTGATCTTTTTAAATTACAGACATCATAAAACAGTGTGATATTTGTGTTAAAATAGAAATTATTGTCAAAAAAAGTCAAAAGATAAATAAATAAGATGGTGAATAACTCTGCAATAATATTGGGGCCCCCAAATGGTTTAATTATCTTGTTTTAAATTGCACTAGGTTGAAGTTACATCATTATAGTGTTGGAACATGACTTATAGGGAAATGCAAGGTCCTTTTTTTGTTTTGGCATGGAACAACCTATCAAGGGACAATCAATATATTAGTATGGGTTGCTCAAATCAGATTCACTAGTTCTTCCTAACAATGGCCACAACTAACAAACCAAAACAACTTAATCCACTGTATAGTTATTGTATCACAGTAATGAGGAATCCTAGCTTGTTTTGTTACTCTGGTTTTTCTGATTTATATACCATAAGAGACAAACCATGGGCAGAATGATACTAGTTTGTTCATTCTATTGTCTTGAAGGCTTGATCTTCTTAATGACTGCATATTGTCTATCAACATGCTTCCTGCCTACTGCTAAATAAAAATTCTGACCTACTATTCTGAGATAGGGTTTGGAAACCTCCAGCAAAGGAAGAGCATACAGTAGAACTTCTGGTCATGAATGCTTCTGACCACAACCAAATTGGGTTTTGACCAAAAAATTCACAATATATATATATATATTTGTGGTTGATTTCCCCTTCTGTGCCATTTTTTTTGTAAGTGCCAAATTTCCAAGTTATGACCAAATCAGCTTGCGACCAAAGTTATGGAACAAATTATGGTTATGGCCAGAAGTTCTACTGTACACTCCTTTTTATCCTCATGTCCTTCATCTGGCAGGCATAGCCTTATAGTTAAATATAGTCAATGTTTGACTATATGGGTTTTCTCTATGGCACCATGCTTCCCTAATAAGCGCTAACCACAAGTTAACAAGCAGCCACTCAGTGATTTTAATTAGTTGACTAGTATCCTCCCACAGGCTTGTGCTGCTGCCTAAAACTGATAAGATATTAATCAGTTACATGCTAAAGATTTTTGCTTCCTAAACATGCTCTAACACATTCCTTTAAATGAAGAACTCTATTATATTTACCTTTTTATCTCAAGGCTAAACAGGCCTAGTTTTTCTTATCTCTTTTCATAGAATATAATTTCTAATCATTCAATTATCTTCATTGCCCTCTTCTGATCCTATTCCAGCTCCTCCGAAATACTCAAGGTGAGGTCTGCTCAGTGTGGAGTAAACAAAACTACTAAAAATTTCTCATGATTTGGAAATGGAAGGTGTGTTTATACAACCTCAAATCACTTTTATCTTTTTATATACAGTACTGAGCCGTATTCAGTTCTTAATCAATTACTACTCCAAGATCTGTGCACAAGTACTGTGGCTAAGTTTTCATCCTATCTATTTGATTTTTGTTTTTTTTAAGTGAAAATATGTGGACTTCAATTCCCAGAATTCTTTAACCACTTTATTAGCAAATCTATGCATCATAAAATTGTCAGAGTTGAGAAACACTGTTCTAGAATATTAGCTAATTTGTCCAATTCTGTGTACTTGTAGATTTGATAAGCATTCCCCTACTTAAGTCTTTAATACACACACACACAGGGGTGGGCTGCTGGAGATTTGTAGGGGTTCAGGAGAACCTCTAGCTAAGATTCTGTGCAGTTCAAGAACTCCCAAATCCCACTCCTGGCTGGCCCTCCCCATCCCTCCCAGGAGTCCCTCCCCGGCCCAGTATAGATACAGGTAAATGCAGGGCACCCGCAGCGGCTGAGGGAGGGCAAAAAATAGGTCTAGTGGAAGTTTGGAAAGGCCAGAAATGGCCCTGTTTCTGGTGTCCAGAGGGCCTCCAGAGCTTGGGGAGGCCATTTTCGCCCTCCTGGAGGCTCGAGGGAAGGCTCCGGAACCCTGGGAGGGCAAAAATGCCTCCCCCCTGCCGTGGTGCAGGAGGCTGACTAGGCCACACCCACCATGGCCACACCCATCCAACAACCGGGCAGAGAACCCCTTGCTAACGTTTATGAAGCCCACCCCTTTATTTATTTATATAGCGAGTGAGACATCGCTGAAAAGTTGCCAAGACAATCTAAATCTTACATGGGAAAAGAACTGAGTACAACAAGACCAGCATACTTACACCCGTGAAAATCCACGAAAACAAATATATATCATAAATATGCTGGTCTTGTTGTATTTGGGTCTTTTCCCATGTAAGATTGAGATTGTCTATATATATATATATATAACAATCTCATTCTTACACAGGAAAACACCCAAATAAAACAAGACCAGCATACCTACACCTGTGCAAATCTACGAAAACACATAGATAGATAGATAGATAGATAGATAGATAGATAGATAGATAGATAGACAGACAGACAGACAGACAGACAGACAGACAGACAGACAGACAGACAGACAGACAGACAGACAGACAGACATTTGTTTTCGTAGATTTTGTAGATTTTCACAGGTATAGGTATGCTGGTCTTGTATATATATTTTTAAAAGGTTAGGACCAAAGGAGTCAGGCCTGAAGCTTGTGGCCATGCTGCTTGATACCTGCTCTTGTTTGATGAGGACTTCAGATTTGGAAACCATCAAATTCAAATACTGATTTGTATGAAGTCATGATTTGGTAATGAAAAGCAAGAACCTCCGAATAACACTGAGACTGTCTAAGAATATAATTGCAGACCTTATTGTCCCCAAAACTAGCATAAAAATAAGAATGAATTGTTTGCATGGACTATTCTAATTTTCTGGTAATTCTTTATTTAAGGAAAAAAATATCCTGAACATCTTGGATGTAATGCAACAAACATGTTTCTATATGGCCAAGTTCTTTTTCATACCAAGGGCTATATAAGTAATACCTTATTTAAATTAAAAGTTATAATTTGCGCCAACTTTTTTTCTGGAGTCGCACACTAGCTTTTAGGGAGCTGTTTAAGATACCAGGGCTATAAGCTAAGCACCAAGAAATTTACAAACAGCTTTAAATCCAGATCCACTAAAAATAACTTTTCTCATTGCGCTGTAGTGCAAATGAATGGAGAGAATGAACAGCAGTGTTAACCATGTGAAATCTTATTTATGACATGTAAATATATCTTTTTAGAGTCAGGCAATGAAGCAAGGCAAATTTCCCCAACATGGCACCTTCTAGATCAGGCCTGTCAAACTGGTGGCCCTGGGCCAGATGTGTCTCACGCAGGCCATGCCCACCCTGGCTCAGCAAAGGCAAAAAATTTCACAATACATCACAATGAGTCATGTGACACGATCGAGTTTGACATCCATGTTCTAGATGTATTAGACTACAAGATCCATAAGTCCACTGGGGATATAATGGCTATCCGTCTACTGGTGGATTTGGAATTCTGAGAGATTGTTGTAATGGGACATTTTAATATTTAGAGTAGACTTATACAACTAGGTTTCTTATGTCAAAGAAAATCCAGACTGTAGGCTATGTTTGACTTAATGGACCAGAGACTGAAACAGCCTCATGTGGACAATATCTTCTACCAGGCATGTGTTAAAAGATCCCGCATTGTCCAATCCTCTAGTGGGCAAAGGTGACATTTGGCTGTGGCTCTTTGTTAGTTCTCACACATGTTGCAACTCTCAGATTACAGCCCAGACAAATGGTGGCATGAAGTCTGCATTCCAGAATGCTTTTGTATTCATATTTCTTTCTGCAGGCTGCATCACAGTTCCAGTAAAGAATGTTCAACAGAGATGATGAATTTAAAGAATAAAACAAAGCTTGTTTCTGTCCCGATTGCTCTTGACATTATTTTGCAAGCTTCTGAAGATCAAATAAGAAACAAATTGGCTTGGAAATCAAGTGGAGGTAGAAGACAGTTGGGAGAAAGATGTTCATAAACAAATGTTGACTGGTGTAAGCATGATAGCAGTGCTTCAGAGTTGCCACAAAGAGGAGGGAGTCAACTTATTTTCCAAAGCACCAGAAGGGCAAGACAAGAAACAATGGATGGAAACTAATCAAGGAGAGAAGTAACTTGGATTTAAAGAAAAACATCATAACAGTGAGGACAATTAATCAATGGAGCATCTTGCCTTCAGAAGTTGTGGGTTTATCACTGGAGGTTTTTAAGAAGAGACTGGACAGTCATTTGCCTGAAATGATATAGGGTCTCCTGCTTGAGTATGGGGTTGGACTAGAAGACATCCAAGATCCTTTCTAACTCTATTCTGATCAACCCTGCTGAAGTGTGGGACAGAGTTTGCCCATTAAGCTAAAATTACAGCCTAATCCCAAATGTTTGGAACTAAGATTATTGTATATAAATGAAGTAATTATTCTACAACCATCTGTGTTCAGTTGCTTGTCACATTGTCTAAAGTAACCCCGTGTTTCCCCAAAAATACAACATGTCCTGCTAATAAGCCCAATCAGGCTTTTCAGAGCATGCACCACAATTAGCCCTCCCCCCTGAAACTAAGCCCCCCCTCCAACTATTTAAGCACAAAAAGAGCCTGCTGCAAAAACAGTGGCAGGCCAACAATGCAATCACACACATTCGCCTGTTTCCTCTCGTGCAAAAAAATACCGCCCACCCCACCCCAATTGTAAGGGCAGCCTGCCTGCTTCCCTTCCCTTCCCTCCGTTTAGCAAGGGGGGTTGGTGGGGGAGAAGGGGGTTGGTGGGGGACCTCTTACCTGTCCAGCCCAGCTGCGTTACTCGCCCTTTCGTCCAGTGAATCCCCTTGTAAAAAAACCTCATGAGTTCAACTTCCAAGGTATTTTTTTTTACAAATGAGAGTTGGGGGGGGGGAGAGTGAAGCACGCCTTTTACCTTTCAAACTCCATCACATCCCTCACTATTGTGTCCAGGGAAGCTGCTGGTAAAAAACAACAACTCCTTCTCGTGAGTTCAAGAAGTTTGATAGAAATTGCAAGAAGGGTTTTTTTTACTTGCAGCTTCCCTGGACACAATAACGAGGAACATGATGGAGCTTGAAAGGTAAAAGGCACACCTTACTTCTCACTTACCCCAGAAAATAATAAGCCCTCCCCCTCTAATAAGCCCAAGGCCATATTTCATGGGTCAAAACATATAAGACACTGTTGTATTTTCGGGGAAACATGGTAATTATTTGCAAACTTTCTTTCATTTCTAGTAAAAGTCTACAGCAGGCATGTCCAAAGTCCGGCCCGGGGGCCATTTGCGGCCCGGGGGTCGGTTTAATACGGCCCTCCAACAGCCCTCCCTGCTCTGTGTAAATGTGGCCCTCCCTTCCTCCCTCTGTCTCTGGGGCTGTGTGGCTGGGAGGGAGGTGGACGGAGGTTACGGACGCCTCCTCCCGCAGTGGGCGAGGGAGCAGACGGGGTGAGCACCCAAGGCTACCGTCATCTTAAGCACCACCGAGGCTGTCGCCCGGCAGGGGCGTCAGGCAGGGAAGCCGGTTGCGCCTCCATCGCTGCACGTTCTGGGGCTGCGAAGCTGGGAGGGAGGTGAATGCGCGGCCCCAGAACGTCCACTTGGTGCCTGCCGGAGGGAGCCGCAATGGAGATGTGCCGCACAAGGTCGCCCGGCAGGGGCATCAGGCAAGGAAGACGGACGCGCGGCCTCAGAACGTAAGCCGTGGTGCCTGCCGGAGGGAGCCGCGATGGAGACGCGACCGGCTTCCCTGCCTGACACCCCTGCCGGGCGACAGCCTTGGTGGTGCTTAAGATGATGGTAGCCTTGGGTGCTCACCCCGCCTGCTCCCTCGCCCGCTGCGGGAGGAGGCGTCCGTAACCTCCGTCCACCTCCCTCCCAGCCACACAGCCCCAGAGACAGAGGGAGGAAGGGAGGGCCACAGATAGAGAATGACACAGGGATTGAATCGGAGACAGACGGGGAAAGAGGGAGAGACAGACATACAGACAGACAAACACACAGAGTGACAGAGAGAAAGAGAGAAAGAGAAAGAGAGAAAGAAAGAAAGAGAAAGAGAAAGAAAGAGAAAGAAAGAGAGAGAGAAAGAAAGAGACAGAAAGAGAGACAGAAAGAAAGAGAAAAAGAGAGAAAGAAAGAGAGAGAGAGAAAAAGGGAAAGAAAGAGCGAAAGAGAGAGAAAAAGAGAAAGAAAGACAGAAAGAAAGAGAAAGAAAAAGAAAGAGAGAAAGAGAGAGAAATGGAGAGAGAGAGGAAGAAAGAGAGAGAAAGAGAGAGAGAGTGAGAGAGAAAGGGAGACAGAAAGAGAAAAAGAAAGAAAGAGAAATGGAGAGAGAGAGAGGAAGAGAGAGAGAGAGAAAGGGAAAGAAAGAGAGCGAGAGAGAGAGAAAGAAAGAGAGACAGAAAGAAAGAGAAAAAGAGAGAGAGAAAGAAAGAGAGAAAGAGCGAGAGAAATGGAGAGAGAGAGGAAGAAAGAGAAAGAGAGAAAGAGGTAGGTAAGTTTTTTTAAAATTTATTTTCAATACATTGTGAAAACTCAACTGTCAATTGATCTTAATGTTATGAAATAAAAAGTATGTCATTTGCAATTAACTTGGCATAAAATAATTTATTTGCATTTAATTGTAATGGTTCAAAGAATGTTCGGAAAAATGTTCGGCCCTCCACCATGTTCACTTCATCCAATCTGGCCCTCTTTGAAAAAAGTTTGGACACCACTGGTCTACAGTGTCTCAATGTTAAAAAGAGGAACCCCTCATGCTACATAAGACTAGGGTAACTTGCTCAGAAAACCACCAGAAGGTTTTTTAAGAAAAGAAAAGGGAAAAAATGGGGTCAGGTCAGAATATTCATGAAAAACCAATGATCCTATAATAAAGACTTCAAACCCGAACTCTTCCTGCTTGGACTTACTTTAGAAATATTTGACAAAAATTTGAAATACCTAATTGTAAATATCTTGACAGCCGCTAGAATCGTCTTTGCAAAAAATTGGAGAAATGACAAATTACCATCACAGGAAGAAATTATTTATAAAATTATGGAATGTGCAGAGATGAGTAAATTAACGTTTGAAATTAGAGAGCAAGACAGCGAACAATTCTATGAAATTTGGAATAAATTTTATCAATGGCTGGAAACAAGGGGGAACTAAGCAATATAACAATACCCATTATATTATTATATAACTTGAAGAAATTTTTGTCTTTAGAAAGATAAAATAATTTATTTTAGTACGATAAAATTACCGCTAGAAAACAATGGTATAACATATGAAGATTATCTGTTCTTATTCTGTTGGTCTTTTTTTTCTATTTAATATCTTGTTTATATACTCAAGAGTTAGGGGATAAAGATTTATTTCATAAATGGAAATGTTAATATATGATGCAAAAGTGATATATATACAGATTAATATCTTTGTGAAATTAAGCACTGGTGTACAGAGCGTTTGTCTGAACGACATGTTGTATAAAACGAAATGAATGATATTTCTTTATTTATTTTCAAAAATAAAAAAATAAAAAACTTTTTCCAAAAAAAAAAGACTTCTTGTGGATGAAATTATGAAATTACTATGGTTTATTCATTCATAGTTTGCAATAGTCCACTAACAGTGTGTTCACCTGAGGAAAATCTTGCAGGTATTTTAGAAAGTTTCCACTTTTATTCACACCAAGATGATTGCAAACAGGCAGCTGTCAATTATTGTGGCAACTAAGAAGTCACCTCAAAGAGATTTTTTTTCTCCACTTTTGCATTGGAGGATAGCATTTTCTGAGTCATTTTTCCTTTGCTTCTCTTTTGGAGAGACTAACTCTCCACCACTGAAAGTGGTTTGCAATTCACTTTTGGTGAGAACAATTGGATTGGTATTGATTTGGTAATCCAACAGAGGGCAATAGGACTCAACATCATCCATTTGTAATTGCCCTATATTGTGCCTAACCCCGCCAAACAACACCCCCCTCAAAAAAAACCCTTCCATTTTTATTTTACGTAATTATTGCTAAGTATGGAAGAGTAAAATCATCTCACATTGCAAACATTACATTATAAGTGCTTCATCTATGACTCCAAATGATGAAACCAATATTTGAGAGAGACAAAGACTTGTTTCAAATTCAAAGTTTGCCATGCAATGTTATCTCAAAGTTTAACTTGCTTCATTGGGCTCTTGTGAGGATAGATGGAAACTTGTTTCCACAATTCTACAGGTAACACTAAAAAAATTAGAATATCGTGGGCAGCTGGAAAATGAAGTCAGCATCCCCATAAAGCTCGTTTGCGAAAAGAAGCATGAAGTGCTCCAAAATCTCCTGGTAAATGGCTTCATTGACCCTGGGCTTAATGAAGCACAGTCGTCCAAAGTCCTGTTGCTCAGTGGTCCAAAGTCCTCTTTTCTGATGACAGCAACTTTTGCATCTCATTTGGAAACCAAGGACCCAGAGTATGGAGGAAGAATTGAGAGGCACACACTGCAAGATGCTTGAAGTCCAGTGTGAAGCTTCCACAGTCTGTGTTGATTTGGGGAGCCATGTCATCTGCTGGTGTTGGTTCACTGTGCTTCATTAAGTCCAGGGTCAATGCAGCCATCTACCAGGAGATTTTGGAGCACTTCGTGCTTCCTTCCGCAGAGGAGCTTTATGGGGATGCTGACTTCATTTTCCAGCAGGATTTGGCACCTGCCCCCACTGCCAAAAGCACCAAAATCTGGTTCAATGGCCGTGGGATTACTGTGCTTGATTGGCCAGCAAGCTCGCCTGACCTGAACCCCATAGAGAATCTATGGGGCATTGCCAAAAGAAAGATGAGAGACATGAGACCGAACAATGCAGAAGAGCTGAAGGCCGCTACTGAAGCATCCTGGTCTTCCATAACACCTCAGCAGTGCCACAGGCTGATAGCTTCCATGGTAAGCCGCATTGGGGCAGTAATTACTGCAAAAGCTACCCAAGCCAAGCACTGAGTACATATGCATGCTTATACTTTTCAGAGGTCCGATATTGTTCTATGTACAATCCTTGTTTTATTGATTGCATGCAATATTCTTATTTTCTGAGATTGTGGATTTGGGGTTTTCATGAACTATACGCCATAATCATCACAATTATGACAAATCGGCTTGAACTATCTGGCTTTGCACATAATGAGTCTTATCTCATATATTAGTTTCACCTTTTAAGTTGCATTACTGAAATAAATGCATGATATTCTAATTTTTCGAGTTTCACCTGTAGGTTAAAAAGAAAACAAACCCAGAATTTTTTAATACTTGTACCAGATTTTTGCAAACATTTTAATTTTGTGGGATTTGAATTCTGTATAATAAAAGAGAAACGCTATGCTATTTGGTAACTTTCTGGGTCTATTTTTCTGTGTATTAAAAAAAAATAATGAAACCAATACAATCAATTCAGCATTCTTTCACCAAAAATGAATTTTGATAGCAGGATCTTGAGGAGCTCTGACAGTAAAGTAGCCTGCTATTGCGAGGTAGTACATCAGATAGTTGGGGTATATGTAAATTCATAAATGCTATTCTGACATCCTTGAAATGTGGGAGAGAGGGGGAGGGAGGGAGGGAGAGTGTGGAGAGAGAGGGGGGGGGAGAGGGAGAGGGTAGGTAGCAGAAATGGTATTCAGCAGGTTCTGACCATTTCTGGAGAACTGGTAGTGGAAATTTTGAGTAGTTCAGAGAACTGGTAAATACCACCTCTGTTTGGCCCCACCCCCCATCTATTCTCTGCTTCCCAAGTCCTAGCTGATCAGGAGGGAATGGGGATTTTGCAGTAACCTTCCCCTGGAATAGGGAGGGAATGGAGCAGTGATGGATTGCAGGCAGTATGCCCCGGTATGAGCATACCGAAGCCTGCCCGGAGCACCGGGTACCCTTCCAGTATGGTGCTCCGGAGGGTCCACCTGGCTTCCCTCGCTCCTTACCTGTCTTTAAGGCTTTTGGCGCTTCCACACACGTACATGGTACGTACAGCGCCTGTGTAACACTCTGCCAAATAGCTGGAGCATCGTGGAGGCTCTCGGAGGTGTTGCTGGACAGTACGACACACGCAAGCACTGTGTGTATACATGTGGATGCTGTCAGTCCTGTTCCAACTGTACCAGTTGGATCTGGAACCCACCTCTGGAATGGAGATTTTACAGTATCCTTCCCCTGCCAATCCCACCAAGCCACGCCCACAGAACTGGTAGTAAAAAAAATTGAATCCCACCACTGGCAGGCAGGCAGGCAGACATACAGATAGATCCTCACAGAATGAATTTAGATATACCAGATATTACCTGGAATTACAGTTACTTTCTTGTTGGTAGGCCTGACCCTCTAAACATTTACAATTTCCTGAAGTACTTAGGAAATCTTTTCTCAGATCTAGCCCCACATTTGAAGGCTATGCCACTGTTCAGCAATTAGACTCATTTTCTGAATGCGCTGAGTGAACAAGCTATGAAGTCCCAGGGGAGGGGGAAGGAGGAACAGCTGCAGGTATATGTCTGCCCTTTTGTCCCTCTTCTTTCAAAGCCATTTTTATTGGGGGCCCTTTCTTCTTTAGGCAAATTCTTTGATCAGGAGCCAAAGCTTTTGAGTTAGAGAAGAATGCCTGCCTACCTCCATATGAGTTGGATCACGCCCTTGAGAAAGCAGTGGCGTTTAGCGGGGAGTGAATGGTAACAAATCCAAAACACAGAGCCTCCTGTTACGGAACTCTGGAGAAGCATCTCAGAGGAATTAAGTTCTTCTTCTTTCTGATTTAAAACAGGGTTTGGGACATATTCATTTGGGAGACCTAGCCTCAGGCTGATACGATGCATGCTTTTAAGGCTAGGGTGTACACAGTACTATTGTGGCAGAAAACACACGCAATCTTTGGCAAAGACCCCATTCTTTTTTTCACAGCATGGCCAGGCTTGCCTCAAACATAAGAAGCCTGTTTTGTGCATCTTCTAATGACCAGCAGGTGTTCTACTGCTTTTTGCATGTCTAGAAAGTATAATGTGCTACGTGAACCACATCCAGCAAAGCAACCTTTCCCAACTGGAGCCCTCCAGGTATATTTGAGACTACTTTCCCAGAATTTCAGCCACCATTGTACTGAAGCAGCCTTGCAGAGTCTAGCATCTTTTAAATTTGTTAGGACAATCACTCAGATAACTAACAGTAGTAAAGCTGTTAGCACCTGGATATTCTTTGTGTTAGATTCAGATATTTTGAAGATACCAAGCTGGAAAGATTGCAGAAAAGGATATTCAAGCTATTTATGTTGGGTGAACAAAAAAGTGACAAGAAGATTAAGAAGTAATCTCTTTGACAAGAATCCTAATAAAACTTCCTAAAACGTATCTAGTGGTATCTCTCGTGTTCGCTGTTTTCCAGATTCAGCAGGTTCAGAAATTTGATTATAATCAAATGCACATGTTCTGTGCGGAATACATATAATAATATAATACAATCTAGACCTTAAAGAAAGAAAAGATAATAGAAAGAAGTATAAAAATTGCAAAGAAAGAAAGGGAAAAAGAGAGAAAGACAGAACAAGAGAATGAGAGAAAAAAGAAAGAATATAACAAAGAAAAAGAAAGATATAAATAAATGGTTTCCAATCTTGATCACAACAAATTTAATAACTCTTCACTTTTTGTAAGGTTAAACAGGGATCTCTTCCGCCCATATCCTATTTTTTATTTATAAACAAATCCATAAAATGTTATCTTTTCAGTTTTGGTGTCAGCACAAAATCCATAAAGTATATCAGAAACAACATATTTTAACTCCAATCAAATAAACTAACATTACATTCCTTCCTTTCACTTCTAAGAGCCTTAATGTTTGGTTTATTCACAAACAGGATTTTATTTTTCTTCATTTTGCCTTTGTCCCATCACACAATTATTTAAGGCTCTAAAATGCCTTTTTTTGTAAATCTAGTAGAAAAAAAATATCCACGTTGCTCTCTTGATTTGCCATTTGCATTTCCCTTTTAAATTTTAAAACTTCAGCTAGTTTCTTTTAGAAACATCCTTTTCTAAATCATTCTCATGGTCTGTCATTTATAAATCCATTTTCAATTCCATCTCTATCTTGTTATCAGGCCTGCAGACTGGTGGCCCACAGGCTGGAAGTGTCACATGCAGGCCATCCCCACCCCAGCTCCACAAAGGCAAAAAATGTGATACATCATGAGACATTACGTGACGCGATCGAGTTTGACATCCGTGTTAGATAAAATTTGTTCTACATCTGACATTTTTAAATAACATTTTTTGGACACAGTCTGCCCAAAGAAACAAACATCATTACTGATAAGAAATTGATAATGTGGCTACGATTTTCTAATTGCATTCTTCAAAAGTTTCCTCCAGTATTTTTATTGTCATAACATTTTGCACCATCTCACAGGCCTATATATCTTTACCTAAAATCTTTAGTCCCCTCTAGTGTCCAGTTTTTGAAATCATAAAATTATTTATTTATGTTGTCTCTTGTAAAAATCACAATAGGATCTATTTTCCATGGAAAAACTATTTGTTATTTTATAATTAATTCACAAATCTGAATGTAAAAATCTCAATATTCCAATTTTATTTGTATCCTTAATCCATTTATAATTTTCTAAGATCAGTTAAATTCTTAAATTTCTTATCAAAAATTTCTTTTGTTCAGGACTGAAGGCAGACTCACCTAGAGTTTTCCAACTTGTCATTCCAAAGGTGTCTTACATCTTAGAAAAGTAGTTAGTGAGGAATTAAAAGGGATTAAAAAGTGAGATTTGCAAACTGAGTGCTCTCTAAAAGTCACCGCCATAGTTCCAAGCAAGATGGCTAATTCTGTCACCTTCTGGTGCTCCAACCTGTGGAAAGTAGCTATCTGGAGCACATGTGGGCAATTCCTCATCCTGTCCTTATCAGGAGTGGTTTCAGTCTACTCACCAGTACCTTGTCTTTGCCATGGTCATTGGATCTGCTTTCGCAGAACTGTATTCAGTTTACCATATCTCCCCTGAAGCCAAGCTATTGTGGATCTGCACTCCTGCACAAGACCTAAATCTTTCCTCAGAAACCTGAGCCAAAAAACCGCAAATTCTTTCTATTTTCAAGAGAAACCACTGTGCAGAATATCGATTGGCCAGCTCTTAGATCAGAGGCCAGTCAGACTATCATATTTAAAGAAAAAATGACTTTCAGTAATTAAGAAAAACATGGCACTTATTTGACAAAACAATGTCTCCACAAACAATTTAACAGTAGTGGATAGGTGAATTCATGCCTAGAACTGTTTTACAACTTGCATTATTAGATCAGAAACTATCAAATGACATAAATTACCATTCATTATTGGAGGACTATTTTTTAAAGATTTTAGACAAAATAAAGAATAGGTATACAAATTTAAATTGCTTAAGTGGTAAATCCACTTTCAATATCCACTTTTACAAATCTCTTAAAGATGGAAAAAGACTGTCATCTTATATGCAATCTTTTACATCCCACTGAGATAAGTGTTCATATAATTTTGTTTTCATACAACACAAACAGCCTATTTGATGGAAACATAAAAGATTACCCGTTATGTACTGTTCATGCATTTGTGGTAATTTACAGATGGGAGAGCTGATCTCTTACTTATTACATTGAAATTTTATCAATTTTATTAGGCCCTTGTTAATATAACTGAATGAGTTCAGCACAGAAGAAAAAAAAATCTATTTCCTGCTGACTGATGTAGCAAAATGATTTAACAATATAAATTATATTGTTGGACTTCCAGGAAAGCAATGGCAAACTGAAGATGGATTCATTGAGAGTGAATCTGATGACTGTGTGGAGTGAGGAGCTGGTAAATAAACTGGTTTCTCAGAATGTTTGTGATGAAATGTGCACATGGAGGAGCAGTAGGGAAAAGTTTTAGCAACAGAACTTTCCCAAAAAGAGGTTCGGATTAAGAGACTGCAGCCCTGAGCTGGATGGGAGACGTCAGAAGAGGTCAGAATAACAGAGTTGGAAAGGAGCTTGGAGGTCTACTAGTCCAACCCCCTGCACAAATAGCAGACCCTATATTATTCCAGACAAATGGCTGTCCAGTCTCTTTTTAAAAGCCTCCAGTGTTGGAGCACCCACAACTTCTGAAGGCAAGCCAGTCCACTGGTTAACTGTTCTCACTGTTAGGAAATTTCTCCTTGGTTCTAGGTTGTTTCTGTCCTTTATTAGTTTTCCATCCATTGTTTCTTGTCTTGCTTTCTGGTGCTTTGGAAAATAGGTTGACCCCCTTTCCTTTCTGGCAGATGTCAGTCCTCATGCTGACATTTGTGGGGTAGCGGTTTTTCCACAGCGGCACTATCTCCCAACCTCGGGGAGGTCTTCCACACCACCATCACCAATGCCACACCCACTCGGCCATGCTTACATGCTGCCAAAGCCAATGCCAATGTTGCCACACGGCCGTGCTTACATGCCACCAATGCCAATGCTGCCACTAATACCACTGGGGCTGCTGCCCAAGCCCTTCCCCTGATCTCTCCAATGTCGGCAGAGCCTGTTAGAACCTCCTGGACAGCAGCTGCACTTCAGAGTCTACTCTGAAGCAACTCTTCTACTCGGATGTAGCTGCCTACGCTGGAGCAACTCTTCTACTCGGGTGTAGCTGCCTACTCTGAAGTAACTCTTCTACTTGGATGCAGCCGATAAGGAAGGAGGCAATGATGACACTGAATGGGGGTGTGGCTGAGGGTGACTGAGAGTCATGGTGATTGGTGCTGGCGATTAGGGGTATCATTTGGATAATTGGGTAGATTTGTGGATAGAACTGGGCAGGGTAATGGTATATATACTGTGATAGGGTTAACTTTGTTAGAACTGACTTGGATTTGCTTACCTTTGTATGATAGTCATTTAGTGCTGGTTATCACGTAGTTTCTTAGATAAAAGTTTTTCACCAAACAAACTGACTCTCTGTTTATTTTCAATGTGAACACTGGAATGTGACAGCAGCCCCTCAAATATAGGAGCATTGCTAACATATCGCCCCTACTCCTTCTTTTTACTAGACTAGACAAACCTAATTCCTGCAACTGTTCCTCATTTGTTTTAGCCTCCAGCCTCCTAATTATCTTTTTTGCTGTTATCTGCATTCTTTCCAGAGTCTCTACATCTTTTTTGGTGACCAAAACTGGATGCAGTATTCCAGGTATGGTCTTACTAAGGCTTTATAAAGTGGTACTAATACTTCATGTGATCGGGAAGGGAATTGTTCATGTGAAGGGAACAAGGGGATCAGCAATATTGGACTTAATTCTCACTAACAGAGAGGAAATGATAGAAGGTGTAGAAGCTACAGGAACTTTGGGGGCAAGCGATCATGAAATACTGGAATTCAACATTATGCAAACGAAAGTAGTTGAACAAAGTCAAACTAGAGTCTTAGACTTTAAGAGAGCTAATTTCAATAAACTCAGAGAGAGCTTGGGAAGGATTCCATGGATGAGAATCCTCAAGGGGAAAACAACTCAAGAAGCTTGGGAAATTTTGAAAAATGAGATTATAAAAGCCCAGTCCAGCGCAATACCAATGAAGAAGAAAAATAACAGTTCCCAAAAGAAACCAGCATGGCTGCATAAAGAACTCTCTGACAAATTGAAAGACAAAAAGGATAAATATAAAAAGTGGAAAAAGGGGGACATAACTAAGGCAAAATATCAGCAAATAGCCCGAGCCTGTAAAGATGAAGTGAGGAAAGCTAAGGCTCGCAATGAAGAAAGGCTTGCCAAAAAAGTAAAAAATAACAAAAAAAGCTTCTTCCAACATGTTAAAAATAAGAAAAAAGTTAAGGAAACAATTGGTCCACTGCTGGGAGAAAATGGCAAGAAGATGATAAGCAACAGGGAGAAAGCAGAACTATTTAACTCTTTTTTTGCATCTGTCTTTACACAAAGAGATAAAACAGTCCAACCAATCAAAAACAGCACCACAAAAATCAGATTAGGAACACAAGTTGAAATAGGGAAGAAAATGGTAAGTGAGCACCTGTCTGCCCTGGACGAGTTCAAATCACTAGGACCGGATGGATTACACCCCAGGGTTCTGAAGGAACTGGCAGATGAGATCTCAGAACCACTATCTTTTAGAGATCCTGGAGCACCGGGGAACTGCCAGAAGACTGGAAAAGAGCTGATGTGGTTCCCATCTTCAAAAAAGGAAAAAAAAAACAGATCCAAGAAACTATAGACCCATCAGCCTGACCTCAATACCAGGAAAGATTCTGGAAAAGATAATTAAACAACAAATAAGTGAACACCTAGAAGCAAACAAAGTAATAGCCAAAAGCCAACATGGGTTTGTCAAAAACAGATCATGCCAGACGAATCTAATTGCATTCTTTGACAAAGTGACAAAATCAGTGGACCAGAGGAATGCTGTTGATATAATTTACCTAGACTTCAGTAAGGCATTTGATAAAGTAGACCATAACTTACTATTAGATAAAGTAGAAAATTGTGGGTTAGACAGCACCACCACCAAATGGATTCGCAACTGGCTGACCAACCGCACTCAACGTGTAGTCCTCAATGGAACTGCATCTACATGGAAGGAAGTATGCAGTGGAGTCCCCCAAGGCTCTGTTTTAGGCCCAGTACTCTTTAACATCTTCATCAACGATTTGGATGAGGGGATAAATGGGGAACTCATCAAATTTGCAGACGACACCAAGCTGGCAGGAATAGCCAACACTCTAGAAGATAGGCTTAAGATACAGAAGGATCTAGACAAACGTGAACATTGGGCACTATCTAATAAAATGAAATTCAATTAGGCAAGAAAAAGCAAATGCACAAGTACAGTATAGGTGGTACCTTGCCACTAGTAGCAACTGTGAGAGGGATCTAGGAATCCTAGTGGACAACCTTTTAAATATGAGCCAGCAGTGTGCAGCAGCTGCCAAAAAAGCCAACACAGTTCTAGGCTGCATAAACAGAGGGATAGAATCTAGATCATGTGAAGTGTTAATGCCACTGTATAGTGCCTTGGTAAGGCCACACTTGGAATACTGCATACAGTTTTGGTCGCCACGATGTAGAAAAGACGTGGAGACTCTGGAAAGAGTGCAGAGAAGAGCAACCAAGATGATTAGGGAACTGGAGACTAAAACATATGAAGAACGGCTGCAGGAGCTGGGTATGTCTAGTTTGATGAAGAGAAGGACCAGGGCAGACATGATAGCAGTGTTCCGATATCTCAGAGGGTGCCACAAAGAAGAGGGAGTCAAACTATTCTCCAAGGCACCTGGGGGCAGGACAAGAAGCAATGGGTGGAAACTAATCAAGGAGAGAAGCAACTTAGAACTAAGGAGAAATTTCCTGACAGTTAGAACAATTAACCTCTGGAACAGCTTGCCTCCAGAAGTTGTGAATGCCCCAACCCTGGAAGTCTTTAAAAAGTTGTTAGATAGCCATTTGTCTGAAATGGTATAAGGTTCCTGCCCACGCAGGGGGTTGGACTAGAAGACATACAAGGTCCCTTCCAACTCTGCTATTGTATTGTATTGTATTGTATTATTGATTCTATCCCTCTATTAATGTAACCTAGGATTGTGTTGGCTTTTTTGGCTGCCGCCACACACTGCTGGCTCATATGTAAGTGATTCCAAGGACTAGGACTCCAAGATCCCTCTCATAGTTACTGCTGTTGAGCTAGGTTTCTGTTACATCCCTGTAACAGTTTAAATGGTTTCCACCAAGGTCCTTTGTTCAGGTGGGAACAGAGGTTTAATCTGATTGGCTGATGGTCTGACATTTCCCTATAAAAGGGCTGCTGTCAGACAGAACCTTCGCTGTTTGTACATAGTTGTTCTGAGCTGAATGAAGAGCTGTTGTTGCCAAGACCTAGTCTGTCCTTCCAATCATCCAATTTAACAGTTTCACCTAATCTGTACCAGTATATTTGATTTTTCTTGTCTAAGTGAAAACATTACTTTTCTCTACATTGAATTTCATTTTGTTAGATAGGGCCCAACCACTGTTCGTGTTTTTGAGCCAACAAATAACAAATAGCCCAAATTGGCTAGGTCCACAGTAGCCACAACTTAAATCAATCAGAATATATCTAGCAAGATTCTGTCCATTAAATGTCAGCAGTAAAGGACTGAACTCAATTGGATTTTGCTGTGCTGTCTTTGGCTTTGGGCCTGACAATTTATCTCTGGGTTAGGAGAGGATTTGAAATCACCCAAATATCAGTGGTGGGATTCAAAAAATGTTACTACCATGTGGGTGTGGCTTTGTGGGCATGGCATGGCTTGATGGGCGTAGCTTGTGGACGTAGCAGGGGAAGGATACAGTAAAATCTCCATTTTCTCCCAATTATCTAAGACTCGGAAGGCAGAGAATAGATGGGGGCGGTGCCAGTCAGAGGTGGTATTTACTGATTCTCCAAACTCCTCAAAATGTACGATACCGGTTCTCCAGAACTGGTCAGAACCTGCTGAATACTACCGCTGCCACATACGCCCCAGACAACAGCTCCCTGTGAGAAGACCATAATGCAGAGGTTTCCAGCAGATTTAGAGCTCTGGGGATAGAGGGATTGCCATCTTTGCCTAGGGTCAGACTAATTAAGGATATTTTATTTAACATGTCAAAAATTGGCTTAGTCCCTAAGCTGTTTCTCCTTTAATACAAAATTATATTATTACCAATCATCTTCCATCTGCAGCTCTCAAAATCACATGAACTATTTTTAAGAGTCTTCCAATCCTGCACCAGACATTAATAAGTCTAAAGAGCAGCAACTAAGGGGGGGGAAACAGCTTCATTAATTTCTGTTGAGTGCATAGAAGGAGAATAGTGTCCATTTGTATTTTATTAATTAGGTGGCTGGAGAAAATAAATAATTGGAAAGAATTAAAATAATATTGACTTTACTGAACATTATATTGAGGACTTAAAGTGACTTATGTTTCTGGAAGATTTCTCCCCTTGAAAAATATTTTAGCAAATAAAAATACTATTTCATTTATAAGAACCTTGGCAAAAAAGGGGGAGGGCATTTTTGCCAGAGAATAAAGGAAGTCAGATTTATTTTCCATTGATAAAATAATGGTTGATAGCTGCAATAAAAGAAACAGCTTGATATATCAGTTTTGGAAGAGTTGCTAATACAACATAGATTAAATTTTGGCATACCACACAGGTGCAGTTTTTCCCTATTATTTTTCCATATTACTTTACTATTCTATACCTGATCTTAGACTGACAAAGAGGACTCTACATTGTTTTGTGCAACCAAGTTTACAGTTCAAAGCAATCAAGACTACATTGCATAGTAGTATGTCATATTGTGTGAGTCTTTCTCTTGTGTCCTGTCTGCAAAACTACTTATCTACTACATGGAGTTGGAGAATAACACCACGGTTCAAGCAGGTGCAACATGACTACAAGTATATATGGAGAGATAGATCAGTGGTTATCATTTTGAAGGATCAGAAGTACATTGAAACAACTTGAAAATATCAAACAAGGAAAGATAGTATCTAAAAATAATGATCTAGGTTTAAGTTATATCACTTCAATGTAGTAGAAAAAAATTGGCTTAGATTTCCCATTGGCAGACTTTCAGTTCTATAAATAAAAGAGTTAACAAACTGCACATTTGAAAGTCAAAGTTAACTGGCATTAACTCTCAAATTTTCTTTGAACCTTTTTCAAGAAATAAGCAAATTCTTTGATGTGAGGATTACCGTACTATCACATTTATCATATCAATCATATTTTTAATGTGCACAGAAGGGAGAAAAGCATCATAATGACATAAATCCCAACAGCTGATGCACAAAAAGCTCCTTCCATATGTCCACTGTGCACACCCACACTTGCCAGAAGAGAGGATGAAAACTCTTTAAATGAGCTTCTGCCAGTCAATCTCAGCATAAAGTTAATCAAGAAAAGCATTCTTTGACATATAGCAAAATGCTGGGTTCCTTTTCCATGCAAATCAATTGGCGCACGTAATGAATCATAAGGCATTTCTGTAATACATATCAGTGCACAAATCTGCCACATGACGTGAGACCAGGTGCCTTCATAAACATATACATGACAAATCCTGGAATAATATTTAGGAAGAATCTTCAAAAATCATGAACAAAACCATGGCCTTTAAGAGTTTTTAAGGGAAAGCAAATCCTGAACTTAGTATTTATCAACAAGTGAAATAGTGAAAATTTTGTTCATGATCTTGAATGTACTAGGTTAATAACAATAGATTTCTCAAATTGAGGATAATATTTCACATAGATTAAATGCTTCAAAAAATTGGTATATCCTTGGTATATGCTGAACTACTGATAAGTTTATTTGAAGATATCAGCACACCAAAGATGAACAAGAGATGAAAATTCTCCAAGGCATCTGGGGGCAGGACAAGAAGCAATGGGTGGAAACTAATCAAGGAGAGAAGCAACTTAGAACTAAGGAGAAATTTCCTGACAGTCAGAACAATTAACCTCTGGAACAGCTTGCCTCCAGCAGTTGTGAATGCCCCAACCCTGGAAGTCTTTAAAAAGATGTTAGATAGCCATTTGTCTGAAATGGTATAAGTTTCCTGCCCACGCAGGGGGTTGGACTAGAAGACCTACAAGGTCCCTTCCAACTCTGCTATTGTATTGTATTATATTGTATTGTATTGTATAAGAAAATGTTGCCTCATAATGCCAAAATCTTCATCTTTTGCTTAGGCTTGCACTCTGGCAGAAGTAAAAAAAATGACATACAAATTTGGATATTTTATTAAGCAAATAAAATGATATTAAAGCATATGTCTCAAAATAAATGTAAATACAACATTAAAACACAGAACTGTGTTGAAATCACAGAAGCATTAGCATGGCAAGTATGTTAACAGAAGACATCACTTAAAACTGGAAACAGACAATATCACTTCTCTTAAAACAAAGGAGACATATATGACAATAATCTGATTTAGAACATGCAGCCGATAAGAGTAATTGTGTTTCAAAATACTTTGAAAACCAATGCAGTTCTTACATGATTAATGTAATGCGATTATTTAAGGTAGCATCAAAATGAAATGGTGATTCTTCCAATTATGACATAAATTGATACATTTGTACACTATCTGTTAGATGTCCCCAATGAATTACAAACAATACCCAGCACTAGACACATAGTGATAAACCACTTTTACACATTTAAAAAACTATGAAGCAACCAAAAGACCAGAACCTCTTCAGCAGCTTAAACACAGATAAGCAGGAATTAACACCAGACAAACAAGCAAGCAGATAATAATATCCTAATCAAGAAACTTCCAAGGAGAAACCTACACCCATACCAATATTGGTAGGGCAAGCTGCTATATATAAATAGGAATCAAACTCCACCTTTACTAACATAATGATGGTTCCTAATGAGGCATCTGCAAGCAAATAACCCAACCCAGAGAGCAGCAAGGATTTCACAGTTTAACCCTGAGCTATATACAGTATATTATCTTCTATGTGTTTATATGGATCAATTCTATATACATTTTCATGTTAATAGAAGACATGGTGGTCTTAGGAAATTGCCTTACTCCAATCAATCCATGGCCATAAGAAACTGATTATGTAGATGATATTTAGATATGCCAGGAAAATGAAAACATTTGAGTTCTTGTAGTGAAGTACCAACAGAGAATCAACACTGAATGCAGACCAAACTGGCAGAGGATCACATCAACTTGCAAATGATTGATGCAGGATAAGTTGAAATGTTGACGTGCTTGTGAGAATAAACTCCTTAGTCATGAATTGGCCCTATTGTAGATTGTACTGTAAAGTAATCTGTGGGAAAGTACTTTGGCGGTTTGTGAACGGCATCCAAAGACTTAATTTTCAGATCCATATTGCCAGCTAATTGTTATGTTTAAGTGTCAGTTGCAGGTTCCTGAAAATGACATGTACCATTAGCAAGGCAAGCTGACAGTTCACACAACACTAAAAATGGCAAACATCTGGATTTTATTACAGAAACATTTATGATGATTTCAGCCCCAACAGTTTCTGATGTGCCTTTTGTTAATGGCCACAGATCCCTTAATATTTGAATGTCTCATTGAAATACATACAGCAGCATCTTCTATTACACAATGGAGGGAGTGACAACTTTAAAATGAGTCCCAGAAGGGAGAAATCTCTTGGAAAACAGGGCACAGAAGTAGGCATCTTTGCCATATATTTTATTAAATGAAGCCAACTGCAAGAATTAAAATACTTTGGATGAAATTAAAACATGAAGTCCATTCCCTAAGGGTAAACCCTATGCTGCTCTATGTGCCTAAAAGCAGTTGCATGCAATGAGTTTGTCCTGCTTGCACTCCAGACTTTGATTTCTTTCACAACATATAATGGATTCACCCCACACTTAGATTAAATTGATGACAGATTAAACACACACGAAAGAGTGCATCACACATGCAGCGAGCAGACAGGGACAGGAAGGGATTGATCTAGCATTAGCACAAAGCATTCTTTCCTGATGAAGAACAGATGTGCTGCCCATGCTAATGAACTAAATGATTAATAAGTGTACATCATGTTAGACTTTGTTGTCTCTTCTGTACCAGTAGCTGGTTCTATTTTTTTTTTTTTTACTAACATCACTTATAACTCTAGAGAATAGTTTCAGACTGTACATTTTTTTTTTTTTATTGAAAAAGTTTTATTGGTTTTACATTTTTTAACAGGATAGGGTAATGGTTACAAAGAAATTTTGAGAGCATTCACGTCAGAGTCGTCGGACCTTCCGAGACCTCAAAATAAACATTAAAAAAGTTAACATAGAAAACATTTTCCATACCACTACAAGATGAGAGCAAGTACATTTACCTAAATTCTCCCTTCCATGCTGTCAGACATTTACAAAAAGTCCGGATAGAAATATTATACAAAATTGTTCAAGAAAAATCAAGGCAAAGTTATTTTTTTGATCTAAGTCTTTTGGCTATTGTATCTTCTTTCTCTCCTCCCTGGCCCCCCACGGGCGGGGCCGTGACCCCCTCCGTCCCCCCTGGATCTTCCCCCAGGGCAGAGGAATGTTTTTTAAGAAAGGCTTCCGCCTCAGCAACTGTTTTAATCCTCACTCTTCCTCCTTCCCAGAACACCAGCATCCCTTCAGGTGTCATCCACTTGAACCAAATCCCGTGATCAAACAAGGTTTTAGACAAGAAGGAAAATTTCCTTCTTGAATCTCTAATCTTTCTTGGGATCTGCTTCAAGATAGTGACCATTTCTCGTTGATAAATTAAAGGTTTCTCTCTCTGCGCTTTCAGGATTTCCTCTCTGGTTGACCTTCTAACAAATTTCACATGTATCTCTCTAGGCACTTCATTCATCTTGGCATATGCAGAATTAATTCTATAGGCTAGGTCAATGTCCCCCCTGATCTCATCTTTGGGTTTTTGTAAATAGTCTGCTAAAATTGTACTCATAAGATCAGGTAGGCATTCACCAGATTCCTCAAGAACATTCTGAAATCTCAAAAAATATGTCATTCTTTCCATATCTATCCTAGACACATGCCCATTTATTTCCCCCACCTCATTAGAAACATTTTTAATCTCTCCCTTAGCCCCCTCCAGCCCCCCCTCCAATTCCTCGGTCTTCTGTGTATTCTCCAACACTTGCTTCCGGGTATCCAATAGTTCCTTTTTAAAAGTACTATTTTCAGCCCTCTGGGCCTTTATTTCTGATATCAAAGTTTGCATAGAGGTTTCAAGAGAAGCCATCCTTTGTTCCAAATTTACAAGTGCTGCTTCTTGTGCCATGGTTAAAAGTTAGAGTCACTGCCACCAAGATGGCGTTTTCCGGGTGGGGCTGGTGGGGCAGATCAGGAGCTCAGTTCAATTCAGGGCTGTGAAGTTGCAAACAATTCAGAAACCAAAAGAGACACAATTTCCCAAATCAGCAAATAGTAATAACGAAGGTATTCCAGAGAAGAAGTCACAAATCCATCAAAAGAAATTTTTTTTCAAAAATCCAGAGAGAGTCCTGCTTTCAAAGAGACGCTGGAAATTTTCCTTAGTTGAAATAGTCAGGCAGGGACAAAGAGAAGCCACTTCCACCGCCCATCTAGCCAGAGGGAGAGAGTAGCAAAAAAAAAGAATTTTTTAAGCTCAGCCAGACCTAGAAACAATGTTGCAGAAAGTCACAATCCACTTTCCCTTGTTAAAGACCGTCCGGAGTGAAAGTTTCCGCTTTCTCTTTGCAGAGAAGCCATCTTAGCGTGCCGCTTAAATCCGAGGGGGGTTTTTTAAAATTAAACACCCCCCTCCCAGTCCGTTCAGCCTGGCTGGCAGCAAGGAAAAAAAGGTGTTCTTTTAAACTCACTCCCTCTCGCAGCTGAAGCCTCGGCGGTCCGCCCGACCTCTCCGTTCAGCCCTCTCCATTAAAGCGAATGGCACCGACAGCCGTTGGAGAAGGAAAAAACCCCCGCTGGCATGTTCCTCTCCTCCTAGGTCGCAGAGAGGAGCGCCCTCCCCACCGCCGTGACGAGGGCCGCTCCCTCTGAGCCGACCCTACGGGAAACCTCCGGTAACCGGAGAGTTTCGCCCCCCTGGGGGTGCAGAAAAGGCAACAAAGCGGCGAGCGAGCCCTAGGCTCGCCCGTCTCCGCTGGAGCCGGATACCGGAACCAGACTGTACATTTGAAGACCTTTCCAGAGTTGTTGATTAGCCACTGGAGCTAATTACCCATTAAAAATTACCCATTATTTTATTGTCTCACTTTAGTTCAGAGCTTGTTACAGTATTTGGTTTTAAGCACTACGACACTAGTCCTTTTTTGTCCCATCTCCAAATTGACTTTTTCCATGCAGTATTTCATACAAGTGCATTCTTGCCCCACATTTTAGCTGCTTAGTCTTTTCTTTCTTTTTACCGTGCCTTTGTTATTCTTGACTAGTGAACCATCCCAGCTCACGTCTTGCTGTTCTGAAAAGTATGTTCAGATCTTACAAGATTCTGGAATGAGGTCAGACACTAATATTCAAGAGAATATAAATTCAGGTTCAGAACTTTAGTGAAAACCCTTCTCTTACCTTCCACAAGAATCAGTCCAACTCAAATTCTTTGCACCTCTTCGATTAACTATAGCAGAGGATTGCAAGAATATATAAACAGAATGAAACAACTTCATAATATGGATTAGTTTGACCCAGTGACGGGATTCAATTTTTTTTACTACCAGTTCTGTGGGTATGGCTTGGTGGGTGTGGCATGGCTTGGTGGGCATGAGTTGCTGGGCATGGCACGGGAAGGATACTGTATAATTTCCATTCCTTCCCAATCAGCTGAGCCTCCCGATCGGGAGGCAGAGAATAAATGGTGCGGGGACAGTCAAAAGTGGTATTTATCGGTTCTCTGAATTACTCAAAATTTCTGCTACCAGTTCTCCAGAACTGGTCAGAACCTGCTGAATACCACCTCTGGTTTGACCTTAATAAATGTAATGTATATTGTTTTTAGATGTCTGTGCACCTTATCGAGTCTGGTGACAGTCAACAAACCTACATTTGTAGTGTCCACATCTAATGTACACTCTGGAATCTCTGACACTGGACAAGGACTACAGCAGATGAGTATTTATTAGGAAAAAGTGCCGAAATTAATTTTCTGCACGAAATTCAGAAACTCCAGAGGGCTTTTCTCCCAAAAAACTTGGTGATGTTAGCTATCTTATTGCTAGCAGGAGAAGGGAGATAGCAGAGGAATACAAGAATATATAAACAGAATGAAACAACTTCATAATATGGATTAGTTTGACCCAGTGATGGGATTCAATTTTTTTTACTACCAGTTCTGTGGGTGTGGCTTGGTGGGTGTGGCATGGCTTGGTGGGCATGAGTTTGTGGTGCAATCTCTTTCTCACAGACATAGAACTTTTTGGTGGATGTAGGCTGATATCTACCACAGAAATAATTTGATCCTGTAGAACTTTGATACAATACCAAATATTGTTTGCATTTCTTCATTTTAATATTAAAGTTTTAATTAAATTAAAATTCAATTAATTAAAAATTAAAGTGAAATGTCTATTCAAATGGCTCTAGGACATCTCTATGGTAAAAATATAAAGCACAAAAGCATTTCAATATATCCCATCCCTAAAGTTAACTTGGAAAAACACAGCTAAAAATAGCTGGTCAGCCACTATCAAATTAGGTCTCAAAAGCCCACTCCTTTAATAAATCCTTTCATGTTTTTCAGAAGAAGAGGACCAAATACCTGTGGGTGCCTGTTTCCCAATATAAATTTGCCAGTTCATCGTTCTTAAGATACTTATGTAGGCATGTTGCTTCCTCTATATTGTGTATAGATAATACATGAACTTTCTTGTTGCCGCTCCCATTACCTTACTTCACTAACCATATTGACTAGCACAAATATAAATTTGAGTAAACAATATCTAGAAGATTCCTTCCCTTGCTTAGAACATGCTATGGCTTGACATTTGTGTTTAATCCTCCTTTAAATGCCTGGATTTGCTGATGGCCTGCAGTCCTATTCACCTAAGAATGGACTTCATTGGATTAAGTGTGGCTTTCTTCCATATAGACATATCTAAAGTATTGTTAAATTGCCTTCTCTTTTCAGGGACAGACAATTACAACATAATATAAGAAGAAATCAAGGAAAGTCAGTATATAACTGGCTTTCCAAATATTACTGTGCTAAAATTTCCATCAATTCTAAGCAGCATAGCTAATGGCTAGATATCTCAGTAATTGAAAAACAGCATGGGTTTTTTTTAGTTTATTTTATATTTTTATATTGCCCTACTCCCGAAGGACTCAGGGCGGTGTACAGCCAAAATAAAACACAGATATACAAAAGTTAAAACAGTTTAAAAACATATTAAATAATTTGGCCCATAATAAGTTAAAAACCAAACAAACCATTTTAAAATTAATAAAATTTGTATTTACGCCAGCCCAGCTTGTTGGAAAAGAAAAGTTTTAAGAGCACGGTGGAAGGTGCATAGGTCAGGGATAATTTGTAACTCCTGAGGCAATTAGTTCCAGAGGACAAGTGATCCCACAGAGAAGGCTCTCCCCCTGGGTGTTGCCAGTCAACATTGTTTAGCCGATGGCACCATGAGAAGACCCTCTCTATGGGAGCGTACTGGCCGATTGGAGGCTCTCGGTGGCAGAAGGCGATCTCGTAGGTACCCAGGTCCTAAGCCATGGAGCGCTTTAAAGATAGTAACCAACACCTTGAATCGCACCCAGAAAACCACCGGAAGCCAACGTAGCTCACACAGGAGGGGAGTTAAATGGGAGCATTGCATCACCCCCATAATTACCCACGCGGCTGCATTCTGGACCAGTTGGAGCCTCCGGATGCTCTTCAAGCGGAGCCCCATGTAGAGAGCATTACAGTAGTCCAGACGGGAAGAGACGAGGGTGTGAGTGACCGATCCAGAAAGGGATGCAACTGGTAGATCAGACGAACCTGATAAAAAGAATAAATGAGTTTGATTGCAGACTTGAACTGCAAAATTTATCTAGCACAGTAATGGTCTTGTCTTCTACAGGCTAATTATACACAGTCTCTTTAACTGCTCCTCACCAAACTTTCCTTCTGGACCCCTCACCATTCTGGCATCCCCCCTGCAAAATAGCTACAATTGCCAATGTGCTTTTTAGATTGCAGCATCTAGAAGTGAACCCAAATAAAATTACTTTCTGATCTATGCTCCTGTTAACACATCTCAGAATAGCATATCTTTTTAACAGCTCCTTCACTTTGTTGCATCTTATTCAACAAACATGGTGGTGCGCTTAGGCGCAGCGGCTTTGAGCTCCTGGTGTCACAGCAGACTTTTCCATCAAAAACTCGCTTTGAACCTACTGTGAAGTTCTGTAACAGTGGCACCATCATTATCTCTTGGGAATATACAAGGGGCAACTGCAAGCATTGAAATGAAGAAGCGGAGAGCACCACGCCTACCAGTAATTCCATCCTTTTCTGTTGGGAAAGCTGAGAGAGAGAAAAAAATGCCAAGTGTGATTCCTCAAAGTTCATTGCAACAAGAAATAAAAAAGAAAAAGAGACATGCTCCTCTTCCACCAACTCCTAAAATGCCAAACAGATTTGAAGAAATGGATAATAAAAGACAAAGTACAATTGATCCTTTTCAACTGTCATTTGTCGGCCATTTTGTTTCAACTGTCATTTGTAGGCCTTTTTGTTTGCCTGGAGAGATTCCTGTTGTGGCTGTCACTGCTGTCGGTATTCCACCTGGTGCAGGTGTTGGCACGGCGCTCAAACCAATTTCATTGTAATTTTATTACAGTATTATTACAACGACAATAAAGATTATTATTATTATTATTATTATTATTATTATTATTATTATTATTATTATTATTATTATTATTATTATTATTATTATTATTATTATTATTAATGAACCAACCCCAATATTTTCACACTAGCTGTACCAGCCATGCGTTGCTGTGGCCAAGTTTGGTTAAATGAAAAAGTTTCCCCTCATAGACCCTCTCAGCGACACCCTTCCTTTTCTGCCTCGGTTTCCCCTCCCCCTCCTTCCCCTCCCTCTCTTACTCTACCTACCTACCTACCTCCTGTATTTCCCCTCTCTCTCTACCTACCTACCTACCTCGTGTATTTCTCCCTCTCTCTCTATCCCTCTACCTACCTACCTACCTCCTATATTTCTGCCTCTCTCTATCCCTTTACCTACCTACCTACCTACCTACCTACCTACCTACCTACCTCCCTCCTGTATTTCTCCCCCCTCTCTCTATCCCTCTACTTACCTACCTACCCCCTGTATTTCTCCCCCCCTCTCTCTATCCCTCTACCTACCTACCTACCTCCTGTATTTCTCCCTCTCTCTACCCCTTTACCTACCTACCTACCTCCTGTATTTCTCCCTCTCTCTCTATCCCTCTACTTACCTACCTACCTCCTGTATTTCTTCCTCTCTCTTTATCCCTCTACCTACTTAACTACCTACCTATTGTTGGCGGCCGGGGCAGGGGGAGCAGCAGCGGTGGGTCAGCAGCAGTGGTGGGGAGAACAATGGCAGCAGGGGCCAGCAGTGGCAGGGGGCAGTGGCAGCAGGGGCAGCAGTGACGGGTCAGCAGTGGTGGCGAGGGGAGCAGTGGCGGGGAGCAGTGGCAGCAGCGGGTGGGGCAGTGGTGGCAGCAGAGGCCGCTGAAGAGGCGACCATCGCGGATATGACGCAGACCACGCATTCAAGTGACGTGAGCTAAAATGTGGCCGGGTGGGAGGGGCTGAGAAGGGGAGGGGGCGAGTGAGCGAGTGAGAAGAGCTGCAGTTGTACATTTGTGTGGTGTGCACCTGGCACATGGTGCCATATCCACACAATATGTATGTATCATTGGTGCTGCACTTGTAAGGAATGTTGTGTGAAAATTTGGTGGCAATTGGTGCAGTAGTTTCTGAGATTAGCGATTTTGAACAAACTCATAATTAATTTTTTATTTATATAGATATATATACATAAACCAAATATTTTCACATATATACAACCAAGTCAGCTTCTCACATCTTATGCCTGTGCCTTTCATTTTCTGATGATTTGATTTCATTCCTTAAACCCTTTCCATGCAAATAATTCATAAAAATGCTGAGACTGTGTGGCATTCCACTTGATTCTGCATTCCAATCTGATGTGCAATTATTTGGGTACCGTCACTCAGCCAATTATACTTCAAGCTAATCATTGTAACACACAGCTTATTTTTTGCAATTATACTAAGGATATTATGAGAAACACTTCTGAATGATTTGCTGAGATCAAGGTGCACTATGTCTAAGGCATTTCCAAAATCTATTAAGACAGCAATTGTCAGAAAAAAAGGGAGTCTAGCCTGGCATTATTTATGGTAAATGCCTGCTGGCTTTTGTTGATTGTAGCATTTCTACCAATGTGTTTGTAAACATGCAGTTTAATTACTTGCCCAAGAATCTGGCCCAAAATTGATGTCAAAGTGACAGCCAGATCCTTAAGTCCCTTTACTTTTTCTTTGAGGTTTGGGACAATTGTTCTTCTCCAATCTTCTGGGATTTACCAATCCTCCAGTAGCTCTCAAAAATTACACTTAGTGGCTCTGTAATCACTTTTCTAATTCCTTCAGTAATTTAGAATGGAATTAATCTGGTTCTAGAAATATGAATTTCAATTAGCTTTGTGTTTTTTGTACTTTCCTTGTCAATCATGAGTTGTATTTTTTTCTATGCATCAGTGACACAAAGGTGATCAACTAGGGCTTTGTTCCCCTTTGAGAGAATCATATTAAATATAAGTCACTCTGCCATATAACTATCAATCACTATCAATTCCCTTCCTTTTACCCCACAACAATTCCAGTTTTTTTGTTTGTTTCTGATAAATCTTAAAAAGCCCTTTATTGTTTTGATATAAGTCTCAGTTCATTCTGAATTTATGCCTTTCTGGCCCAAATCCTATAGTTTCTGGCAACTGTATTTGGTTATATACTCCTATTTCCTATGTATGTCCCTTTTTCTTCTCAAATATGTCAGAAAAAACTGTGTATCACAATGGTCTAAATAAAGATAAATTTCCCCTTCTTCTTTCTAGAAGGAATAATTTGCACCTTTGGCATTTCAGTTTCCAGTTTTCCACTCCTTTCCAGGTGCTTTTCCCCTTAAGAATTTCATGCCAATGGCTGTAATCTACTTTGTGTCTTGAGTACATCAAAATATGCTCTTCTGAAAGCCAATATGCAAGTCAGAATCTTCTGTATTTCTCCTGGCTTTGATGCCATAAGCTCAAGGATAACACATTTCATTTTGAGTAACATTAATTTGAAAAACTGCAAAGATCCACTAGGAAGATATTCATTGGCCGGCCTAGCGTAACCTCCATACTGACTATTAGATAGTTTTTAAACTTGGGATTTTAATTCGGTTTTTAGCGCAGGGTTTATTTATTAGAATAAGTATTTTAAATTTCATATATTTTATATTGTATGTATTTTAACATCCCTGTGCGCCGCCCTGGGTCCTAACAAGGAGAAGGGCGGGGTATAAATTTAATAAAATAAATAAATAAAAAATTGGCATTACTGCACAAAGTATCTGTTGCACCCACACTTTCTTTGGTTTTTCATCCACCTATATATGATAATCAGACTGAGACAGTCTCAGTAAAGCAAGCACCCTGGCTCAATTGGTAATATAACTCTTCATCACTAGATTTAATTTTTGCCTCTGGTCAGTAGTTGAGTGATCTAGGAGTAGGGGATTTAACCATCGAACCCCTGTCATGGTCAGATCACTCTCTTCTTCGGCTTAACTTCCCAACCGCTACACCTCACCGCGGGGAGGCGGAACCAGAGATACCAAGATGGTTCCGCCCCAGGCGCCTGATGGACCCAGAGAGGTTTCAAAGGGAGCTTGGGCCAATTCCTGTGACCCTGACCCACGACTCAACTGAGGACCTAGTGGCCGCATGGAATAGTGCGGCCACGGGGGCCTTGGACCGGGTCGTGCCCTTGCGGCCTCTCACGTGGCGCCGATCCACCCTGGCTCCTTGGTTCTCCGAGGAGCTAAGGGCGATGAAGCGCCACAAGAGATGCCTAGAGAGCATTTGGAGGTCCACTCGCTCCGAATCCGACTGAACATGGGTGAGGTCCAATTTAAGGACCTACCTAGTGGCGATAAGAGTGGCAAAACGTAATTATCTCGCCACTCTTATCGCATCTGCAAATAACCGCCCTGCCGCCCTGTTTAGAGTGACCCGCTCCCTCCTTCAACAAAGGTCGCGGGAAGCTCCTTTGCAGGGTAGAGCAGAGGAATTTGGAGATTATCTGCAGGATAAAATCGCTCGGATCCGGGACGAGTTGGCCTCCGAGATAGATCTGGGCGGACTGTCCGAGGTAGGTCTTGAGACCATATTATGGGAAGAGTTCGACTTTGTTACTTCAGAGGACATGGACAGGTTGCCGAGGCGACTGAATGCTACCACATATTTATTGGACCCGTGTCCCTCCTGGCTGGTACTGGCCTCCTGGGAGGTTACACGAGGCTGGCTCCAGGAAATAGTGAATGCTTCCTTGAGTGAGGGGTTCTTGCCGGCTGCCTTGAAAGAGGCGGTCGTGAGACCCCTCCTCAAGAAGCCTTCCCTGGACACAGCATTGTTACTTAATTACCGTCCGGTCTCCACCTCCACTTCTTGGCGAAGGTTGTTGAGAGTGTGGTGGCAAAGCAGTTCCCCCGACACCTGGAGGAAACTGTTTATCTAGACCCGCACCAGTCCGGCTTCCGACCCGGGCACAACCCAGAGACGGCATTGGTCGCGCTGGTGGATGATCTCTGGAGGGCCCGAGATAGAGGTTGCTCCTCTATCTTGGTCCTGTTAGATCTCTCAGCAGCTTTCGATACCATCGACCATGGTATCTTATTGCACTGACTGGAGGGGTTGGGATTGGGGGGCACCGTGTTGCGGTGGTTCGTCTCCTTCCTCTCCGGTCGGTCGCAATTTGTGTTGGCAGGAGGGCAGAGGTAGACGTCGAGGCCCCTCACATGTGGGGTGCCTCAGGGGTCAGTCCTCTCTCCCCTCCTGTTCGACACCTATATGAAGCCGCTGGGCAAGATCATCCGTGGTTGTGAGGTAGAATACCATCTGTATGCTGATGATACTCAGCTATACATATCTACCCCCAACCACCCCAGTGATGCCGTTGAATTGATCTCCTGGTGTCTGGAGGCCGTGCGGGCCTGGATGGGGAGTAACAAACTTAGACTCAACCCATCCAAGACCGAGTGGCTGTGGTTTCCAGCGTCCCGGTACAGCCAGCTGACTCCATTGCTGGCCATCGGGGGCGAGTCACTAGCCCCGTGGAAAGTGCCCGCAACTTAGGCGTCCTCCTGGATTCACAGCTTTCCTTGGATGACCATGTGACGGCCGTGACCAGGGGGGCCTTTTACCTGGTCCGCCAGTTGCGCCCTTTCCTTGACCGGGACGCCCTTCGCACAGTCACTCAAGGGCTCGTTACGTCCCACCTAGACTATTGTAATGCTCTCTACATGGGGCTCCCCTTGAGGTGCACCCGGAGGCTCCAGTTAGTGCAGAATGAGGCCGCGCGGGGGATTTTGGGAGCCTCACGGTGCTCCCACGTAACACCCCTCCTGCGCGAGCTGCACTGGCTGCTGCTGGCCTTCCGGGTGCGCTTCAAGGTGTTGGTAACCATATTTAAATCGCTCCATGGCACGGGGCCTAGTTATCTGTGGGACTGTCTCCTACCACATACCTCCCTTCGACCGATCCACTCCCACAGGGTGGGCCTCCTCAGGGTGCCGTCTGCCAGTCAATGCCGGCTGGCGGCACCCAGGGGTAGGGCCTTCTCTTTGGCAGGTCCAGCCCTCTGGAACGACCTACGCCCCGAACTTCGTACCATCACGGACCTTCGCCTCTTTCGCCAATCACTCAAAACGCACTTCTTCCACCTAGCCGGCCTAGCTTAGAGTTAGATTAGATATAATTTTAATGATTAGGTAGTGGATTTTAACATTTTAGTCTATATTTTAGCACAGGTTATTTCAATTTAATGCTATTTTAATGTTGCGACTGTATTTATTGTTGTTTGTTGTGCCATTTTTTAATTTCCTGTGCACCGCCCTGAGTCCAATGGGGAGATAGGAGCGGTATATAAATCAAATAAAACCTAAAACCTAAAACCTTCATAAATTGTGGAGGTTACTTCAGATACTGCATGTTTATTGTAGGTTTTACCGAACCCTTCCCCAAAGCTAAACATGGAGAAACTCACACATATGTATACCAAACATAACAACAAAGGATAACATGGGAAATTGAATTATTATGTGTTTATTAGAAAGGCAACAGGAACAGATATATAAAGCAGACGCCACAATACCTCGTTCAACAGATTCAGGAGGCCCAGTTAGCTAATGAAGATGAAATACAGGAATATCTCCTAAAGAGATGGGAAACAAATGTTGCATTGGTATGTGAGCAACTGAATACAAGCAGAGAATCAAGTAGTAAGCATTCGATACAACTTGAGTAATGTAAAAGTAACACCTCCTGCCCTGCAAGGCAAATAATAAAGCTAGCATAAGCAGGAAAGAAAGATGATTTCCAAGATGAGATCAGATATCACTAATATCTGTGCTTACAAAATATTATTTAACTTAGAGGTAATCCTTGCTTAACAACCATAACTGGGACTGGCAACTTGATGCTAAGCAAAAAAAAATCATGTGATCGCAATGAGCTCATGACCTTAGTTCTCCTTTGCTTAAAACAAAATGCCATGGTTACTAAGCAAAAAATGTGATTGAGACTTATGATTTTACTTACACCTTCTTTATTAAGTCTGCTTATTGCAAGCCGGTTGCAAAACACTTGAATGGAGTTCACGTGACCACAGAATGCTGCAATGGTGATAATGCCCCATTTTAACCTCATACCTGTATAGTCAACGCACAAGGCAATCAGTAAACAACGATTATCTGTATTTTAATCAACTTTAAAATAACCCATTGTCTAACAAGACTAGGTGTTGTTGCAGGTCACTGAGAATGGCAATCAGGTGAATCAATGACATTCATCCCATCCATGCAGTGCTCCCTTCCATTGCTGTATTCAATCAGGCCTGAAGGCTCTCACACAACTTTGCACATTACCCGCAAAGTGGTGTAAACAGTACTGTTTTGTCAGAGCTCATAAGCAAGTCAAACAAAGGACTATTGAAACTAGAACGGAAGCATTTAAATTTCAATTACTACCAGATTTAAAAGCTGCCAAACTTCATCAAAGAAATTCCAGTGGCAAGTCTGATTTGGAATTTACTACCAATGACCACATGTCATTATGTACAACTTGGGGATGTACTGGCAACATCTGGTTGGGCACATCCTGAAAATCCGTTAATTATAGAATCAGAGTTAGAAGCTGCCATTTTAGGCTATCAACTTAACTCCATATTCAGCACATCCCAGACACCTGTCCAGGTTCAGTTTGAACAAATTCAATGAATGGGAGCCAGCTCAGTTGATAATTAGTTCCACTGCTGAAATGTACTTACTGCTAAGGATGTTGGTCCTGATAGCCTACAGATTTATCCAGTAAAAAATGTCCATCTTATTTAACCAGTTCATAATCAATGCAAAAGCTATGAGTGGTGCTAAGAGTAATGGAAAGATACATGCATTACAAGACAACCTAGAAAGACCTGCATGAGGATTAGAGAACAAACAAAAGTATGTGATATCATCAAGAGAGTAAAAGAATTGAAATGGAAATGGGCTGGTCAGAGAGCAAGAAGAACTGATACCAGGCGGACCAAGACAGTCATAGAATGGATCCCACTTGATAAAAAGCGTCTACGAAACAGAACTACAAGAAGATGGATCGATGATATCAGCAAGTATTGTGGGACCAATTGGCAAAATGAAAGCTCAAGAGCATATTGGTCAAAAACATACATAAGAGACCTTCATCCTCAGTGAATAGGCAATGGCTAGAATGATGATTTAACCAGTTTATCAAACAGTGAAGCTTATTCTTCGCTTTCGGCTTGATAGATGGCATACAAGTTTGATAAATACAGGTAGTTCTCAACTTACAGCAGTTCGTTTAATGACTGTTCAAAGTTACATCGGCATTGAAAAAAGTGACATGATGATTTTTCACACTTATCACCATTGCAGCATCCCCAGATAATCAAAATTCAGACTTTTGGCAATTTATTCATATTTATGACGGTTGCAGTGTCCAAGGGTCACAGGATTACCTTTTGGGGAAGTCAGATTCACTTAGCTATATTACTAACTTAACAACTGCAGGGATTCATTTAACAACTGTAACAAGGTTGTAAAATGGGACACAACTCATTTAACAAATGTTTTGCTTAACCACAGAAATTTTGGGCCCCATTGTGGTCATTGTGGAGAATTACCTGTAAACTCCTTTGGCGTAGCTTTGGTGCTTCCTATGCTTTGCACAGCAACTGGCCCACAATGGCTAGGTCACACTTAGCCCTTTATCAACCTCCCACTCTTCCTTCCTTTTCCATACCGACTCACTGAGAAAACAGTCTGAAGCCCAAAGAAATTTGTCTGGCAGGTTTCCTTTTCTTTTTTTCAGGTTGCAGGAAATCTCTCACGTTCATGCCAGCACAACTAAAATGAGCCACGTATCTATGGAGATGCTCAGTCATCCAAGTCATGGTTGTCCCAAAGGTGCTTTTTCAAGAGGCAACTGGACTTTCTCTTTTTTCTTTGAAGACATTTCACTTCTCATCCAAGAAGCTTTTTCAGCTCTGACTGGATGGTGGAGATTGGATGCGATATCATCTACCTCCAATCTACAACGGAGTCCTTTCCACAGTTCCGAGAAGGCTCCACACCCATTTGCGCTATTCAGATGATCCTGAAGACACCTCAACGACTCTAAAAGGATGCAAATGACCGGCTGTCTGCAAGGAATATAAAATATAAACCTCACCCCATTCCTAAGAGGTCTGTAAGGGGCATGCATAAGCGCACCAGCGTGCCTACCGTCCCTGTCCTACTGTCTCCCTTTATTCGTACCCATTTACTGTGTTGGTATTTATGTTTATACTTGTACTTGTTATCTCGTATATGTTTGACAAATTGAATAAAATAATAAATAAATAAATCCTCCCATTCTCCACTATCTAGTCAGAGCTAAAGAAGCATCTTGGATGAGAAGAGAAACGTCTTCAAAAAATCCCAGAAAGTCCAGTTGCCTCTTGGGAAAAACACACACAGACACACACACCATCTTTCGGACTAAAATGAGCCACCTTCTCCGGGCAAAGAGAGCGCAGTAGTTGGCGCCAAAAAGCCACCCAACGCTTTTATTGAAAAGAGGGACTGTCTCGCGGATCACAGCGAAAGTTTCCTCCGAGCATGCAGACAAAAAGAGAAAGAGAACGAACAAGAGGTTAGAAAGACCAAACTTGCAGCGAGCATTCCGTCTACCTTGCCGGCCTCGCGTCAATTCAAACAGCAACGCCTCCCACCGACGTCACTTCCGCTCGAGCAGCTGAGGGCAAGAGAGGAGGCGGAGGGGAAGATGGCGGCGCTGGGGGAACCTGTGCGGCTGGAGCGAGGTGAGAAGAGGGGAGCCGCGACGAGCCGCGTCCTGGAGGGGAGGCGGGACGGGTGAGGGGATTTGAAAAACCGACGTCAAAGGCGGTGTGCGTAAAAAAAGCGAGGATGGGGGGAGGGGGGACTCTGAGCTCTCCACCGTGCTTGGCAGGCGCTTGCGATCCTGAGCCTGGGCTGTATGGAGGAGGAGGAGAAGGAGGGGCGGCTTTCCAGATGCTGATAGGAGTTACAGGCCATATCGGCTCCCTCCCTAGATGAGGAGTTGTAATCCAACAATATCCGAAGGGTCGTTGAGGTTGCCGCTCTCGATGACTGCTTGTGTTGTTAAAAGAGGAGCGAGCCTCTTGCCTCCAAATATCCACAAATAAGGGAACTGCCCTCCTTTGACCTGAAGCCGTTTCGGTATAACCCGATTAACTTTACGTTATGGCATTATACAGTAACTCCTTTTGGGTGCTTGTATAAGGTAGTGAATCCAGGGAGATGGGTTCACACAACCTTGCAGGACGGACACACCAATATTAAAAGCGCCAAATTCGACATGCTATGGCTAAGCATCTGGCCAATTTTGTTCCAATTCAGAACTTGATTAGAGTTTGGTTCTAATCAAGTTCTGATAAAAGGGAAGGCTTCAAAAAGGACCAGGGTTGTAGGCTAAGATGAAAAGTCAAAAATATTATAAACTCGAGTTTAAATCCATATTTAGAGTAACAGAGTTGGAAGGGACCTTGAAGATCTTCTAGTCCAACCCCCTGCTTAGGCAGGATACCCTACACCACTTCAGACAAATGGATATCCAACATCTTCTTAAAAACCTCCAGTGTTGCACCATTGCCAACTTCTGGAGGCAAGTTGTTCCACTGATTAATTTTTCTGTCAGGAACTTTCTCCTTAGTTCTAAGTTGCTTCTCTCCTTGATTAGTTTCCACCCATTGCTTTTTGTTCTACCCTCAGGTGCTTTGGAGAATAGTTTGACTCCCTCTTTTTTTGTGGCAGCCCCTGAGATACTGCTATCATGTCATCCCTAGTTCTTCTTTTCATTAAACTGGACAATTCCAGCAACCATTCTTTATATGTTTTAACCTCCAGTTCCTTAATCATATGACATTGAAATTCTTTTGGTAGGTGGTTTGCCAGCTAGATTTATGTTTTAGGAACCATTATGTTCTAGTAAGGGTAAAGCAGTTAGAAAATGTGGCTTGAAAAAGAAACTTTAAACTTTTCAACCAAGATTTTTTTTTGTTTAAACATGCAAGCTACTCATTCTGTGTCAAGCCAAATTCATATGCGTACATTTGGATGGTCAGATAGGATCTTCATTTGACCATTTGGAAGGTCAAATGAAGATGATATTTCCTTCTATGTTTTAAATGTACCTTGGATTGAATAAAATGCAGATGTATTTTTAATCCCAAATTTATATGGTTATAACGACTATATATAAATTTTAAAGATAATGCATTTATTGTAAATAGTGTATTGTAAAGTGGTAATTTCTAAACATTTATCTGGTGTGTGTTGTTAGAAGATAAAATTATTAAATACATTTTTTTAAAATTATTTCTTTGAAGGAAGAAAAGAGTTAGAAACCAAGGGATAATCCTATTTACCTTAAAATGAAATATCTCCAGTCATTTCTGAAATAACAATATATATGTACCCAAGGGGCAGTTGAAATAGAACATTTAATTTTATTTCAGTTAACATTTATTTATCAAATGTACAGGGCTCAACAGCGAAATTCTGGGTGGCAAACCATACAAAATTTCAAATGTATTAAAAACTAAGAAAACAATTTAGATCAAGGCCCTGGTAAAAAAGTTGGTTCCCATATATTCCCTCAAATATAAGAGCACCAATGATTTAACATCCTGGCCCCAATGCCTGGGGCATTATAAGCCATATTTCCATCCAGTAAAAGCAAACAGTAAGTGAACTGCCAAGTAAGGATTAAAGAACAATATTAGATTATTTTCCTTTCAGGTTTGTTTAGAAAAGCCTTGAATTAGGAAGCTTGTCCAAATTCATAACTTAGATAGCGTATCCTAATAACAACTTTCTTCATTGTTATACATTTCTGACTTTTCTCTTAACAAACTAAAAATAAATAGCCTTCCACCTTTTATCCTCATGGCAAAACTTTTACAAAGTCAGATGTACAAGAGTAATTGGATCAAAGCCATATTCTAAACCAGGGGTTCCCAAACTTTTCTATACCTCACATCACTAGAACACTTCTGATATATTCTTGCACCCCTTACAAAAGTAAATAATTATATGCATATAATTATGCATATACACTATAATTTTGAACTTTCTAAACCCAAGTTTTTGCACCTCCTGGAATATCGTCTCTGGTTGGGAACCCCTGTTCTAAACTTATCGCTCAATGTGCCTTTTAGATTCAAGATGTTTCAAAATATCACAAATAAATAATGAAGCTTCTTAAACAAAAACTTACTGTTTTCTGTCTTGCCTCTTCTGCAAGCTATCTATTACAACATCTATTTTCCTAAAGCAGGGCTGTCAAACTCCTGGCCCAGGGGCCGGATGTGTCATGCGCTGACCATGCCCACATCCGGTTTAGCAGAGGTGAAAAACATCCAGTACATCACGTGATGCCACGACTTGAGTTTAGCATCCCTGTCCTAGAGCATTAGAACACCCAACAAATCACGGGCTGAAAATGACTGTAAAAACCAGAACTAACATCCATGGTGAAATGAAGAACTGGCAGGTATACTGGTTATTTGATCATTCTTTTCTGGACAAGGAAAAAACTTGAGATTGCCCACAAGGGCTCCTTGCAAAGAGACTGCAAGATAGTGCTCCCCTGGCAGGTTTAGAGCTTTTGAAAGGACATTGGGTTTGCATACTTTCTAATCATTTTCCACAATTGCTTGTTAACTGCTTTTCACCTATTGGGAACCTTTGGATCAGCAGGTTTTACAACATATATGTATATGTGTATATCTCCATAGGTGGTGCTGTTTTAAATTCTTTTATAAGAAATAAGATAAAGACTTTTAAAAATTAGACATAGAGGCAACTAGAAGGAATTAAAAATCACAATTAAAGAAGAACACTTAAGCTCAACTTTCAAATACAGAATGAAGCAAAATATTTTAACGTACTGATGCACATTTTTGAATAATGGACCCAAAAGATAATTTTAAGGTGTCTGTTTCCATAGATGGACTGCATTTAAAAGAGTTTATGGAAGAGGAACAGATTTTACCTGACAAGGTTGGGACTGATTTGAAAGTGAAATTAAAAATGACAAGCTACAAAAATTACATGGAAACAGATGTTGCACTGATGTTATACAAAAGCAGCTGGCTGCTACCTTAATAATGAAAAGTATATAAAATAGCAAACCAAGAGAGTGACCTGGATAACTTTCTATTGGATTTAAAAAGGCTTGTTAAAAGTTTGAAGAATTTTGTGAAAAGGCACGAAGAAAAAGGAAACATGTAAACTTCCTAATATAATATAATCACAATCTGTCACTAAAGATTGAATATCTAAATAAAAAGTTGCATGTATCTTTCTATTTGTGCAAAATTTAAAGAAATCTATAAATAACCACTGTTCTTAATGTTATATGTAATCATTCTCAGAAGCTTTTAAGTATGCCAGTTTTTAAGTCATAATTGTAATAGAAAAGTTAAACTTGGTTACTCTGATTATATCTTATGAAATGTTTATCAGTAGCTGTCAGTACATTTAGAGTATTAGAACTGTCACAGCTTTTGAGATTATAGAAGTCTTATAGTGGTTTATTGTAATTATATTTATTCTGGACAGTATTTTATCATTTGCTTTTCAGTCACTCAAGACAAATTAAACAATATTCACAAGAATATGATGCTTGGACTCGGCTGTTGGGCCTGCCCTTTGTCATGTGAAGCCTCTATGTTTTGATTTCTAATCTTCAAAGACTGCTGTGGAAAATATTGGTTTTGCTCAGCTGTTTTGATGGTTAACAAAGTTAATGATTTCCATACCCAGTAATTAAGCTTCTGGCAGTTGCTTGCAAAACATTTTATGCCAGGAAACATAGAGCCCTATTATATTAAAATCCTTTTACCACTTCAGTTTTTGCTAAAGACCTATTCTGAGATCTTGAAACATGAGACATGATAAACCCTGGCATATACTACAGTACTGTAATTCTTTAAGGTATTAACTGAAATGTGAATTGAGTAACGTGTATTTAGGACCACTATCATTCTGGTTTTTTTCAAGAACTGCAAAGCAGGAGAACTATTTGGCTAAAAAATAAACCTGAAAAAGAGCCAGGTTATGTTTAATAAATTCACCAAAAAACATTATATATATATATGATACGCTTTTGTGCTGATAAATAAATAAATAAGGGAGACTAGTAGAGATCTATTTCAAGCTATTTAGCTCTCGTCAGCTAGCCATACCTTTACTGGGATTTGAACCCGGGCTGTTTTACATGTGAGGCAGTTGTAATTGCCACTAGGCCACAGGTTCTCATCCTAATCAGCTATATATATATCTGGAGAAGAACAAGATGTAGTAGACCACTACATATACCTTGAACAATGGATCTCTGTGGAAGTTGATACAATAAAAGAAATTGAACAGCATATTAAATGTGGTTGGCATATATTCAGAAAGCTAAGCTTAATTTTCAAGAACAGCCTCACCCTATGCCTGAAGAGAAACATTTTTGTTAAGGCTGTGCTACCTGTTCTAACATATGTTGGTGAAACATGGACACTAACCTTATAATTTATACAAAAGCTATAAGTGGCACAAAGCCTTGGTACGACACATGCTCAGCATTACAAGACAAGATAGAAAGTTCCACACATGGATTAAAAAACAAACAAAAGTATATGATATGAAGAGAGTAAAAGAATTTAAATAGAAATGGGCTGGTCAAATAGCAATAAGAACATGATGTCAGGTGGACCAAGGCAGTCATAAAATGGATCCCACTTGATAAAAGGTGTTCACGAAAGAGACTTAAAAGAAGATGGATTGACAACATCAGCAAGTATGGTAAGCCCAATTGGCAAAAGAAAGTTCCAGATCATATTGATTGGAAATATGTGGAAGAGGCCTTATCTTGCAGTGGATAAACAATGGCTAAAATGATGATGGTGATCATTGTGGTTTGAATGATGAACTGAAATTGTGAATTATCTTTTACTGAAGAAGGCAAAATATGTTAGTGACCATTAATTTGAGTGACTACTCTGTTTTAAATAAAGTAAAAATAACGTACAAGAGGCCTTTTGGATTGCAGAACTGGTTTAGCAACCAAAGGCAGGATATTACTTACCATCCCTGCTCTAAAACAAAGCCTGTCATAATGAATAGAATCAAGGATTTACTATAACAATTAGGTGATTTTTGTCAGATAAAATCTATTTTACCATCAATATTCTTTTTTATTTTGTTAATTATGTCACAGCAAATACAGGCTTCTGATTTTAAGATCACTATTCTTATGAATTATCTTAATCCCATAAGGTTGGAGACCGGACGGTAGTTAACCAATAATGCTGGGTCCAGAGAGGGCTTCTTCAGGAGGGGCCTCACCATGGCCTCTTTAAGGGAGGCAGGCAAGAAACCCTCACTCAGAGAAGCGTTGACAACCTCCTGGAGCCAGCCTCGTGTCACCTCCCAGGATGCCAGTACAAGCCAGGAAGGACACGGGTCCAATAAACATGTGGTGGCTCGCAGTCGCCCACGTAACCTGTCCATATCCTCGGAAGTAACAGAGTCAAACTCCTCCCAACCAAGACCCGCCTCGTGCAATCCCACTGGGCCATCGATGGAGACTAGCTCGCTCTGAATCTGAGCGATTTTCTCCTGCAGATAAATCCCAAATTCCTCTGCTCTACCCTGTAATGGGGTTTCCCGCACCCTCTGTTGTAGGAGGGAGCGGGTCACCCTAAACAGGGCGGCAGGGCGGTTATCTGCGGATGCTATGAGAGTGGCACAGTGATGGCGTTTGGCCACTCTCAGCACCACAATGTAAGTCCGTAAATGGGCTCTTACCTGTGTCCGGTCAGATTCAGATCGAGTAGACCTCCATCTTCTCTCTAGGCATCTCTTGTGGCGTTTCATCACCCTTAGCTCCTCGGTGAACCAAGGAGCCAGGGTGGCTCGCCGCCGCAAGAGAGGCCGCAAGGGCGCGACCCGATCCAAGGCTCCCGTGGCCGCAATATTCCATGCGGCCACGAGGTCCTCCATCGGGGCGCGGGTCAGGGGTACAGGAAGTGGCCCAAGCGCCGCCTGGAACCCATCGGGGTCCATCAGGCGCCTGGGGCGGAACCAAATAGATGACTCAGGTTCCGCCACCCCGCGGTGGGGAGATATGTGTAAATATAGGATATCTTCAATTAAAGGAACATTATGAACTTTTAAATTTGTAATGCAATCCTAGGACACCTTGAATACTCAAATCAAGTAGAAAATTAATAAGAATGTTTGGATTATACATTATGGATCCAAATCCCAAAGAAGTATGCATTGAATGATTATGATTATTTATACCATATTTATTCTAAATATTCAACTCTTAATGGATACTGAGTGATGTACAAAAACAAAAATAGAAAAAATAAAAGCATGTAAGCCTGTTAACTTGGTGCAACTTTTTAAAAAGTTAGTTATGAAATAACAAGCAGAATAATATGATAGATCCCTCCTGAGATACTATAAAAATTGTGAAAAATGTTAGAGATATTCACATCATTGGGGGGGGGGTGTCAAAAAAACCTATGCCTTGTTTAAAACTCCTTAATTTAAAAATGGGAAATACAGAAACTCCTTTGTAAAGGGAATATCAGAATATAATTGAAATGGTATGTTATTGAACAGCATATTGTTGGCAGCCATGTCAAGACGTTAAAAATGTTATTTGTGTAAAATTCAATAGCTCACGTTGTTTTATTGCATCTTCCTCCAGATATTTGCCGAGCTATTGAATTGCTGGAGAAGTTGCAAAGGAGTGGTGAGGTACCCCCTCAGAAATTGCAGGCTTTACAAAGAGTCCTTCAAAGTGAATTTTGTAATGCAGTAAGGGAGGTAAGTTTATTTTTTAAATGCATGTACAGGTCGTCCTTGACCTATGACCCTAATGGAGCCTGCCCATTATGATTGCAAGTGGTGACAATTGGTCACAAGTAGTGACAATCGTTAAGGGAAACAGCATCCTTAACATCCCCTACCTCCTACTTTGAATTTGCATGTCATTAAGTGATCATGTGGTACTTCGTGGGTGGGGGATTCCTGCTATCCAGCTGGGTCCCTAAAGGATTGTAAAGCCAAAAAACTGAGCAGTTGGGGAAAGAGCTCAGCTAGATTAGAGACCAGTGCTGGTCTTGGGGTGGGGGTGGGGGGAGAGGAAGCTCTGAAAGCAGCCATTTCCACAAGGAATTGTTGGAGCATTGGAAATGGTGGCTGCTCCAGGAGGCATGAGAAAAAAGCCCAGGTCTGTAGGGTCCCCTCAGGTTGAGATGGGCGGAGAAGAGAGGGCTGCAGTGTTCCCATGGTCGCTCATAACACTTAAGGATCACAGGGGTATTTTAGTCATTGTAACTTTAAAACAAAATCATATGTAGTTTTGGTGCATCTGTCATAATTTTGATTGATGGTTAAGTTACCTGTATCTCAAGGATTACCTGTATTAGATGACAAAATACAAGTTCATCACTTAAAATGTAATAAGTATATGTATATCTGTTAGAAGCAAAGAGATAGAAAACTTAATGTCAGGATTCAGTTTGATTTTTATAATAATATAATTTTACAGTCTGCATACATTTTTAATGATCCCTACCTAGTTAAAACATATTAACATGTTAACGTTTTTATTTTCTAAAGGTATATGAACATGTGTATGAGACTGTGGACATCAGTAGTAGCCCAGAAGTGAGAGCTAATGCTACAGCAAAGGTAAGAGATTGTGCTAACAAAAAATACTTAAGAATGGATTCTTTCTAGCAAGTTCTAATTAAGTTATTAAACTATGAATATATCCCAGTGAATAATAGTTTCAGTATATGGGTGCTGCTACTATTGAACTGCCCTTTTTAAATTCTCCCAAAATAATAACTGATGTAGTTAATATTTACTAATTGACTAATATTTACATAAGGTTGCTACACATTTGATATTTCTAGTTCACATGCCTACTGGATTGGTATTTTTTGTGTGTATTACACACAGATATACAGTAAGATAGTTGTGAATGCTCATTTAATGACTACAATTGAGATCTGCATTGCTAAGCAAAGTGGTTGCTAAGTGGGAAACATTACTTTCAATATATGTGCCCCATTGTGTACCTGCTTACTCTCTTGTAATCTCTTCCTCTCCAATTTCTTTTTCTGCAAGGGAAAAAAACAAAATAAGTCAGTTGCACGTTATTGTGTATTGACTATAAAGAGTAATCATATGACTGAGGGATGCTGGGAAGGTTGTGAATGTAGGCATTAGTCATAAAATTATTTTTTTAGCACTTTGTAATTTCAAAGTAGTCAGTGAATAGTCAGTAAGCGAGGACTACCTGTGGCAGGAATCTGATCTTTCTATCTTGAAGGGCAAAGTAGAAAATTCAATTGTGAAAAAAGTAAGGTCCTACATATAGGCAAGAAAAACCAAATGCACAAGTACAGTATAGGTGGTACCTTGCTCAATAGTAGCAACTGTGAGAGGGATCTCGGAATCCTAGTGGACAACCATTTAAATATGAGCCAGCAGTGTGCAGCAGCTGCCAAAAAAGCCAACACAGTTCTAGGCTGCATCAACAAAGGGATAGAATCTAGATCGCGTGAAGTGTTAATGCCACTGTATAGTGCCTTGGTAAGGCCACACTTGGAATACTGCATACAGTTTTGGTCGCCACGATGTAGAAAAGACGTGGAGACTCTGGAAAGAGTGCAGAGAAGAGCAACCAAGATGATTAGAGGACTGGAGACTAAGACATATGAAGAACGGCTGCAGGAGCTGGGTATCTCTAGTTTGATGAAGAGAAGGACCAGGGGAGACATGATAGCAGTGTTCCGATATCTCAGAGGGTGCCACAAAGAAGAGGGAGTCAAACTTTTCTCCAAGGCACATGGGGGCAGGACAAGGAGCAATGGGTGGAAACTAACCAAGGAGAGAAGCAACTTAGAACTAAGGAGAAATTTCCTAACAGTAAGAACAATTAACCTCTGGAACAGCTTGCCTCCAGCAGTTGTGAATGCCCCAACCCTGGAAGTCTTTAAAAAGATGTTAGACAGCCATTTGTCTGAAATGGTATAAGGTTCCTGCCCATGCAGGGGGTTGGACTAGAAGACCTACAAGGTCCCTTCCAACTCTGCTATTGTATTGTATTGTATAATAAAAGATAAAGTCTGGTTTTAGAACATTTGTTAATCCACTTGTTCCTGTTTCTTATTAAACATCTTGTACTTTGTTCCAAAATAAGTTAAAATACATCATATTGTATTTGTTATAAAGAATGTGCCTGTGTAATAAACTATAGCACTTCAAAAAGTGCAAATAGACCAAGTATTCTCATTCCATGTATTTATTATTTATTAATCAAATTTATATGCCACCCATCTTGCCTAGAAGTGACTTTAGGTGGCTAACAGCCAAAAAAAACCCAAGATAAAACATTAAAACAATGCTTAAAACATTGAAGTAATATTTAACATTAAAGTTGACTTAAAAAATAAGATGGCAAGGAAGGGAACAAGATGCACATGGGGAGAAGGTGGGATTATGAAACACCTTCACTGCATGCTTTTTATAAGCAAAATATGGTAAATGACAGTTTGTGTGAATATTTTAACTGATTTCTACTTTACTCAGAATGCAGTCCTCAGACTTACTTTGAGTACATGCATGGCTTTTGACCAATTTTCAGTTTCATGATATTTTGAAATTGATGTTAGAATGAATACATCCAATGAACTGAAGGATAAACTGGAGGTTTCTGCATTTTATAGGCTACTGTTGCTGCTTTTGCCGCCAGTGAAGGTCATTCACATCCCAGAGTCGTTGAACTTCCCAAAACAGACGAAGGGCTTGGATTCAACATCATGGGTGGCAAGGAGCAAAATTCTCCAATCTATATATCCCGAATTATCCCAGGTGGTATTGCTGATAGACACGGGGGATTGAAGCGTGGAGACCAACTTCTTTCTGTAAACGGAGTGGTAGGGATAGAATTCAATTTCCGCTTGTAGTAGCTAAGTGTGACCGCTTGAGGGCATTAAGAGGATATTAAGTATTTGATGGTGATTGTGGTTTGCAGTTGAAATGCTCAGGGGAAATATAACTGTATTTGAGAAATTTTATAAATTTGTTAGATTAAAACAGATACTTTATGAAGTAACATTTAAACTTAAAAATAAGACAATGAGTACATACAAAAAAAAAACAATGGTTTTGTCAGAATATCATTAAGAAATCTATCATTATAGTTAAAATGAAGGAGCTGAAATGTTTGGCTTCCTTATCCTACTTATATTGGGTTTTATCATTAGGATCCAGTATTTTCTTTTAATTTAATTTACCTCCCAAAACTTCCTTTTAGATAAAATTAAGTTAGACATGCTTTAAAAGTTCAGTCTTTGATTACAAAGTTGATTGTCATCTAGATCTATGTACACGCTAAACAAGTGTGCTGATTGCAAGTTATCCACATGCTTTTATATTTCCCGATTCATTTATTGATGCCTTATATCAAAATGTATGTCAGAATATTGATATAGATATGTAGTAATATTTAAATGTTATGCTTATATGCAAGACTTTAATTTTAATTACATAAACAAAAAAGAAACATACATCAGTGAAAAAAACTGATTTTACTATCCCTGACAAAAGGTTTGGCTGTTCTCTGCACAATTAAATCAGACCTCTGAGCTACCTTATTGTTATCTATATTTCAATTGACCCATTGACCCATTTTAGCTAATCAAACCACACCTTCATATTGATACTCAAGTGGTTAGCATGTTTTTCACGATGTTTACGGTCCTTGCTGCCTATTCTGTTCTGGTTGCATTTGTAATTTGTCTTTAACAGACAAACTGCTTGTATATTGGTGAAGCAGTGAAGTTATGAAATATTACAGGGAAGTAGATTAACCATCTTTAGGATTGTAAAGAATCCTCTTGCATTTAATTAGTTCCTACTGTACACAGTGCACCGAGGTTAGACATCACTGGCCAAATTGTTAGTTTTAAATGAACAAAAGTTGATAAAATGTCTGCATAATACAAGCATGACATGATTGAAGAAGTGGATATATATGTAACAATGTATATGCAGGAGTATACACATTCAAAATGTGAAATATGTGAATATGGCAGGTGCAGAACACTGGACACCCTTTTAGCCAATACTTTGTAATCTCTCCTTTTGCAAAAGTAGTAACATTCAAATTTTTAAAGTAGCCAGCTATGACAATCTTTCTATATTTGCTTTAGGATTTTCTTTATCGCCCTTCCTTGCAGGAATCAGAATATCAACTTCATATCTGATATATTTTACATTGTCTTGCTAAAATTAAAATGTTTCAATTTCTTCACTGACGAGGTGATGCTATTAAAATATATTTACTTAAATATATTTAAATAAATTTACTGAAATAAATTTATATACGTGCTCATCTCATATATATGACTGTAGGCTGCTAATCATTTTTTAAAAAAACACACAATACATCTATTATTAAAAACATAAATAACATAACATAAATAGCAACCAATAATGCAATGCCTCACAATCAATATAATCAAAAGCTATCAGGATCTTAAACTTGATGGAAAAGTCAAGTTTTTAATGCCTAGTGAAAGATCATCAAGATTGTTATGTAATTAAATCTATTCGTTTATCTGCACAATATTTTCTAGCCAATAGAAGAAAATGTTATCTATGTTACGGCTGCTACACAGCCCCAAAAGCAGAATAGAACTGTTTGATGATTGGCAAGAATGATCTGTATTTTCAAATAGTCACACAGATGTTTAGAAGCATGTATGGTCTTGAAAGCAGGCAGGAGAATCCCACTCTAAAAGTCTAAAACCATATTTGCTTAGTTGCGAAATTGTCTTCACCTGGCTATTACAGGCATAGGCTGAATAAAGCAATTCTTAGGTATTATTAACAATTTTTCTCTAACTGAAACAACTGGAAGGGTTTTCAAACTTCCACACCTGCTGTATTATTGTTTTCTTAAACTTTTGTATGCAACTGTAGGAAGCTTATTTATGAAAGATTGTTTCTCACTACATTATCTATGTTTCTAAATCAAAAACTCTTTTTAAGCAAAATTTTGCTTTACATGTTTTAATTTGAATTTTTATAAAATTTACTTCTCTGATTCCACATAAATTAACACTAGGTTTTGAGTTGTTTCTTTTTCTGTGATACATCAGTAGTTAAGAGTGAGTATATTCATATTCATGGTTTCATAACTACAATTTATCTTTCATTTTCAATTACAATATGGGCACTTGAATAGAATTTGAAAATGATACATTGGGAAGAAAGATAGTGTCTTTTAAAAGAAACAATAATGGTGTGCTTCTAAGGAAATAAATGCAATCACATGGTCTGCGATGATGAAAACATTGTATGGGCTACTTAATAACATCGGGATTCATGGTTTGAGAAACATAATTTTAATTTGGAATGGTTTGGAGACAACAATGTATGATAAAGGAAACAAAAATCTTATAAATAATGGTCCTTGATTCTTAGAACAGTTGTTGAATATATACTAATATGTATATGTGTGTGTGTGTGTAATTTTTTTCCAGAGTGTTGAAGGGGAGCACCATGAAAAAGCTGTAGAACTTCTAAAAGAAGCTCAAGGAAAAGTTAAGTTGGTTGTACGCTATACACCCAAAGTCCTAGAAGAGATGGAATCACGATTTGAGAAAATGAGATCAGCAAAACGCAGGCAACAGAATTAATACTGAATTACATCCAGTATTGGAATGGACTGCTTACAGTAGATTCTTTTCTGGTTCTTGTTCTGCACATCTACTTTACAGGGTGTTACAGAATTCATATTTGGAAAAGAGGCAAGGACTTTGCTTCTTCCTCAGCTGGATATTATCTAACAGGCTCAGTTAGATGCAACTGTGCATATAATTCAAGGAAAAGTATGATATTTGTTCTATTCATGGAAACATTTTAGTTAAACTATGTTCATTTTATTAATATGTTGGTCTTTTACAAATTTCTTGAATGTTCTAATGTTTTCAGAAAAAAAGTTTACATAAACATTTGTAACTATGGGATTTTACAAATTCTTCTTTACAATTCAAACCTGTACTTATAAAAACAAATTTGTAAATTAATTAAGTATACTTTAATAAGCTAGTTTCAGCATTTGTATCATTGTTTTTCTAGTAATTTTTTATTTGGCTTTATTTAAAAGATAAAATCTTTATTTTGAGTAAAAGATATAATACTGGTCTTGGCACAAAAGTGTGTCATCTTCATGCAAATAGTCATAATTGTATGGTTAAGTACAATTTGTATTTTTGATGAACAAGTTTTTAGGCATGTTCTTGGTCATAATTTTATATTGTTATTGACAATTTCAACACCTAATCTTGTTTTATGAATATTTTGCAACAGGTGATGTCTTATTTAAAACTTTAGTGCTTAACATCCTAAAATCTAGCAGTAATCATTCCAATAATTTATACCTTTGTATTGATCGCTAAACATTTAGCAAAATTGCAGAGTTTTGTATTTCTATTTAGGAGGGGAATATTTACATGCAGTGCAGAAGAATTAAGTTTATACTCCTAAGTTTTGTCTTGTAATTCTAAATATAGTTTACCAGTGCTGTTCTTGGAGGGCAAAACAGTTTGTGCTTCTGATCATTATGATAACTTATCATCACTGTTTGATATATTTTATGTCTGAGTGCTAGAGAACATGATTTTTGGCTAGGGAGCACAATCAGGAAAAGGTTACTGTACTGATGTTCTGTTTGTAGACTTTCCACAATTATCAAGATGGTCAGTGTGGGAAGGAATGTTGAATTTTCTCAATTCTATCTGATTAGTTTTTCATTGAAAACAATGTTAAGGATCCACTTCAGGAATTATTCTGAATGACTTTCTAATGTTTTCTACAACATGCAGCGTTCAGTCATCATGCTCTTTGCTGCTTCCAGAGTGCAGCTAAAAAAACTAAGAAATGTTATGATTTTTTAAAAAGAAAAGTGTTAACATTGGAAAGATACTCCTCTCTAGGAAAAGATAGCACTTAAGGATTGTGTAAACCTGTTGGTGTAATTCTAGATTAAATAATAGTGATCTAACAGGGTTTTTTTCTAGGTAATTTTTCTGCTTTTACTTCCTTTAGTAGATACCTTTTTCTATGATCTGTTTTAAAACAAGCCTAGTACTAGTAGTGTGCAAAAAAACTATTAATGACTACTGAAGTAATATGAAAATGAAGGAAATGATTGCTGGAACTATCTGAGCTGTCCTGCCTCTTCCTGTCATAACTAGGAATGCTCTGTTTCAAAACAGCAAGGGCTAAACTCTTACTTGCCTCTGTCTTAAAGCATGCACTGCCTAGCATGACAAAGTGTCTTTAGCAGCTAGAGTTATACGGCTGTTCCCCTATGATACATTGTGGGTCTTTAAAATGAGTGGAAACCTCATCTGTATTTGGTCATTGTTAGGCTGCAGTTCTTACCAGTTCTAATCACTGGCAGTGCTATGTCAGGTGAGGGGGGGGGCACTAATCCAGTGGTTTAGATAGTGGGTTCTGCATCTCTACTTTAAAATGTCAGTTGTCAAAGAGCCTTAACATTCTCACAAAATTGACACAGTGAGTTTAATCTGCTTCCTGAAGAATGGAAGCCATTGTCTTCGAACATTGTCTTCTGGTATTTTTAAATAACTCATTATGCCACTATATTACTGTGTTATTGGTGGGGGGGTATTATTCTGTTTTCCCCATGACTTCTACCTTTACAGTTTCAGTTATGAGATAAATGTGTGAGCCTTGTTCTTTTCCTCATCATTTTGTCATCTCTTCAGTTTTACTCCTTGACTGAGATAAAATTGTTAATCTTCCCACCTCTTTAAGGAACTAAAGGAAGATTTTAAGTTTGCACCTTAAGAATCCTTGATATGATCTATGTAACATTTGCCCGAGTGTCTGCTGGCTGTTATAGTTCAAGGGAGTAACATTGTTTGATAACATATATCTTCTGAATGACTAGAACATTCAGTAAAATATGAACGTCATAGGCATAGTCTTTTCTTTCTATGTCAGCATAATCATGTTGAATAAGGTGATCCTATTAAAAATAGTAGAGGTTGGTACAATTAATTGTAAATGTTTTCTTGGCATTTAGCAATTGTGTGTTTGCCTGGAATAATAGAGTACAGATTATTGAAATCCAGCAACTGTATGAAATACAATTTTCAATTTTGTAAGACAGCAGTGAATTGCAGCCGGCAGCAGTAAACAGTCTGTAGAACCACGAGACTTAATTGTATATTTTTATGAAACAATTAATATTGACTAAGACCAAGTAAAATAGTTGGGCCAGTCAGGAAATATTTTATAGAGCTAGATTTGTGTTGGAGTTTACTATATTCAAGAGAAGGATAGAATGAGATAAAGGCTATTATAAAATGTATTCATCTATTGAACATAGCAGCGTGCTTTATTACTCTAAATAAATAGTTTGGAGTAGCCAGGACTGCTATAAAGTTTTATAATATATTAAGCAAACTTACTTGGAAGTAAACATTCAAATGAACATACGATTGTAATCTGAAAATTAGTTCTTAACTCAGTGGGGGTTTTTTCCTTTTTGGTTTTCTGGGCTTGTCCTAAAAAACTGTATGTGAGATAAAATCATGATTGTACAAAGGAATAGACAATGACAAAAATCTCATTTTATGATTTATTAATAGGAGCAAGTAAAAAGGAATACAGCAGGGCAGGACAAATTAATCATATTCTTTAAAGTTAAACTAAAACTGAAAAGATTCACCCAAACCTCTTATTGCTGTAATCCATATTTCATAAATGGGATCCTGTGGCAAGATTGAACTGTCATTTTTAAATTCAGATTAAATTTGTTCAATCAAGAATCAAGAAATTAATGTCACTGAACATATACATTGACAACACTGTATTGACATATGTGCACACCTGCAATAATTGAATCAGCAAAAACTAAATACTCTATATATATATGTATTTATTGCTGTTCCACAGCCCTATTTTTTAGGAACTTGAAAATAAACATTTGAAATTTCATTTTTGTTATATGTACTTATTTTATTATCAGAAGTAAAAAATATTCTTCCATTCATACATCTGCTCTGGATATAAAATACTATAAATGTTATAGATATTACAGTTACAAAATGTATAGTTGTAACAGTTTTGTCATTGGGGTTATATTTACATTAGCTTGTGTTCAAAATCTTACAAATATATCAGTCTTCTGAGCTTGGCTATAGAAACCTCAGCAGCTTAGAAGAAAGCCACAGGTATCAAACTATATCTGCTTTCTTAATGCAGCATTCCTGTACTGATAATGGTAGGATTAGTATAGCCATTTTAATTTCATGCTTATTGTACTTCAGAGTAACAAATGTTTCTTATACTCAATCTTTTATGTTTTATTTCTGATGTATTGAAAGCATGGCACAAAGTTTGAGTGTCTTGAGTTTTTTTAACAGCATCAGTTTAAGGGAACATTTTCTTCCTCTACAAAGGATGATCAATGGAATTGTGAAAAGAAATTGAAATTACATAAATTAACATTGATTTGCCAATGCTGTTTCCTCAGTGCTAGCAGAGTTCATTGAGTTCATGTACGCCAAGCTGTGGTTTGTTTGCTTGTTGGCAACTGACTAGATTTGGCAATCTAAAAGCAAGCAATGTTTTGGCTTAGTACAACTTTTGTATTAACAATTTCTTGCCTCCCTCAACTTTGCATAGACAAGGACAGAAAGACCCTTGGTGAAAGGGGACCTGCATCTTTAAATAAGGTTTTCCCCCATTTCATGTAATTGTTAAGGGACCATACAGATTGCCACCCATGAGGCAAAGAGCCACATCTGGTTGATTTTGTTTGTAAGTGTTTTAAGAAGACGATAAACTGCTTCAAATCATAGAGTATGATTCACTGAGCTAAATGATGTTTGCCTTTAACTCAGGGAGTCCTTGTCTAGATTTTTCAACTAAGTTGAAAAACTAACTAAGTGGTATAATTGAATTCAGCTTCCTTTTCATTTCATTACCCCAGACTGTAGCATGAACTTAAAAAAAAAAAAAAAATGAGAACTGAAGTTGCTCACGTGCTAATTGCTCTCAGAGAAAGCTGAGGTAGCAGACTTGTTTGAAATAAAGGTATGCTTCATATGTGTAAAGAAAAGTGATTTATGACCATTTTTCACACAATCATTGCAGCATCGCAATGATCATGTGATCAAAATTTTTATGCTTGGCAACTGGCTCATATTTATGACGTCTGCAGTGTCCCAGAGTTATGTGATCACCTTTTGCCACCTGACAAAGTCAATGGTGAAGCCAGCTTCGTTTAACAACATATTACTAATTTAGCACCTGCAGTGATTCATTTAGCAACTGTGGCAAGAAAAGTCATAAAATGGAGCAAAACTCATCAACTGTCTCGCTTAGCAACAGAAATCTTGGCCTTAATTGTCAAATTGAGGACTACCTGTATATCTACCTGTTTGAAATAAATAACATTCACCACTTCAGCTTTCTAGCAGTAGGACAAATTAAGGTGTCCCCTTCTGGTAGCTTGCTGCTAGAAAGCTGCCACTTCAGCTTTCTTTAGCAATTATAAGTGAGCAACTTTAGCTCCTATAAGCAGGTGAGTAATTCAAGCTCCTGTTATTTTAAAAACATGTATATATTTATAGGGGGGGGGGGGAAACAAAGGGGCACAGTGATTTTCTGAGAAAAGAAACAATTATGAGCGTAAAAGCTGGGTTGGTTTCTACAACAAAGAACTATTTAAGAAACAAGCAGGTGCTTTTACTTATCTAATCATAGTACACTTTCACCTTGGATCTGGAGACTCCAAGTCTGAAGACTGGTAATAAATCACTTATTTCTTTTCCTGCCCTAACTCATGAATAAAACATGCAGTCAATGGTTAATAGAGCTAAAAGTGGTTGAATATCTCCTGAAAAGCCACTAAAACAAATCTGGTCCCCCCATTCTTAATGTGATACTTGAAAGTAACCAGAATCCTGCTTGCCACCTATTCCCTGCAAGACTCTTAAGTGTTCTGCACCAAATTGGACTGGATTTGCTGCAAAATATCCTGGGTTCCTGAATACTTACCGTATTTCTAGGGCAGGGGTAGTCAACCTGTTTATACCTACTGCCCACTTTTGTATCTCTGTTAGTAGTAAACTTTTCTAACTGCCCACCGGTTCCACAGTAATGGTGATTTATAAAGTAGGGAAGTCAATTAAATTTAAAAAAGGAAAGTGCTTCAGTATCAGACAAAACCTCTACTGCCAACCATGAAAGCTGGAACGCCCACTAGTGGGCGGTAGGGACCAGGTTGACTACCATTGTTCTAGGGTTTTCTTGAAGCAAGCTACCAGAAGGGGACACCTTAATTTGTCCTACTGCTAGAAGCAGAAAGGTTTGTTGTCCAGCTGTTTGGTGTGATCCTATGGCTGCAGTCTGTGGCTGCTGGTCATCTATAGACACTTGCTCAGAAGTAAAAAGTAATTAGAGCTATGTCAACTGGACAACAGCTTAAAAACAAACGGAGCTGGTCTGCTCTGGTCTATATTAGATTACAAATGTCATGACTACCTAGGAATATGGTAACTCCAGCCAAATCTATTCAGTGAAAATCACTTTGATTCTCAGGATGTCCTCAGCAGGCTTCTTTGTTCAATGGTTTATACCAGGTGGGTCAAACTTAAGGCCCACGGGCCAGATCTGGCCCATGAGGTGTTTAGATCTGGTCCGTGGTGTCGCCCTGGAAACAAGTGAAGGACTGGACTGTGGCACAGCCTTCCAGGGCTCCATTTTTGACCGCGGCGGCCTCCTGCAGTCCTCTGCCAGCGAAAACAAATCTTGAAGAGGGGAAAGTTTTCACTGGCGGAGGGCTACAGGATGCTGTCACAGCCAAAAACAGCTCGGAAACCCGTTATCACTGGCAGAGCACTCGGTCCACCATAGGTGTCCCCGATATGAGTGACGTCAAGCTAGCCATGCCCACTCCAGCCCCCCCCCCCCCCGAGGTCAAACACAACCCTGATGCGGCCCTCAATGAAATCAAGTTTGACATCCCTGATTTATACACTAGGCTTAGAATTTTGGATTTGAAAGACTACATTAGAGAAAAACAAAGAACAATACTGCAGTGTCTTCCAGATGCTTCAAAACCTCCCAGATTTGAAACTTTAAATAATTTGGTTGCTGTAATATAAAAAAAAAACACATTCCATTTAATAAATGCAAACAGGCCAGTAATCCTAATATAATGTAGGAAAGCCTCCCATGGTGACTCACCGTAATTTAAATGTGCTCATTTCTTAAAAACAAGGGGTCTTTCATTGCTTGCTTGCTTTCGTTGGTTTATTTGCCATCTAGCTGGGCAGATATAATGTACTGATCTTCACATTTTGATATCATCTATTGCCTTAATAAAGTGACTATGCATTTGTGATATACTATTCTTTTTTTTTAAATCTTTAAAAAGAATATGTCAATTTCATATAGCGCTGCTTAGAGTTCAAAACATTAACTCACCCTGCTGCTGTTTGTTATAAATATTGTTATAGATGTATTGAGTGTGTCTGCCACCAGGTGCTGCTAAAGTGCTAGATATTTTAAGCTAGTCCAATATTAATAGCTGTAATTATTTTAGTTAAGACAGCCAACAGTGTTTTACAAAAAGCTCCCCTATTTATCTTTTGTAGATATGGTTCTCAGGGCAACTGGTTCTGGCAACTGAGGCTACCATTAACCTGATTTTTTTTAAATTGGGGGTAGCAAATGATGCCAATTGAATGACCCATGATATACACGTAGCAAGACTTTAACGAGTGGTGATAGCAATGACCTACCCTAATTATGGGATTATTAGAATTATATGTTATAAATAATATATGATGTGTTTTTAACACTTGTGGTTTTATCATGGTCCAGAGGAAAAAACCTATAGATTAGGAAGTATTATGGGGGCAGAAGGGGGCTAATTATCATTGGAGACCTAGCCTGGACTCTCAAAATACCATCAAACATGATGAATTGAATGGATGATATTGCTCATTGTTCCAAGATTTGCCTTCATCTCTCCATCTAAATGTGGCCATTCCACATTAGTGAGACTAAAGGATAGGAGGGAGATGGCTGCTATGGAATGCCGGGGAGTGAATGTTTGGGCAAAGATTTTTGCTAGGCAAGAGAATTCCTGTGGAGCATTGGGAGATGAGACAGAAATGGTGATGGGCCTTGCAAAGATAGGGAGAGGATCTGTCAGGGACAAATTCCAGAAGGGTAACTATGTTTGGACAACATGAAGAACAAATAATTCAGCACAAAATGAAATAAAATCAGACCACCCACCGGAACAATGCTAATGCTTACATATTTTGGATACATAATGCAGAAGCAGGAACCTTTGGATAAGAGTCTGATGCTTGGAAAATCAGAGGCCAAGAGAAAGAGACCAGTAAAAGGCAAGAGTACTAAATATTACAACTAATATAAGTTCACAAGGTCTCAGAAACAGTTACTGAGCAATAGTTCTTGTGAAAAGTTGTTCATCAAGTCGGAGGGAATGGCAAGTGAATTATCACAAAAACTATGTGCCGTGGCAAGATCATTTAAAGGAAGGAACAAACTGCAATCAACATAATGGAACTGAATGGCTAATTAAGCCACAGAATCTTTAAATTTGCATTAATAGTGGGAGAATTCAGAATTTAGCCATAAATTATAAATAATGTCATGAAAATTAAATCAAGCAAAATTCTTCAGTGCATTTTTGAACATTTCACTCATTAAAATAATTACATTGACTAAATATGTAATTCTAAACTATTAATATCAAATAATATATTACAATGTTTATCTTAATTTTTAAAAATCTGTGTAGTTGTAACCATATATTTTCTAAAACCGTTTGAGATTGCATGTTTAGCATATACTTGTTTTCTGAGCCTGTCATTTTTGTTCTAAACAAAAAAAGAACTTCGCTGCTGAAGGGGACAAAGGTAGTTTACAGTTCGAAGGTAGCTCTGTATTAACTGACCACACAGACTTTAAAGGGGGAAAAAAGAAAGAAGTTAACTGTAAAATGTAAGTCATATCTGTATTTATGACTTTCTTGTCATATCTTTTCAGAAATAAGGGTAAGCATTCAACATTACTTACTACCTAATAAATATGAACTGAATTAAAATTTACTAAGTATTGTGATCCAAGGTCCACTCTAGTTACTGGCAGTACCTCTTCCATATCTAAATATTTACCATCTCTGTATTGTATAAGGGACAACCTTTATGTTGTCCCTTATACACGGTTTACGCACGGTCACCCAAGCCCTCGTCATTTCCCGTCTGGACTACTGCAACGCTCTCTACATGGGGCTTCCCTTGAGGTGCACCCGGAGACTCCAGTTGGTTCAGAATGTGGCCGCGCGGGGGATTCTAGATGCTCCCACGTGACACCTCTCCTGCGCGAGCTGCACTGGCTGCCTGTGGCTTTCCGGGTGTGCTTCAAGGTATTAGTAACCACCTTCAAAGCGCTCCATGGCAAGGGACCTGGTTATCTGCAAGACCGCCTCCTGCTACCAAATACCTCCCACCGACCAGTTAGCTCCCACAGAGAGGGCCTCCTCAGGGTACCGTCAGCCAGGCAATGCCACTGGCGGCCTCTAGGGGGAGAGCCTTCTCTGTGGCAGCTCCTGCCCTCTGGAATGACCTACCCCCTGACCTACGGACAATCACAGACCTGCGCCAGTTCCGTCGGGCCTTGAAGACCCATTTGTTTTGTGGGGCCGGCCTGACGTAGTTTTTAAATTGTTTTAGTAAGGGTTTTTAACAGGATTTTAGTCAGGCTAACTATTTAATAGATTTTTAACTGTATTTTGTTTTATATCATTGCCTTTTATTAGTGCCTGTACACCGCCCTGAGTCCCGGAAGGGAAAAGGGCGGTATAAAAATCTCATAATATTTCATAATATAATAATAATAATAATAATAATAAATAAATAAATAATAATAATAATAATAATAATAATAATAATAATAATAATAATAATAATAATAATAATAATAATAATAATAATAATAATAATAATAATGATGTTCCCATTCCCTTCTGATTTTTTGTTGGGAATCCTGAGAATTTTCAGCTGGTCAATTTCAGATAAAATATAACACCTGAAATTATCCTTTAGGAATCAATTATATTGTAACTGAATGTAAGGATCACTCTTTTTCTCTTATATTGGTTTGCATTTTTCCAAATTCTGCTATGATTATTACCATCTACAATGTCCCAAATTCAAGCATTCAGTGTTATTGCTACCGTTATTACTTGTTAAATGTGTGCGCTACCCAATTCCAAAGACTGGGGTTATAATATTGCTCCGATATAGTGCTGCCTTGAGTGTATATTCACAGTCATGCCACTATTGTTAACAGATTGGTTTTATAAATTATTTGTTAACAATACTTACTGTGCCCATTCAGTAGACATAACATAAAATGCAATGATTTTACAAAATAAACCACATACCATCCCACCTATCTATCTTTGATCTTTCCTGTTCCTGTTCAGTCCATTCTGTTCTGAACTGAGTTAGCTTCTGCACAGCTTGTTCCCAATATCATGTTCACCAAATAGTGAAGAATAATATGGTGGCACATGAAAAAGAATTGATGGGTTGAAGCAAGAAAGCCTTAATTCCTTCATTATAGGTTTCCTATATTGGGAATTCTACATTTCTCTAAGACTCCTACTTGAATGATGATCTATTAATAGATCTCTCCCTTTTGTATACCTTGTATACTTTTGTATATGCTGTTTCTGTTATTTATCATAACCTAGCCTACATACCTACATCTTCTTAGTGCCTCTTATTTGTGAGATTTTGCTTAACTGCCCTTTCATTTCCATCATAAGAACTGCATGTTAAGGATTTGCTACAAAAATATGTTATGAACATATGGTGAGCTCAGCACTTCAACAACATGCAAATCAGTTTGTTCCATTCTTTGCTGAGGAAAAAGAAAGGTCAGAAGCTACAGTTTGTGTAACTGACAGATTTCTGGCAACTGGATTTCCCGGCTCATGTATTTTTCTAGTTACCAATATCCTCACTTCAATATGGAGTTCTGGCAGGAAGCAGGATAGGTTTGATTAATATAATGATGTCCTAAGAAGACAATGTTTCCAGTCTTTGCAGTGGAATGTTGTCATGTAACTCCCCTCTTCCTTCCTGATTTCTGCTCCAGACATTACCTTTCACTCTGGCACAAGTCTTTTTGCCTGTTGACATGACTTCCTGACCTAGTTTCTGGCTCAGCTCTTGGACTTCAGATGCATAGTGCTTTCCTAATACTGGACATGCTTTGACTCATAGATGTTACCTCAGCTTGCCATTACTCCTGTTCTGATTCTGATCTCTTGTTTACTTCTTGGCTTCGCCCCATCTTTAGCTGCCAACTAGTTCTGGCGTTTACATTTAAATCTCTGTAACATAATGTGATTTTTGACCCTACAGGCCACCTTTAATCTCCAATAATGCTATTAGAAAAGCCAGCTTAATTTAGTGGTTAAGGCACTCCCAACTAAAAACTGGGAAATCAAGATTTCTAGTCCCACTTGAGGTAGGAAGCCAGCTGGGTGATCTTGGGCCTGTCCCTCTTTTTCTCAACCCTAGGAAATAAACAATGGAAAACCATTCTAGAAAATCTTGCCAAGAAAACTGCATTGATTTGTCCAGGAAGTTGCCAGGAATCAACATTGATCTCACATTTCCCTTCTGTATCCTTAATGAATAGCTTTCTATTTGTCTCTGTTAAATTTCATGTTGCTATTTTCAGTTTGGCAATCTATCAAGATAACCGTTATTTCTGTATTCAACTTAATTTTTGTTATTTGCATATTTGATAAGCATTCTCCCATCCCATGATCAATTTAAAGAAATAATAATTGAAGATTATAGTATCAACAACTGAATTTTGTAGCTCTTGTCAATATCACGTTCCAGTTTGATGAGGAAGCAATGATGAACACTCTATAAGTGTAATTTTTCAAGCCAGTTTATATATCAACTGAGTTACCATGCTGGATAGTTAGCACTAAAATGGCTTGTTAATTAGGATGTCATTTAAAAAAATGTTTTTAAATGCCTTTTTTTTTTCCAAATTAAGATATTTTGCATACAGTATTGTGTATAACATTTGCACAAGCTACTAAGAAAAATACCCGATCAAACAATAAGATTAGTTGGGCAAGACTTGATCTTAAAAACTTCTGCTAGTTTTCATAATGTTTACTGTTCTCATTTGTTTCTTCCACTGGAATTCTGCTTGTCATTGTTCTGACATAAAAGGCGTCTTTTTAAAAATGCAAGATATTATATGCTGCCCAGTTCTGCAGCACAGGGCAGGTTATAAAAATTGTAGAATGAATGAGCTTTAGTTCCCTTTAAAAATCAATGCTTTCAGCATTACAGAGTCACTTTTCCTGATATCTTTACCACTTCTACTTTTTTCAATCAAGGCTTATCTGTTGTTTAACATCTTGTACTTTCTTCCACAAATGGAAAGAAAAAATTGTCAGAAAAGCAAATCAGGAGCTTCCTGGAAAGATCATGTGTGGCAGAATTTGTCTCCTAATAGATGTCAAAGTATTACTAATACCATCTAACTGTTCACAAGAAGGGGCAGCTCATCTCTCTGCTGAAGTGTTTCCTATTTATCTGCTCGCATAGAATATGCTTTTGAACTGCTAGGTGGCCAGAAGCTGAAGTGAGTGACAGGAGCTCACCTCCTGCAATACTAGGACTCAAACAACCGGACCAAAGACCATCCACAACATCATTAAGCCACAGAGCCACCGTGCCTTTTTCCTGATAGGTGTCTAGGTATTACTAATACTTTATGGCTCAATTTTTGCAATCCATCTCCCCACCACTTTCTGAACAAATTGTATCAACCAAGATGGCTCACCAATCCATCTCTCTGCATAGTGTATATATTTTATATACCAACATTGTCAAAGAATTGAGCTGGCAATTTTCTTTCAGACATTAGATGATAAGTACTAAAATTAATTTCTGTACTCTCATCACGAAATATTCAGATGCTGGGCAGCTGCACCTGGTAGTATTAAAAAAAGAAGTGAATAAAAGATTTGTCATGCAGTGAGTCAAGAAGGTAGGGCAAGTTTAGAGAGACAGAGCCCATTTCATTTTTGAACTATTAAAAATATTTTAATACCAAATTGTGGATATCTATCTATGGCTATGTATGGCTTTGTTAGAGGGGGCCTGAAGAAATATCTTCACATTGTAATTGTTTCACAAGGTTTTCTCAAGAAACTATGACTTTGATGGCTTGCAGCACAACACAAATGGCTGCACCTATTGAAAAACTCTTATGCCTGACAAAAAGTAATAAAGTGGATTGTAGCTGATCACCTCAACATTGGTTTTCTATCTCTTGTTTATGATTTATTTAAACTGCTATCACTTTTCCTCTGGTTTATTTTTCTAGAGCTTTTTGTTTCATTCTGCAAACCATGGATTCCTTTGAATTTATTAGTATTATTTTGTGGATAGATAGTATCCTTTTGACTATGTGAAGGATGGAACTTAGAATACAGCATGTACTAGCCTCACAAGCCAATGAGAGACCATCTAATGCAAATCTCTGAAATAAATTCTAGAAAGTTTAATGTGATATTCTTGAGTTGCCTTCTCTAGTCAGAACAATCCAATCCATTGGAACTTAAGATATCTAAATCACAGTACAATGATAACCCATTTTCTTTGAATTTACTGGTAATAGTTGTATATCTTCAGGGGTGGGATCCTATTGGTTTAACAACCGGTTTGCTGAGCGCACATGCTCAGTTCACAGAGAAATCACCTTCCACATTACTGCTGGGGAGGAAAACAGCTGAGGCTCAGCAATCCACTCTGCCGCTCCTATTAGCTGGGCTTCAGAAAAGGGAATATAGGTGAGTATAGCACAGGGGTGAGTGGGTGGGCCCAGCTGAAAGCGAACCTGTTCATTCCCGGCTGATAGTCAGAGCTACCAATTCGCCCAAACTGATAGAATCTCACCTCTGTACATCTTTGATAGGAGAAGGGGACTTTGAGGAGAGAGATCAGGAGAGAAAGAGGGAAGGAAAGTAAAAATGTCTGGAAAGAGACAAGTAATATTAGATAATACAAGCACATTAGTATAATTAATCATTGCTTCCTTTATCAATCAACCTTCAGAAAGATAGTTTTTTTCCCAAAAAAAATATTTGCTCCTTTCCTTATAAGTTCTATGAATTACTTATAGAGTGACATTCCTGCTGCCACTAACTTCAAATGAATGAAGTTAAGTTTTGACTAAGTTCAGGAAGTGGTTTGTTTCTACAGAGTTTGTGGTATGAGGAGATTACTTTCACTTGCAAATTTTTGTAATTTTTTCCTTTATATTTTTCCTTCCCAAGGCATCCAAACTCAGCAAGGTTTCTGGGTTTCTTCCCCTTTACCCCCAAAGTACACAATCCCTATGAGAAAGTTACATGCCACATTTAAAATGTAAGAAATAGTTTTGAGTGAAAGAAACTGTTATTTTCCAAATATCACAAAGTTCCTGACAATCAGAAAAGCAAAGCTGAAACCTACTATGTCATTCCACCTCTATGACCACAATATCCATCCACCTATTCTCTTAAATTGTTTCCTTACATGATGCAAATCTGCACAAAGGAGTCCTTCATGGTACATTTCACACAATAACAACCTTTTCAATGTCAGTCATTCAGTCCCACCATTTAAGGTGATTAAGGCTTATTACTGAATTCATGTTAAAATATAATGTCATCAGATTTACACAAGCTTCTATTAAGGAGAAGAATCATGTCTTAACCTGTTTCCCACAGACAAAAGCAAATACGTTATTCAGTACCTATAATTATTAGACAATAGTACATCTAACCCAGCCAAGCAGTTTTATTTTCCATCAAATTAAATGGGGGACAGTGATGCAGTTTTTATTAATGTAAATGTATCATGACTATTAGTTGTGTTTTTGCAAAGCTTTAGTAAAATATTATGGGGATTTAGTCATTGTAAAACTTTGACCAGGAACATATGTTTATCTACTATCAACTGACTTGATTAGAAATATATTTTGAAAAAGAATGCTTAGGAATGTGAAAATCACTTATGTAGGGGGGAAATGAATTTATTTTTAAGGAAAAAAAACAAATCCAGTTTTTCTTGAGCATGCTTTTTAAAATTAGCTTTCCTATATGGATGCAGATGGCAGCTCAGTACAATCCAATATGCTTTTACTTTTATGAAACTCTGAATGAATAGACATAGCCATTTAAGGACCCCTCTTTATGAATATTTGGCTCAAAGACAGTTTTAGACTCCTATGAATCCAGTGTTGATGATATTCAAGTACTTAGCTGCCTCAACTATCATGCATTTGAAATGACAATAAAATGCTCTTTCTTTGAAACAGTATCACTGTAACATAACTTGTGAGCAGCTTGCTCCTGTCTGTTTTCTAGGCTTTAGTTTCCTAGCTAGTCTTTCTAGGAACGATATAGTTTGATGGCTTTGCAGCTCTCCTTCAGATAAATCAGTTTTTTTAATATAAAAGTAGGCATGAAGGATAGCAACATTCATTAAGGATATTTGCAGTGGAGTAAGAAATGTTCTTGTAATTTATTTCCCCCTTTTTGTGTGTGTGTGTGTGTGTGTGTGTGTGTATGTGTATAGGGGTATTTATTATTTCCCAACTCATGGCAGCTGCAACAAGATTGTTGCTGTTTTCAGTTTTTAAAGGCTAACAGAGCCAAGATAGTTCATTATATATCATTTTCAAACTTCTTTTGAGGCATCCAGCAGTATATATGATAGCAGTCTGGAAGCCCCTAAATCTTATCTGGGGAGTGAGGAATGTTGAGACTTTTTGACATATGTCACATATGCACCCTCCAGTAGTCCAACCATCCACACTACCTAGTGATAAGACTTGCAACAGTATTGTAATGGACGCCAGTTTTGTTATTTAGACTGCAGATGAAAATGGCACTGATCAGATTGTTTAATACCAATTACTGATAGCAGGTGTAATATTCTTACAGAATATTCACTGATTAAAAGAGCATAGACATCCATTCTCCCAGCTGTGTTCTATAGCTCTTCATGAATTGCATATTCAACACATCTGGAAGGCATGAGATGGTATAAGACTGTACTGATGAATAATACCTTCCAAAGGTGTTTCTGGAAATTCCCTTCTGCCTCTACCTGTAACTGGATTTTCTCATCATAAACTGCTCTGTCAAAGCCAGATACTGAGCACTGTTCAAGGAGGCTTTGAATGTTTTCTATTTCAGCAATATTACTTTAATTTTTTTAAAAAAATTATCAGTTGCAGTGGTTTGCAGATCAGCAGACTTTGAAAACCAAAGTAGCAATTTAACTTGTTTTGTCTAGGGTCCATTTAAAGGGTTCTAGGCATAAGCAACTGCGGCCAGATTTATGGATTTCAACCCCTCCCCTCCCCTGCATTTGATGATTGCAATATCAACAGCCAAAAAAAGAGTTCAAAACAGTTCAAAAGTTAAATAAATTATTAAGGCCTTGAGGTCCTCTTGGTTGAAGTATTTGCCAGCACGTGCTTCATTTTGCAGACTCCTCTTTGACGTCTGAACGGCTGTTTTGTTCGACTGGAGCAATTCCAGCAGGCCGTTCCCTAGCAAAAAAAGGGGCGTAGAGATCTTTAACTGGTATCCCAGGAGAAAAGGAACCGTCCACAAGCAGCTGTGCAGGACAAGTCGCACCCAACAAGAGGCTCCATCTTACACGAAACCTCCTTTCTCGACCCCGCAACTCTTCTCGGTTATCGAAGGAAACCACCGCCTCTCCTGTCACTTATCGCTTGTTGCCCCGCCTACTCGTAGCTCCCCTTTAACCAATGAGAGGCCGTTTCTTTCCCTTCTGTTCGGGACCGCTGAAGGTTTGCGGGGTGGGGGCTGGGGGAGTAACAGGCTCCGAGATTTGTATATATTTACTAGGCTGAGGCTCTTCTTCGACCAATGAGAACGAGCAGCACGATTCCCTCATTAGCATACACACCTCGCTGTTTTGCATATCGCTCCAGCAAGCGCCGGGAGTCGGGCGAGTTAAGCGCACACACGCAGTCGCCGTATTGTGTGCAACCCTAGAAGGCGAAGGAGAGCAGGCGGGCAGGCTGGCAAGGCGGTTGCTGGCAAAGCGCAACGGCCGAGCCGAGGAAAGAACTGGCGAGCGCGTGTGCTGGAATGGCTGAAGGCTTCGCTTCCTAAAAGAGCCGCGCTTACTTAACCTACGCCGGGCGTTGCAAAAGGAGAGCTCGGGAAAGGCGAGCGTCATGGCAGATTCCAACGGGGCACGTTTTTACCTGCTGCCTTGAGAGGGCTCGGCGACAGCCTGCCGCCTTTCCATGGGCTCGGAAGGGAGGAAGGCGAGGCGCTGAAACGTCGGCGGGACCTGCGTTGCGGGGAAGGGGAACGGAGAGGACGCTCGCTCCGGCCGAGAGGTGGGAAAGGAAGGGGGGCAGAGTCAGCCAGCGGCGCCAGACGAAGGACTCGGAGCAGCTCCAGGGCCCGGGCGGGGCGAGCGCAAGGCACTTGGCCCTCCCCGTTGCTGAAAAGGGATCGTCCCCGGCCGGCCGGTGCGCGCCGAGGGAGCTTTTGACCGCCTGAGCGACAAGGACGAAGAGTCTGGCGATGCGCTGCCTGGCTCTGCTCGGTTTCTTCGCCTGGGGCTTTGGCTGCTTGGCTGGGCCCAGCGAAAGAGCTTCCCTTTCTCCATGCCCGGCTTCCTGTAGCTGCGATGGGGACGGAGGAGTTGACTGCTCCGGGAGGGGGCTCACCGCCGTGCCCGAAGGACTCAGCGCCTTCACTCATTTACTGTAAGTAGGGAAGAAGGGGTGGGGGGCAGCGGTGGGGAGTACGGGAAGGGGGTGAGGTGGGGGGTGGCACGCTCGTCTTTTTTTTTTTACCTTGCCAAACAGGTTGTGTGTGCTTCATAACCTGGCCTAAAAAGCGAACGAGGGAGAGAAAGGCGCCTCTCTTTTGCTTCTCTTTCCAGCTCTTGGCTTGACTGCAGCCCTTCACCTGTAGCGAGAAATCCTCTCCGTCCGGAGAAAATCGAGCGCTTTGCACGTCCCCCGTTGATTTTGGGGGCGATTTACTAACGCGTAAAAAGTGCCCATAACGCATAAATAACAATAATTCCGGCCCGATGAGGGATTCTCACTTTCAGGGATCTGGGAGTAAGTAAAATGTATGTGAGGTTGTGTGTAATGTGTGTGTTTTAGGTCAGGGGTGAAGGTACCTTTCCTTGTTTGGAGTAAATCTCTACCTGAACTTAATGGCTGAGTTTGGGAATTTTGTTAATTGCCCTGTTCGCTACTTTGTTGTTCAAAACGCTTAAAGTGGTTGTTGGTCTTTTTGAAGTTTTTTCAGTAGGGAAAGTGGGACATCTGTTAAGAACTTTGATTGTAAAGGAACTAAAACATGGTAATTGACTAATTTAGGATTCACTGGTGGAGAATGGCTATATATCTTGTTCATAGTATTTGTGGTAGCCTTTAGTCCTTAAAAACCATTTTACTTGCATTTCCAAATAAATATGCCTATGATTCTTTTTAATTGGCAGACATTTTCTCACTGTTTGCCACCTCTTAAGTCTTATGTTTTTTTCATTTCAATAATTTTGGGCTTTTATAATGAGTAAAGGTGGGGAAGAAAGGAATGACCCCTGTGACATTCCTCGTGGAGAGGTGAGAGCTTTGCAAACAGGTAAATGTGAGTTAGCAGAAATGTTGGTGGATTCCAATGGTGCTGTCTCAGGGTTCTTGGAAAGACCACTCTAAAGAAATACACTCCATAAAATGCTGCACAGGATGGACCAAGTTCCTGCTTCTCAGATATGTTCTATGCAATCTTAGACATTATCAAGTTTTTGTAATATTACATACCACATTTTATTTAAATTTTAGAGACTACAATTTTGTAATTTTATATATTCACAATAATAGATACCTTATAACATAGATATATATTGCTACTTTTGGATTACACTCATGGATTTTATTTGGATTGTTTTATAAATGTATTTTAATTTGCCTTTATTTACTGTCCCAAGATAGATTTATAAGTACGTACAAGGCATGAATGGACACATTGCTTATACTGGTCTAAGACTGTAATAAACTGCCCGCATACGGTATAAAGCAAGTTGAAAATAGAGTTTACCTGATAGCTTGGATGAATAATAGCACATTTGGCTGAATATACAGATGCATTCCAGTCCACAAAAAGACTTAATTTCCTTATGGCACACACATGATGCCTTTCTATTTGTGCAGAAATGCAGGTGTCAAATCACTTAATCCTGGCAATATTACTTAGGCTTAGTTTGAAAGCAAATTCAGCAAAACTAAGGGACCAATACAATTAACCCCAGCTTTTCTCTTTAACAAAACCATTATAAGGATAAACTTATAGGACACAATATTAGGTGTGTACTGGATCTAGGATTTCAAGGGTGTGGTATTGCAAGGTGTGTATGTGGTTTGGTGTTAATCATTCTTTGTGCTGAATCGGCAGACCATAAAGGTTTTGAGAATTTCCTAAAAATTGCTTTTGTTTTAATATTAGTAGTTTTAAAGTCAGGTGTGAAATATTAAGGGACTAATGAAGCAAAAATCTTGTTTAATTACCAAGACAGATGAAAGAAATATTGTAGAATATTTCAGCTGAAACTTTTGGGAGAGGACAGGCAGTAAGAAACTATTAACTTTCAAAAGAATTATGAGTAGTGAGGTGCTGCTTAAAGGTCAAGAAATAGAAGAGTTATTATCAGTCAAAGATATGAACCCTAACCTCAAAATTAAGATGTGGGAGTTCAAACTTGCTTGGCTCTGAATTTGAGAGTATTATATGTTTTATATTTGGAGAGAAGAGGCAGGTGTATATGTTGAGATGTCTGCTCCCAATGTTACAATATTCATTTTGTAATTAGCAATTTGCAATCTTGGCATAAAACATCGATTTTTGAACAAATAACCAAACAGATATCTTTATAAGACTAACATTATTCAAGAAGTGTAAACAAGTCCCAAAGTTACAGCAGCAAAAAATTAATCTGTGGCATAATTTTTTTAAAAAATGCATATCCATTTGAAATGCATAGATTTCTAAAAAAAATGTTGAATACTACAGCTGGAAGGACTGTATGTCTCTTGGAAGGGAGTTTCTTAAGGGACCAGCCACTGCTGGATGTTTTTTTGTCCCTAGGACCTACTGGTTTTAATACCAATCCCAATACAGGAACTTTTACATATGTGTGCATGTGCAATCCACCCTGTATCTAATTTTATACAAGATCATATAATAGCATCATTATTGATCCCATTCACTCACTAAATAGGTGATATTAAAATTTTACCATTGTTAATTAAAGTTTCCCCACAAATCTTTAATAAGGCATATTGGGTGTGCTCTGTTTTTTAGGCAGAGTTTAAAATTATAAACTGATAAAATGATTTTATAATGAGATGCAGTCACTTAATTACTAATTACTAACTCTGGCTTTTTAGAATAAAATATATTCCTATATAAAACATATATGATCTGAACTTTGTAGTGAGCACAATGTACTTGGTAAAACTGTGGCTTAAGTAGTGGCTTAACTAGATAATTTTCCTCTAAATTGCGGTTATCAGGGGGTATTTGTACATTGGATCATCAATCTATTGTCAGTTTTGGGTCCAAATACTCTCTGGTTGCCACATTAGGGAAAGCTTTATTTTATACTGGAGAAGGCAACCACTGCAAAAGTTACTGATTTTGTAAACCATTTCTTGTTGTGTAGATGAAATATAAAATATAGGTAAATAACTCCATAACTAAATGGCACCAGATGGGAAGAGCAAGCATTTCATTAAAGAGATTTGGTTGTTAAAAAGGTTTATAACTTTTTTTTACATATAATGAAGAAATTTAAATAATTTGTTACAGTATTTGTTCTTGCTAGTACCTTATAATAAAAATGTCGTGCTCTGTATTAATAGTATTTTCTCTATGACTTGTTTCTGCACATGGCAACAATTGTATACAGTGCAGATGATTATATGATGGAGATGTTTTTCTTGCAAACATGTATAGAATTGAGGTATAAGTATAGGATCATGTTGCTTTGTGGTAGTCTGCTTAAACTTACCTTGTCTTGATGTGGTCATTCTTAATGTAATGGCTATAGTGGCTATATAGTTGAGTCAGTTTGAGAATTAAAATCACACATTTAAAATGAAATTAAGTTCATTTCAGTTGCTTAAAAAGAATGAAATATTTCTGGTTTTTGTACATTCGTTGTTAGAAATAGCACACAAATATTGAAAGGAAAGTGTTGCTATTTTTTGTATATCTTCAATAATCTACCAATTTGCTTAACCACAACTTAGACGCTACAAATGAAATCTATCAAAACATGATTTGATGATGGAGGACATACTGATCCTTTTCTCCATATGTCTTACACTTCCCTGGGTTTCCTATTATATTTCTGTACATACTAGCCATTTCCAACTATAGTTTACAGTGGATTTATAAACCATGATTTGAAAAGACCACTAGGCAGTTTACTATTCTGGAAGTTGTGGCAAGCGGTATTTAGAGAAAACCAAGACATACTAGAGAAAACTATTATGTAGAGGGAAAATGTAAGAGCTTGCAGAACATTCAAACTTCAAATTAAGGTTTAGCAATTTGATCTCCTCCAGATGTTTCAAGTACGGTCTCCATCAATCCCAACTAGCACGTCCAGTGTTTTGGGGCTTGAAGTCTAAATCATCAGGAAAAAACATAAAATTCAGATGCTATTTTTGTCTAACTATTTTTGTCTTTACTAAGCTTTGAATATATTCAGTATATTCTAAAGGAGCAACAAACATATACATTGGGAGTATAAATTAGAATATATAGAACATAGCAAGATTATTGACCACATTGATGCTGTTAAAAATAATGTAAGATTTGCTAACAGGAAGAAACTAATGCTGGTCTTCCAATGAGTGGGAGCCCTAGGGAGAGATTATCCTCAAGTACCATGTGAAATTAACTTAAGAGGACTAAAGAATTACCTCATACTGCTTTTGCTGATAGGAACAATTATGTCTACATGAAACCAAAATTGGAATCAATCCACTATCTTATAAAGTACTGTTTTACTAGCCATTTTCTTCACAGATATTTATGCTAATCATTTGTATCTCATTGACCTTCTATCATAGCAATAAAGAACTTTCTCTCCTGCTTTAACTTGCAGGCAAATAACTGTTTACGAGCCTGCTTTGTGTGTTTTTTATTCTATTGAAAGTTCAGATACAGATAGTCCTTAACATACCACCACAATTGAGTCCAAAATTTTCATTGCTAAGCAAGACAGTTGTTAAGTGAGTTTTGCTCCATTTTATAACCTTTCCTGCCAGAGTTGTTAAGTGAATCACTCCAGTTAAAGTTACTAACATGGTTGTTAAATGAATCTGCTTGATCACAAAAAATGATCAATCACATGACCCTGGGACACTGCAACCAACTACATGCCAGTTGCTGTTCACATTTTGATCACATGATCATAGATCACAGCTGCAATAGTTGTAAGTGTGAAAATGATCATAAGTCATTTTTTTCAGTGTTGTTGTACTGTAGTGTGTTCACCAAACAAATGATTGTAAGTTGATGACTACCTGTAGTTTAGTATAATAAACTACAGGTAGCATAATAAACCCCAGGAGCACTCTACAAGTCTCCCAAACTCTCTGCATGCCCCCCCCCTGCCCGTTTGTTTGTTTTTTTTGCAAGAAATGGCCCATTTTTTTCTTGTTTTTGCCACACACACCCCCATGCCCCTAGGGGCACTCCTAAGAGCTTCCCAAAGCTCTGTGGGCCATTTTTCTGTTTTTTGTTTTGCAAAAAACAAGGCGTGCAGAGGGTTTGGGAGGCCTGCAGAGTGAAAAAACCTTTTTTTTAAAATTTACCTCTTCAAACTCATGGTGCATTTATAGTCTGAAAAATACCGTATATAGATACTTTAGCCTCCTATCTTCCAAGAAGAAACACTCTCTTTTTCACCTAACCAATTTACAGGTCTATTATTCCACTATGGTTTATTGACTAAGGTATTTAAATTGGAATGGGGATATCTGGCTTCTATTCCCCATCAAATATGGAGGAGGCAACTTTGTGCCATTCCTTCTCTTTTACTATAGAGTGAGAAAATGGGGGAAATTTCGGATGGGGTGGGGGGAAGATGATATAAGCACTAAGTGTTCATGGATATTGATTGGGAGATTCGCAGAGTTGGTATAAAATAGATGGCTGTATAAATATCTATATAAATAAAAATGTAACTATGAGTTTGTTCTGCTAATCTCAGAAACTACTTTACCAATCGCCACCAAATTTTCACACAACGTTCCTTACAAGTGCAGCATCAATGATACGTACAGATTGTGTGGATGGCACACCGGTGCCAGGTACACGCCACACAAATGTACATGCAGCTCTTTATGTTTTCCTCACTCGCTCACTTGCCCCCCTGCCTCCTTCCGCCCCTCCCACCTCACCGCTGGCAACATTGCCGCTGCCACCTCACCTTCCGGCTGCCACCACAGCTGTCCTCCCTCCACCATCTCCCCCACCACAAGGCTGCTGCCGAGTCAGCAGCGTCGCCGCTGCCGCCACCGCAGATGCCCCTCCTCTGCCAACTCCCCCCACCCCAAGGCTGTTGACGAGTCAGCGGTAGGTAGGTAGGTAAGTAGGTAGGTAGGTAGGTAGGAGGAGAGAGGGAGAAATACACTAGGTAGGTAGGTAGAGAGGGTAGGTAGGAGGAGAGAGGGAGAAATACACTAGGTAGGTAGGTAGAGAGATAAAGAGAGAGAGGGGAAAATACACTAGGTAGGTAGGTAGAGAGGGAGAAATACAGTAGGTAGGTAGGTAGAGGGTTAGAGAGGGAGAGGGAGAAATACAGTAGATAGGTAGTTAGAGGGATAGAGAGAAAGGGAGAAATACAGTAGGTAGGTAGAGAGAGGGAGAGGGTAAAATACGGTAGGTAGGTAGAGAGAGAGAGAGAGAGAAGGAAAAATGCAGTAGGTAGGAAGGTAGAGAGGGAAAATAGAGTAGGTAGGTAGAGAGATAGAGAGAGGGAGAAATACAGTAGGTAGGTAGTAGGTAGGTAGAGTAAGAGAGGGAGGGGAAACCGAGGCAGAGAAGGAAGGGGGTTGCTGACAGGGTCTATGAGGGGAAACTTTTTCATTTAACCAAACTTGGCCACAGCAACGCGTGGCAGATATAGCTAGTTTTAAATAAATAAATAAATAAAATAGATAAATCATGTCTCACCATTGGAGATCCTTCTGATTATAGTTGGATATTTGATCATGGCATAGGAACTCAAAAAGACATGGTAGCTTCCATAGGAAGAAAGAGCAATCCATTCCAATATTTACTTATCCAATTTTTAAATTCAGGTGTCCCTTATGAAAGAGCTTTGTTTCAAAGTAAAAATAAATAGGTTCTTGGAATATTGTAGAAATCTATTGAATTCTGAGTGTTTATAGAGACTAAATTAGACATTCCTGGTTATTGTATTACGTAGTATAGTATAGCTTGGTAAATTCATGGATGGGGTAGAGGAGGAAAAATAGTAGTTCTAACGTGCTAAACTTTGTACTAAGTTTCAGTAATTTAACATTGTTGTTTTTCTTTTAAGAGACATGTCAAATGAATATTTCAGCATGACAGTTACAGTTCTACAGAATCTCTTGAATTTATTTATATTGGTTTATTTCTCTCTCTTTTAGTCTCTTCATCCTATGTATAGTAAAGCCACAATTACTGAGCTCTATTTGGTTTGCTTCTTTTATACCACTTGCCTTCATTTAGCCTCCCTAATTCTTAACTCCATAATTTTCTTACAGAAAATTGTATAAGTGTTTAGATTTAAATAGAAACTTGAAATCACTCCTCTCTTTTTTCTTAAATAGCAGCTAAGAAGCAGTAAGACTTTTTCATCATTACTATAGCTAAGTTTATTTGCCAAAATGGTCCTGATTCTGATATTTAGCCACTGTCTATTCAGTTATGCTATGGATTTAAATATGTAAAAGGTTTAATATTATTCATCTGTAAAGAGTAGTTGCAATCCTCATTTCAGTACAGTTTGTGCAAGCATAAATTTCAGTGTACTATATTTGAAAACACAAATTAAAACACAATCTAATGTTATAACTATCTCATCAGAAGTGAGTCTCTATTCAGTAGGACTTTTTTCAAAGGGGTTATACAGTCGTAGCTTTAACAGTATCTTTCGTCAGAGATTGTTGTTGTTTCCCATTTAAGTAGAGTGTGTAAAAATGGATTGGTTATATTTCAACACATATCTGTTTACACTGATAAAATACTTAATGTTGAATAGAAATGAAAGTGCAGATTTTTTTTTAGTAAGTGTCTCAAAAGGTAGTAGCACTTTGCTGACATTGTCTGGACATGCAAAGTAAGCAGGATCAGATCAGTTAATAATTAGAAGGGAGACTTTTAGGGAATAGTAGGAGTGTAAAATAGCTTGGGAAATTTTAAAAAAATGTTGCAAGGCACTAATACAAGTGAGTTCCAGATAGCTGCCAAAATACTTACATGGGTATTTCAGGGCTCATCTTGGAAGAAACCTGACTTAAATTAATTTTATTAGTTTAATAAAAATGAATATTATGCACACATTCTTAATTTTAAGAGTATTTAAATGTTCTCTTATTAAAGATGTCTTTCAACAACATATAAGGCATTTAAGAAATATTCTATACTGGTAGTTTTCAACTTGTGAGTGCAATTGGAACTAGATTTTTGGTTGCAAGTTGTTAGGTCATAAGTCAAGGAATCCATGTGACTTTGCCTGATTTCATGACATTTTGTGGTGGTCCTTAAATGAATTACAGTAGTTCTTAAGCAAATATGCGATTGTTGAGTGAATACTGCAGTTGTGTCTGCCAAATGTGTGTTTTTTGCCAGAAACCAGCAAAAAATTTTAAAATCAGAGTTACATGACTGAGACATTGGACTATCATAAAGATGAGCTGATTGTCAAGCAAACAAAATATGGTCATATGACTACAGGAGTGATTGTGCAGGGCATTTTACAATGTGTAGAAAAGCTTTAGAGATCAGGAAGTCCCTGTTCCAGGCCTGACAAAATTTTGAATGGTTGTTAAGTGACAGGTCATAAGTTGAGGACTACTTTTATATAGACAAAAGTTCACTAAAATGTTTAAATGTTCTGTTTTCCAAGAAAAGCTAGATAAGTAGAGGGAGACCTTGATTTATGACTACAATTGGGATTGGAATTGAAACCATTAAATAAGGTGGTGATTAAGTGAATCCCATTTTATGACCATTTTGGCATGATTGTTCAGGGAATCACATAGTCATTAAAGTGAATCCAGCTTCTCCCATTGTCTTTGGTTGTCAGAAGCCAGCTGGGATGGTTGCAAATGACAATCACGTGATCCTGGGACACTACAACCATTGTAAATACATGCCATTTGCCAAACTTCTGAATTTTAATCACATGGCTGAGGGGGCCCTATGTCTTAACTATAAGGACCGGTTATAATTGCCATTGTTATTTTGAGCTCTCAGTAAACAGATGGTCATAACTTGAGGGCTACCTGTGTTTTATTTGTAGAAAAGGACAGATCTAATTTATCAGGTAGTTGATTCTGTAGAAGTAAAGTTCTTATTCTCTGTAGAGTTTTATGTAAATCAATTGAATGGTTAAGAGAAATCACTTGATACTTGGTTTTAAACATTATGCATGGCAGTGTATTATTTTATAAAGCAACATAGTTTTTCTAGGAAGCAACCTTTTAAAAAAATCAGGTGATCCTAACTTGAGGTTTCATCATTCTCATGCAAGAGAATTGGAATGGCTTCATAAATATACAAAAATGTGCTGACAGAATTATGAAAAGACATTAATGAGAGACAGATTGAAGAAGTTGATTAAAGATACTATAACTTACCAAAGGCTATTTGGTACTAATACAGTTCATTTTGTGATTGTTTGAAGTTACAATGGCATGAAAAAAATGACCTATGACTGTTTTTCATACTTACAACTGTTACAGCATCTCCATTGCCATGTGATCAAAATTCAGACACATGGCAACTGTGACAGTTGCATTGTCCTGGGGTCATGTGATCAACTTTCTGACAAGCAAAGTCAGTGTAAAAAGTAGATTCACTTAGCAATTTTATTAATTTTAGCACAGGGAATATTTAATTAGTTTTTAACAATTTTGTATTTTTGTATTTTTTGTATGATTCTAATGATGCCTGTGTGCCACCCTGGGTCCTTTTTTAGGAGAAGGGCGGGGTATAAATTTAATAAAATAAAATAAATAAAATAAATAAATCATGTTGCTAACTTAACAACTGTTTGATTCACTTAAGAACTGTGGCAAGAAAGGTAAAATGGGGCAAAACTCAATTAACAACTGTCTTGCTTAGCAATGGAAATTTTGGGCTCAATTGTGATTGTAAGTCGAGGACTATCTGTATTTGAAACCAGTCTATAAGTTTATTTTACCAAGCAATAGATACATGCATGTTTCCAATTTTGCTCTTTGCCTATTTTTGGCCATCCTTGTGCTTATTTTGAAGGGAAAATATCTCATGCTGAATTCAACAGTATATTGTGTGGTTGAATAGCTCTCTCTATGATCTTGTTATTTCTTCTGTCTTGGTAACTGTTGATTGAATACTTTCTTAACAGATGTTTGACAAGCTGGTCAAATATTTTTATGTATGGATGTTTGTGCCATTTTGGAGGTGGTTCAGCAGTTTCCTGGAGTAAATTCTCCAAATTAGAAGTTGGTTGAAGTATTCCAGATGAAACTGGCCTGTTTTATGGCAGGGCCACCCTTGATTCATTTTAAACTGATTCCAGTCCAGAAGATTTATTTCTGGAAAGTACCATATTGCCCCTCCCCTCTTCCAAGTAGCATGTTCTGACGGCTATGGAACATTCCAGCATGTGTACATGTCTATTTTTGGGTAAGAAAACTGAAACACTATTATGATGCCCTAGTACCTCTCTATCTCTCCTACTGTGTTTTACTTAACATGTTTGTCTGTATCTTCACTTTTTATGCATATATTCTTAATTAATTGAATGCTTTAACATTATCAGTTATTAAATAATTAATAATTAAATAACACTCAAGATTGTCAAGAATAAATTGTTCTGCATTTGTAATCAGACTGAATCTTGTCCAAATGGTTAAGAATATTTCTATATTGTGTTTTTATGTTGTTATTGTATCTTACAAAAGTTTATTCAAATGAGTATACAAAGTATTAATCGGTTCCCAGTTTTTTAAAACAATAACAGTTCCCGAAATAATAAAAGAAAGGAACTGGAGATGCTTAACACTTCAGAAATTATTGAAGCCTACTTGTGCTAGTGCTAAATTACTGAAACAAATAAGTGTTTCTCAATCTCAGCAAGTTTAAGATGTGTAGACTTCATCTCCCAGAATTCGTCAGCTGGGTGCTGGGTGGGAGAATTCTGGGAGTTGATGTCTACACATCTTAAAATTTGCTGAGACTGAGAAACAATGCTCTAAATAGCAAAAAGAAAAATTAATCAACCACTGTTGATGCCATAATCTTAAAGTTTGTAAAATTATTGAATCCATGATTTTTGTCTTGTTAGATTCATATCTAGTATCTTAATTTATTTCATTCTTAACCCTTTACTTGTTAGTATGGTGCACAAATGTGAAAACCCTCTGATACACAGCAAGGCTAAATAAGGGATGCTAGAAGATGATACAACACCCCAACACACACACCCTCCCGAAAATAGCTGTTGGCAGCATAGCCACGTTGCTACCAGTGCAGAATGAAAATACTCATGTGTTTTAGTTGTTTGTAGTATTCAAAACTAAATAATTCATTTCATATTCCCTAAGGTTTGGATTGCGATGTCCATTTTAAATTGTAGATAAAAACATGTAAATATTTCAGTCTCATTCATGAGTAAAGTGGGTTTTTTGAAATTATTATTGTTATTCCTGCTAAAGATGACTAATAATTAAAATCAGTAGCTTTCATGTAAAATTCCCTAAAATACCATGAAACTAAAGGAAGAATTATACCATAGAAACCAGGGAGATGTCTTATTTATTATAAGTAAAATGCCAGATAAAATTTAGATTCTTCTGAAATTAAACGCCTTCCTAAAATACATCAAAGAAATATACTATATTGCAGGAGTTTTAAACTGGGTTCCATAGAACGCTCGGCGGCTGTAGAAATTTGGTATAATTTTGTGAGAGACTAAATCTTCCCCTCCCATCTTCCCCCCAAAAATGAGCACAGCCAATTTTCTACGACTAAGCCTTTGCCTCTTGATCAAGGGATTATAGTTTTAATATTTAAACAATCAATTCTGTGACCTGAAAAGTTTAGAAAGTATTTTTAAAAATTACAAGTTGTATTTGTATGTAGCTGGTTCATTGTTTTTCTGAAAGTAATACTTTAATTTCTATAGCACTGAGTGTTCAAGCCATATGCTCTTTGGCATTATACAAGTGTCTGGAAATATATGATGATGTTCTAGCTAAATAGCAGTTAGAGGTGTTTTGTGTATCTACAAACAGCCATTTTTGTTATATAGGCATATAAATATAATACAAAAATAAAAAACATGAAATATCTTTCGTGTTTTATTATAAAAATGTGTGAAACTGCCTATTAGCTACATCTAATGTAGGCTTTTTAAAGAATTTAACAAATTTATTAACCTTTACTATGTGGTTTATATTATTGTTCATTAAGTATATTATCATCTCACTGGAATAATGTGGTAGGCAAAATGTTTAAAATGATATTTTTTCTCTGATAAATGACATACCCTTGGTTTAATTTGTACTCTTGGAGGCGTAACATTTATTTTTTCCTTTGTTTTCTTCATGTTTTCAGTTGTTTAGAAAATGAAAAAAATGTTTTTAAATGAGACAAAAGAGAGATACTGACAGTTTCTGATTGTAGCTTTTAAATGTTGTATGTTGTCATATAATAGCACCAGAGGTGGGTTCATACCAGTTCGGCTCGGTTCGACTGAATCGGTAGTGGTGTGGTGGCATGGGTCACTGGAAACTGCAGCGACCCAGGCCTGCCACGCCCCCGAACTGATTCTCTGGTGTCGCCATTTTGTTTTTTAAAATTGAATTGCACATGCAGCACGCACTAGCGAATTGGCAGTAAATCTGGCTGGAACCCACCCCTGAATAGCACTATATAATATAAATTGGTTGTACAGATATAAGTGAGAGCTTTATTTTGCTCTGTATTTAAAGAAGCAATTTTTTTTTAAAAAAAATGATATACTCTGTAGGGGTTCCTATTTAGGCTTTAATCACCTAATTAGGCTAAGGTTACTTAACACTCATTGTAAACATTGAGTGACTTCTAAGATGTACAATGACATCTTATAAATTATTTCTCTTCTTTATTTTCCCTGTTTCTTAGTACAGCTTTAACTCTCTTCTAGCAAATTCTGCTTCAGATTGTTAGAGGATTTCCCACCCCATACAATATTCTATATTCTATTATATATATTCCCCATCAATGTTCTTTTAACTTTGGTGGCCCATATTTTTATGTGTATATATATAGGAAATTGAAATGTAGACCGGTGCTAGGACGGATTTAACTGGTTAAAAATGTGTTTTCTAAAATATGAGCAGACTTTTATAGTTCATCTTAAACAGATTTGTGACTGCCAAGGGTATTCATATCCTGACTTGTAATAAGCTCTTGATTGGCCATTTTGGAAACAAGTGCTATCAATATTTTAATACACATTTTTAATCTATTGTAACTGTATTGCTACATTTTAATTATTTTTCTTTTGTGAATTGTTATATGCAAAACAGTATAAAATATACAATATATATAATTTAAAACTAGATTTAGATTTAGAAACTAGACCATTTCTGATTTAGCCCTGCACTGCCATTCTTACTGTTATTAAAAGTGCATGGTTATATGTGTCATAAAGTTTTATTTGTTATATAAGAATGCTTTGGGAGTAAATCCACTCTCATACACGTGATCAGCGATGTAGTGGCACATCAACAATGTAATGGCCATCAGCAAATCATCTGAGAAAACTGCTTATTATATAGGCATTTAATGATCGTTCTATGCAGGATCGTCAATTAATACCTTGCAGTGCAACATGATCTAATTAATCACTTGGGTAAATTAATAATATATTCATTATATAGGTGATCCTTGTTTTAAGACTGTGATTAAGGCCAAAATTTCCATTGCGAAGCAAGACAGTTGTTAAGTGAGTTTTGTCCCATTTTATGTCCTTCCTTGCCACAGTTTTTAACTGAATCACTGCAGTTGTGAAGTTGATAACACCGTTCGCCATTGCCGCTGCTTGTCAGAAGGTCACAAAAGGTTATCATATGACCTAGGAGGGTGCAACAGTCCTAAATATATATATCCGTTGCAAAGCTGCTGAATTTTGATCAAGTGACTATGGGAATATCATAAGTGACACACTTATGTCACAGTCATAAGTGTGAAAAATAGTCATAAGTCTCTCTTTTCAGCATCGTTATAACTTCGAACTGTCACTAAGCAAATAGTTGTAAGTCGAGAACTACCTGTAAGACAGTTTTAAATTTAGAATAATATCTGCAGGAGAAAAATAAAGGATTTGGATAACATTTCTCATACTTAGAACTTGGGTTAGAAACCTGTTATAACTTCAAAGAGCAGTAGCTAGTAAGTGGGATGTATTTCGTATATCTCTGTTTGGTCTTGATCCTCTTAATGTTAACAGGTTTGATTTTTTTTTTAAAGACCTTGTTCTAATGTTTATCTGCTTGTTAATAATTTACAGAACTAGCGTTATGAAAAAGGTAAGTTTGTACCATGACCTTATCTGCCTATATACCCATGCTGAATATTCAAAGGAGATGGTGAAATGAGGTCTACGTCTGTAAAAATATTCATTTTGGGAATAAATATTGCTGTACTCTAATTTTTATTGAAAGAAATTAGAAGTTAAAATTTTGTGGCTGTATTTGCCAGAAGAACTAATGCATTTTGAGTTTGGCTTACAATGTTCTGTGCACCCAATCACTGCTGTTGTAAACAATAATGGTAAGACTAGGCAACCTGAGGCCCCAGAATCATATGTGGCATTCATGTGCTCTTTTTGTACTCCTTCCCAACACCTCTTGTCAGCTTGATTTTCTTATAAGTCCTCGGGATTTTGGAGGGCCCAGAAGCATTATTGGAAATTAAATGTCTGAGGCATGCTACCATCCTGTTTAATTTTTTTGTAAATTAGAAGAACTAGGAACCTTATAAAACCAAGGTATTGAATTTCTTTAAACAACTTTGCTGTCTCTTTGCACTCTGAAAAGCAGCCCTTTCATTCTGGAATCCAGATTACATTCCACCACATCTGAGTTTAAAGAAATTATATGCATTTGTCTTAATATGAATGTTTATATGAAAGAGTTTTGATTTTTTCAAGTGCTTCTCCTTTTCACCAAGTTGCATAATTATTCGGATAGTGAAATGTGTATTGATTTCAAAATAGACATATTTAAAGAATAAGAATTCAGAATTCTTATTGCAGTTTCTATAATTAGGGTTCTAATCAAAAATTAAACACAGTAAAGTTTTAAAGTGTTAGTTTTATATCTTCAGAATTAAAACTGAGGAGAAATTTCCTGACAGTTAGAACAATTAATCAGTGGAACAGCTTGCTTCCAGAAGTTGTGAATGCCCCAACATTACAAGTCTTCAAGAAGATGTTGGATAGCCATTTGTCTGAAATGGTATAGGGCTTTCTGCCTAGGCAGGGAGTTGGACTAGATGACCTCCAAGGTCCCTTCCAACTCTGCTATTGTATTATTAAACTGACCCAAAGTAAATAACCCAAAATTATTTAGTGAACTTTGAGGTTGAATGATATAGCTTGAACTTTTGGCATGTGAGTATAGTCTTCCACTTGAAACATATAGTTGAAATAATTAAGATTGGTAATCATGATTGGAATATACAGAAGCTATCTTAATAACCTATGTTTTATAGTTTTGGTATTAATCCATTACTTAACCAAGGGGAAATTTCAAAAATGGGTTTTAATATATTGGGAAGTTGTCTGTTGAATGAATTTAACAAAAGAAATCATTGAATTTACATAATGTGTTTCTTAGGCAATTTTATCATTGCTTTGTATTATGATAGAAATGCAGACATGTTTCTGTCATGAATCTCTAAAAACACAGTTTTGAATACTTTTTAAGAAAGGCTTTTTTGGATTTTCATTAGCATGATTCTGGAGAATACAGGTAGTCCTAGTTTTACAACCTTTTGTTTAAAGACTGCTTGAAGTTATAGTGGCATTCCAGTGATTTATGATTGATTTTCACGCTTAGGAGCATTGCAGCACCTCTGTGGTCACCTGATCAGAATTTGGACACTTGACAACTGACTGCTACTATGACTGTTACAGTATCCCAAGGTCATGCAATCTCCTTTTGCAACCTCCTGACAAAGTCAATGAAAGCCAGATTCATTTAATAATCATGTTACTAACTTAACAGTTTAACAGTGTGTGATTCACTTAAGAACTGTGGCAAACAAGTTTGCAAAATGGAAAAAACAACTTTAATAACCACAGAAATTTGGGGCTCAATTGTAGTTGTAAGTCGAGGACTATCCATAATGTTTATGTTTCTTTTGACTCTGAATTGTGAAATAACCTTTATGAGAAGAGGAGGCATTTATTAAAAATGGCTCTTAAACATCACATTTAAAATAAGATAAACTTCATAGAATACCCTATATTTTCTTGAAAATAATCTTCAGGAGGTAAACTGTAACTGTATTTTCCTGTTAAAAAATACACAAAAATAATTGGACTAGTTACCGTCTTTCAGATGTTTAGACTCCTTTCCCTTTTTAAATACAAGTAAAGCGGCATGTAATGCCTTAGTGAAAGAATCCAGTGGGGTTGCTTTGTGTAGGTCTTAATTAACAACTTTGAAAGTTTGAACAAAGAGAAAAAGAAAATGCTGCAGGTTATTGTTATTCCACCCCATTGGTTCAGCTGGTTGACTACCTTTGGTTCATTTTGCCCCTTGTGAAATCAAATGATACTTTTGTTCATGGCTAACAGAGGTGAAAGAAGCCAATTATTGGCACTCTTTTCCACAGGGTAGTTGCAGAGTGATTTAACTAAATGCAAGCACTGTATGATTCCCTCCACCCCTCCTATTGCAACATTGGAACACTATCTGTTTGTCTCTCTCTGTCATTGTAGAAATGATGTTTCTCCTCAGTTTACATGCAGTGTAGCATGAATCAAAGTCTTCTTGACCATGTGGAACTGGTTAAATGGTTCTTTGGATTCTGGCTGAGATTGCCACCCACATTCTTGGCATCAAATAACAGAGTGATCCTTCTTTCTTCATAGATCCACTTGGCTAGCTCTACTGTTGCCTAGTAGTTGAATCTCAATGGTGCTTTAGAGAGATGCTTTTTTAATGATGAGCTATAACTGTTCCTGTTATGACTGGTTTGTCAATTTACTTTAAGACTAGTTAATGTACATTGTTGTTTTAACATAAAATACATTTCTCCCTTAATGTTGTTACCGCCTTGACTATTCCTAGGAAAGAAAGGCATATATCTTTGAAACGACTGGAAAAACCATGAGACAGCATTTCTTGAAATGAATCCAGCGAATTCTAATTAGAAAATGTAATCAAAATACGTATTTCAAAATGCAATGAATCTAAAGTTAATACATGATGAAATGTTAATTTTATTGTGCTGACATTTTAATTATTGTTTGGCTTTACTACACTCTGTGCTACCTTTGCCCATTCATTAATAATCTTTCTGCCTGCCTTGCTTCAGACTTCATTTAATTTGTTTTTATATACGGAACATATATTAATTTTTAAAATATTTATTAATATGCCATCCATCTTACTATCAAGTGATTCTTTCATGGCGTGACTCATGTCTCACCAACTTTATTCTAGCTATTGATACTTCATAGTGGTACCTAATATCTAATTATTTTAGCTGCTGTAAATAGCAACATTTTATTTCTAACTTATGTGTAGTAAGTTCAAAAATGATTAATGTGGTATAAGTGTTTCTTAGTATAAATAAAAAAAAAAGATTTGTAAAATATATCGAACAGTAAGGCTAAATATTAAATGTAAAGATATGTCTTCTAAAATATGTGTAAAAGCAGGGGTGTGGGATATAAATAGTATGTTGCTTTGAATGTCACATGTATGGTTATCTAACCACTGGACAGAGATCATGGATGTGTCCTTGGTGTAGAGAGTTTCTGGTGCTCAGAAAACAAGTTTAACCCTTTTGAGGCCATCTGGTTTTACTTAAGTAAGAGAGGAAGAGAGAAGCAGGTGGAAGGGGCTCTCAGGGAAGTGATAGTAGAATCCCACATGCAACTACTTGACTGTATCTGAGAATGAGGATCTTTGAAAAAGAGGAAATTGGATTAAGGAAAAGTCCTCCTCCCTTAAAAAAGGGCCAAACTGTTTTTTTCTCTCCGTCCTATTGTAAAAGGAGGTTTCTGGTGTCACATGATTCAAATGTTAAATATCTAGATAGCTGGGTGGGGTTGTTGAATGCTTACCCAAAGGTTGTGGGTATGACGCACCATCTAAACTGCTAGACCAGTGATGGCTGACCTGTAGGTCATCAGGTGCCAAAAGTGCACCCGCCACACCCATAATGCAATGTGTGTGAGACCCCCCCCCCTATGTGCACAGACCTCTGTGCATGTGCCCACTCCCCCCTCCATAAGGGTGCATGACTGGGGACCAAAAACGGGCTGTGGGGATGAGCACACCATGTTCCTCACATCCCCATGCATGCATGTGACTCCTCCACCCCCTGCATGCGCATGCATTTTCTACATGTGCCCCGCCCCCCACGCATGCATGGTAGAGACTCAAAAATCAGCTGGACGGCAGGAGGCATGCATGCATGTGCAGTGCAGCTGAGCTGGGGCGACGGCTCATGTGCCCGCAGAGAGGGCTCTGTGTGTCACGTTTGGCATGCATGGCATGTTCACTATCACGGTGCTAGACAATGCATCGTATGTTGTCTGCCATTTTAATGCACACTGTACTAATTTGCAGAGATTCCTTTGGAGCTCTTGCAATCCCTTTTTTTTTTAACCACTCTAAACAATCATCAACAAACTTGGCTATTTCACTACTCAGGCCCAATTCCATATCATTTGCAAATGTTAAAAAGCACAAGCCCTAGGACAGAACTTTGGGGAAATGACTATTTATTCCTGTTTTCTATAATTTAGTTAGCTGTTTACAAGGGAGATTTCCCTTTTACCATGACTGCTAACCTTATTGAGAAGTCTTGGCTCTACATGTTTATTAACACCCTAAACACATTCTGGTATGTTGGCTAAAAAAGACATTTTCTTAATTAAATCATGCTGAGTATCCTTGACCAAACTGTATGATGAAATGTTTCATAATTTTATCTTTGATGACGGTTTCTTTTTTTTTTTCCCCAAAAGAATTTTATTGGTTTACAAATTATAATAAGGGAAAAGGGTATGTAGGGTTTACAATATATATTTTAGAGCTTCCATGTCAGAAATGGTGGTTACATCCGGGTCTTCATACAGCATATTGTTAAGTAAATAGTGGTAAGAGATATATATATATATATATATATCACATTTTAAAATTCGTGCATTCAATCTTTAGTTTTACATTAACATCCGTTTCAGGAATTACAGTAATTCAAAGTTAATTATTTTTGAGATCTGAGTCTCTTTGCTATTATGTCTTCTTCCTCCCTCCCCCCAGTGGGCAGGGCCGTGGTTCCTCCCGTTTCTTCTTCTTTGAATGATGGTTTCCAAGTATCTTCCCCAAACAAATTTAAACTGAACCAGGTCTATAAATTCCAAGATCTCCCCATCAACCTTATTAAAAATTGGAATTACATTGACCACTTTCCAGTGTTCAGTTGCAGAGGCCAAGTGTAGGGACAGGTTGTGTGTTTTTAACTAACCTATCAGGATGATTTTAGGGTATTAATAAATTACATAGAAACTAGATTACATCATAATTGCGTTTTTTTCCTTAAAAAAAAACCCAGAATACATAACAGCTACTCTCCATTCCTACTTTGCAATTTCAAATATCTTAAAATTTCTTCAGTTTCACTTATTTTGGTCCTCCTTTACCCACACCCAGTGTTTAGAAAGCAACATGAGCCTCACATTTCAGAATAAGCCTGACATTTGGAAAGCTAATATTTAAGAAGTGCAATAAAACCGTAACAAAATTGAAAATATAAACATAGCTTAAGTTGTAACTATGCCAACTAGAATAGGATATTTTAAACTATCTAACTACATAACTGCTAAGAACATAAACAGTGCCCTACTGGATTTGATCCTTGCCTGCTAATCTTATTGAGAAGGCGGAGAAGTTGTCCAACAATAGAATGCAATAACAGAGTTGGAAGGGACTTGGAAGTTCTTCTGGTCCAACCCCATCCCCTTCCTTCAGAAGTGGGTTGCTACCAGTTTGCACCGGTTTGGGCGAACCAGTAGTGGAAATTGGGACTGGGTCAACGAACCGGTAGGGATGGCAGGCTGGACATGCCCCAGAACCAGTTTCCCGGTCGCCACTGCCATTGCCAGCTTGTTTTTTTTTCATGTTCTGTGCATGCGCAGAACAATTTACATTGAATTGTGCATGCAGGCAAAGCGCGCGCACAGCAAACCAGCAGCAACGCCGACAGCAACCCACCCTTGCCTCCCTTCTATAACTTTGATTCCCTTTAGTAATCATCATTCTTTTTAATTTGAAATTTTGATCCATAAAAAGGGAGTAAAAAAATAAGAAGTAGTTTTTTCCCATGTGCATTAGTCCCTTTGAGTACTCTATACTTTGTAATTATATGGCAGCCTTCTTTTTCTACTTACTGTACCTCTTTGTTTAACAAGGTGAGCCATTCAGCTTCAAATTTAAACAATCTTTTTCATATGGATGGATGGATGTGTGTGTGAGAGAGAGGGGGGGGGGGAGGGAAGGGAGTCAATGAGAATGTGTGCATATTTTCTTTAATTAATTTTTAAAAAATCTTTAAATGAGGCAATATTCCAGATTTAACTGTTTATTCTGTTTTTTAAATTTTTCATTCCAAAATACTTTACATTTATTTATTTATTTTTAAACTTTGTAATTAGTTGCTTTCTTTTAATTTTTCTTGGATGGAAGGTATACTCCTCCAGATGGCTTTAGGTGTTGTGATACTCTGAAGATCTCTTTACACTTTAATTTTGCTCCATGCTTTAGAAAGTGGATAGGGCATACCCAGTGTCTCTTAAGGAGGCTTCACATGAAACTGTGAGCATAGGATGTTTTCTTTGTGCGATTCCTGCAGGTAATCTCATGGCTGTTGGTCTTTGCCTCTGTATTATCTCTTCTGTTTTGCTGAGATGTGCTAGACTGCCATGTTTTCATCTGGAAGTTGTAATTCCATAACATTCTTAACATGACATTTTATCTTGGATGTATTCCATGGGGATTTTTAAAAAAAAGAACTTTATGTATTGAAGAAGTGGTTCCTATATTTCAAAATTAGCATGGTGGCAAGGCTGTCTATTCTACTGAAAAGTTTTGGAATGTGGTATAAATCCTCAAACCTCAAATATGTAAATGCCTGTGTTTTTTTCCTTCCTAATGTCCTGGCTTGATTTCATGGATTTTCCATACCGAATCAGTCAAGCAAGATTTTCTACTTAATTTTGTCATTTCCCCCCAAATGATCTTAAGTCCTCATAAACATTTAAGTGGAAACATAGATAACATAATGCACCTGTTCACTAACAGTCCAAATTCTGGCTAGACAAAGTCTTAATTGTCAGCACTTGTTCTAGAGAGCCAAAAGGAAAAATATTCATGTGTCTACATAATTTAATAATTCTGAAGATATAAAACTAACACAACTTTACTGTGTTTAATTTTTGATTAGAACCCTAATTATAGAAACTGCAATAAGAATACTGAATTCTTATTCTTTAAATATGTCTATTTTGAAATCAATACACATTTCACTATCCGAATAGTAATGCAACTTGGTGAAAAGGAGAAGTACTCTTTCATATAAACATTCATATTAAGACAAATGCATAGAATTTCTTTAAACTCAGATGTGGTGGAATGTAATCTGGATTCCGAGAATGAAAGGGCTGCTTTTCAGAGTGCAAAGAGACAGCAAAGTTGTTGAACTTAACAAAAGTTGTTTAAAGAAATTAGATACCTTGGTTGGGAGAAAAAGAGTTAAGAAGATTCTGCTGCAGCAATTTTCTGAGAACATTTATAATAATGCAAGTAATTGCTTTAGTTTATAAAAAGATTTCTGTCTGTAGGTGAGGAACCATAAAGCCGTGGTGGTTAGAATGCTGTATTACAAACTAATTTTTCTGACTGCTGGCTGCCAGCAGTTCGGCAGTTTGATTCTCACCAGCTTAATGTTGACTCAGATGTCCACCCTTCCGAAGGTTGGCAAAATGAGGACCCAGATTGTTGGGGCCATATGTTGACTCCATAAACTACTTAAAGATGACTGTAAAGCACTGTGAAGCAGTATATAAGTCTTAAGTTCTCACACAACAATCCAATCATAAAATGTAGAATAAGATTTCTGCACTATTTATTAATGAACTGCCATATTATTCTCAGCTTCTTTGGCCTAAGCACTAGCGTGAGTCTCAGGCTTTTACTACAACCATTAACAGGACAATTTTAGGGGAAATTTTGCAACTGCTGAACATAAAACGAAACTACTCTCTTGAGCCTTTCCATCAGAAGATTTAAGATCTCTCACATTCCAGTGGAACATAATGCTTTTGTAGGCTTTGTTTTCATTTCACATGCACTCTTAGTGATTATAGAGCTAATCTTTGAATTACAACCACAATAAAGAACAGAAAATTTGTCATTAAGCAAAGTGTCACATGATCATATCCAGTTTTATTATCTTTTTGCTGTAGTTGTTAAGCAAGACATCATGTGATCACAACTTGTGACTTTCCCTACCAGCTTCCCTGTTGATTTTTTATTCATTCAATGTCATCACAAATATGAATGATTGCTTAACAAATGGTCATTAAGCAAGGACCACCTGTAGCAAACAGTGGTTACAATTAGCATTTAATTGCATTTGTAAAAAATGTTTTCGGAATGTATTCCAGTACACAAAATGGTATCTGATGTTTTTCTTTTCTTTCTTTTTCTGGAGGGAGGAGATTAGTTTTTAATGTTTTTTTATTGTTTTATTCAAGTATTAGTGTATTTTGTCTTCTGAACTATCTGCAATTTTGCTATATAAATAATGTTACAACCTAAATAATTACAGCATAATATAATAGTTTATAATCCATAACATTACTTTTTTATAAACCTTGCCAGTAATTTGTCTACACTGTTTTTTTTAGAATACAAGAATATTATATCGAACGTCTTGATTGAACGAAAATGTAATATCTGTTATGGATTATTGAGAGTTGAGCAGCATAGTTAAATAAGTTTAATAAATTATTATTATCTAAAAGTTCATGATGAATTCTGGAAAGAGAAATTATGAAGTCAGTAATTCAACTAAACCAACAGATAAATCATCTGATGATCACATGTGCGTAATTACAAATAGTTGTTATGGTGATGGGGGGGAGTTACAAAACATGCAATTTGAATCAAACTGAAAAGTCTAAAATAAATGTAATTTGTCCAAGAAACTAGGAACAAACCAGAGATAAAATTTGAATTCCAAAACACAAACCATAGTTTTGAATTTTCAAATTTCTGCTGAAGATTCTATTTCATAAAATAAAAATGAGAAGGCTCAGAGGGAAATACCTAGCCAAGAAGTTAAATGCAAAATATGTATGTAGGTCTAAGATCTGAATATCAAATATTTGCTTCTCACAGAGCAAAAAAAAAAAAAGACCCATTTCATATGCTGAGAGAAATGAGTGCAAACAAATCTGGCAAACAGAACATTTTCAGATAAACTAGATTAACACATATACTAAATAAAAACACATAGTACACATTAATATGTCTACACATAAAACTAATCTCTTCTAAGTTGTTCTCTCTGCTTTTACTAGCAAATGGTGACACTTAAAAAAATACCTTTGTACTCTACAAAGGAACCACATACATTCTTAAAATGTGAAAATAAAGATGGATTTGCAGAGGCTTCACTTGCAACTTACCAATTACTCTGTTAATTTTTTTTTAATTAAAACAAATCTTTAAAAACCCTCAGTCCTGGGTGTGGAATTATTTAGGTATGGGTATCACACGTCTTTTCAAGTATAGTCTTGCATTCCCCACCCTTTTCACACTGCAGCTTAGTCTTTTTGGTGGCAAATTCCATTGAGCATCCTTGGCACTTTCCCAGGTTGTGACGTGAAATCAATCTTGCCAATGCTTCACCTTGGTTAACTGGAATCCCTATTCAGTATAAAAACAAATAAAGCATAAATCATTCAAATATTTTTAACGTTATGCCACATTTTAGAAACAGTGAATTTAAGACTGTCAGATTATTTTGACACAGTGAAATCCTTTTCTAAAGAGGAGCAAGCATGAAACCAGAAATTCTAGAAATGTATCAGTCATGCCTGCCAGTAAAGCTATTTCTAAAAATCCCACTTTTAATATGATCAGGTATGCTTCTCTAGAAACATTGATTGAATCTCAAGATTTAATATTTTTAGTGTTTAAAAATAAGCTACAAAAAAGAAAGGGGTAGCTCTGAAATGATGATTTCCAGGTATGTAGGAAAAGGAGTTTCTTGTTCTTCATTAACAGAGAGAGTAGGTTGCATAAAATTTAGAAGAATGTCAAGTACTACTAGAAAATGCCATCTGCTAGCCCAGAGCTTTTCATAACAAACCTATAGGAGAAACAACTTTTTAATTCTCTCTAAATATCCTTCGTAACAGATGGCAGTAATTCATTAAATTGAATTATTTAAAAATAAAAAGCAAAAGCAAACGATTAATGATTAGATTAGATTAGATGAGACCACTGGAAAATGCAAGGAAAGTAGGCTAGACTGTAAAGTTATAGAAATCTCTTTAATAAATTTATTGCATTTATTTTAAATATTTTACCACCATTAACACATCAGTTATAGTCACTTACTTCCACGTCTTCCAGCTGAGTTACTCTGATCATCGATTCAGAAACACACTGAATAGATTAACAAAGTCTTTACTGGTGTTTATATCTTCTCTAATTTCAACAAGAAGAGCACATCTTTCTTAGCAGTTGTCAACACTATTGTATTAATGGCAGAGTAAGGTGATGGAACTTTCTTCAGCATCATCCAAGCAGATGATTTTAATTTATGGCTTTAATTGATGTTATCTATTATGGTGAGAAAAGGGGAAGACAAGAATTATATGCCAGTACATTAAGGACTGTCTGAACATAATAATAGCAAAGGCAATTAAAATTAAGTTATATTTATTTTTATTTATTTGTATTTCACCTTTATTATTTTTACAAATAACTCAAGGTGGCAAACATATCCAACACACCTTCCTCCTCCTATTTTCCCTATAACAGTGACTCTGTTAGGTGGGTTGGGCTAAGAAAGAGTGACTGGCCTTATGTCCTGTAGCCGGCTTTCATGGCTAAGGTGGGATTAGAATACCATATTTTTCAGAGTATAATATGCTCATCCCCACCACCTAGAACTGGCTAAATATGCGACACATGGAGGTCCAAACAGAATGTGTGGCAGTGGTGGGTTCTAAAATTTTTTACCACCGGTTTGGTGGGTGTGGCTCGGTAGGGGGGGTATGTGACTGAGTGGGTGTGTCTAACTTGGCAACACTCAAACACACCCCCCCCACTCAGTCACATGCCCCCCCCATCTAGACACACCGAACCGGCAAAAAATTCTGTTTTGCCAACTGGAGGCTGGCAAAGAAGCCTCGCTTTCTCTGTCGCCGTGGCTGCTTCTACCTCAATGCTGAATAGTCCGTGCCCTCCCCCTAGGGACTGATGTTGCAGGAGGGCAGGAAAGAAGCCAGTCTTGGGAGACACTTTTCCTCGCCCTCCAGAGAGTCTGTGCGAGGAGAGAGGAGGCAGGCTGGTTGGAATGCAGGTGGGGGGTTTGTGGCCAGCGCCTCCTTTGTTCGTTGGGGCAGCCGCAGCAGAAACGCATGTTGTCTTCACCCACGACACCTGCCTGGGTGAAGACTGCGGTTAGGCAAGTTTCCCCCCCTCTCTCTTCACCCTCCCGCCTCCTGCTGCTTTTTCTGCCGCTCCTCCCCTGTGTTGCCTTGTCATAAGTGTCGAAGAAACAATGGCAGGGGGTTAAGGACAAGAAGATGCCCAGAGGGGCACTCCCCTTCGCCCCTGGTGGCAGGGGCTACTTTATCACGTGCCTCTTTCTTTCTCTGGCCCCTCTCATTCCCTCACTTGGCTGCTACTGCCGGGGTGCTGCCAGGACAAGGAGAGGGGCTGGAGAAAGAAAGGCGGCATTCAATAAAGCAGCCCCCAAAGCCAAGGTTCACCGAGATTAGAAGATAATGTGGTCGTTTGGTTGGTCCAGCACGCCAGGCAGAGAATCCCCGGGTGCTGATCCTTAGCAGGCCCCCCTAAAGCTGCAATAGACCCTACATACACCCACCCTGCGCTTGTCCTGGCAGCATCCCAGCAGTAGAAGCCGAGCAAGGGAAGGAGAGCGGTCGGAGAATGAAGTGGGTGTGGTGTACCCAGAGATGCCGGTGCTTCACAAAGCCGAGGATGGAAGAGGCACCTCTTCTATCCTCGGCTGTTGCGAGGAAGCGGTTGCTCTGGGTTTGCCACACCTGCTTCATTCTCTTTGAGAGCCGCTTTGCACCTTGTTTGCAAAACCACCGCTTGGAACTCACTGCCACTCACTCCCCTCGCCACTTGGAGCTCCAGGCAGCTGGTGAAAGGTGAGCGAGTATCCTGCTCAGCATTTTTTCCCGCCAGTGGAAAAAGTGCTGAGAGCTCACCCCTGCTGTCCCACCCACCACTTGGAGTTCCAAGAGGAGGCTGAAAAGCTGACAGTTTTGGGAGACATTGACTGGTGGGGAGGGGAGGCTAGGCTAGAATGAATACTTATCTGTGTGTAAGCAGTGGGAGGCAGTTCTGTGAATGCACGTGGTGAAGGCAAGTCAGGGCTAGTGTCAGAATGGGCCAGTTCAGGGGTATGGACATCCAGCCATCACTACCGGTTCAGCGACCTAGGCCCAATTACTACTAATGGTTCACCTGAACCAGGAGCAATTCACCTCTGGTGTGTGGATGCCAAAAATACGCACAGAGGCCGAACATGGCAATGTGCTGTGGCAATCCCCGCAGCCTGGAACGGATCTAAAATGGGACGTACAGAGGTCAAAAATGTGAAGCGCGAAGGCAGTGATCGGCGACGATGTGCTGTGGTGATACCTGCAGCCTCGAACATATCTAAAATGGAGCATGCGGATGCCAAAAACGGGACAACTGGAGGCTGAAAACGGCTGAAGGGTGGGGGCCAGTAGTGGGCAGGGCTTTAGCAACATTCATAACAGTCATAACTGTAACTGTCTGGGTTTTTAGCCTCCTTTTTCATCCCCCCTTCCAGTGATGTGACTTCTAACATTAAAAGTAATTGATCATCCACAAGGAAAACTATCCTACTCAGTCTCTCTTCGTATGAGAGGAAACCAACAAATTGCTTTACATACCTGTCATGTAAGCACTTGTCTGCATTTGTTTGTGGACTGAAATTCAAGTCTGTTTAAAACAATTATCTTGAGGAGCTTTTTCAAAAAATATGTTTTACATAAAAGTATGACCGTGGTAGAGCTCAGACATGTTCTTACTATATACTTATCAGCTTGAGGGGCTTAATTTTTTAGTTTTGAATGTGTTTGTATCTGTACTTTTGCTTTTGTTTTCTTTTAAAGAAAGAAATTGCTATGAATATTTAAATTTATGGTGCTCACTTAAAAAAAAATTAGTAGTAATACAAAAATAGCCGCAATAAAATGCAGAGTTCATGTCTGCATACGTGTCCTGATAACTACAATCAAAGAACTGCAGTATAGTTATAGCTCTGAGTTGAAGTATGCACAACTATGTAACTAAATTAGTACCCTTACCTGAATAAAGATAATTTTATATACATTTTAAGTTCTTGTTACATTTGATTCTTGTTAAATTTGTGTATGAAAGATTCAAGATACAGACCCTCACCTCAAACCTATTGGGCCCTTCAGCAAATATCTAAAGTAAGAGCCATAAAAGGAAATAAATCGAAATGGTTTGTTACAAAACCATTGTTTTGTATGCTAACCATACATATTTTTCATTCTGTTCACCTGGTCTTTGTTCTGTTTTTCCACCTCAGCTACCTACACATAACATTCAGTTATTATTCCATGCCATGTACGCTCGGTTGTTCAATTAGCCGGAGAAGAATGCTTTATGTGTATGTTCTCAAGTCCAAGTACTGTCTTCCTCTTGTGTATAGATGATTCATAGAATTGACACCCAAAAGACCTTTGAATTGTCAAAATACTCATGGTTTTTTTATATGTACTTTTGCTTATTTGGTTTTGGGGTTTGCATTTAATATTTTCATCATTATGCCAGGTTACAATATTCTTTGAGCTATTTTAATTTTGTGCTCTCTGTGCTTAGTTGTTTTCTTGCAGATGATTCATTACCCAATTAGGTAACGTCATCAGTGTTAGTAGGAATGAGGTTTGCTTGTTTTTTTGTGGAAAGCAAACCCCACTCCCTACTAGCACTAATGAGTTATCTAGCTGGGTAATGAAATGACTGGAAGAAAACAACCAGAAAAAACTAGGGACCTCACAAGTTTAACCTTGAGCTACAAATACTCTGTTAATATTTAACTTAGTTGATCAAAATAATTTTATCACAGAATTGTAATTTTTGTTTTGTTTTTTGTTTTTCACATTTAGGGACATCAGTATGAACAATATAACAAGATTACCAGAGAATGCCTTCAAGAATTTTCCTTATCTTGAAGAGCTGTGAGTATTAAAACTAAAATACTTTGTAGTATGGGAAAGTGAAGGAGTGAAGGAGATTGGCTGAAGAATTCCTTTAAAACTAAATAACAAAGAGTAATGATACTGTGCTAATGAGAGAGAGAAAATATTTTTTCAAATACCATTTGCACCAGACCTTTTCATAATAATTATTTTAATTGTGATTCCAGTGATGAACATAGTGCAATTACAGTGTTGCCCAAAGGCAGGTTGAGAGTGTCTAATTACCACAGTTTTAAATGGAGTTGTACTATATTGATTGCATAACTTATATACAATATGTGACGAATTCTTGTGCTTACCATGTGCCAGGAACATCTGAATGATAGATGAAAATATTTTGCCGTGTCTAATTTGACAGCTGAAACCCCAAAAAACAAACAATGAAAACCCTTTCATCTCTCCAATTCTTGCCACTATATCAGAGGTATACTTCAGAATTCCTAAAAATAGCTAAGCACAGATCCCCAAAAATCATTAGGGCAGACCTAGATCAACTGCGGAGATGTGGTATCTTTGTACCTTATCAAATTCATGATCCCAGCTTATCAAACATTTACTAATTACTTTGCTTTATTTGGACACATGTACAAGAAAAAAGTACCAACTCTTTTTTTTACAAAAATGTCCTGTTCCAACCACTAAGAAATTATTGCTACTACTGCATGTAATAAGCTGGGAACTTTCTTGTAGTTAAGAGCCACATTTTACTTCAGAGATTTACAGATTGTCACTAATGTTACTAAATGGACATAATGAAATTTTTTTCTCATTCTTAAGAAAAAGTTAAAAATAAACTGCTATGTTAAGATTAGCCAGATCACTTTATCCTTGGGCTGTAGCACACAACTTGTTGTAAACTTCAATAATTTTAAATATCTGGTGCAACTTTCTAAAATTTTGAAATAAGTTAATATGCGTTTCTTTTAATGTTTATATTGCCCAATTCAAAAAATCATGGAGAAATATAGATAGACAAACACACACACATACAGTGATCCCTCGTTGTTCGCGGCCTCGTTTTTCACGGCTTCAGTCCTTCGCGGATTTTTCAAAAATATTCTTAAAAGAAAATGCCAACAAAAATCGACCAATGAGAGTACGCGTGTATTTATCGGCGCTCTTAAAGCCGCGTGATTGGTTTCCAGTGCGACATTGTTAATTACAGTAGACCCTTATAATGCCGCCTAAGCACTGTGCCCCTGCGAAAGCTGCCTCCGGGGAGGAAGAAGATGATGATGACCATCGCCGAAAAAGTAAAACTTTTAGATATCATCAAAGAGGGCAGAAGTTATGCATCTGTGGCACGCCATTACAGGGTGAATGAATCTACAGTGCGGTACATCAAGAAAGAGGAAGCAAACATCCGCAAAACTGCTTCAATAACCTTTAATAAAGAAGCGAAACGTGTGTTAACTCCGCGTAATAACAGAATTGTGAAAATGGAAGCTGCACTGGCAATGTGGATTGCTGATTGCGGGAAAAAGACAGTTACCGTATTAGCCGGCGTATAAGACGACTTTTTGGCCCCGAAAAGCATGCCTCCAAATGGGGGGGTCGTCTTATACGCCGGGTCATCCGCGAGGTCCCCTTCACGTTCCTCGTCTCCCTGGATGCCGTCCAGAGCCCCGCGGAGACTTGCCGCTTTTCCATGCATGCCTATCTTTTGCATGTCAACCAGTCGGGGCATCTGAGGTCCATACTCAACTGGAGGGCGCCGCGTTGGGGAAGCGCCCCCCCCCAGCCCCGGGGCTGCCCCCTCCCTTCTTTCCCTCGCCTCCTTCCGAGCCAAGGATATTTATTCTCCATGGTGCCGCCGTTCCCTTCTCCGCATGGCCCGGGCGCCTGTTCCTTACTGCGATGGTCTCAGCAGCTCCCAGCGCGCCGCCCGGCTCGCCCGCTCACGGCTCTTGCCCACTCTCCGCCTCGAAAGCCGGGAGGAAAGCCGGGAGGGAAGCGGCATGGAAAAGCGCTTTTCACCGCGGCTTTTCTTGCCCGCTCTCCACCTCGAAAGCCGGGAGGGAAGCCGGGAGGGAAGCGGCATGGAAAAGCGCTTTTCCCCGCGGCTTTTCTTGCCCGCTCTCCGCCTCGAAAGCCGCGAGGGAAGCGACCCCCTTCCACGGCATGGAAAAGCGCTTTTCCCCGCGGCTTTTCTTGCCCGCTCTCCGCCTCGAAAGCCGGGAGGGAAGCCGGGAGGGAAGCGGCATGGAAAAGCGCTTTTCCCCGCGGCTTTTCTTGCCCGCTCTCCGCCTCGAAAGCCGGGAGGGAAGCGGCATGGAAAAGCGCTTTTCCCCACGGCTTTTCTTGCCCGCTCTCCGCCTCGAAAGCCGGGAGGGAAGCCGGGAGGGAAGCGGCATGGAAAAGCGCTTTTCCCCGCGGCTTTTCTTGCCCGCTCTCCGCCTCGAAAGCCGGGAGGGAAGCCGGGAGGGAAGCGGCATGGAAAAGCGCTTTTCCCCGCGGCTTTTCTTGCCCGCTCTCCGCCTCGAAAGCCGGGAGGGAAGCCGGGAGGGAAGCGGCATGGAAAAGCGCTTTTCCCCGCGGCTTTTCTTGCCCGCTCTCCGCCTCGAAAGCCGGGAGGGAAGCCGGGAGGGAAGCGGCATGGAAAAGCGCTTTTCCCCGCGGCTTTTCTTGCCCGCTCTCCGCCTCGAAAGCCGGGAGGGAAGCCGGGAGGGAAGCGGCATGGAAAAGCGCTTTTCCCCGCGGCTTTTCTTGCCCGCTCTCCGCCTCGAAAGCCGCGAGGGAAGCCGGGAGGGAAGCGGCATGGAAAAGCGCTTTTCCCCGCGGCTTTTCTTGCCCGCTCTCCGCCTCGAAAGCCGCGAGGGAAGCCGGGAGGGAAGCGGCATGGAAAAGCGCTTTTCCCCGCGGCTTTTCTTGCCCGCTCTCCGCCTCGAAAGCCGGGAGGGAAGCCGGGAGGGAAGCGGCATGGAAAAGCGCTTTTCCCCGCGGCTTTTCTTGCCCGCTCTCCGCCTCGAAAGCCGGGAGGGAAGCCGGGAGGGAAGCGGCATGGAAAAGCGCTTTTCCCCGCGGCTTTTCTTGCCCGCTCTCCGCCTCGAAAGCCGGGAGGGAAGCCGGGAGGGAAGCGGCATGGAAAAGCGCTTTTCCCCGCGGCTTTTCTTGCCCGCTCTCCGCCTCGAAAGCCGCGAGGGAAGCCGGGAGGGAAGCGGCATGGAAAAGCGCTTTTCCCCGCGGCTTTTCTTGCCCGCTCTCCGCCTCGAAAGCCGGGAGGGAAGCCGGGAGGGAAGCGGCATGGAAAAGCGCTTTTCCCCGCGGCTTTTCTTGCCCGCTCTCCGCCTCGAAAGCCGGGAGGGAAGCTTTTCCCCGCGGGCAAGAAAAGCCGCGTGGAAAAGCGCTTTTCCATGCCGTGGAAGGGGGTCGCTTCCCTCGCGGCTTTCGAGGCGGAGAGCGGGCAAGAAAAGCCGCGGGGAAAAGCGCTTTTCCATGCCGCTTCCCTCCCGGCTTCCCTCCCGGCTTTCGAGGCGGAGAGCGGGCAAGAAAAGCCGCAGTGAAAAGCGCTTTTCCATGCCGCTTCCCTCCCGGCTTTCCTCCCGGCTTTCGAGGCGGAGAGTGGGCAAGAGCCGTGAGCGGGCGAGCCGGGCGGCGCGCTGGGAGCTGCTGAGACCATCGCAGTAAGGAACAGGCGCCCGGGCCATGCGGAGAAGGGAACGGCGGCACCATGGAGAATAAATATCCTTGGCTCGGAAGGAGGCGAGGGAAAGAAGGGAGGGGGCAGCCCCGGGGCTGGGGGGGGCGCTTCCCCAACGCGGCGCCCTCCAGTTGAGTATGGACCTCAGATGCCCCGACTGGTTGACATGCAAAAGATAGGCATGCATGGAAAAGCGGCAAGTCTCCGCACGGCTGTGGAGGGTTTCCTCTTTCCCCCTCTGTCTCTTCCCCCTCTGTGTGTCTGTTAGACTCTGATTCCCTCCCCCCTCCCCCCGTCTTTCTACAGACACACAGAGGGAGAAGAGAGAGGAGAATGGAGGAAACCCTCCACAGCCGCGCGGAGACTCCGGTGCCGGTCCGCGGCTTCATAGGAACCGGGCCGCAGGGCCGGCGAGGAGGAGGGAGCAGCGCCCTGGGCAGAGGATGGGTGAGCGCGCCTCCACGCATCCTTCCGACGGCCACATCAGCGCCCTGCACTTTCCGGGGCTTCCTGGAGGGGCCAGCATCTCGACTGGGGAGGTTATCCCGCAGCGGGCGGGCGAAGGACCCAAGCTGCGTGCCGCCAAAGCCATCCGGGCGCCGCACGCCCAGCCCCGGACGGCTTCGGCAGCACGTAGCTTGGGTCCTTCGCCCGCCCGCCCGCTGCGGGATAACCTTCCCAGTCGACATGCTGGCCCCTCCTCCTTGCCTGCACTAGCCGCAGCTTGGGTCTTCTGTCCGCTCGCTGCGGGATAACCTCCGCAACCGACATGCTGCTTCCCCGGGTGGAGGGAGGGAGAGAATGGCAGACGCACAGAGAGGCAGACTTAGAGAGACAGAAAGAGAGAGAGGGGGAAACAGACACACACCCAGACACACACCCAGACACACACACACACACACACAGAGTGACAGATGGGTGGGGGGGAGAGAGAGAGAGAGAGAAACAGACAAGGAGAAAGAAAGAAAAATAGGAAAAAAGATGAATGGAGGGTGGGAGGGAGGGAGTGAAAGAAAGAAGGGGGAGGGAGGAAGAAGGGAGCAGTGAAAGAAGGAAGGAAGAAAAGAAAGAAAGAAAAAGAAAGAGGGATGGAGGGTAAGAGGGAAGGAAGGAAAGAAGGGAGGGAGGGGGAGGGAGGCAATGGAAGGAAGGAAAGGAAAGGAATGGAAAGGAAAGGAAGGGAATCCAGAAGTGGAGGGCCTGGTTGCCAAGGGGAACCGGGAAGCATCCCTCCTCCCCCCCCCCCCCCGCACCAGCAGCGTGGGAGCTGGACAGTAAGCAGGCAAGCGATCTTGTCACTGTCGTGCCCAAGCAGGTGCCTCTGCTGCTGCTGCTCCCCTCCCCGCCTCACCCCTTGCCAAACCCTGGTAATATGGTGGAAGAGGGGGGGGAGGGAAAGAAGGAAGGGTGGGTGAGTTGCTTTCCCGGGAAGCTGGTGGCAGGGGCTTTTCCTATGTGGCCTTGGATCGCTCTTTTCCACCCACCCCCCTCCTCACCGTTTCTCTGCCTGCTCTGCACCTTTTCCCCAAGAAATCGGTAGAATCAGGGTGATGTGGCCTGTGGAGAGATTAATTTGCCGGGAGTTTGAAGTATTGGGTGATGAGGGACGGATTGAAACAAATTTCAGTCATTGTATTGTTGATATTTGTCCAGCAGTCAAACGTTTTATTTGGTGTGTGGAAGGTGTGCAGAAGAGGGGGTAGTCTTATACGGGGAGTATATAACAAACTCTATATTTTGAGTGGAAATGATGGGGGGTCGTCTTATACGCCCAGTCGTCTTATACGCCGGCAAATACGGTAGTTTGGACTCTAATATGATCAGGACAAAGGCTAAAGCTCTCTACGACCAAATATTGCCCGATGACGACAATGAAGAGGCTGAAGAAGGTGCTGAACCTCAAGCCAGTACTAGCGCTGCCAGGAGTGATTCGGCTCCTCGAGGACCTGGCTTTTCAGCCAGCAAAGGCTGGTTCGAAAAATTTCAAAAAAGATACAGCATCAGAAACGTGCCTCTGTATGGTGAGGCTTCCTCTGCTGACAACGCTGCTGCTTGTCGTTATGTGGAGGAAAAGTTTCCTAACATCATCAGTGAGGGAGGCTACCTCCCTGAACAAGTTTTTAACATGGATGAAACAGGCCTTTTTTGGAAGCGGATGCCTTCGCGTACATTCCTCTTCAAGGACGAAGTGAAGAGACCAGGCTTCAAGGCTCACAAAGACCGTGTGACTGTCATCATGGCTGGCAATGCTGCAGGTTTTCTGCTTAAGCCAGCCCTGATTCATAAAGCCAAAAAACCACGGGCATTAAAAAACAAAAATATGGCTCTGTTGCCCGTGTTCTGGATGCATAAATCCAAGGCTTGGATGACGAAAGCTTTGACCCTTGAATGGTTCCATTATTGCTTCATTCCCCAGGTGCAGCTGTATCTGGCTGAAATGGGCCTCCCCTTTAAGGTCCTTCTCCTGATGGACTGTGCAGGAGGCCATGCAGCGGACCTGCAATATGACGGTGTGCAGATAGAGTTTCTACCCCCGAACACTACATCTCTAATTCAGCCGATGGATCAAGGTGTTATTCGTGCCTTTAAGGCACTCTACACTCACTCCACGATGGAGGGCCTCATCTCAGCAGTTGACGATGCCAATGACGAATTCACCTTGAAAACATACTGGCGCTGTTACAACATTGCCTCATGTTTGTTTAATATTCAGCAAGCATTAAAGGACATGGAAAGTAGGACCATAAAATCTAGCTGGAAGAAATTATGGCCGAACGTGGTGCACGACTATCCAGGCTTCAGTCCTGAAGAAGTTCATCACTCAGCGGTGGAGAAGGCGGTGAGGCTGGCTCACATTATAAGGAATGAAGGATTTGTCGACATGACGGAAGAAGACATCAGCGCCCTTATCAATTGCCACTCGGACCCACTGACCGATGAAGACCTCCTTGAGATGACAAAGTCGGCAAGTGAGGAAGAAAGCGAAGAGGAAGACGAAGAAGAAACTGAAGAGAGTGGCCTTACCCTGGAGAATCTGCAACAATTGTGCAACATGGCAAGAGCGATCCAACAATTTGCACAAGACATTGACGACAATATGGTTCGAGCTGCCGAGTTCAGCAATCGCATTGACGGGGTTATGTCCTTGTACAGGGGAATTTTGATGGAAAAGAAAAAACAAAGACAACAACTACCCATCACCATGTTTTTCTCCAAGGTAAAGCCCCCGGCTCTACTGTCAGCGCCTCCAGCAGAAGAGTCTCCGAGTGAGCCCAAAGCTTCTATGAGTCAAGTGAGAGCCTCTCCTCCGCCACCAACACAAGACTCTTCGCCTCTCTCAGAAAGCAATGTTGATTAATGTTTATTACTGTAATGTTTACAGTATTACTGTTTATTACTGTATAAGGTTTTGTAATTACAAAGTAGCCTTGTTAATTTGCACTGACACGTTTAAGTAAATACAGTACGTATTACTCTATACGTATACATACTGTACTGTTGTAATTTTTGTCTTAAATGAGTGAAGTATGAATAAAGTACTGTTTACATACTGTTTACATATTTAAAACATTCTTGTACCCGAAAATTCATAGCGGCGAATTCCTAACGGCGAAAATTCATAGCGAATCCTACTTCGCGGTTTTTCGGCTTTCGCAGAAGGGTCCGGTCCCGATTACCCGCGAAAAACGAGGGATCACTGTACATCATTTCTTTTAGTAGAAGAATAGCTGGCATATTGGCTATATAGTGGTATGAATAGGATCAATATGTACTTTTCTCACTACATGGCATTGGACTTAGATGTTTTGTGAGGGGAATTGCACATTTCCAGATCTCTTTTTGTTAAAGGAAAGCAAGACATATTAAATGGACAACGTTTTTAAATTATGAGGAAAAGTTCTAAAATTCCCAGGAGCATAGAAACTGAAAAAAGCCTCACCTAGCTATTCAGTCTAAATTGCCTCTTCTATTAAAAGGCTCCACCCAAAGACAGAAGCCTCAAGGAAAGCCATCTAAATTGTCTTTATTTCTAGAAAATATTTTGCTGACTTTTGATGCACACTATTGTTCACAGAGCAGGATAGGCTGACAAACCTGAAACATCCTTTACTACTTATAAATAAAACAATTAGAACTTGGGAACTTTATCTAGTAGTTGAGGAATTTATAAGTGAGAACTGTATAGTCATTTGGGGGCATTTGTCTGCACTTTAAGACAGACATTCAGAACTCTTGTATTACCTGTAATATTTGGTGTAAACTTCATAAAAATATATTATGAGAACAAATTATACTGAATATTGCAAATATTGTTAAAATTATGCCAAACCAACTAGATGAAGATCTCTTATAATGGCCTATTGAATCTGTTATAGCAGACATGGTCCACATTCTCTTTTTTTATAGTAGTTTAGAAATTATCTTATATTCAGATATGCAAGTGGATTAATATTTATAGTAGATTTCCTCCTGTCACATTTGTTATATTGGTTTGTTTTCTCCTTCCAGCTATCATGAGGAAGTTGTTTACTTCATGTTGACCATTAATTATTATAAGTGCAATCAAATGAAAGAGTTATAATTTATTCACTGTTCAGGCCAAGTACGTGTATACAATTTACACAATAATATTAGTATTTAATCATCTGTAGCATGCTAATGAATATAATAAATTATATAATAAATAAATACAATAATCATATATAATTATATAATAAATTATTTCTTTTATGACAATTACTCTTCTGAAAGTAATTTATAAAAAAGCAATACAGAAGACTAACAAGGACTTTTTCATTTCCTGATATGACATGTGTACCCTTTGTAATGTCAAAATGAGCATTAGGGCTGTGAAAATCATTCTTGAAAGCTTGATACAGCTATTTTAAGGCCCGTTTTACTGTTCTGAGCACTTATGTTACATGTGCACCTGCCAGGATTCATTTACAAATTGTAAATCAGCTGTAATTAGTATGTTGCTGCCCTGGGTATTAGACAGGGACTAGAATTCCTGGAGAGTTTGATAGATGTCTTGCTTTCTCTGCAAAATATCTACAGTTCTGTACAAAGATCTGAATATATTCCACAAAATTATTTTTTTTAAAACGTAAAGCAATTGTAGCTACTCCTCTACTTAGCATAAATGTAGTACTATTAAAGGATTTTAAAACCACAGAATTTGGAGTTCTTTGTCATTCAAAAGTACGCAAATTGTTGCAATAGTAGTGATTATTCAAGTTCAAGATGGCACCACTTGTAGTAACAACTGAAAGAAAAGACAAAAGTCATCCTTTGGAATATATAAAAGAAAAGACACTCAAAGAAGTGAGTGTTTACTTAAGGATATGTTCCTGTAAAAAAAAAAGGGGGGGGGGGGAACAACGACACACAGATGACTCTGATTACATATAAAAGCTTTTCTGGGAATAAAACAAGAAAATTCATGATCTGAAGCTGGATCTAATCGAATGTTTTATAGCTGTGCTGAATATTTAAAAGTATTTTGCAATGAAAAGCCCTTTCTTGGATTGTTAAAGTAACTGCATTCTTTGGAAGCTTCAAAGCCCATCCCATACTGTCTATGCATTTGTGAGTGTGTACAGCTTTGCTGGCAGTTTTGAAGGAAGAATTGTCTGCGCACACGTACGTGTGCACGCAGACATCTGGGGAAAGTGAAGCAAACGCAGCCAAGTGAGCATTCCAAAATCTGTTGTAGCGCTTTCAAAGTAATGCTTTATGTCTACTTTGGAACCAACAGATTCTTGGTACAGAATATTGGATTGTACTACCCCAAACTCTCCGTTTTCAAAAACCCACATCTGGATAGGCTAAGCAAATATAAATTCTAGAACGCCTATAATTGTACCGCTGTCACTAATCTCCAGTTACTTGGGTTTGTGGCTACAGCTTAATTTTTAACTCTGATTTTATTTTACTTTTGTAGGTGGCACCATTTATCTCTTGAATTTTAATTAAATTTTATGTAACCGTATAGCGACTCAGTTTTTAGTTTTATAACATCCCTCCCCCCCAGTTTTTTATACCATCTTTTAACACTATAGTTACTGTGCTTACAGGTTCTTGTGGCTTTTTATGGTATAGTTGTTGATTCTACTATTTCCATATGTTGTGTTGATCAGAGACAGAAATAAAAGCATATTGTAATTATTTTTGATCAGGCAGTCATACATTTCTGCTTTGCTCTTCTCTCAAAGCAAGAAACATTAGTCTCTGAGTAGAGGTATTTTTCCAAAAGGAATATCATTTTAATAAATAAGACATGATATCTTCAGTGGATATGGTTTTAATATCACACTAGAACATAATTCACTAAAAATGATCCTGTCATTGAATTAATATGATTGACACAGTCCATCAAGACAGTAAATGATCTATTTTTCTTATTAACTACATATGGTGTATGTTAGAAAAATAAATATATGCACTTTGTTTTAATGTGCTCTAAAACATAGCAGCCTCTATTTCTTTAAACTTATTTTTTAAAATAAATTCTCTGTATTGTCTTAGGTGTGTTCACCTATTCACAGTGATACACTTAGGCAGGTACACATGGCCGATTAAGTTGTTTTTAATTTACATGAAAGATAGAAATTGCCCATAATTTGGAACAACCATTAGAATGAATTATTTGTTTCAAAATATCAATTGGGAGCTTGTTGCAAAGTAACCTTAAACAACTTAAGCTTCAATTGTATAACACCTAAACTCCACCCGCCTTTTAAAAAAAGAAATATAATTAATTTTTTTACATTAAATATCAGCTGAATAAAATGTTTTGCAACCTTTCCTTGAACTTCAGCAAGATACCAATATTTGTACAGCTGCACAATTCCCAGATGCTTATATAACTATAGAGGAGGGTCATAACATCCATGTTATAGAAAGGAAATATTATGCTCACCGGAACAAAGAAAAGGATGGCAGGGGGAGGGTTGAGCGAAACAGAGGGTATAAAGTAGCAGGGGCTCCTTGTCTGAAATCAGAATTACATCACTCATGTTTATGTGGTGTGCTTCTATTTCCCTTAGTAATGGTAATGAATGATGATTCTCTTCTTCCCTGTGCCTTTGGACTGTGGTGCGGAGTTTGACAGCATTTCATTTTGTCCCCCATACTATTTAACATTAAATTGGGATATTATGGCTAGGGAAACTCTCTTCAGATTGAGGTTTAGCATCATGTAACTTTAACTATGAAATTTGCTTGTAAGAAGCATTGAAATAACTAAAAGCTAACGAACCGAAAGTTAATCAAAGCAAGATTGAGTTATTAAGAAAAAGATAAGAGAAATCAACTAGCATTGTCCAGGAAAATATTTTACCTTTATCTCAATTTAAAGTGTTTTATAATGTGCATGCGCACGTGTGAACACACACACAGACACACACACTTTACAATAAAAAAGTAAAATAACTGTGTTCCTGTAGCAGTTCACCTACAGTGGATATAGGTCTACAAACACATCTTCTAAAATGCCAAGTTTTTGAGATGTTAAAAAAATCAGACCACTTCAGAATTCCCCCCCCTCCCCCCCACTTTGAATATAGCATAAAGCTGAAGAATTCATTTGAAATTTTACTGTCATTAAGAATCCTGCTTGTAATGGCTGAGAACTTTAGCATCAGTACAGACATTCAAAATGATTCCCTTAAAAATCTCATACTTTACCTAATTTCTGAGCATCTCACAGCCAATTAAAAAAAAACAGAATATGAAGGTCATTGGTGTTGTTCATTTGTGTGTGTGTGTGCATGTGTGTGTAAGAATTTTGATTATAATAAAGTACTATAAATAAATATAAAACTAAGCTTAAATATAAGAGTCTATTTTGCAGAATGCATATTCACTGTGTTTTGCTTTGAATAAGGAAATGTGTTTTTGATGACACTTGAATATAATCATTCGGAGAGAGTTTCTGGAATGTGTATAAAAGTTTATTTCTATACTTGCACTTATAATTTATCTATCAGACAAATAGAAATAGTATGTATGTATTTTTATTGCAATCTTTTCCAGACGGCTAGCTGGCAATGACCTTGCTTTTATTCATCCAAAGGCCTTGTCTGGGTTGAAGGAACTCAAAGTTCTGTAAGTAATCAAATATCAGTGCTTCATAGTATAATTCTTCTTTCTTGTCCAGTCAGCATGTTAACTGATAGAATGAGCAGAATAATATGTTTTTGCTCTAGTTTCTAATACAGTATAGAGCCAATAATGAGGAAAAAAGTTTTATTTTTCTCATAATTCAGATGTAACATCAACCTTTTAGTTGCTTTGGAAAAAGAAAAATATGTATTTATACCTCTTTTTTCTTTGAGGGCTGTAGCACAGAATACCATGGTTTCAGTTTAGACAAAATAGCTGAGGCAAGCTACCAGGAGTTATTTCTTCTGTCATGCTACCTCAAATTGCGTCTGATGGAGAGCTGAAAGTCAACTAATCCTATAGGTGCTTTCCATTTACAAAAACATTTCTTGCAGGATTTTCTTGCAAAATGTATCTACAAATTAGCTTGTATTCTATCCAAATGAACACATGTCTCCCTTATACCTCTTTATGATGCTAGTTAAAGTGTTTTGGGATAAAGAAAACACAGCTACCGTAGTCCCTGAAGGATTGCCTCTCTCCTTAAAAGTGTTTTCTTTGATTTTTGTTTTTGCTTTCTTTTTTATTATATTAAAAGAAAAACAGATATAACAAGGAGAGTACAGTTTTCTTAAGAAACACAGTTATATTACATGATAGTTATAATATAATATACTGTGTGCTATTACTATAGTATATTACTATATAGTATAATACACAACTACATTTAATTCAGAATTTCAAAATGAGGGAGGAGGCCTATATAAAACATATAGCAGGAACCAATTATGCTAAATAATGGACATCAGTTTATAGCTCTTTCTCTCTTTTTTTTCTAGCACTTTGCAGAACAACCAGTTGAAAACTATTCCTAAAGAGGCCATCAGAGGACTCAGTGGATTACAATCCTTGTAAGTAGTATTGCCTGAACACATGTTAGATGGGTTCATATTTTATATTTCATGAATTTTGTATTTTGGAAACCAAAATTAACAGGATTGTTCAGACAGCACTCTTAATTGTTGCAAATGCAGCACTTTTTAAATTAAAGCTCAAATAAATGTAATAGAAAAGCCTAACGCTATACACACTTCAATTATGGAAGCTCCAGAGACTTTATTATAGATTCTTTTTTAATTAATTGATTTTATTATAGGAGACATACTTACTATATTCAAGTAATTATAAGTGATTTAAGGGTGTATAAAATAAATAGAAATATCTAAAGGAATTTATCAAGTGTGGTGGTGGGAGAGGTTGGTCTTGGTTAGTCTTTCAGTAGTTCTTGAAGATACCGTATTTTTTGGAGTATAAGACGCACCGAATTATAAGACGTACCCAGGTTTTGAAGAGGCAAATATAAAAAAATAGTAGGTAGGTAGATAGAGGGATAGAGAGGGAGAGAAAGAGAGAGAAATACAGTAGGTAGGTAGGGAGAGAGAGAGTAGGTAGGTAGGTAGAGGGGAGAGAGAGAGAAATACAGTAAGTAGGGAGACAGAGTGTGCCGTTAGGTAGGTAGGTAGATAAAGGGATAGGGAGAGAGAGAGAAATACAGTAGGTAGGTAAGTAGGGAGAAGAGTGTGTGTAGATAGATAAGTAGGTAGAGGGATAGAGAGAGAAATAAAGAGAGAAATACAGTAGATAGGTAGGGGGGGAGAGAGAGTAGGTAGATAGAGGGGAGAGAGAGAAATACAGTAGGTAGGTAGGGAGAGAGAGTGTGTAGATAGGTAGGTAGGTAGGTAGAGGTATAGAGAGAAAAACAGAGAGAGAAATACAGTAGATAGGTAGGGAGAGGGAGAGAGTGGGTAGGTAGGTAGGTAGATGTTTCCAGGTGTATTTACCCATGTGCTGGAGAAGGAAATCACTGACCACCTTTGGAACAAATCTTTGTTTCTGCAGACACAGTACTTCACCAACATAATTCTCATCAATCACTCTAATTAAACAGCTTTCCGAAAGGGGGGGGAAACCCTTTTTGCACTGTGCAAACCTCCCCCAAACAGCCCGTTTTACGCAAAAATGGGCCCATTTTTTTTTCAAATAAAAGGCATGAATAGCCTTGGGGGGGCTTGCAGAGTGCTCCTGGGGGGGGGGCAAAACGAGGAAAAATGGCCCAATTGTTTTGTGAAAGCGGCCCGTTTTTTGGTCAAAAATAGCATGCATAGCCTTATGGAGGCTTATAGAGTGCTGCTAGGGGTTTGGGGGGTAAAACTGCCCTGTTTTTTGCTCATTTATGACCTCCCCAACTCCCAGGAGCTCTCTGGAAGCCTCCATAAGGGTATGCGCATGGCCATTTTGGTGAAGGGGCGGAGTTTTAGGAGGCAAAAATGCTGTATTTGATGTATAAGACGCACCCAGATTTTCAGCCTCTTTTTAGAAGAAAAAAAGTGCGTCTTATACTCCGAAAAATAGGGTAGTCAGAAAGAGGCACATAGATTTAAGTAATAAAAACTGTTTCAAAATGCTTTGTGAATATTGACATTTTCATTTTTCTTAGTTTAATTTAGTTTAATTTTAGTTTGTTCTGTGTAAACTACTGGGAATATTTTTTATTATGGCGGCATAGAAATAAGTTTAATAAATGAATAAATTTGTTAATGGTGCATAGATTGACAATAAGAGTGGGATGCTTATATTTATTGTCAAGATTCACTGAGAGGTATTATATTTTGAAAGGGTTAGAGTTCCTAGTTGTCTTCCATTCCCAAATTTTAAATTGGTGCTGTTTTAACAATATTATGATCCAGAGGCAGCCTGGTTAATTATTGAAATTCTGCTTACCAGCCTGATATGAGGTAGAGAAAGACAAAATCAAATACAACAAGGTGATTGAGAGCACCTTTGCTGGGCTAGCATCTTCTATATTAGCTGAAGCTACAGAAGATCTATGATGGATAATATTATATATAATGCAGTGCAGAAGTCTGCCTTAGATTTTGTATGAGAGTAATGGTTAGAAGATCGTCATTTGGCAGAATGCCTGAGTAAAATGTTCTAGGAAATGTGGAGGTTATCAAATACAAAAGCTACGCGATTAATTTACGAAGAGCATAACATAATTTCCTGTGACTCTATTATGTAATTAACAGAATTTGATCTTTTGAGGAAGGTTTTATTCCAAAGAAAAATGCTTTGAAAATTGCTGAGGTGTGCAATCTGAAAGTATATAAGAAAATGTAAAATACTGGAAATTCTGTTTTTTGTCAACATACTTTTTTTACTAAACAAATATTTATCATCTCATTCCAGAATCTTCCAAATTAAATGTAACTTGGTTGGATGTCTGGCAACTCCCTTCTACGTGGGAAGGGTGCTTTAGGGGGATTTTTAATTGACAAAATAAATTTTTCCTCCTCAGAAGCTTTTGACTCTTTTTAGTTTGGGATAGTTTAATTTTCGGCCTTCAATGGATGGTTTGATACCTTCTGATTTATTGAGATACACATTTTCTGAGTACTATTTTTTTGTTAAAAATGAAAAATAATGCAAATCTGTTTTTTAGATCAAAGATTTGTTATCTGAAAGGTCTATCAACTTTCAGACCCAAGATTGGGTTGATTGGGGGTGACTATATCACAACCAAGAATAGAATAATCTAACTGGGTTTCCTGGACAAGGTGTAAAATGACTGAAAAGCAATGAAATATGAAATGATTTTTTTTCTTATCATGAGCAGTGATAAGGAAAGCATAATCTTAGAAGTTCTTGATTCATACTGCTTTATTCTTGTTGCTGATTTAGTTTTCATTAGTATTTAGTGCTTGGATTTTATTAAAACATAAATTATGTTCTGGTTCCATCTAAATCTTTTGATAACCAAATAACTTCTGGTCAAGAGATTGTTTTCTTCATCTTGCCAGAAAAGCACTTTATCAAAGGATATTGTTATAGCCTTGTATCATGTTCATTGCTCATCACCTCTGACTTATGTTCTTGGGAAAAAATTATCAGTTTGACAAGTTCCTGCATATCACTCACTCATTTGGATCCTACATTTATATAAGAAAGAATTGATTCTTTGCTTTTTCTGTCTGTCTTTTTATATACTACTTATGCTTGAGGGAGATCTGTTAGGATAATAAATAATGAAATTGATATTTTTGCCCAGTGGCCACAATTTTGACTAACTAGAATTTAAATAGGTTGCTTATGACCAAATGTTTCAAAGAAAGCTGGAACTTAGACAGCAAGAGGAAGTTCTTACATAAATTGTAGTTTAACTGTATAATAATTTTTTTTCTTAAGATTTTTGTAACCACAGTTCATCAACAGAATATAGGCCATTTTCAGAAGTATAGTAAAAAGTATAAGCACTGTGTATATAATAGTACAGCACACAATGCTGCTTTTATATTTCTGCAAATTAATTTGTGAAATATAATATGTAAAATTCATGAAATGACACACATGAATATCAGAGTGTTTGAGCAGGCTCAGATTCTTATTAGCAAAAATATCAGAGTGCCTAGAACATTCACAAATATTTAGGTTTGTTGGAAAATGGATAAATGTAGCATAGAAACATTTTGGTTCTAGGGTATTATTTGTAGATGCTAAGAGTAAAAGGAATATTCACTGAATCCATGAGTAATTAACAATTATTTGTTTTATAAATTGTAAGTTTTGTGTTTTTCTGATAGATAAATTGTACTGTACGATTTGTATAGCTTAGTGCAGTGATGGCGAACCTTTTTAGGTTTAGTTTAGTTTATTTACATTTATATCCCGCCCTTCTCCGCAAAGGACCCAGGGCGGCGCACAGGAAATTTAAAAAACATACAGAGTACAAAAATAAATACACAATTTAAAATATAAATTAAACCATCTTATTCTATGCTAAAAACCCAATTTTAAAATACCCAATAAAACTATCTAAAAGTCCCCATGGGAGGTTAGGCTAGGCCGGCTTGTTGGAATAGGTATGTCTTTAGACATTGGCGGAAGAGGCGGAGGTCGGTGATGATGCGTAATTCGGGGGGGTAGGTCGTTCCAAAGGGCTGGCCCCGCCACAGAGAAGGCTCTTCCCCTGGGTGTCGCCAGTCGGCATTGCCCGGCCGACGGCACCCTGAGAAGGCCCTCTCTGTGGGAGCGTATCGGTCTAAGGGATGTATGGGGCAAGAGGCGGTCTCGCAGATAACTAGGCCCCGAGCCATGGAGCGCTTTAAAGATGGTCGTCAAGACCTTGAAGCGCACCCGAAAGACCACAGGAAGCCAATGCAGCTCACGCAGGATCGGTGTTATGTGGGAGCATCTAGTGGCTCCCATAATCACCCGCGCGGCTGCGTTTTGGACTAACTGTAGCTTTCGGGTGCACCTCAAGGGAAGCCCCATGTAGAGAGCATTACAGTAGTCGAGTCGGGACGTCACGAGAACTTGGGTGACTGTGCGAAGGGCAGCCTGGTCCAGTAAGGGGCGCAATTGGCGCATCAGGCGTACCTGATGAAATGCCCCCCTGGCCACGGCCGCCACATGGTCTTCCATGGACAGCCGGGGATCCAGGAGGACACCCAAATTGCACGCCCTCTCCACGGGGGCCAGTGTTTCGCCCCCTATGGCCAGAGTTGGAATAATCTGGCTGAACCGGGGTGCCGGAAACCACAGCCACTCAGTCTTGGCAGGGTTGAGCTTGAGTTTGTTACCACCCATCCAGATCCGTACGGCCTCCAAACACCGGGACAGCACTTCGACGGCATCGTTGGGGTGGTCTGGGGTGGATATGTACAGCTGAGCATCATCAGCGTACAGATGGTACTCCACCCCAAAACCACGGATGATCTCACCCAGTGGCTTCATATATGTGTTGAAAAGGAGGGGCGAGAGGACCGACCCCTAAGGAACCCCACATACGAGGGGCCTCGAGGTCGACCTCTGCCCTCCCGTCAACACATATTGCGACCGACCAGAGAGGTAGGACGAGAACCACCGCAGAACGGTGCCTCCCAGCCCCAACCCCCCCAGTCGGCGCAATAGGATACCATGGTCGATGGTATCAAAAGCCGCTGAGAGGTCTAATAGGACTAGGATAGAGGAATAACCTCTATCCCGCGCCCTCCAGAGATCATCAACCAACGCGACCAATGCCGTCTCGGTACTGTGACCGGGTCGGAAGCCGGACTGGCGTGGGTCTAGATAATCAACTTCCTCCAGGTGCCATAAGGGGGGGAGTGCAGGGTGGAGTCGTGTGCGGGCGTGCTGCACCCATAATGCAATGCGCGACCCCCCTAGTGCGCATGTGCGCACTACAGATTCCCCCCCCCCCATTTTTTACATGCTCTTTTCGCCCTCCCCAGGCTCCAGAGGCTTTATAGGAGCCTGGGGAGGGCGAAAAGAGCCTCCCTCTCCCCCGCCCCCCGAGGCCCTCTGGAGGCTTCATGAACTTCCCTGAAACCTCGGGAGCACTCAAAATGAAGCTGCAAGCAATCGGCGGTCACATCTGGTTTCGGCGGCGCATCATTTTGAGTGCTCCGGAAGCTTTAGGGAAACCCCCTGAAGGTCGCTGAAGCCTCCGGAGGGCCTCCGGAGGGACTGGGAAGCCTCCAAAGCACTCAAAATGTTGTGCCGCCGAAACCAGAAGTGACCTCCGATTTGCTTGCAGCATCATTTTGAGTGGTCCAGAGGCTTAAGGGAAGCCTCCTGAAGGTTGCTGAAGCCTCCGGAGCACTCAAAATGACACTGCAAGCAAATCGGAGGTCACTTCCGGTTTTGGCGGTGCATCATTTTGAGTGCTCCAGAGGCTTCTCAGGCCCTCCGGAGGCTTCAGCAACCTTCAGGAGGCTTCCCTGAAGCCTCCGGAGCACTCAAAATGATGCACCGCCAAAACTGGAAGTGACCTCCGATTGCTTGCAGCATCATTTTGAGCACTCCGGAGACTTTAGGGAAGTCTGGAGGGCCTATGGGGGGCGAGGGGGGGTTCTTTTCGCCCTCCCCAGGCTCCAAAGGCTTCATAGGGTGAAAAAAGCATGAAAAAAATTCAGCTGGCCAGCGCGCACATGTGCGCTGGCCAGCTGAAAGGGCATCGCCTCACGTGCCCTGACAAATGGCTCTGTGTGCCACCTGTGGCGCGTGTGCCATAGGTTCGCCATCACTGGCTTAGTGCCTTCCCTCTCTAGATGATACTGAATTGCATGATCCATGTCTGAGTTTCTCGGCTGCATTCCCCCAGTTTCCAATATTTACTACTTTCTAATCATTTACATTTTTTAAAAATAGTTTGCTTCTTGTGTTATATACCCTTTGTTTAATGCTCCTATTCTTTTTCTTCAGACGTTTAGATGCTAACCATATTACCATTGTCCCAGAAGACAGTTTTGAGGGTCTAGTTCAACTACGTCACTTGTGGCTGGATGATAATAGTTTGACTGAAGTGCCTGTTATTCCACTCAGCAATCTTCCCTCACTGCAAGCTTTAACTTTGGCTCTCAATAAAATAACCCACATCCCTGATTTTGGATTCAGAAATCTGTCAAGCCTTGTGGTGCTGTAAGTATTTGCATTATGTCATCTCGGTGAATACTTAATTTAAAGGACAAATGGATTTAGAACTTCATTACATTTTTATAAAGGAAAAATCCATTCCAAGATGCTTCTGGAATACAAGATTTACGTAATCTTTCCTGTCATACTTTAGGAGAATCATATTATCAAGTTAGTTCTGTGAAAATCCATTTTAAAAATCATTTCTGGACTCCATAGATTTTGTAAGAATGAGAAGATTGCTTTTTTCACACCTAGAAACTTTATTTTTATAAACAAAAAAGTGCATTTATTTGTTTTTCTATTACCTTGCTTGACAACGAGAGGGGTTTTATATGTTAATAGTTCACTACTCAGGATGTGTTGCATTCAAGTGTGTTGCATTTTTTGCTATAAATCTTAATTTTGAGAAATGATTCATGAGGTAATGGATTCTACATCCCCTTTTCTTTTTCAGTCATCTCCATAACAATAAAATAAAAACATTGGGACAACACTGTTTTTATGGATTAAACAATCTAGAAACTTTGTGAGTATCCTGACTTTGAGGTTCTGGAACAGAACAAAACATATTACAAAAGGCATAATGCTTTGAAATATTGACATTAGGAATTTAAACTATTTGGTTTAGAAATGAACAGGCTTATAATTAAACACAATTATGCTGTGATTAGCTAGATTTACATACATTTACAAATATACTTAATGCTTTGTTGTGAAACAGAACTGGTTACAACTTGGTTTGATTTTCTTTTGCAAGTTATTTTGTTGTATCAGAGAGATAAAGAAATTATAGACTATCTTAATTAATGTTAATATCTTAAAGGAATCATTACAGTCAGTCACATTGTTGTAAGGTGAAAGGAAATAACATTCCTAACAATAACCCCAGATTGCTGAATGAGGGAAGGTTGAGAAAGGGACCTGGCATTACTCTGGAGCAAGAAGATCTACTCTTACCAAGAAGAACTTGTAATTTGATAGTTGAATATCAGCAAGAGGGTAAGGCAAGCACTGCAATAATCAGTAGAATGAGATAATTTTAGCAATTCCATATCCAGATTCTAAATGAGCTAGGTTGGACACCCAGAATAAATGAAAACTTAACACTATCCTAAGGGAGGTTAAAGTTTTTGAAACAAATGTGTGTCAGGTGTATGTGTGTTCATGCATTTATGACATAGTAGGAGGCACATTGCAAGCTTAAACCAAGAGGATTTAAACAAACAAATTAATTAACTATTTTTAAATTTTAATTGTTAATTATTATTTTTTCATAATATACCATGGTTTATGTTCTTTCAAGGGATTTAAATTATAACAGCATGGTGGAATTTCCAGAAGCTATTAAATCACTTCCCAGCATTAAAGAATTGTGAGTATTACTACATACTCTTACTTTTTCCAACAAAAAATGTTTAGTTTTAGGAAGGTTTTGTTTTTCCTCTTGATAAACTAAAATAAGTTTGAATGGGGAGGATCTACTTAAAATAATAAGTGATCTGGCTTTTGGGTCTGTCAAAATAAGTATTGTTTAGTTGAGTGCAATATAGGTTATTTTTTAATGAATTATGACTATTATAATAACTTTCATTTTCAAAGAGATTTTATTTCCTTATAGCTTTAAGATTGCCTCATTAGTTTTGAAATATATAAATTTTTACAATAATTATAATTATCTTCATCATGTTGTATCCGGTAAGAGTTCTCTATATCTCTTTTCAGATCTTTCTTACAAAATTCTTCCAATATGCCTCTAAAATTCAGATTATTTTTACACTGTTGGTTTCTAGTGGCTCTAGTCTGGCTTCCAATTGGTTTAATTCTGTTTGCAGAGAGGTTTGGTTAAAGATAATTATGGATAAGCTCAGCTTGAGTTGCCAGTCTCTAATATCTGTTGTCCATTTTTGCTTGGAAGATGCACTTGCATTTCCTGGTGTAATTATTGAAATAACTTATAGAAAGATTATCTTTCAGTACACAGAGCTTGCATATAAAGAACTTTTGAAAATGTAGAGAAGAAGCTGTTCCTTCTTACAGAAAATTTATTTTTACTTTGTTTCCTTTTACAGGTTTTGAAAAAATTATTAAGATTTTATATATGATCCCCAAATAGTAAATTATTAATCCAAAAATTTCAATTCGTTTTTAGGGGATTTCACAGCAATTATATTTCCATGATCCCTGATAATGCATTTATAGGAAATCCGCTTTTAAGAACAATGTAAGTTTTTAATCTAAAAAATAAATGTTGGGGTTTAACAGATTCAAAAATAGATGCATGAATGATAAAGCTTGCCTTTTTTTTTTCCTCCTTCAGACATTTGTATGATAACCCTTTATCCTTTGTTGGGAACTCAGCCTTTCAAAATTTATCAGATCTGCATTCTTTGTAAGTACTCTTGTAGTTAATTTAAAATGTACTTGTGCTAATTAGTCTTCTAATCCTAAATACATATATTCATTGGAATTACTTCTCGGACTCTTTGCTTTAGATTTTGTTTGCATAAATATAGGTAGTTACTTTTTGAAATAAGTGAATCTGGAACATTACAGATTACAGATTGCTACAGTGTCCAATTGTATTAGCTTGTGTAGTAAACAAAGGAGAATATTTAAAAAAAGAAAAAACCTTTTAAAGCCTTTGGTTAATGTTGCAATATTGTAAAGAAATGAAAACATTCAGCCTCATAATTGTGATAAAATCAGATCAATAAAATCTGTTATACAAACGGATAATGGATAGTTTATTGATAGTGGAGTTGCAGTTGTAAAGTCTTGCAGGAAAGAAATGATGAAGAGTAGTCCTGTCCAGCAGTAAAATGACCAATGAAAAAATAAACATTAATGCAGAAGATCCACAACAGTATTTTTATACTTAAGAAATAATGGCTGATGAAAAGTTATCTTGCCAGTTTTATGAAGATCTAAGTCAGTGATAGCTAACCTTTTCCAGTGTGGGTGCCCAAGCATGTGTGCACGCATACAAAGACACACATGCATACTCAAAAGTCCCAAAATATAATGAATATTGGGCCCCCACGTGCCCCATGCATGTGCGTTCCCCCGCCCCTTGTAACCCTTGTAATTATGTATTAATTTTTCAATGGTGGTATTACTAATAATAATATAATAATAATATATTTAATTTCTAGACTGCTCCCTCTCCCCAAGGGGACTCGGAGCGGTGCACAGGGAAATTAAGACAATAAATATATACAAAACAGTTAAAAACAGATTAAACATAAGACCCTGCGCTAAAATTCCCCAAAACCAATCACTAAAACCCTAAACCCTATAATACTGTAATAAGAGGCTACCCTAGGCCGGCCAAGCAGAATAAATGCGTCTTCAATTTCAGACGGAAGGAACGGAGGTCCGTGGTAGTTCTAATATCGGGGGGGAGGTCGTTCCAGAGGGCAGGGCCCGCCACAGAGAGAGCCCTTCCCCTGGGCGTCGCCCGCTGACAAAGTCTAGTGGACGGCACCCGGAGAAGTCCCTCTCTGTGGGAGCGAATCGGCCGTGAGGAAGTATGGGGCAGAATCCGATCCCGCAGATAGCTAGGTCCCGAGCCATGGAGCGCTTTAAAGATGATGACTAACACCTTGAAGCGCACCCGAAAAACTACAGGTAGCCAGTGCAGCTCGCGCAAGAGCGGTGTTACATGGGTGTACCTTGTGGTACCCATTATTGCTCGCGCGGCTGCATTCTGGACCACTGCAACCTCCGGGTGCACCTCAAGGGGAGCCCCATGTAGAGAGAGTTACAATAGTCCAGTCGGGATGTCACGAGAGCATGAGTGACTGTGCGAAGGGCATCCCGGTCCAATAGGGGGCGCAACTGGCGAACCAGGCGAACCTGGTAAAACGCCCTCCTGGCCACGGCTGTCACTTGATCTTCCATGGACAGCCGGGAATCCAGGAGGACACCCAAGTTGCGCGCCGCATCCACAGGGGCAAGATGTTCGCCCCCTATGGCCAGCGATAGAGACAGCTGGTTGAACCGGGCAGCCGGAAACCACAGCCACTCGGTCTTGGTCGGGTTGAGCCTGAGTCCGTTACTTCCCATCCAGACCCGCACGGCTTCCAGGCACTGGCACATCACCGCTACGGCATCGTTGGGGTGGTTTGGGGTAGATATATACAGCTGAGTATCATCAGCGTAGAGATGGTACTCTACCCCAAAACCACGGATGATCTCACCCAGCGGCTTCATATATGTGTTGAATAGGAGGGGCGAGAGGACCGACCCCTGAGGCACCCCACATGTGAGGGGTCTCGAGGTCGACCTCTGCCCCCCTGTCAACACAAATTGCGACCGACCAGAGAGGTAGGAGGAGAACCACCGCAAAACGGTGCCTCCCACCCCCAACCCCCCCAGCCGGTGCAATAGGATACCATGGTCGATGGTATCAAAAGCCGCCAAGAGGTCTAATAGGACCAGGATGGAGGAACAACCCCCATCTCTGGCCCTCCAGAGATCATCGACCAACGCGACCAATGCCGTCTCGGTGCTATGCCCGGGCCGAAAGCCGGACTGGCGCGGGTCTAGATAATCAACTTCCTCAAGGTGACGGGGAAACTGTTGTGCCACCACACTCTCGACAACCTTCGCCAAAAAGGGAAGGTTGGAGACGGGACGATAGTTGTTTAAAAGAGCTGGATCCAAAGAGGGCTTCTTCAGGAGGGGCCTCACCATGGCCTCTTTAAGGGAGGCAGGCAAGGAACCCTCCCTCAGAGAAGCGTTGACAACCTCTTGGAGCCAGCCTCGTGTCACCTCCCAGGATGCCAGTACAAGCCAGGAGGGACACGGGTCCAATAAACGTGGTGGCTCGCAGTCGCCCACGTAACCTGTCCATATCCTCGGAAGTAACGGAGTCAAACTCCTCCCAAACAAGATCCGCCTCGTGGCAACCCACTGGGCCATGAATGGGGGCTAGCTCGTTCTGTATCTGAGCGGTTTTCTCCTGCAGATAAATCACAAATTCCTCTGCTCTACCCTGTAGCGGGGCTTCCCGCACCCTCTGTTGAAGGAGGGAGCGGGTCACCCTAAACAGGGCGGCAGGGCGATTATCTGCGGATGCTATGAGAGTGGCACAATGATGACGTTTGGCCACTCTCAGCGCCACAATGTAAGTCCGTAAATGGGCTCTTACCTGTGTCCGGTCAGATTCAGATCGGGTAGACCTCCATCTTCTCTCTAGGCATCTCTTGTGGCATTTCATCCCCCTCAGCTCCTCGGTGAACCAAGGGGCCAGGGTGGCTCGCCGCCGCAAGAGAGGCCGCAAGGGCGCGACCCGATCCAAGGCCCCCACGGCCGCACTATTCCATGCGGCCGTGAGGTTCTCGATCGGGGCGCGGGTCAGGGATACAGGAAGTGGCCCAAGCGCCGCCTGGAACCCATCAGGGTCCATCAGGCGCCTGGGGCGGAACCAGATTGGTGACTCAGGTTCCGCCTCCCCGCGGAGGGGAGTAGCGGTTGGAAAGTCGAGCCGGAGAAGTGAGTGATCTGACCATGACAAGGGTGTGATGGCTATATCCCCTATAATCAGATCACTTTTCCACTGGCCAGACCATTGTTAATTTTTACAAAAGTAGGGTGAAATATTTTTTATTGTTTTTCTCTTCTATTCTTGCTGGGTGGAGGTGGCAAAATTGCACAGAAGCATATTTTGGTATGTTTGCTAAAGCTCGTCTTATTGGTTATACCCTACAGAAACAGAAGATTGCGAGGCTTAATATAAGCAAATGCTTGTAATTTTTACTTATATTGAAATTTGTTTAATTTTGAGTGTGTGTTTTATCTTACTTGGTCAAGTTAAATGCATCTTCGTTTAATTCTAGAACTATTTCAATCTGTTATTTGAACTTCTAAAATGAGTTGACAATGTGATCATTTTAAGAATCACAATGTTTCTTTTATAAGTTGTTCTCCATCCCATAAATGTATGAATAGCAGATAAATGTCTATTTTTAATTTTAGTGATAGTCTCATAAAACTTAGTAAGATGTACTTAACAATAAAATGAATGGTTTAGCAATTACATCATACATTCAGTTTCGCAATAGAGCTGGTTACAAAACTGACTACAGTATCATCTGCAGGATATTAGTGCATTGTCAGAAATCCAAATTCTGGCAAACATAAATATTTCATATTTTCACCATAGTTCATTATTGTTCAGTACAAAGTAGTTGTTGTTTTTTATATGGATGGATACATACACATATAACCTTCCTCTATGGCTTAAATTTGGCATTAGCAAATGTTAGTGAGAAAGAGAAAGCTACTTTGGTACAAAACACTAGCAAAAATGTTAACAAAACCTTCTGTCCACATAGGGTTGATTTTTTCTGTTGAACAGTGTAGCTGTGATGTATTACATTTCTGTTTTTCTTCAGAGTCATTCGTGGAGCCAACATGGTGCAATGGTTTCCTAATTTAACAGGAACAATCAATCTGGAGAGTCTGTAAGTATTTTTACTGTCAGACTTCAAAAATGAAATAACTAGTAAAAGCAATCCATCAGCTATGGACCTACATTTTATGGGCCTTATGAGACGTGCCCTTTCTGCCATTGTGCCCACTTTATAGAACATTCTGTCCCTCAAAATTAATTTAGCTCCATCCCTTTTGATATCCCAGAAGACCCTCAAGGCTTGATTATATTATCAGACCTGAAGCTTCCAGGGAATTGGAGACGTACTTAGATAGCTCCACTTCTTTGAGGAGCTCCATTGATGAGCTGGCTAATTTTATTCCTCTTTACCTAGGATTTGTATGTCTTTTATAATGTTTACGGTCACTGTGATTTTTGTAATTTTTATACATATGCAACTTTTATATATGATTTGACCTATCTGTTATTCACTGTCCAGAGTCACCTTCAGTATGATGGACAGCTATATATATTTGATTTATTAAAATCAGAAACAAAAAAAATAGCAAGACAAAGATATATTTATTGTGCCTTTTAAAACACACACTGTATTTGGATTCAGGGAATAGAGATAAAACAAAGAAAAGGAAGTTTAATCTATTTCTTAGTATTGGAGATTTTTTGTAAAGCAGTTTTTGTGCTTGATTGTATTGGCACAAAAATGGGAGTCCAGAATTTCTAAGTATGCTAACAGACTTGCTAGTGTATTCTTCCCAATTGTTTGTCATGAAAGGAAAAGTAAATAAAAACAGCAGGAACTTCATAGTCATGGGTGGCGTAGCATTATATCCAAATCATTGACTCAGGATATTTTTAAAAGGTGTTGTTGTCTATGTTTAACATAATGATGAGATGCATACAATTAATACCTCTAAGCAAAAGTAACTGGAAAATCCATGAAGGAATATGTGTACTAATCCTGTCTTTGCTATCGGTAAGCCAGAAATGTTAGCTTGCTGTTTGTGTTAACGGGACCATTTTTAAACCCATTGTTCTAAATAAGTGTATTATTATGAAGTGGCTTAAGTGGATATATCAGTAGTTCAACCATACCTGGTTAAACTAGGTTCACATGATTTATAGCATTCTAGAAAAGTTGCTACTTTTAAAAATTCTTTTTCCAGTGTACTTACAGATATTGATATTTTATTCAACAGAACTTTTACAGGAGCCAAAATAAGTAATATACCCACTGGTCTATGCCAAGAGCAAAAGATACTTCGGACTTTGTAAGTAGATAACTTCTAATTCTAATCTATTTTTATAAATAGGGATCATAGTGTCAGAAAATCAATCTGATGTTTGTAAGTTTGGTAATAATTTGTTTTTTGGGGTATAAAAACACATCAAAACAAATTTGTGTATAGTTTATTTATTTATTTATTAAAATTATGCAACCCATCTTGCCAAAGTTAATTCTAGGCAGCTTACAAGTTTGTTGACAACTTAAACAACAAGCAAACCTTAATTAGAAGCCAAGTGTGTTACACATTTTTATTCAGTTCAATATTATAGAGTTAGCTTATAAATTGTAGCAAGTTCTGTCCAAATGACATTAGTTATGCTAGGAAACAACAAATATCTAGTTAATGACTAGATGGTAACTTCTAATGAATTATTATGGTTTATTTCCAAATTTGATTAAAATTATGAGGCTTGCAATTGTTGAATAAAGAGAACTTTTAAGAAAATAGCTAATCCTGCAATCTTTAATGTAGTACATCAATTTATTATTTATTTTATTCCCACTGTTATGAGTACTTCTTTACTGCACTAATTTTATGAACTACTGCTGAATTTAAGTACTTTATTTCTGTTCTGTCGTGAATTAAGTAAAATGGAAATAATGTCAGTTTCTTAAGAAAAAAACGGGAAAATTGTTATAGCAATGTTATAAGAGGAAGATTTGTGACACACAAATAAAAACCAAACAAATTTGTATAAATTAAGATCACTGTTTTCTTTCTTGTTCTTTCCTATCTTTTAAGGGATTTGTCTTACAACAATATAAAAGAACTTCCACATTTTAAAGGTTGCAGTTCCCTAGAAGAAATGTGAGTAAAGAACACACTGGATCTAATTTGTTGGTGATTTCTGTTTTGTTTGGTTTCCATATTTCAATCAATCAGAATAGAGCTAGAAGGGACCTTGTGTTTTTTTTAGTCAAACCCCATACTCAAGCAGGAGACCCTATGCTATTTCAGACAAATGACTCTCCAGTGTCTTAATATTTGTTCAGATGAGACTCTGGTTATCCATTAGAATAAGATAGCAACTATACTGCTCAACCAGACTGCATCAATACAGCTGCTCCCCCACAGGTCCAGTCCAGCTCTTCAGTACACAGAAGTTTGGCAAGAAGCATTAGAGGGGATTTGGAAGAGTGCAAATGGATGTGGAGCCTTCTTGGAACTGCTGGAAGGATTGTGTTGTAGACTGGAGATAGATGATGTCATATCCCTCTCCCTCTGTTATGGCCTCAGTGGCTCACTAAAAAAATGCAAATGACCAGGTGTCTGCAAGGAATATAAATCCTTCCGTTCCCCACCATCCAGTCAAAGCTGAAAAAGCTGCTTGGATGAGAAGTGAAATGTCTTCAAAAAACAAACAAAAAGAAGTCCAGTTGCCTCTTGAAAAAGCATCTTTGGGACTACCATGACCTGGATGACTGAGAATCTCCATAGACATTACAGAGGATGGCATGAAGAGGAACTGCAAGTTTGACTCTAGTCAGACAGCAGTAACAGCACATATTTGAGCCTATAAGTGGGAATTTGAATGGCAAAAAGGTAGCCATTCTCATTGTGTCTGCTGAATTCTGACTCTTTCTAAGTCAACTTGTTCCCTTTTAAGGAAAGATGATTGCCAAGAAGATCTGAAGAGCAATTATGAAGGATTGTCATAGCATTTGATCAATAGAACTTTTCAGATTCAAAGAGCATCAGACTTCTAACTGGACAATATCAATGGGGATCTGAAATCAGTCTGAGTCATAAGGAAATCCAATACAGTTCTATCATCTCTCGAGGTTGATTAAGGCTCCTGTGAAATGGCAGGATAATGGATTCAAGCAGCAACCTATAACTTCTTTCAGTGAGGGGATATTCCCATTATCTCTGGAATAAGCTGATGTATACACCCTGCTCAAGAAATCTTTTTTTGACCTGATGATTTTGAATAATTCTGGGCCAGATAAACCTGCTTAGAGGCATCTCCTGCTTGGACTACAACCTGAGACTGCCCTTGGAAAGCATTCAGAAGGTTCAGCTAGTACAAAATGTGGCCCACACATTTACGTGGAATATATAAGGATATTATAAGGTATAATATCTCTATACTGTGAAGAACATTCTGCTTTAGGTGTTGCACTGTTCTTGGTTGGCTTCTGATTTGTGATTCACGGCCTGTAGTTCTCAGGACTAGTCTTTTACTGTACCCCATGTCCAATCAGGTTGAATAGTATCAACACTGTCCAAGTCATTTCTGTATGACAGTCCATCTGAAGTGGCATTTTTGAATAAATGTTCCCAAACATTTATTGCTTCCCCACAGAGATTTAGTTTGTTCCTTCCCTCTGGGATTCGGGAGAGTAATTAAGATCTGGTTATTGTAACAAATGAGGGAAAAAGGTGTACTATAATTGTTAATTTGAATCTTGAGAATTATGTATTCTGGGAGAAGGTTTATCAACAAACATGACCACATTGTTCAATCAAATTGTTTTCTTTGTTCACGTTTGTGTAATTCTGATTGTATATTTGATTTATTTTGTGGATAGTTTATTTTTGAAGGGTTTATCTTTATTATTAGGGTTGAGGGAGACTTAGTGATATCTCTGATTGTTAGCTGCCCAGAGCTTTTAAAATAAATCAAACAAATTTAAAAAAATAATTAGTTTATAATTCACAGCAAGTGGTTGTGCTTAAATCTGTATTCTTCTTGTGGAAGATGATCTGTTGTAATTAGTGTTAGCAGCATACAGTACTGCGAAGTTAATTTCTATTTCCTTCCTGTCTCTGTTAAATTTAATTCTGTCATTTTTAGTCTCTTTCTTTAGCTTCAGCAAGGACTCAAAAGATGTTCCTGAGTTGTAGAAATACAAAATATTTTATATATTTCTTACTTCTGGTTGTCATTATTCGCTTCATGTTTCACTTTGTTTAAGCTTCTTCTCTTTGGAGAGTTACTTCCTCTGTCAGTTCCTGATATAGCACATTCTTTCTGTGATCTAATGGTTGTTCATATTCTCTTAGGAGGTGAAGTATTAACCTCTCAGTGCTCCAGTCTTTGTTTTAGACACTGCTACAAGCTTATACTGGATGCAAATGTATGCCAAGTTGTTTTCAGACAGGAACAGAAATTTGCCAAAAGCACTGCAGGTCATGACTCGGAATCATTTCCATTCATTTTCAGTTATGTTACAAAACCATCAGATAAAAGGATTTTATTTCTTCTTCCTCTCTCAAAGACATTCTTTTGGTTTTTCATACTATTTTATAAGCAATAATTAGTGTTAAGTCACATGTTAAATGGGACTTTATTTCATCAGAATATAATGAAGCATCAGATGTATAGCTTTTCTTGATGAGAATATTTCTACATAACTAATTATTGCATTTCAGATATTTGCAGCATAATCAGATTGAGGAAATTGAAGAAGATACATTCCAGGGACTAACATCTTTGCATACTCTGTAAGTATACTTTCTCTTTACAAATGTCTTTTAAGTTCAGAGAAGTTTGAAAGTGAATTGTTGTATTCAATTTTGAAAGACAAACTGGTTTTCCAAAGCAAAACAAAAATCAATATTATGTTTATTGGCTTCCTGTCTCAGACTTGGGGTAGTGATATCAATCAATTTTTTTTACACAAACCCTCCCCCTTTTCCTTTTTAATATTTTAAATATGTAAGTGTATATGTGAATTTGAGTGAAGAAAAAAAGATGAAAGGAGTAATAGAAAAAAATCAGATTAGATACTGTCAACTGGATCTACCAAATGTTGTAAATAAGACAGAACAGTAATAAATCATCATTCAGAATCAGTCTAAATCCAAACCACTTCTCCTGACTATGTATTTAATCTGTCTAAACGCAATCTCCTCCTTACACATTTTGCTCATTTAAAAGTTTTACCAAATTGATAGTAAGTAAACAAATATGATATTGTAAAATGTTTCCTTGGACAAGTCGAATCCTAAAGATACATCTTGTGTAGCATATGATCCTGATATTCCATGATATGATTTTCTGAAAAATAAATCAAATACACATAAACCTATGTGGACTTCCGATGGGATTAGTAAATAATCATTTGTTCTTGACAAAGATTTAAATGAAAATGAATGAAAATGAAAATGATTCTTAATGTATTTGAATTACAGATTCCTTCACTGAGTGGCTACAGGGTGGCTACGCAGGATCAATTTAATCTATTTTTAATTTTGTATTTTGTATTTGTCTGTGGTTTTATTTGTATTTTTAATTGCCTGTGCCCCGCCTCGAGTCCCCTTGGGGAGAGAGAGCGGGATATAAAATTAAATTAGTATTATTATTATTATTATTATTATTAGAGAGTCCCAGCTTTTAGTGCAGGTTTATAGCAGAAGAGTTGTCAGTGATAGGCTTTAAGTAATTAATAATACACACACACACACACACACAGAGTAGTCAGCTCTTCAATATCAGTTTCCATAAAGCAGTGTAGGCTGAGATAGCATGCAGATATTATAGGGAAATTGTTCCATTAAACTGATAGCATATGGCTTAATCCAATGATGGGAAGCAACTGGTTAAATTAACTTTTTTGTCATGCAAAAGAGAATTTAAATACAAAGATAAACCATTGTTTACATTAGTTTCCATTCTGGTGTCCATAAAGGCATTTCATATATGGAGTAGAGTCTTGTGATCTTTTCTAGCAACAAAGCAGGTGTTCATGTCCCAGGTTTCAAGATGCAATTGCATTCTGATTTAGGTAAGCTGGTGCCCTAGAGAACAGAGAACAAACAAAATATTACAATTCTATATTGTGGGTAGCTTAGACCTTTATCGTCCCCAAACTGTAAAGCTTTCCATTGAATTAAGTGTTTTTAAAAGAATTGGATAAAGAAAATTGTCAAGGTGACATTGTAAAATACAGATAAACTCAAGTTATTTATCTGTTAGAAACTAAGTGTGACCTAAAACATAATGTAATCATTGAACTGCAAGCAATGACCATTTGAAAGTGTCAGTATAAATCACTAAAACAATAGTTCTTTTTAAAATTGCAGTGATCTCAGCAGAAACTTGATCCACCGGGTTAACAAGGAAGCATTTACTACGCTTGGTGCTATTATCAACCTGTAAGTAGGCCATTTAGCATAGTGCACATTTCCAATCTTAAAATATTACTTCTCAGAAAATTCTCTTTTAGACAGTGTGTTAAAACTATTCATCCTGTATTTAAAAAGAATCAAAAATAATGTGAAAGAGTACCTTATCTCATACTTTATTGCACGTTAATTGGAAAAGCCTGTGGAAACCTAGATTGATATTGATTGTCTCCCAAATCCCTATTTTCTGATCTCATGCAAAGGGAATCTGGATCTCTTGGACCCTTTCAATACCATCAACCATGGTATCTGAACAGGATGTGGGGGATGGTAGAGAAAGGCACTGTTTCCCAGTGTTTTTTCTCCTTTTTCCATAACTAGTAGCACTTTGAGAGGTCCAACCCATGGCATTTAGCATGTGGCAAATGCTCCTCGTTGGGTGAGGTTATCTGATAGCAAAAGGTGTGATATCAATACACTATTTGTATATCTCCATCCCTGATCAGGAACGAGATGCCTTTTAGAAGTTCCCCAGTGCTAGATTCTGTGATGGTCTGGGTGGTAAGGAACATGTTAAGTACCAATTGAACCTATTCCTGAACCAGAAGATCTTGCTCACAGTGACTTATGCCTTGACACTTCCCACTTGGACTATTGCAGCAATCTTTAAGTAGGGCTTTGAGTTAGGACAAGGCCGCCAAAATGTAGCAACGTATGCAGAATTGGGCACTTCTTAGTTTGCCATGTTACACCATTCCTGTTCAAGCTGCATTAGCTCCCACTTTCTTTCCAGGTGTAATTCAAGGTGCTGGTTATCACCTTTACAGCTGTAGATTAAGTTATTACGGAATCATCTTTCCTTGAAGTTATTTGCCTATTCCAGATACACTGTGCATGCTCCAGGTCCCTCCTCTTAAATGTTGGCATTTCCTGGGACCTAGGAAGTGTGCATTTTCAATAGGTTCCCCCAGAGAATTTCCAGAGCTATTCAGCATATAGGTGGATCTGGATATGGGACAACAAGTTATAAGTTTCCTAATGGAGAATTTTAATGGAGTTTTTTCTAATAGAGAATTTTAATCAGCTCATACACAGTAGATTTTTCCAATTCCTCTAAATTATCTATATCATATGTTCTTAGAGATTTCCATCCTCCTTCCATCCCCACTTAAGGACTACTGCCCAGTAATTAGCTGTCTGGCTGCATGGGACAGTTTTGTCAAGGTGGGAAAAGCTGCTATGTTGTCAGAAATGACAACCCTTGTAAGTGTGGGAAAGCAAAAGAGACTGGTAAATATCATGTGGCTTTGCCGGTTGGATAAGATGCTTGTCAGACAAAATAAATATATTCATTTTAATGGTAACAGGAAATCTAAAGTCAGTGAAATGCAGTAAAAGAAATTGGGTCCCAATTCATTCTTAGCTGTGAAACTCACTAGATAATCTTGTTTAAGCCTTCATCTCTCAGCTAAGGTTTTTTTTTTTTTTTTTTGCTTTTGTTAAGCATATGCCTTTGTTTCTGGAGGGCTACAAACAGTGTAAACAAAAAATTAGATTGCAGCTATTTAGTAGAATCTTCTTATTGTAGAATTACTTGCTATTTCTTCTATTTTTCTTTTGCAAATTCAAGTATTTAGTATTTTTGTTTCTCCTCATACTTTATATTTTCACCATCCCTTTAGTGACTTAAGCTTCAATATGTTGACTTCATTTCCAACTGGAGGTCTGAGTAGATTAAAGCAATTTAAGCTGATAGGCAATATTGAACTGAAAGAAACATTATCACCAAAGGACTTCACGAAACTCAGGTAAGTAAATAATTAAGTTGGTACCCTCATATTTTAACTATGCAGTTCTGTTCAGATTGCAGTTGCTTTCTCCAAAGTATGACAGTTCAATTAAGACAGCCTTGTATCTTAGCAAGCACTCTTCTTAAAAAAATTTATGTGGAGAAGAAAGGTGTACCAGCAAATTAATTGAACTGCCACCCTGGAAACTGTTACTTTAACAACACAGGGGCCACTTATGCTTCCCACATCTTGCTATTGCATCCTAAAATTGTGCTGTTGAAATTAGGAAATAAGAAATAGACAAATTTGGATAGCACAGATTTGGGCTAAAAAAGAAATGAAAAAAAATAAGATGGTAGAAATGCAAGCCATCTAGCTGATATAATGCTCTAATTTCCTGATTTCTCTAAATTGTCTGTGTTGTGTCCTCTTGCAGTCTTTCATATTCCTTCCCTCCCCATTTAATTACTGCTGTATTTAGCTGACTGGCTGCATGGGACAGTTGTACTTTTTCAGGTTGGCAATAATTGCTGTATAGTCAGAAATGTGTTATAACTGGGTTTCATATTGGAAATATTGAGATAATATTTATCAGGTTTAACCTCTAAATATAAAGGGAGTAAGCAAGAATCTGTAAAAAAAATTCCCAGCATACCTTTAGGGAAGTTTTTAATCTGTATTTATAGAACAAGTAATACTCTAAACTGGGTTCTGGCTGATAAATTGATAGTAGCACCTGACATTATAAAGTATTGGCATCAGTATACTGTAGTGAGTAGATGTGCATATTGACTTTGATACGGTTAAGCTTTTGTTTTGTGTGTTCATAAAGAAAATGGAAGGAAAAGTACATTTCCCATTTGATATTTAGAATAGGAATGTTAATATAGTACAGTGTCTGGGTGTAAGAGATCCCAACTGTTAGGATTCTTCAGCTTTTGATCATATGTTTATTATTTTATAGCAGCAAGTAATGTATTTTAATCATACTTTAATTAATCTTTTACTTATCTTTTTCCCTCTCATTTCTTACCCAGGGTAAAAAAGAGTAGTGGATCATTGTAAATCTTTTAACACTGACATTGTCAGCATAATTACTGGATGGAATGCGTTTGCCCAAAGTATTATACTTTTAAAAGAGCAATAACATCCATTGTTATTGCTCAGTCTACAATGGCAAGAAAATAGTATGACAAGTATACACAAGTATAGTATACCAAATACACAAACATTCGCAGAAGTCAACTTGAATTGAGTTACTTCCTTGTTAAAGGCTAGTTCAGAAGAAATAAAGGGCAAGGCTCTGTTGCTTGTTAATAACTTTTGACAGTCCTCCAAGGTACACAAAACCCAGAAACACACAACTTAATACTTTTATTATAAGGTTATAGTAACAGAATCTTGCAAGTCTGAATGTACTTCCCCTTTTCCTCTTTTTATATCTTCAGGAGATCTAGGGAAGGTCATGTCTGAAACACTTTCTCAAATTACATTTCTGCCCCAGACTTAGATTTCTTTTATCTGACTGATGTCTTGGTTGTGGCTTTTCTTCTTATTCCTTACACATCTCCTATGGAAACTTCATTTTGAATATGCCCAGCAGGCCAGATGTATTCCTGCTACTAGGAAATTGGTTGATGGGGAGAGAGTGGGGAGAGGGAGAGAGAGAAAGAGGCTGATGTAGTATCCTATTTCTGTTAGCAGTGATAACTTTTTACTATTCTAATGGTGGTATCTTTCATTTGTTATATGTTTAAGGTCAATTGGAGTTACTAGTTTTTTAATAACCAAAAGCAACGTGACAGAATATAATTAAAAATAATATAAACTATGGATCTGACCCATTCTGAATGCATAAATAGTTCTGGCATTCCTTGAATTGAGTTAAGAGAGAGACACAGTGCAGGAAATCCAACTTGCAGCATGTAGAATTTCGGGTAACCTGAGAGAACAATAAAGATGACAGGTGTGGGCTTAGTGCTATGCTTTCCTGGGAATTCACTTACGCAAGGGTGTTGCTCTCCAGCCAACTTGATGAATGTTCATTTCATTATGCACAGGTAACAACTTGATTTCACAAAACATCTTGCTTCCCTAAAGATAACAACACTTTAACATAATGTTGGATTACATTCAGATGAGTTTTTCTTAATTTTCATCTTGCATCAGTCTATTGTATCCTTTTTCTCTAAATAAAGTCAGGCTTTAGAAAATCTCAACATTGATTTTAACCTGTTTTCTCAGAATATATATATTTTTAAAATATCTGTTTCCAAAAAATGCTGCTGCTTAAAGAGGGGAGGGGAGAAAAGCTTGTCAATTCTCCCGTTGAATACCAAACAGGACATGAATGAGACCCACTTCATAAATGATCTGATTTGGAATGAAAAGATGGTATGTGTGATAGACACCTGGTTAGGTGAGCTGGATGGTATCATCTAATCTCAGATATTCCTTCCTGGTTTCTCTGATCTGAAGTAGAGCTATGAAGTGGGTCTCGGAGGAATGAGGTCCCATCATTGTAAAGGATTCCCATTCTATTCTCATGAAATGATACATGCTAAGGGTTCTGAGTGTGTATATCTAGAGCAGAGTGAGAAAATTAAGACAGGAATCCTGATGGTACCTTAGATACCCTGCTGGTCAGGAACTTTCCTAGTTGAACTAGTACTAGTCTTAGAGAGTTGAGTCTTATCTTAGTGCTTGAGTCTTATCTCATGATCACTGTGACTTTCTTTAGCTTATCTCAGATAATATCTACCTCCACTTCTCGATCAGGAAACACTTTGGACTAGATGTTCTGTACTTAGGAAAGTATTCCATGAGTGGAAGAACCTATAGCTATTCCCTTGTCATGAAACCTTTAATCAGTTAATAAAGGCCCATCAGTTATGGCTTTTGGATCCTGTGACTTCCAGAATTTGCTTGTTATTCCATCTTTCAGTTGAGGCCTTTGGTATGGCAGACTGGAACGACCAACTAAAGCCATTGACTCCTAAACATATTTTGACTCTTCATCAAAACAGCTGATCTCCTTGGTTTAGTAAAAGCTAATGTGACCATATCATGTTTTAGATGCCCTATACCTGGGAGAAAATATTTCCCTTTGCTACCGTTGAATTGTGGAAAATCACCCAAGGAAGCTCTTCTGCTAGTATGACTGCTGATATAACTTCAGAAAGTTCTGGGAAGGTCTGTTAGAGTCTGTGATGGCAAATTGTGAAAGCCTTGTGTTTTTGTTTTCTCTGAGAAAGTTATTCAAATATGCCAGCAGTTTGGCAATATGACTAATGGAGGCACAAGGTCAAGATTGTCTCTGGGTGTGCTATCGTGATTGTGAACAGCCTCTATTTTTTATCAATGATGGATTTATCAATTACATTTCTGGCCCAGCCAGTATTATCATCAATGACCTTCCCGAGAAGTTACTAAAATGTACTCTAATTGGGGATGTCCTCAAAGCAATCTCAAGAAATGCAGCAGGTTTAAAATGAGGCAGCTAAGTCCTGATCAGATATTATATAGAAAGTTATATTTTTTATTATGGGCTTATAATTGGATGGGAAGTAACGGACTTAGGCTCAACCCGACCAAGACCGAGTGGCTGTGGTTTCCGGCTGCCCGATTCAACCAGCTTTCTCCAACGCTGGCCATAGGGGGCGAACATCTTGCCCCTGTGGATGGGGCGCGCAATTTGGGTGTCCTCCTGGATACCCGGCTGTCTATGGAAGAGCAAGTGACAGCCGTGGCCAGGAGGGCGTTTTACCAGGTTTGCCTGGTTCGCCAATTGCGCCCCCTATTGGATCGGGACGCCCTTCGCACAGTCACTCATGCCCTCGTGACATCCCGACTGGACTATTGTAACTCTCTCTACATGGGGCTCCCCTTGAGGTGCACCCGGAGGCTTCAGTTAGTTCAGAATGCAGCCGCGCGAGCAATTATGGGCACCTCTAGATTTGCCCATGTAACACCGCTCTTGCGCGAGCTGCACTGGCTACCTGTCGTCTTCCGGGTGCGCTTCAAGGTGTTAGTCATCATCTTCAAAGCGCTCCATGGCTCGGGACCTAGCTATCTGCGAGATCGGATCCTGCCCCACACATCCTCACGACCGATTCGCTCCCACAGAGAGGGGCTTCTCCGGGTGCCGTCCACTAGACTTTGTCAGCGGGCGACGCCCAGGGGAAGGGCGCTCTCTGTGGCGGGCCCGGCCCTCTGGAACGACCTTCCCCCTGATATTAGAACGACCACCGACCTCCGCTCCTTCCGTGTAAAACTGAAGACCCATCTCTTTCGACTGGCCGGCCTTGAATAGTTCTCTCTGTCTTTTAACGATAAATTTTAATGGGTTTTTTAATTGTATTTTTAGCACGGGTAATTTATTTAATTCTATTTTAGTAATGTTTGTATTATTGTATATTGTTTTAATTATGCCTGTGCACCGCCCCGGGTCCCTGTGGGGAGAGGGTGCGGTTAATAAATTCTAATTTATTATTATTATTATTATTATAATTATGATCTCTTCCTTATTACTCTATTTTATTTATTCATATATTATTGTTGTAATTTTCTGCTATGTTCCACAATCAAATTGTACCAAAATACAAATATGTCAAGTAAAATAAATATCCCCCCCCCCCCCCCCCTATTATTCTCTTCAAACTTTCAGATCTCTCTCTGTTCCTTATGCCTACCAATGTTGCCCTTTCTGGGGTTGTGACTCTTATTTGAATTCTAATCCTGAAGATCCCGGCCTCCAAAATCAGAGTCGAGAAATCATAAACGATCAAGGTGAATACTCTGATACAATAATAATACATGCAAGTTATTTAAAATTTTAAAGGATTCAATGGTGTTAATAGAGTATGTGCTACTGTATTTAGATGTTAACTATGTTTATCCTTTGAACATAATATCCTATTTAAACAGTCATGCAGAATATTTTGTTTCTACAGTATATCATTTCATGATTAAGATCAGCTGCAGCTGTGTAATCCATATGTTTGCTTGCCATGATTTGAGTATAGACATGTATAATATTTCTGGTCAATAAATTCCCAAGCAATGGCATATCAGGGACTGGTCCAAATTATTACATGGAATAATTGAATTATATCTGCAGAAGGATAACTGCATAGCAATATGCTTATGCTTGAATATATTTCCATGTAAAAATGCTATTCCCCTGAAAAACTGTCCTATCTAAAAGAATTTCTAAAACTTCTCTTTGGCTGGGCAGTCACTCAGAGTCAAGATTGACTTGATGAGAAAAAAAAGTTAGTTTCTTGAGTTGTATTTTTTAAAAATAAAATATATGAAGCAGAATTTAATATTTTTTGTAAGTCTGAGTTTTGGTTCTTTTAATCTAGGTACACCAGATGTTGATGACTTAAGCAGTGCTGAAGTGAAAGAACCAGGTCAAACAGTAATCCACTGTACTCCCACCACAGGTACATATTCTGTGTTCACTTCCCTTTCTATTTCAGATAAATTTATCTTACATTATAGATGTTTGCTTTATTCATGTATATAATTAATTGTGTGATAAAGTATACAGGTAGTTTTCTTGGCTGTCTGCCTTTTGTCAGATGGCATTTTGCCTGCTCTCCAACGGTAGAGGAGGCATCTACAGCAGGGCTGTCAAACTCCCGGCCCATGGGGCGGGTGCGTCATGCACTGGCCATGCCCACACCTGGTTTAGTGAAGGGAGGAAAATACCGATACGTCACATGATGCTGCCATGACGACGTTAGTTTGACATCCCTGATCTACAGCATACGGCATCTGCTTAAACATTCTCTCAGAGATCTTTTACTTCTTAAAGCAATCTGTTCCACTGCCTGACACTGTTAATAACTAATGTTTTTGCAAAGTCTGTTTCCTTTCCCGTTTGCATCTCTGGCTACTTCTCATGCCTTCTGCATGACATCATGATATGTTTGCAGATAGTGTTTTGTGACTAGTTTTAATTTTCTCTTTTGCAAGCTAAGCTTATTCAATGTATTCAATTATTCTGATAGAATTAAATTTTCTGACTCTGATTTATTAATGACCTTATTAAAATATAGCACATAGACATGGCCTTAATGCTCAAGAATATAATAGGATAAAGTAATTATGTCTACTGATGCAGACACTAAGTTTATGCAGTATAAAATTGATTTTGTGAGTAGCTGCATCACATATAGCTTTTGTTGAGCTAAAATAACTGGATCCTTTTTACATCTTTGGACTATATCTCTTTTATATATATTGCTTTGATTCCTATATATGCAAAGCCTTATAAGTTTTATATATTTGTTGTTTTGTTTCTTGTTTGTGTTTTTATCTATTAGATGTCCAGAGTTGCTATAGCAAGTTGGGTAGCCAAATTATTCTCAATAAATAGAGGAATATTATGCAGCCTGCATTTTATTTCTTTTAACAACAAAATGAGGAGCTTCATGCATATTATGCAAAAAAAGTGCATTTATATTTTTGGTTTTCCTTCATTTGTGCTATTTTGAAAAAAAAAGATAAGGATTTTTCACTGGGCTGACTAATAAATATTGATAAATATGTTGTCTCTTAATAAAAAGCATATATTTTTCTCTAACTGATCCTTAATAAGCTGCTTTGCCCTTATTAATATGCAGCTGTTTAATTTTGTCAAAGATAACATGTCTGTGTGCTAGCATTCTCTCAGAATTCAGACTGACAGACAAAATGAATTCTCAAAAATTTCAGACCAAGGCTTTGAAATAAAAAATGCAAGTTTCTTCAGCATCTTTAGAAATATGCCCGTTTCCAGAGATGGTACTCATGTACTGTACTGTAAGCATCTGCCATAAGACCCTCTTTACACTGGCATTTTCCTATTTATCAAAAATAATGTCCTTTCTCATTCTTCTTCTAGCATGAGAAAGGACATTATTTTTGATCCATGATAAATAGGAAACTATCAATGTAAAGAGGGTCTTATTTTCTAATGAGGCAGTAGTCCAAGCATTTACTTCAAGTCCTGCATTATCCAGTTGCTCCCAGGGAATAATGTCATCCTGTTCAGCTGTGCTTCCTGCCCTGAGGTTTCTGCTTAATGCTTTACATCCTTACTATGCTTAGATATGCTACTGCTCAGGAGGTTTGGAAGCAGATGCAAAATAGATTTTGTAGTAGAAGGATGAATAAGTGAAGTATTGTCCCACTTTCTTCCCAGTTTTACTAAGTGGAAGAGCAGAGCTAAAAAGTTATGAACAGTTGGCAAGCAGCTTGTTTTCTGATTTTCAAAAAAAAAAAATCATTCTCCTCCTTTACTTTTCTGAAAATACTAATTGCATCAGTACTTCTATTTTGCACATATTCATTTATGAATTTATAAACTGCTTCAGTCAATGCTTCTTTAAACGGGGCACAAAAACAACAGCTTCAGCCAATGTAGTCATATTGCACAATATCAGAAATACTTGAGTATATCTGGTAAAAAAATATAGCAGTGGCAGAAACTCTGCAACATGAATTTCCCGAAAGTCTTCACTATACCAAGGAGCTTCCTGGCATCTGCGGGCCTAGAGATACTTTGGAGATGTCCTGTCTAGCATTCTTCTTATTTATATCTTCAGATAAGTCAACAAAGGATTCAACTGTGCTCCAAATCATTGGGAAATTCCCCAAGTGCCATCTGGAAATTGGATCCAATCAAGCACTTATTTATATATAAGTGCAAGTCAGTTGATTAAGTGAAGCTTAATTGAATTTTGATCTATTTCACATAGGCTATGAAACTGCTTCTCAAGTGTGTCTTCATTTGATTGTTATTTCAAGAAGATTTTCTTACCCAATTGCTCCACCTACCTATCTTTTCCATTAATCTAACCTTGAATGTAAATGTTCTTGTTGTTTTCAGGGGGGAAAATACTTGTCTGTTATATAATATGTTGCAACTAGCAACCTTTTTCTCTTAGCACATTTCTCCCCCCTCCCCTCTCTTTTTTAGGTGCTTTCAAGCCATGCGAATACCTACTGGGAAGCTGGATGATTCGTCTTACAGTCTGGTTTATTTTTTTGGTGGCCTTAGTCTTCAATATGCTTGTCATCTTAAGTGTATTTGTTTCTTCTACTTCACTACCTTCAATCAAATTGTTCATTGGCTTGATCTCTATCTCTAATTTACTGATGGGGATCTACACCGGAATATTAACTTTCCTGGACGCAGTTTCCTGGGGACGGTTTGCTGAATATGGTATTTGGTGGGAGACTGGCAATGGGTGTAAAGTGGCTCGGTTTCTTGCTATCTTCTCTTCAGAAGGGGCAATTTTTTTCCTTTTGTTGGCTACTATTGAACGGAGCTTGTCTGCCAAGGAAATCATTAAAAAGGGTAAAAGCAGTCATCGAAATCAATTTCGAATTGCAGCTGTATTTGCATTCTTGTGTACATTGATAGCAGCATGCTTGCCGGTCTTCCATAAAGGAGAATATTCGGGGTCACCCCTTTGCTTACCCTTTCCTACTGGAGAAGCCCCTTCTTTGGGCTTCACAGTTACCCTCGTGCTCCTTAATTCATTAGCCTTTTTGCTAATGGCTGTTATTTATACAAAACTTTACTGCAAGCTAGAAAAGGAAGATCTCTCCAAGAACAATCAAGCTAGCATGATTAAACATGTTGCTTGGCTCATCTTCACCAACTGCATCTTTTTTTGCCCTGTTGCATTTTTCTCTTTTGCTCCACTCATCACTGCAATAGCCATCAGCCCTGAAATTATGAAGTCTGTCACTCTGATATTTTTTCCACTGCCCGCTTGTTTGAACCCGGTTTTATATGTGTTCTTCAACCCCAAATTCAAGGAAGATTGGAAGTTACTGAGATGGCACATCACCAAGAGGAATGGGACTGGAACAGTTGCTGTCAATACACAAACTGGCTGTAGGACTCAGGATTTCTACTATGACTGTAGCATGTACACTCATCTGCAGGGTAGCTTAACCATGTGCGAATGTTGTGAGTCACTTCTTATATCCAAGCCTGCACCATGTAAACATTTAGTAAAATCTCACAGTTGTCCTGCTCTGACTGTAGTGCCTTGCCAAAGGCCTGACGGCTGTTGGTCAGATTGTGGGACACAATCTGTCCATTCTGATTACGCTGACGAAGAGGATTCATTTGTATCGGATAGTTCAGATCAGGTGCAGGCCTGTGGACGTGCTTGCTTTTATCAGAGCAGAGGCTTTCCGTTAGTTCGTTATGCCTACAACACCCCAAGGATTAAAGACTGAAAGGCTTTACTGCAAGCAATCCATATGCTAAAAAGGAGGAAGCATGATGCTTCATATAGACCATGCCTGTTTCATTCTTTCATCTGAAAGCACTTTTATTAATCATTGTATGATATTAATTATAAATAAGGGATGTATGCCTGTACCGTGAGCTATACATTTTAAATAAGAGCTGTTGCTCCTTCTGTAAATAATTAGAAAACCAAAATTTGTAATCCATTTTTAAAAACCTTTTTTTCAAGCAACTATATATTTGAAGCTTATTTCCATGTTACACAATTTTAATTTCATTTTTTGTTGTGATATTGATCCTGATAACTTTTATAAAAAAGCACAAAACAGCAGAATATTATAGACTTTTTTGGCGGGGGGAACTGGGCAGGGGGACTGTTGCTAACTTTTGTATAGCATTTTTGACTGAATCTCAGGACAATTTACTGCAGGGCCAAAAGATGGGAATATTTTTCCCATCTGCAACTGTGAGATAAATACAGGCAAAAACATTTTTTCTTAGGTCAAATTATGAATTAATTTGTCTTTAATTAAAACTATTTATTTCAGCCAAATACTTATCATCCTTATAATATATTCTGAGTAGTTTGGCACAGTAATTTTTATTTTGAGAGTACTGCTTGAAAACAATTTGAAACTGATCTTTTGCATACTTAAATGGACATCACTCAGGTTTGCTGCACTAATATTTAACCTCTGATGAAAATATATACTATCAGAACATTCCTACAGTCTTGAGATTCACTTTGGAGTTCTGCCATAATAGTTGCTTCTTGCCTCTAAAATGGGGATGTTCTTATCTACATACATTGGAAAATAGGCTGCAGACATATTGTGGGTTTTCTCATGCCTGTTTAAGCCATTTTCACAAAGGCAACAGAATGCTCAATCATCCTATAATCTTAAATGTGCATGTTGGGTTATATGTTATTTTGACAGCAAAAAAATTAACTCTACTTTGTGTACATGAAAATCATTTTAAAGTATCATTTCCAGTGAAGCTATAGCACATACTACAATCTTCCCCAAATTGGTGCTCTCCAGTTGCAGATTAGTTAATATGCGATCCTATACATCTGGAAGGTACACAGCAAAATCTGAGGAGGAATATATTAACAGAATAGGTTTTATAGGAGCAAAAACTGTGGTGGCACAGTGGTTAGAATGCAGCATTGCAGGCTATTTCTGCTGACTGACTGCCATTGGCATTTTGAATCTCACCAGGCTCAAGATTGACTCAGCCTTCCATCCTTCCAAGGTGGGTAAAATAGGAACCCAGAATGTTGGGGGCAATATGCTGACTCTATAAAACCGCTTGGAGAGGGGTGTAAAGTACTGTGAAGTGGTATATAAGTCTAATTACTATAGTGCTATTGCTAAAAGAGGCTGAGATGTTCCTAATATAGAGACAGAACAATGTAAAGTACCTATATTTGGGATCTTTTATTTCATTGTTATGTTACAGTAATGTGAAACCAGGCTGACTTTCCTCAAAAGGGCAAGCAAGGAGATACACAGATTATTTCATTTTAGAATTAACCTTTTTCTTTAGTTATCAATACATATAAGCTACATCTTTTCAAACAAAATGTTAAATGAGAGCAATTCTACTGCCAAACCAGAAATTCTGGCACATATTTTTATTAAATAACATTAGAATTGCAGGTAAGAAAGTTAAACTGTACATAGTGTGCATAAAAATATTTTTTTTGGGTTTGTAAATTATTTGATAGAACACTTGATTGGAAATGTGGCTTCAGTACCTTTTGTTAATTAAAGCTACCTCCTCAAATATAGAAGCTGCCAGTAGCAGAATGTTTAAATTGTGGTTTATATTTTTTTCCATTGTAAATAAACTTCAGTTGTATATTGTTACTGTAATAAAAGCCAGAAGCTTTGTGTACCAAAATTACTTAACTTGTACAAAATATGAGCTATTATCATTCTTGTATACTATAATTTTGTAAGCCTAAATTGTTCTTAGTAAAATTATAGAAAAATGAAAACAAGTATTCTAATGTTATGTTGTTATGCTTACATCTCTTAGAGATAGATAGATAGATAGATAGATAGATAGATAGATAGATAGATAGATAGATAGATAGATAGATAGATAGATAGATAGATAGATAGATAGATAAAGGCCAGTGCCATGTAACTACATATAGTATTACATGCAGTATTGTAGTCATAAACATTCACCAGGTCGCTGTCATCAGATCAGCACTTTTATTCTTCTTGCACATTCTTAAATTTATTGCCCTATTGTGTTCCACCAAACAGAACTCCTTGCACAATTATTTGTATTGATTTGGATATAAATCAATAACTGTAATTGTACTTCCATGATAATATAATGTTTTAAGAGGTAGCTTTCAGCCATGGCATGATGAGATTTCTCCTTTCTGATCTTCTGATATGCTCCCTGGAAATGTTTAGTGGATTTTGCCATCCTTGAAATGTTTAGTGAAACCCTGAATCAAGCTAGAAATAAAATAAGAGTTCTCGAGGTATTAAGAATCTCTCAACTCAAAATATCTCAGTATCTCCAAGTTGAAACATATCAAAATATTTCAGTCCCAAAAGAAAAATACTGAAAACGCATTTTTACTGCTTTTTAAAATGATTTCAATTCTAAGTCCATTTCTTCAAAAGGATGAAACCAGTTGAAAAGAAACTCCTAACCATAATGTGGCAATTTTGGTATTTGGGTTGTGCCCTGAGGTTCATGAACTACCATCCACCTAACTGGGTGTGTGTACATCTGTGGCATGATATGTCAACACTTATTTGGTATTGCTATCTTTCTGCCTTCCCAACCAATGCAGCAGTTGGCAAGAAAGTCTAGAACAGTATAAACAGCAGCACTCTGAACTCAAAGGACAGAGGAGGCAAACCATGAATCAAAGTGGTTCATCCAGGGCAGGAATTGAGAGATGGGCTGTCTTAATAGTGAGGAACGTATAGAATAAGTTCCGAAGTGAATTCAAACAGATATTTGCATAAGCAGGAATAACATCTGCTTGAAAGAGGTTTCTCTAAAAAGGGAGCTGTTCTGGACATACTTAAGAAACAACAAAAAAGCCTGCATCCATAATCATGGAGACAGGCTACCATATATGTATTGCAAAAAGATTCAAATAATCATTATAAGGGAGCAAATAATACCATCCACTGATCATCTGAATTTTTGAAACCTGTCTGCAAGCTTTTAATTTTCTAAGGTTGCAGAGAAGAGTGATGGTTGGAGGTACAATAGCGCCTGCCACTTAGAACAGAACTGGAAGAGGACCTTGGAGGTCATCTGGTCCAACCCCATGCTCAAGCGGGAGACCCTATCCATTTCAGACAAGTGACCAACCAACCAGTCTCTTCTTAAAAATCTCCAGCGATGAAACGCCTACAGCTTCTGAAGGCAAGCTGCACCACTGTTCACAGATAGGAAGTTTCTCTTGCAGGTTGCTTCTGTCCTTGATTAATTTCCATCCATTGTTTCTTGTCCTGCCCTCTGATGTTTGGAAAATAAATTGACTCCCTCTTTTTTTGTGACAGCCTTTCAAATACTGGAACACTGCTATAATAGACCCCTAGTCCTTTAGTCTAGTCTAGACTAGCCAAACCCAAATCCTGTAACGGTGCTGCATATGTTTTAGTCTCCAGGCTTTAAAAGTGCTTTTCTTTGCACTTCCCCCCCAAAGTCTCAACATCTTTTGGTTTTTTTTGGTAACGTCCCATGTTAGCAGGAAAAGAAGCATAAAAAAATCTTAATTCAGAACCTAAAGGGGTTCGGGAACGCATTTGTTTGCATGAAAAGCTTCCTAATTCACATTACAGCAGAGGTTGGGGGACGGGGGACGGATGGGGGGAAAGAGAGAAACATGCAAGCAGCGCTCGAACTCCATTGTTTCCTCATTCCAAGCCTCAGCCTCGCGGGAAACTTTAGCCCTTTGGCTAAGCTTTGACATGTCGCGCAAAAACACTCCCGCCAGCTTGATGCCCGGCACTGAAATGAAGATTCGCCTGCAATAGTGACGGAAGCGATGCATTGTTGACGTAACTCAGCCAGCGATAACTGGACGGCGAGAGAAAGAGCCGGGAGGATTATAACAGACCCACATATGCAGTTGTGGGCTCTGAGCATTTATTAAACCGCTGTAAGTCACCCAGGGAAGGAAAAGGTTAAAAAACGAAGGCTAGCTCTCGGGAGAAGTAGAAAAGGAGGAGGAGCCTAATCCCACGCACCGCCAAAGCGGAGCGGGGACCGAGACGCTTTAAGGCGGGCTTCCTGAGAGAAATGCAGGGAGGCGTCTCTGTTGCCATGACACCCATAGCGCATAATGATTGGTGGAGTCGGCTATGCCGCAGGGAGGAGTGGGAGCCGAGTAGGCGCTGCGGGTTTAGAAGCGGCGGCCTCAGGTAGCATGGCGGTGTCCCGTCCTTGGACCGTTGGAGGGGAAGGGGGAGGCGCGAAGGCTGGGGGTGTTGATGGGCGAAAGGAGAGCCCCGGAGATGGAGGCGAGAGGGGCTGTAGCCGTAGCCCCGAGTAGTGGGGTGCGGAGAGTCCAGCGTCATTTGAGGCGGGGAAAAGGGGGGTCCGGGAAGACCTAGTGCTCCATTCGCTCCTTTCTTCGCAGGTACTAATCACCATCATGCCTACTTCCGAGCCCCCCAAAAGCAGGCGGGAGGCAGTCTATTCCTCCCCTGCTAGTTCTGACGACGAGGGGGCCGGCAAGTCTTCCACTTTCTCCCTGATCTCTGACAGTTTCCATCCAGAGTTATCAGATTTCCACCATGGGGGAGAGGGAGAAACAACAACAATCACTAGCAGGGAATCGAGCATCCCTCCGAAGATGAAACACCACCGTAGGTAATGTGTCACTCGCACTGCAACTTTCTACTTATATAACGGGGCCCCTCGGAAGGTGCATTGGAAAGCTTATCCTCTGCCCTGAGGTGTCCCAAACTGAAACGAGGAATTATATCACTACTGGACAGAGCCTAGATAATCTACAAAATGGCAAAAAAAAAATCCCCTCTTTGTTCTATTGTGCAGTGTTGATGCTTGTTGGTGCCCCAATAAAGTGTCATCAAAGTTACCCCAAAGCATTGGAAGTGGCATCTACTATACAGGAAAGTGCATTGTGTTATTTTTAAATACCTTATCTTGGTTAATGGCATATTTGTCCCAAAGGCTAATCTTCCCTGATTTACACAGTTTCTAAACTAACTGATAAGAGAAAATGGCTTCTGCTTTATGTACTGAATAGAGCCATATTAGACTGAAGCAACTTATACAGCTTACAGGTATATATTAGAAATCCAATTTCTTCCCTAGAAATTTATTTCTATCTTGTGTTTTATCAGAGATTTATTAGATATTCCTTTCCTATAAAGGAAGGTGTATGTGTGTCAAGATAGAAAGTTAAAATGATAATATGAATAACTGAAAATTAGCTTAATGATTACAAAATATTTTAAGAAATAAGCTAAATATTCAAGTACTTTACATCCAAGAAGAGGTACAAACATTTTTTAATAAATTGGTCTGGAGAGTTGAATATCCTCCAAATTAGATGGAGACACATAAATTGAGATTGAACAAAATCAGAGAACATTGCATGAATGGCTTATATAATATTGAAAATAGTTTTATAAAGTGAATTTTGCTTATGTTCGTTACTTTTCAAATATCCGTATTTGGGGATCTTAGTAAATCAAATGACCCTAGAATCAAATAAGCACTATTATAAAGACATTGCCTTGATTAAACATGCAGTGTTAAAGGCAAGGAAAACAAAGCTGTTGAGGTAATCAGAGGTAAACTTCAAAAATGGTAATCGTGATTAATGGATCACTTTCCCTAAACTCAACAATTGTGTTGAGACTTCACCTCAAATAATTCCTGCATAGTTGGACCAATGTGTGTCTGAAAGATACCAGGTTTGGAAGGCTGAAGAAATGATGCCTACAAATATTAGTACTTGGCAAGACTAATCTTTACTATGACAGGAAGGAACTTGATACATATTCCTAGTTCTTGTAACAAGTGTATGTTTATTAAAACGTAATAAAAAAGAATATTGGATTACAATATATTTTAAATATTTATCATTTTGTATTTATGTTTAAAGTGTTTGAAGAATTAAAGTTATTCATTAACATTCATCTAAGATCATTTCCCAACCAAAAAAATCTGGACACAAACTTCACTACCTTCCCCCTACACTTTTAAATTAATAACCATTATTATACATTATTGTAACATTATAGGGAAACAAATATTGGTATTCTATCACAAGGCCTCATTATTCGAGTTAATGCCAAAAGCCATAGTATAATTAACGTAATGCATATTTCGTTGCACCTCTAAAAATCAAAAACATTTGAATACTGTGGTGGATTCAAAAAATTCAGGGTACTATGGTAACAATTGCTTACTGATATGCTAGCAAACAATGATATCATAGGAATGTATCCTACTGTATCATAAAAACCATAGTGAGTAATAGATGAAATATCCTGATTATGATTTTTATGATAATATACATTTTTAACTAAAATTGAATTTAGTGAAAATCATTTTCACATATATTGAAAATACATATTTGGATCAAATCATAAATTTAATCATATCGCTTTTTCCCTCAACCCAATGTAATTATGAAAAATCTGCAAAAATCTGGGCTTTTGATATTCTTTGGCATGTATGACTACAATATTCTATGTATGAGTTGATCACACTCTGAATGAGTGTTTACACTAATATATATATGTTAGTTTTATGAGCTGATCAATAAATCATGTAACAATTTATATATATAATTTATAACAATTTATAACAACACAGGAAAGGACCCGAATAAACCAAAACCTACAATATATATATATATACAATATATACAATATATACAATATATACAATATATATTGTATATATATATATTGTAGGTTTTGGTTTATTCGGGTCTTTTCCCGTGTAAGTTTTTGCAATGTTTCGACGGGATCACACCTGTCATCATCAGGCTGGTGCCTTTCTTTTCTTGTGAGTAAACTGTGATCGAAGTGGCAGTTTTTCTATAAGTAGAGGTGGGGGGGGTTTGGAATGCTGGCTCTGCTGCTTTAAACGGATTGGATGGCTGATTTGTCACATACTGATTGGTAGATGGAGTTGATGTTTGTTGAGGATAATTGGTGATGGTGTCAGTTTTTGTGGCTGGGACTCGTTTAATGGCCAGAGCTATTTTCCAGATGTCTGGCAGGCGGGAGGCATCATCACGTTTATTCATGTTGTGGGGGTGTTTCTCTATTTCAATAGCTTCCATAATTATTCTCTTGTTGGAGTGTTCAGTTTTGGAGAGTAATTTGGTTTTTTCAAAATCAATTTCATGTCCTGTTGCTTTGAGGTGTTGGAAAATTGAGGAAGTATTTTCTTGTTTTTTGATAATAATAATAATAATAATAATAATAATAATAATAATAATAATAATAACAACAACAACAACAACAATAATAATAATAATAATAATAATAATAATAATAATAATAATAAAAAAATTTTATTTCTAACCCGCTCTCTCTCCCCAAAGGGACTCGAGGCGGGGCACAGGTAAATTAAGAACAGTAACATAAAACAAAGTACAAAATTAAAATCACATTAAATCATCCTGCGCTAAAACAACTATAAAATACAACTATCCTAAAAAAAACCTTAAACTAAAAACCCCATAGAAGAGAGACTACCCTAGGCCGGCCAAGCAGAAAAGATGCGTTTTTAATTTTAGACGGAAGGAGCGGAAGTCCGTGGTCGTTCTAATGTCGGGGGGAAGGTCGTTCCAGAGGGCTGGGCCCGCCACAGAGAGAGCTCTTCCCCTGGGTGTCGCCCGCTGACAAAGTCTAGTGGACGGCACCCGGAGAAGCCCCTCTCTGTGGGAGCGAATCGGCCGTGAGGATGTGTGAGGCAGGATCCGATCCCGCAGATAGCTAGGTCCCGAGCCATGGAGCGCTTTAAAGATGATGACTAATACCTTGAAGCGCACCCGGAAGACGACAGGCAGCCAGTGCAGCTCGCGCAAGAGCGGTGTTATGTGGGTAAACCTGGAGGTTCCCATAATTGCTCGCGCGGCTGCATTCTGGACCATCTGAAGTCTCCGGGTGCACCTCAAGGGGAGCCCCATGTAGAGAGAGTTACAATAGTCCAGTCGGGATGTCACGAGAGCATGAGTGACTGTGCGAAGGGCGTCCCGATCCAATAGGGGGCGCAACTGGCGAACCAGGCGAACCTGGTAAAACGCCCTCCTAGCCACGGCTGTCACTTTTTTTTTATATTGAAAAAGTTTTATTGGTTTTACATTTTTCTATAGGGTAGGGTAAGGGATACAAAGAAATTTTGAGAGCATTCACGTCAGAGTCGTCAGCCCTTCCGAGACCTCAAAATACACAATAAAAAGATAACAAAAAAAAAGCATTTTTCATAACACTACAAGGTAAAAGCAAGTACATATACCTAAATTCTCAATTCCCTGCTGTCAGACATTTACAAAAAATCCAGATACAGATATTATGCAAAATTGTTCAGAAAAATCAAGGCAAAGTTATTTTTTCGATCTAAGTCTCTTGGCTATTGTATCTTCTTTTTCTCCTCCCTGGCCCCGAGCGGGCGGGGCCGTGGCCCCCTCCGTCCCCCCTGGATCTTCCCCCAGGGCAGAGGAATATTTTTTAAGAAAGGCTTCCGCCTCAGCAACTGTTTTAATCCTCACTCTTCCTCCTTCCCAGAACACCAGCATCCCTTCGGTTGTCACCCACTTGAACCAAATCCCATGATCAAATAAAATTTTAGACAAGAAGGAAAATTTCCTCCTTGCTTCTCGAATCTTTCTAGGAATCTGCTTCAAGATAGTGACCGTTTTTTGTTGGTAAATTAAAGGGTTCTCTCTCTGCGCCCTCAGGATTTCCTCTCTGGTTGACCTTCTAACAAATTTCACATGTATCTCTCTAGGCACTTCATTTATCCTGGCATATGCTGAGTTAATTCTATAGGCTAGGTCAATGTCCCCCCTGATCTCATCTTTAGGTTTTTGTAAATAGTCTGCTAAAATTGTGCTCATAAGATCAGGGAGGCATTCACCAGATTCCTCAAGAACGTTCTGAAATCTCAAAAAATATGTCATTCTTTCCATATCAATCCTAGACACATGCCCATCTATTTCCCCAACCTCTTTAGTAACATTTTTAATCTCTCCCTTAACCCCCACCAACCCCCCTTCCAATTCTTCAGTCTTCTGTGTGTTTTCCAGCACTTGCTTCCTTGTGTCCAATAGCTCCTTCTTGAAATTGATGTTTTCAGCCCTCTGGGCCTGAATTTCGTTTACCAAAGTTTGTATAACAGTTTCAAGAGAAGCCATCCGTTGTTCTAAACTTGCCAGTGCTGTTTCTTGAGCCATGATTAACTGTTAAAGTCAGTGCCACCAAAATGGCGTTTTCAGGGTGGGGTTGGTGAGACTAACCGGGAGCCAAAAGTTCAGATCAAGGTTGAAACGTTGTAAAATTCAGGAACCAAGAGAGAGACAATTTTCCAGCTCAATAGTTATAATAACGAAGGTAATCCAGAAAGGAATCACAAATCCAACAAGAAAAAAATTCTTCATTAATATCCAGAGAGAGTCCCACTTGTAAAGAGACGCTGGGAATTTTCCATAGTTAAAATAGTCAGGCAGGGACAAAGAAAAGCCACTTTCCACCGCCCATCTCAGAGCCCAGAGGAGAGAGTAGAAAAATAAATTTTTTTAACCAGCCAGACCTAGACACAATGTTGCAAGTAGCCGCATACCACTTTCCCTTGTTAGAGACAGTCCGGATTTAAGATTTCCGCTTTCTCTTCCAGAGAAGCCATTTTCAAGTGCCGCTTAAGTCCGAGGGGGGGGGGTTTGAAAACAAACACCCCCCTCCCAGTCCGTTCAGCCTGGCTGGCAGCAAGGAAAAAAAAGTCTTTTTAAACTCACTCTCCCTCGCAGCTGAAGCCTCAGCAAGCCTTCCGATCTCTTCCGCTCAGCCCTCTACATTGAAGTGAATGGCGCCGACAGCCGTTGGCGAAGGGAGAACCCCCCGCAGCATGTTCCTCCTCACCTAGGTCGCGGAGGGGATCGCTCTCCCCACCGCCGTGAGGAGAAACGTCTCCTCCGAGCCGACCCTACGGGAGACCTCCGGTAACCGGATGTCTCGCCCCCGTGGGGGGGCAGAAAAGGCAACAAAGCGGCGAGCGAGCCCCAGGCTCGCCCGTCGCCGCTGGAGCCGGAACCGGAAGCCACCACGGCTGTCACTTGATCTTCCATGGACAGCCGGGCATCTAGGAGGACACCCAAGTTGCATTCTTATGTTCAGCAATATGTGCATTAATTCTCCTATTAGTTTGTCCAATGTATGTGGCTGGGCAGATTTTGCATGGTATTTCATAGACTCCTTGGTTTTCTAGCTGGATCTTGTCTTTGGGGTTTCTTAAGATGTTGGCTATTTTTTGGTTAGTGTTGAAGGATGTCTTGATATTGTGTTTGTGGAGAATTTTGCTGATTTTATCTGTGGTGCCTTTGATGTAAGGGGGGAGGGCGATGCCATTGTCTTGTTCTGTGTCTTGGTTCTTGGGGGGTGTCTCCCTTTGGATTGGGTTGGTAATTGTGTTTCTTTGGAATCCATTGGAGATTAATACCTTTGTGAGGGTGTGTAATTCAGTTTTCAGGTGGTCTTTGTCAGCTAGGCGTTTGGTTCTGGAGATGAGGGTCTTGGCTACGGAGTTGGCTACGGGTAGTGATGGGATTGTGCATTTAAGTAGCAGTTGGTGTGTGTTTTTTTCTGGTAGATGGTGTGTCCTAGGGAGCCATTGGGTTTTTTGTAGATTAGGACGTCCAGAAAGGGAAGTTGGTTGTTATCTTCTATTTCCATAGTGAATTGTATTTTGGGGTGTAGGCTGTTAAGATGTGTGAGGAAGTTGTCTAGTTTTTCTTTTCCATGTGGCCAAATTACAAAAGTGTCATCTACATATCTAAGCCAGAGTTTGGGTTTGTGTTCAGATTTATCTAAGGCATTAATTTCAAAGTGTTCCATGTAAAGGTTTGCGATGACTGGTGAGAGTGGTGATCCCATAGGTGCTCCTTCTATCTGTTTGTATCTTTGTCTATTGTGAATGAAGTATGTGTTGGTTAGACAGTGGTTGGTCAGATCCAGAATGTACTTGGGGGGGTTGTATTTGTTCTGGATAGCTGTCAAGGCTTCTTTTATAGGCACTTGGGTGAAGAGGGATACGACATCAAAACTCAGAGTTGATCGCTGGGCTGTAGATTTTGTTTCTTTCTTGTTCTATGAAGTGGAATGAGTTTTGTACATGTGAGTTAATGGATTCTGCATAGGGTTGTAATTTTTTTGCGAGGAACTTGGCAAGATTCTGTAGAGGTGAGCCTATGGAGCTGACTATGGGTCTGAGTGGTGGTCCTTTGTGTATTTTGGGGAGGCCATAGAGCTTGGGGCATCTGGATGATTTTTCTCTGGGGATGATTTTTTGCTGGATCTCTTTACTGATGGGAGAGGCTTTTATTTTGGATTTGGTGGTTTTTTCCAGGTAGGTGGTGGGATCTGGGTTTAGAAGTTTGTAAGCAGGGTCTTGGAGTAGGTTGTATAACTTAGCTTGGTAGCCAGATGTGTTCATTACCACAGTGGCATTGCCTTTGTCTGCTGGGAGAACTATTATGTTGTTGTCTTTCCTCAAGTTGGTGAGTGCTTTTTGTTCTTCTTTCTCTAAGTTGCTTTTGGATGGATTGCTGGAGCATAGGACATCAAGTCTGATTTTATTGACTTCTTATATATAATTGTTTCCACAACACCCTATTAGGACCCCAATTAAGGGAGGAAGCATACTGTTTCCTTTTCTGCCTTTCGGCTCATCACCAGAGACCATCTAGACAGAAAGCCATGAATTCCGTTGTGTAAATTTTTTTATATGTGTGTTACGTTTTTGAGCTGATCAATAAATAAGTCAGGGAGATTAGGATAGATCTATTTCGAACTTTTTTAGCTCTAATCAGCTAGCCATACCCTTACTGGGATTCAAACCGGGGCTGTATTACATGCCAGGCAAGAGCCTTGCCATTAAGCCAGCTCGGTTCTCTTCTTGTCAGCTGAGACAGGAGGATAGTTATATATAATTGTTTCCATAACACCCTTATTTATTGATCAGCTCAAAAACGTAACACACACACACACACATACACACACACACACACACACATATATATATACATACATTGTGTGTGTGTGTGTGTGAGAGAGAGAGAGAGAGATACGTTTTAAATAAATAAATAAATAATACTAGTATAGATCTATTTCAAGCTATTTAGCCCTCATCAGCTAGCCCTACCCTTACTGGGATTTGAACCGGGGCGCTCCCCCCCCTCTCTCTCCTTCCCTCCCTCCCTCCCTCCCTCCCTCTCTCCCCCTCCTTCCCTCCCTCCCTCCCTCTCTCTCTCTCTCTCTCCATACAGAAAAGCCATAACTTCTGCGACCAGTATACATAGAAAACAAGTTTATTGGAGAAAAACTTTTTCATTGTAATTGAATTTGTAAACTATTGCTACATATTTCTGTATACAGGAGGAGAGAGACATTGTGCTATATAAATAGAACTCTGTATAACATTGGATTAAATCTATAAGGTTATACTGACTTTCATTATAATACAATTTTTCTCTTTTTCCTGTAACCACACTCAGAAGCAGATTTGTAGAATTGCATGGAGAGTGTTAAAGGGAGAGAAGCCTATACAGTAGCAAACAGTAATTTTGGGGTAAAATCCCATAATTATAATAATATTCTAAAGAACAGTTCATAATATTACTTGTTTCTTATTTTATTTGAAAACAAGATTTGTTTTAGAATAGTATTCATTAAACACTATTGCATCTGATTTCTTATTTGTCAATTCACAGTCTGGAACAAATTAAGGATACAAATAAACATTCACCTGCTCACAATAATCTTTCGCCATGGGAAGAATGGTTCCTTTGCAAAGAAAGAGAACTACGTGCTCGTTTGCAAGCAAAAGCTTTGGAGGTGAATATATAGTTTATTATCTTGATAGTTAACAATAGACTGTGGGACATTAAAATGTATGCTTTCCCGATTATTTTTTAAAATACAGATTGGTTTTTATATTTTGGTCATATTTGCCATGATTTTTATTTGCTGCTTTTGTCCTAATTCATTACTAGTTGTACGAATTTTTACTCTGTTATATTTATGTTATGCTTGATAGAAGCTATTACTTGCATTTTACTTAATTAACTCCCTCCTAAACATTTAAATTTAAATATAATCATTTTTTTAAAAAAAATGCCTACATATGTATTGAAGCTTTAACACATTAAAAATGTGTAGTGTTCATGGGTAAGTGAAGTTATATGATCCAGGATAAGAGATGGTTGGCTGTAAAAGTATATTTTGGTTGACATATGTTGTGATAAACTGTAGTATGTTACATGACCATTAGAGATATATGTTGAGCTTTTGTGCCTTTCAAAATTAAATGTATTTCTAAAGAGTTAGTACCCTTTTTGCTCATGAACTTTATTTATTTATTTATTCATTTATTTATTTATTCATATTTTTATACCGCCCTCTCTCCCCAACAGGGGACTCAGGGCGGTGCACAGGGAAAGATAAAAGCGAAAGACAATGAATACAGTCATAAATAATTAAAAAGAATTAAATCATTGTTAGCCCCATGCTAAAATATATAAATAAAATCCCAACTAAAATGAGGTAACGAGGAGTTATGCAAGGCTGGCCATTTGAAAAAGATAAGTTTTTAATGCCCGACGAAAGAGGCGAAGATCCGTGATTGTGCGGAGGTCGGGGGGTAGGTCATTCCAGAGGGCAGGGCCTGCCACAGAGAAGGCTCTTCCCCTGGGAGTCGCCAGCCGGTATTGTGCGGCTGACGGCACCCTGAGGAGACCCACCCTGTGGGAGCGGACAGGTCGAATGGAGGTATGCGGTAGGAGGTGGTCCCGCAAAACTTAACTGATTTCCTAATGATATTCAAAATAGTCTCATTTCATTTATGGAAATGATGCAGTCTTAATATTGTTTGCATTACCTGCATTTTATGAAAAATTCTGTCATTCCAATGCTATCTATGCTGATGCACATTTTTGACTATAATTCAATAGTAATTTTTGAATGACTGGTCAAAGAGTTTATTGTCATAACTATTTTATCAATCTAATGCAAACCTTCCTGCAGTTTTTGAGGTATGAATCCTAGTAATTGAAGAAACAAATGGGACTTTTGGCAAAGAATCAAACTTGTTGCTTTAAATTCTCAATTTATTATAAAACATTCGGAGCAATCTTTAGGAAATCAGTTTGGCCTAGACTCAAGAAATAACTTTCTCTAAATCCAAACCATTGTTAAGTAAACAAATGAAGGTACCAAGTGGTTCGTGTGTGTTCTTCAATTTTGTTAAACATGCTATATTAATTAAGCAACAGTTGCTGGCATGAAACATTGCAATAAGCCACAAATCATGTTTTCATAGCAGAATCATCCAAATTTTCATGTTGGTGTCATTATTATAAAATTAGAAACCTCTCCCAGCACCTGTTTAAAATAACCAGTTTCTTCACTGAGAAATGACTGTAGCATCCCTTGCCTGCAAACCATGCCCTCTGCATATCACAAAGGGGGGTTTTTAAGTTCCCTATTGAACAATGCCTTTGTCGTGGTGGTGGTGCTGATCAAGTGGAAGCTGTTATCCATTATATCCTCCACTGCTCTGTTTACAATGGGATCAGGCCCAAATTATTAATGACAGATGAACTCAAGGCCTCCAGCCTTGCAAAATTAAACTGTTTCCAACAATCAGCAAACAAGTTGTTGTCATTTACACTTAGAAATACTTAAGATCTTAGTTGTAGCTTTATTGTAACCTTTTTACTTCTAATACTTCTGTTACTCTGTTTTATAATTTCATTATGGTTTGTTTATTGTATTTTATGGTATTTTCATATGTTGTGAAGTATGGTTGCAACAATAAACATATCTACATTACATAAATCATGTTTACAAATCTTAAGAGCTGGGTTTACACAATATGCTAAACAAAAAACCAATTTACATTATGGCTTAGAACATTATGTAGCCCAATCAGTATCAGTTAGAGCTTCATTAAATCATAATGTTTGATTGTAGCCAATAATTATACAGAGATGTTGATATCACTAAATAGATTATTCTATTTCATTAGTTTATATATGTTGGATATTATACATGGATGCCACATTCATGTATTCTGAGCAGAAACATGAGAAAAGCAGAAAGATTAGGTTAGTAAAACAGACCTGCACAGTCTTGCTTTCCTCCACACAGGGAACTTGAGTGAGAGAATTTAAGGCCCTTACATTTGATCAAGCATCAGTACAATATCCACAGTGTTCAGAAATGTAATGGCAATAATGGTCAGACATTTGAGTTCCTTGTAGGATCCTTACCTATGTTTACCGTGTTCATTAACTTTTTTTGAGTGAAGAAGCAATCTAGAGTTTGATTTCATTGCCTGCACAAACTAGGGTTTTTAATTCTTGGAGGATAATTCATCTTTCTCAACAAGGGACATTGATGCCAATATGAATCATTGCCCCCAGTCAGTCAGAAGTAAAATTAATATGTTTGGCACGTTCAATAAATGCACAAGTACATTGTATTTTGCAGTTTAAGTCGGTGGGATAACTGAGAAGGAAAGTCAAGGCAATTCCACAGTTTGTCAAAGTCATGCCCTACCTCTGACAAGAAATATAATTTTTCCTTTTCTGCTGAATACATTTTGGGGTGACTTGGAGAATGGCACCTTACAGTTAATGTTCTGAAGAGTAGAAGCATTTGGACATAGGCCTCAAAACATGAATTTCAGCCTGTGGATCTTATCTAGAAAGGGCTTGCTTCAATGTTTATTGTTTTTATCAAGACAAGCTTAAATTACAAGTTTTGGAAGGACAAGACATCTAAGATATTCATTAAGTCATGCAGCCCCTTATACAACTGCATACTCATTCATTAGAGAAAACTTCATGATAAGTTAAACACACACATCATAATGAAACATCTTGTAGCAAAAAGATTTCTGGAAGTTATTACTTTCATTACCTTAAAATAAAACAAATTTGACATGTACTTTGCCGTGAGAACTGTATTTGGATTCAAAATTGCGGTGGTTTACGCAAAGTAATCAAGAGGCAAAGAGTAATTTCCATCTCTTTCAATAGGAAATGAATCAGCAAATGGAGGAAACAAAGGAAAAACAAGAACGAGAAAGAAAAAAATTAATTGCTGAAGAGAAACACAAAGAGTGGGTCCACAAGAAAAATGAAGAGGTGAAAAGGGTGAAGAACTGCTTTTCTCTTTCAGCTATATATTATACTTGTGACATGGCATTTCATATCTGTTTTAATGTGAACCAAAATAATATTTTAGTTCCTAAGCTTTAAAATCTACTGTAGATTTTTAGTTAGATTTTATTTTGGTGATTCAGCAGGAATTAATGTACTTCCTTCCCCATAGGATGAAAACATGACCTTTCTTATTCTGTTAATAACAGTGATTACGATCGATTAATTAATAGCAGATAAACATGTATATTCTTGGAATTAGGTTCCATGTGGTATACTGAGGAGCAGTTTGCTCAGTTTCAGTGCCACTAATGAAGTATAAATTCCTCACAGTTAAATAGAAATTCCTGTGGGTTTTTTGTAAATTCTTCTTGTAACAGTATCTGCTTTCTGTTTATTTAATATTAAAGATTGTTTAAATTCTGTTTTCTATTGATTTGAGTTTCAGACAAGAAAATAGATAAGACTTAAGCACAAATTATATAATTCATAACCAAATAATAATTTGGCTTACATTTACATTATTTATTTGCAAGTAGTTCAGAATACTCTTTGCTGTATAGCAAGCAGTGTTTCCTCATTCTTGCCAATTTTCAGACACGTGGATCTGCAGATTATAGAATTTCCCAGCCAATTTAGCTAGTTGCAAATTTGGGAAATATGCACTAGATATTGGATATCAGATAGAATTAAAAACAGCTCAACTTTCCTCTAGTTGTCTGGAATATACTTTTATTCAAACTATATTTTGATATTTTGATTTTATTTTATTTTTATACCGCACCTATCTCCCACAAGGGACTCAGGGTGGTGCACAGGAAAGTTAAAATGCGGACATACATACATATGAATAAATACAACTACAAATATTAAAATATAATTAAATTGAAAATAGCCTGTTCTAAAAATGCAGCTAAAATAGTAAAAATTCCAAAAGATTAAAAATCATTTAAAACTCAGTCTGTAAAAATGATCTCAAGGGCTAGGCTAGGCCGGCTAGGTGAAAGAAATGAGCCTTAAGACGTTGGCAGAACAGGCGGAGGTCCAAGGTAGTCCGAAGTTCGGGGGGTAGGTCGTTCCAGAGGGCAAGGCCCGCCACAGAGAAGGCCCTTCCCCTGGGGGCCGCCAACCGGCACTGCCTGGCAGACGGCACCCGGAGAAGGACCTCCCTGTGGGAGTGGATCGGCCGAAGGGATGTATGTGGTAGGAGGCGGTCCCGCAAATAACTAGGCCCCGTGCCATGGAGCATTTTAAAGATGGTTACCAGCACCTTGAAGCACACCCGGAAGGCTACAGGTAGCCAGTGCAACTCGCACAGGAGAGGTGTTACATGGGAATGCCGTGAGGCTCCCAAGATCCCCCGCACAGCCTCATTCTGTACCAACTGCAGTCTCCGGGTGCACCTCAAGGGGACCCCCATTAAGAGAGCATTACAGTAGTCTAGGCGGGACGTAGCGAGTGCTTGAGTGACAGTGCGGAGTGCGTCCCAGTCGAGAAAGGGGCACAACTGGTGTACCAGGCGGACCTGGTAAAAAGCCCCCCTGGCCACGGCCGTCACATGATCATCCATGGACAGCCGGGAATCCAGGAGGACGCCTAAGTTGCGGGCCCTTTCCACGGAGGCTAATGACTCGCCCCTGATGGCCAGTGATGGAGTCAACTGGCTGTACCAGGACATCGGCAACAACAGCCACTCGATCTTGGACGGGTTGAGTCGAAGTTCGTTACTCCCCCTCCAGATACCGGGACATCACTTCAACGGCATCGTTGGGGTGGTTTGGGGTAGATATGTACAGCTGCGTGTCATCAGCGTACTGATGGTACTCTACCCCAAAACCACGGATGATCTCGCCCAGCGGCTTCATATAGGTGTTGAACAGGAGTGGCGAGAGGACCGACCCCTGAGGCATCCCACACATGAGGGGCCTCGAGGTCGACCTCTGCCCTCCTGCCAACACGAATTGCGACCGCCCGGAGAGGTAGGAGGAGAACCACTGTAAAACGGTGCCTCCCACCCCCAACCCCTCCAGTCAGTGCAATAGGATACCATGGTCGATGGTATCAAAAGCCGCTGAGAGGTCTAATAGGACCAGGATAGAGGAGCAACCTCTATCACGGGCCCTCCAGAGATCATCAACCAACGCGACCAATGCTGTCTCAGTGCTATGTCCAGGTTGGAAGCCGGACTGGCGCGGGTCCAGATAGTCAATTTCCTCCAGGTGCCAGGGGAACTGCTGTGCCACCACACTCTCTACAACCTTTGCAAGGAAGTGAAGGTTGGAGACTGGACGATAATTTACTAACAACACTGGGTCCAGGGAAGGCTTCTTGAGGAGGGGCCTCACTACCGCCTGTTTCAAGGCGGCCGGCAAGAACCCCTCGCTCAAGGAGGCGTTCACTATTTCCTGGAGCCAGCCTCATGTAACCTCCCAGGATGCCAGTACAAGCCAGGAGGGACACGGGTCCAATAAACACGTGGTGGCATTCAGTCGCCTCGGCAACCTGTCCATATCATCAGAAGTAACAAGGTCGAACTCTTATATAATAGAATTAATCTATTTTGGTAACCCATGATGTGAAATTATCAACATTTAGAAAATATAATAGGAGTAACAAGTTTTTATTATTTGTGATGCCTATTTTAGTGTTTAAATACCAATTTTAATGTTTAAATCAATTTTGTTGATTTAGAAGCATAAATTCTATTACACATAATATACTTTGCTAATCAAATTAACAGGTTTTGCTTTAAATACAAAAATTTAGATTATTCAGAATATTTGAAACTTATTTTTATAATGTTTGCTAAAACTTTTCAACAAGATTAAAAACTAAAAAAATATGTAACAGAAAAAATAAAAATTCTTTTAGATCACAAGTGCATCTTGCTTTGGCATTAAGTTGTGTTCAATGTACAAAAACAAAAATAAATGATCTATTAATATCACACTTATTCCTATTTAATGTGTATTAGAAATCATTGAGGGATAAACATATCCTTAACATTTTGTGCATCCTAAAGAATAACATTAATCATTCAAAATGTTCTGGATTTTTAAGAAAAAAAAATTGCACTGATTTTTCTCCAAATTTCATATTTTATAATTAAATTTTAAGTCTGCTGGCGTATAGTAAAATATTAAGGATATATACTTTCAAAATGTATAAAAAATTTAAATGGAATTCATAGGAGAACAATTCTGGCTCAGATTTAGAAGGGTGAGTTCTTTAGAATATTACATAATTGATAGAGAATTTATTTTTTTATTTATTCGATTTATAAACCGCACCAATCTCCATCGAGACGGACTCTGGGCTGTGCACAGGACATTAAAAATATACAATAATAAATAACATATGTACAAAAGTACTAATGTACTAATTTGGCTAAGGCGCTATCATTCCTACATTAAATTCTATGCCAGTCCAGCTTGCTGAAAGAGGTGTGTCTTAAGTGAGCAGCGGAAGAGAGGAAGGTCCGTGATAGTACGAAGTTTGGGGTGGACATCGTTCCAGAGGGCAGGCCCTGCCACAGAGAAGGCCCTATTTCTGGGCATCGCCAGCCGGCCTTGGCCGGCAGTCGGCACCCTAAGAAGGCCCTCTCTGTGGGAGCGAATCGGTCGATGGGAGGTATGTGGCAGGAGGCGGTCCCGCAAGTAACTAGGCCCCGAGCCATGGAGCGATTTGAAGATGGTAACAAGCACCTTGAAGCGCACCCGGAAGGCTACCAGTAGCCAGTGCAGCTCGCGCAGGAGAGGTGTTACATGGGAACTTCGAGATGTTCCCGAAATCCCCCGTGCGGCCGCGTTCTGGACTAACTATCCTTCATTCAGTCTTGCAATATCAGTTGCTTTAATATGATACAAATTATATTAATTACAATAGTCCTCCTTATCACTTTATAAACCATGCTTATACAAAAAGAATATTATATCTAAAAAGTAAGGCTTGTAGAATAAAATTAATATATGAAATAACTTGTCTAAACAGGAGGTGTTAGCATGCAGGACACTTTTAGTGAAATAATAATAATAATAATAATAATAATTCTTTAATTTGTTGACCGCTCCCTCTCCCCGTAGGGACTCGGAGCGGTGCACAGGGAAAAACTAAAACAATAAAATAACATACTTTGAGCATCATATTGCCAATAATTAGCTAAAGACATCAATTGCTGTCTAATATCTCACACAGTTTCCCATAGGCATGAAATATTTTGTTTTAAATATGTAAAAATGAAATACATAGATAGAAAAATGCTGTTTCATCTATGTTAATTCATGATTATTCCAGTTCCTTATTCAATACCTTAGTATTAGCTTTAACATTTAATTATTTTAACACTTTATAAATAACTATTATAATCTCATGTCATTAAAAACATGTTATTTTCAATTATCATGTTTAATCAGATTCTATGCTATTTAGTATTACCAACTTACATTAGGTTTCAACAAAAGACTAAAATTGCAACTTCTCAAATAATACATAAAAAATAAAAAAAACATCTGTTAACTCTGCATTCCTCATTCTACCCAGGTTCTCCAACAAAAAACACTGTCCCTTCTGTTCTCAAATTTTACCACTGTAATAACTTAGCATAGTTATTGTATAAAACTTTACTTTCTATTTTATCTGATGATAATTCATCTTATCGTTTGAGTGCAGGCCATAGAAATTGTCCACACAGTTTAGGAGCCTAATAGACATACTGAGATTAAGACCTATATATATTATACCCAGAAAGATTCCAAAACCATCAATTAAAGATATGAAAAAAGGCCAACCATTTCCAGGTCATGCTATCCCTGGGGTAGCTTAGCAGTTCATTGTCCAAAGCTGACGCAGTTTGAAGCGCTCCAGACATGGCTTTCCAGGACTCAATCAGTCTTGGGGCATCTCCATTCATTTCTGGTTTACAGGATTATTTTCCAGAAGCTGCCAAATCATCCAAGAATGGCATGGGCCAAAGGAGATTTAGCAGCTAGGCTAAAATTCTAACTGCAAATTTAACAAAAACAAAAAACAAAAAAAAATGTTATATAACTAGTAAAATTGTTTTGTGAGATAAGTACACAGTGCTTTAAATTCTTTATTTTAGGGAAATTAATAGAATAATTAAGTTCTGTTCACTGTTATGTTGTAATTTTTTGTTTGCCATTCGTGTCTTGCTATATTTTCTTCCTGTGGAGGCACTGTAGACAAATGGAAAACTCAGTTTTGTTGACTGAAGTTTCATGCTGCTTTTACTAAATACAAAGCACAAACTATACTATACTAGTTTTGGCATGTTCAGATGTGCAGAGTTGATGTTTTGATACATGCTGCTGCTGCTGCTTGTTATTTTGCTTTAGAGATAGTTAACCTCCAGTGGTACCTAGGTTGTTTTTGGCTGATGCCAGCAGACCAGGTTCATAATCTAAAAAGTATAGTATATATATATTTTAATAAGGAACAAGTCTTGCAGCAGACTATGGCTGATACTGTTGTTATTCTTTTGGGCTCTATTGGTATCAACCCAACAGCAGTTGCTTTGCTTAGCATAATACCATATATTAATTATTTCAGGTGGAAATTTATGTTTTACTTTTTTAAAAAGAGACATCAGTTAGGGCAATTATGCTGCAATTTGGTAAAAAAAGACACAGGATTTATTCTGAGTTTGCCATTATTTGTTATGGTAGAGTCATTAAAATAGCTTCAGTGCTTGTTCCCATGGTAACACTTGAGGCATTTTCAATTTTGGTCTGCTAAAATGAATAAAATTTAAAATGTTCTGGCTATCTAAATGAACTACTTAAGTCCAACTTTAAAGAAAATTTGTCTTCCATTCTTTGCATTTGCCTAATCATAGCCAACTGTATGAAGTTCTGTGGAGTATGGCTACTGTGAAATATGACAATGGCAATATCTTGGTATGGAGTTGTTTTGCAACTTTGAGATCTACAGTCAATGACAGAGTATTAATGAGCTGAAAGAGTTCTATAAAGAGGAATGGAGCAGAACCCTTTTGAACTCAATATGCAGAATGAATTAACTCATAAAATAAATGTTTGATAGAAGTTGCTGCTAATGGGTAACGTTTCCGGCTTCCGGATGCGACGGACGTGTTTCTGACACGTCCGCCGCTTGCTCTTCTAGTGGGCGCCTTCGGGGGCATGGGGGCTCTGGTAGGGAACCCCCACCGTACGGGCAGCCCCCACTTCAACGGCGGTCAGTGGGGGACATTTCACTTTGCCCCAGGAGCTGGAAAGCTGAATGCGGGGGGAAGACTCCTCTCACCGAAGGATCGCTGGAACAATGAAAGTTTGAAGAACGGGCTGAAATGCCGGGGCTGGAGGATCGTACTGAGGCTCTGCTTTACTTGTGTGGACTGTGAATTTTTGCATTTGAATGTATTCAACTTTTTAGAAAAGAGAAATAGAGGGGGGAGTTTGTAGAAACCCCCCCTCGGAAAAAAGTGGCGTTTTAAAATGCTCCCTTGAACCGGGGAGAGAGAGGAAACTAAACATCCGACCTGTAAGTTAACCAAAAGGACCGATTCGCTCCCACAGAGAGGGACTTCTCCGGGTGCCGTCTACTAGACTTTGTCAGCGGGCGACGCCCAGGGGAAGGGCCTTCTCTGTGGTGGGCCCAGCCCTCTGGAACGACCTTCCCCCCGACATTAGAACAACCACGGACCTCCGCTCCTTCCATCAGAAATTAAAAACATACTTTTTCTGCTTGGCCGGCCTAGGTTAGTCTCTACCTTTAGGGTTTAGGGAATGCTAGTTTTAATATGGGGATTTTAGTGCAGGGACAATTAAGTTTAATTTGTTTTTACTCTATTGTATTTATTTTTGTACATATATTTTATGTGTTTTAATTTTTCCCTGTGCACCGCTCCGAGTCCCCTCGGGGAGAGGACGCGGTATATAAAATAAATATTATTATTATTATTATTATCATGGCAGTGCCTGTTAGTGGGCATTCACTCACCTGCTGCCTGTCACGCCCCTCACCTTGTTGTGTCACTGCTGCATCACCAGCCATCCTATTAAAGTGAATGGGACAGTCAATGAAGCAACAGCGGGTCTGAGGAGCTGCTGCGGGACAGAGATGACAGTTACTCTTTAAAAATTATTATTTAAACCGGACTTCGTTTCCGGTTTCTGAAGGCGACGGACGTGCTTTGTGCTCTATCCGCTGCTTGCTATACCGGTGGGCTCCTTTGGGAGCACAGAAGACCCCGGGGGGGCCTTCTGCCATAGGGGCGGCTCACTGGGAGCCCCCAGCCTGGCGGCAGCCGTGGAATACTCCCAGCCTCGCTCTAGGAGCTGGTGAGCAAAAAAGAGGGGCAAATCTTGCCTCTTCGCCAGATGGATCCCAGGAACAGTAAAAAGAATGAGAAGAGTAGCTGAAATGCCGGAGATGGAGGGCGCGTCCTACTGATGAAGGATAAGCGATAAGCCACTGTAAGTTCCAATTCAACCAATTTTGAATGGAGATTGGAGGGAGGAGTTTTCAACTCCCCTTCGGACGAAGCGGCAATAAAGCGATCCCTCCATTGAAATGGAGAGAGGAAAGGATTAACTTGCTATTTGAACTAACTATCGAAAAGAATTGCATCGTGTCGCATTTGCAACAGCTTTTCACGGAGCTCTTTTAAAAAATAAAGTAAATGAAACTTTCACTTCTCTTCCTGTCAGAAGGCGAGGCAAGATGACTTCTCTTTGTTCTCCGTTTATAACTCCTCTACATTGGTGAAGCTTTTCCCTCCATAATTACCAACCAAGGATTTGAAACTTTTTATTTCTAACGTTTCTCCCAGAGGCTCCCAAGTCTCTCCCTATACGTGGACTCCTGGATGTGGATTGCAAGATCTCTTTTCTTTAAAGTGAACTCTTAGGACTGAACTTTCACTCAGACTCTCTGATACCTTGAGCTGTCTCGGTCGTCCGTTTCTCCTGCGCCATTTATTTACCGACTGAGAAATTAGAACTGACACAATGGCTTTTAGAAAGCCACCAACGGGAAAGTCAACTTCTGCCCCATCCTCGGCCGTCTCCATCCCGACTACACAACAGAAGATTTCTTCACTTTTACAGAAAGAACCTGCTGGAGAGGGCTCAAAGGATCCATCAGTTATATAAATGTTTTGGGAAATAATGAAAAATATGAATAATATGAATGAAAATATGAATGAAATGTGGAAAGAATTGACAGATTTAACACTAGAACTAAGGGAAACACAACGAAGCACAACGGAAAAGAAACAAAAAATTGTGAAGCTAGAGGAAGGGGCGGCTGAGATAGGGGAAGAGGATAAGGAGATCCGGAGGGAGGGTTTAGAACTAGGAGCCAATATGACTAAAATTGAATTTGAAAGAATGTCTTTTTTTCTCAGATTCCAGAATATACCAGAGTCAGAAAATGAAGATCTTAAAGATGTTATGAGTACAATATTAGCAGAATACCTTAAAAGAGATAAAGATCAACTCTGGTGGGATATGGACCTGGTTTATAGAATTAATTCAACTTATGCTAGGATGCATAATGTACCAAGAGAAGTTCATGTTAAATTTCTTAGGAGATCCACAAGGGATGAGATATTGAGGGCCCAACGGATGGGATGGAAGCTTAAAGTATCAGGATAAAGAAATAATCATTTTGAAACAAATTCCAAAAACAAATTAGAGAAATAAGAAGGAAGCATTCCTTCTTGTCTAAGAAATTATATAAAAAGGGAATCTGTTCAAGTGGTTATTACCAGAGGGAATGCTGATCTTCTGGGAGGTGGGCAGAGTAAAAATTAAAACACTAGGTGAGGCGGAGGCATTTATTAAAAAACATTCTCCCCAGCTGGGAGGCGAAGATGGGGGAACGGAGGGAGCGACGGCCCTGCCCGGGACAGGGAAGAGGAGTCAATTGCGAAAAGACTTAGATCGCAAAAATGATTTTATTTGAAATCCTATTGTAATTGTTGATACAAGATAAAATGGCAAAGAAAAAGATGATTGAATATATGGACTGTAAAATGTAATCTTATATGTTTATCCTTTACTTTAAAATTGTAAATTTATGAAGTTTTGGGAGGGTCACCACCAACAGCAGGGAAGCTACCAAAATGTTATTTTCACCCTATACCTTTTTCCCTATATAAATTTTGAAAACCATTAAAATCTTTTTCAAAAAAATATATATTTAAATCGAGTTGATTTAAGTCAAGCCTTTTTACTTGAGTTAAATCAAATCCACCTGGTAAATAGCAAAATCAAAAAGTGCTATATTAAGTCCCATATTCTTTCAGAAGAAAATGGAAACGAAACAGTCCAAGATTGGCTTTGGCAGATACAATTTACAAAAGAATAGTATCCTTATAAATAACCATGGAATATAAGCCAGATAGTAAATCAGCATCGGGACTCATACCTTTCAGGTGCAGGTATTATTGAATAACCAGAATATCAATAATATTCTATATTTTATATATAATAATATTTCTATATTTTCTAAAATAATATTGTCTGCAGGAAAGAAAAGAAAGACAGCGTAAGGTCAAAAAAGAAATGAGAGAAAAGCAAATGAAAGAGTTCGAGGTAATACAGTCAAAGGAAAAAGCAAAAGAAATGTATAAGGAATGGCTGAAGAAAAAGAACACTGAAGATCTTCAAAAAAAGAAAGATGAGAAAGTAAGTTTAACTTAGCTTTTTATTTGGAGAAAACCTATAAACGACTTTTCTTTTTTAGTGTAAGTTATAATATTTAAAAAAGAATAAGATTCTTCCTGTTTTTTTCTGGTTAAAGAGAATTGTATCTTGTTTGTTAGGTTTAAGACTGCAGCACAAAATATCCTCAGTTGTGAGGTATGGGGAAAGATGTTTTAAGTGATGAAGTAACACTTATAGAATATTTTTCCACAATAACTCATTTTGCATATTTAACAGTTTCTTTCAGCACAGGGATTTCTTTTTATACACATGTTAATCTAGATTTCTAATCTGCTTTCTCTTTGAGACATCTATATATTTTTGGTGCTTTATTCATTTATTGTATATATTGTCCTGAAATATGTGTTTTAATGTGGTCAATACAGTAACTACTACAAACAAAATGATTAACCAGTTAAGTAAAAGAGTAGCTGAAATAATTATATATATATATGTACACACATTCATTATGCTCTTCCCTCTTAGAGAAATACTGTAGGTGAAAAGGAAGACCAAAAAGTTTATAGTTTTGTGGAATTGGTGAATTTCTCAGAAAGAGACAAGTAATTTAAAGAACATAATAAGGCAATATATGATCATGGAAGAAACAAGGATGGTTTGCAAAGTTTTATGTAATCAATTCTGTTCCAGAAGATCAGACTATCTTTTAGATCTAATGTGTCTTTCCCTATTCTGTTATTTTTACAAATAAAGTATCATATTTTTAAAACTTCCATTCATTAATTATGCTTTTTAACCTTCCATTCTTCTTATATTCCAAATTGCAGTATTTCATGTGGCATAATCATAAATACTTGCAGCAGTGAACATTGTCTTTGTTAATTTGTTTATAAAATATATATAGTTATCTGACTTGAAGAGTGCAGGTCATCTTATAATAGAAAACAATCCAAGATAAAAACAAGTGTCAATATATTTTTAATAAGGAAAAAAAAATAGACTGTTGTTAGGTCAGGTTTCTCCCATGGCACACACACTGCATTCCCTGCTTCTATAGTGAGGACATATGCCAGTAGGCTTTGACAGATTTGGCTAGCATGTTATAGGCCAACTAGACCCAATCCTATCCTAAGGTTGCTGACATTTTATGCAAGCCAGCATCTCTAATCTAAAGATTACAAGTCAGTGTACTGCTACCCTAGTCCCACCAAAAGAAGGTAGATGCTGTATATTGTTTCTGCTCAGAATAATGATTAAGTTGTAAATATTTTGCTGGTTTTAAATTTGGTTCGGAAAATTGAAACTCACTATTAGTTACAAGCACCTTTAAAACTTTTTCTTTCAGTGTGAGAATTAATTATGGGTTTAAATAATCCAGTTCAGAATTATTGCAATCTAATGTCTTTACTATAACTTGATTGTTTCTAGAGAAGCCAATTATCTTGATGAAATATATATTTTACAGGTTGCAAGGCACTTTGTATTTAGATATTGTTACATGCCTGTTACTTTTGCAGGAAAAGGAAAAGCTACGGGAAGCTGAATTACAGGAGAAAAAAGAAAAATCAGAGAGGATGTTCAAAGAATGGCTGCAGAATTCTAAAAACAAGCCCCGCCCAGCTTCTGCTGGCTATGCCTATGTCAATGGGAAACTTGCAAGTTTGTATCAGTAGTCAGACAACTACTGTAATACAATATCTCCTCAACTTGTATAGAAATGTTGATTTTCAGAAGTTTTCTTTAAAATATTAATGAGCCGGGTGGTAAATATTTTGGATGTGAAGGAGCATTAAGTGTCAAGGCAGGCCTTCAGAGCATACTTAATAGCCTAGAGGTCTGCATATATAACCAAATATAACCAACTTCATTAAATATAGAAAATAGGTTAAAATGTGTCACATTGTATTGCTGTTATCAGTGATAACAGACTTTTTAAAAATTCCTTCTGGCCTAAGAAGAAAGAAAAATACATAGAGGTTTCTTTTGCTTTCCAGTGAAGATAAACACAAGATACTATCACACAACCTAACAATTAAATGATTACTGGATTTTCTGGGACCAACTCAGGCTAGGGGTGGAGGTACACTACAGAATTCCAGAGGAGGGGCAGATGCAGCTGAAGAAGATATCATTAGGGGTATGATAGTTTTTTGTTTGCCAAACAATATAAAAATACCATAAGTGCTGCTGCCATGAAAGCCAATTCTGATTAATATTTGAAAGAACCTATGTAAATTGTAGACCAGAACTGAAAAGAATATAAATGGTTTTAGATAGATAAAGCTAAAAAGTGCAACTTTATGCCAGATAAATCAGTCAAGAAAAGCTCTCTAAATCTTCATGTTATCATGACTAAATCAGGTTGTCAAATACTTTATAATTAATCCACTGCTTTCTTCAATTTGAAGGTAAAGTTTAGCCTGCATACTAGTTCTTAACTATTGCTTTCTGAACTTTTCAGCATACCCAGATGGAAATGCCTATCCAGCTCCAGCCTTTTGCAACCCCATACCTTGGAAACCAATCCCTGTGCCTCCTCCTAAGGAAGAGAAGTATGTTTCAGTGAAGAAAAATAAGAGGCCTCTATCCAGTCACACCCATAGATCTTCATCAATGCTTTTTCAAAAATCCAGGAGTAATATTTATCTTGGATCATTACACAGACTTCATAAATAGCATAGGCATTTTGTACATAATATTAGTGAAGTTTTAAAGTGTTATATTAGGTGTGACATGTAAACATCTATGATTTCTTGGCTTTTGATACTTTTTCATTTTTTATTGTTAAAATAAAGCACTAGTAGAAAAATAAATGATAATATTTTCATTTTGTATAGGATCTCTTGTGAGCCATATCTTTGTGTTAAATACTTAAAGTATTATATTTACGTATGCAACTTATATTGCTTTTGTGCTTTTGTTGAGCTAGCTAATGTTACGAGATCACCACAGTACAGTGGAAAAATAAATCAAAGTTGTGGCTGCAAGCTAAAACTAAGATTTTAGTCCATTTGGGCCTATAGAGTCAATTAACTGTATTAGGTTTTATCTAACTATGCTTGTTAAACTAACTTGCAGAGTGTGGAGTTGAACATTTTTAATATCCTATTTATTGATTTGTGAAATGCATCTCTTTAATATGAAACAATCGATATGTGCTATATTTGTAGTATATTTTCATCTTAGTTTTTCTGATAATGCTATTTGTTTGTGGTAGCTAAATATTTATTTTAAATCTTAAGCTAGGAGAAGAAATAGGATTTTTATACAATATAGTGCACCAGCCAGTAAATACAATTTGTAATTTCTAAAGAAATTGTTGCATTTTATGTTTTAAAAGCAATTGTTTAAGGAATAAAACAAATTGTTACAAGACTAATGATATTCATTAATGGTTCATAAAATATAATACACATTAAAACATAAAGTTGTTGATTATACATAAGCAGTACCCATCTTCATATAGGTTTAACAAAATAATGCACAACTTAAAGTGTTACAATACACTTAAAGTGTTACAATACACTTATCAGAACTAAAGCGGACAAACTATGTTTGGTCATAATTTAAAAACAAGGGTTGTTTATCCAGATAGGCTTTGCAACCTTTCTATAGAAAAGAAGTCACTGCAACATTGTCTGAAAAATAAAATGAAAACTCTTTGATAGAACATTTGTAAGCATTTTTAAAAACCATAAATATGGGAATAGATACAAACATTAAGCATCAAGAAATACAATTTGGTGATGCTGACATTATTAGAAAACTGATTAGAATGAAATCCATTTGCCATTAGCTTTAAATCCTGTTTTGGACATTCTGAACATTATATTATGTTCAAAGAATCTTGTACAGCCAGACCATTTTTATAATGTTTGAAGAATAAGTTTAGCAATCTTTTTTCTTAATGAACTAAAAGAGTTTTATTTTTTAATATTTTGAGTAACCAGGTAAAGAGGCTTAATTTTTGAAACTACTAGGCTATAATCCTTTTTCTACACATTTTCTGTCCTTATGAAAGAGATTTGCATCAGTCATTTAAAAAAGGCTCATACAAAATGAATCATAGATGAATTCAGTTTGAATCTCATTAGCATATCCAGTTTTTTTTAATAGCATGAGTCATCAACGTTATTGACAAGATTTAATCTATTCACAAAAGATGATGCTATGTAGTTCCAAATGCTATGGGTAATTTTAAACTGCCTTGCAGAACGTGGTGCACAGTTGTCTACAAATTGGCCTTTTGTAAATAGAGCTGACAGCAATAATTCCAGTGACATTGGGCAGTTGGGTCAAACTTGGTTTCTCACAATGCCTCTAATATCAAAGACCTTTGGGCTATTGAGGAGATTGCTCAGCTATCAGATGCTGCCCTCAGGATTCTATAGGCAAAGAGAAATATCCCTTAAGCAATTGCTCAAGAGTACCTCATATTGGCAGCAGCCCTAAATATATGCGTTACCTCTACATTTTTATTATTTTTCCTTGATGTTTACTGAATGATTTCAAACATTTCAGGATTTATAAACATTAAAAAAAATTGCTGTACATGTAATGCTTATTTTCAGGGCCTGGCTTAGAAAAAAAACTAAGCTGAAGTTGCCATGTATAGTTTTACCCTCTAATTATTAGATTCTTCACATTGGAATGCTGTAGCTTATTCTTCATCTTAAATCCCATGAAGTCTGAGAATGATTATGCTGACAATATAGCATACCATTCTCAGCTCAATAGTGCTCTGAAATTCTACTATAGAAACATGATGCTATAGGGGAAAAAAGTGGGCATAAAGAGCTTGTACATCAGGCTTCCAAACACTGGGCAGAAATATAACCACTTCCAGCAAAACTTTAAGGACCGACCCAATGTATGATACGAGACTTGCTTAGATAGGGTTATTAGTAATTATTTAAAAATAATGTTAAGTAATACTTTTATATACATTAAGTGCAGATTGTTGTACTACTTCTCTTATCTTACTCACTGAATCTGGTCTTTGTAATTGCAGAGTTGTAATCTCAACCCAAGCCCGTCTGTTTGGGAATGATGAAGACAAGAACCATGAACCTAAGGCTGTTAGTCATTAATTCCTCTGCTTTCCTTTCCCAGCATGCATGAAATGCGTGAAATAAACAGAAGGCATAGTACAGCATTACTGTGAGAGGTAGTATTGATGGAAAAGTAGATGGAGGGTGCAGAGTTAGAGACAATATTGCTTAAATGTTTTCAAAGGGTTACAATTTCAGAAGGAAATGCTTTGTTCATCCAAGTTATTTCTGAATCTGTCTGAAGCTATGAAACAGTCTCTCCTTTGTTTAATATTATTCTTAAGAGGAAACAAATTAACAATGAACTCTGTGATTTAACCAATCAGTATATGTGCAAAATATGCATATATATCTGCATTGGCTGCTAATTGTGGCCAAAGAGATGCATTTTTCTGTTTGCATAACATGGTTAGCAATTTTCTCTAAAGCTTCCATTCAAATCACTGAAGGGCTTAGGAGAATGTTGTGAAATGCCATAGTTAATAAGAATGAAACTGTTTTTTTTTTAAATGTTTTTTAAAAAATGTATAGGATTAAGAATTATCTGTGAGTTTGTTACTGATTTTTTTTTAATTAAAGATTTTTAATTCTGTTGCCAGAGGCTTTAGTTAAGAAAATGCATCATAAAATTGTAGCCTATATTTAATTCTATTAACGGCTTTTCATACTCTTAGTGATAATTTATTTTAGACTAAAACATATTTAAAACAAGAGGTATCAGAATAAGAGGCAATCTTAGATAAGAGATTAGTGATTAAAGCAGCAGCTGAGTCAGTCAATTAAACATTATTAAGAGCTAAAGAAAAATATTATATTTGGCTTCTAAAAACCAATGGAATTTGATTAGATAATGTCATGAAGAATGAATGTCGCAAATGAAGTATTTCTGAGAGCCCGAAGAAATTTCCTATACATTCCTATGCTGTTTCTATTGAGCATATAAATGCACACAATCCTTCCACTGTAGTGCTGTTGCATTTTCAATATGGAAAATGCTGACCAAGGAAATAGTCTCAATAATTCCCCATGAATGTCACTCAAATTAAATCAGATGCTGCAGATGCAAAAGCCAAATTAGGTTGGCTTGCATGCAAGTTTAAAAACCCCTATAATGCATGATTGTTGCTCAAATGAAAACTAATAATGAATAAGTCTCTTTGCTACAAATATTTACATTCAACACATGGGTGTCTGCAGCAGCTGGTGGTTTTAAAATGCTTTTGGCGGCACTGAATATATATACTGAATATTCATGAATGTTCATACAGGGCTTATAACATCAGGTAATTTCTGGGTGGAGGTAAAACCAGATTTATAGTATTTTTATGGCTATAGCTGCTTTATTTTATTTGCACAAACTTGGACTAGGTTGGGTTAAGAACAGTGAATAGCCCAAAGTCACATACTCTGCATAGTATAACACAGATCTCCTCAGATTTATTCCAATACATTTAACTGCACAATGAAAAACAAAAATACCTCACAGAAGAAATGTAGAAGAAAATAAGGTATTTTGATATGGTACAGGGAATTTTCAGGTGGTAAAATGAATTATGTAGGAAAGGATTTTAGACAGAAAAGGTTACACTTTGCTTTTTCAGGATACTCTTCCATATCACTTACTCAGAGATTATAATATACAGTACAAAACTCTATAAAATTGCTATACATATTTAAAATTAAAAAACGCATTATTTCAAATTCTGAAATCTCTAACAAGAAATAAATTAGAAATCTTCAAACATTTTACACCATATTCCTCAAGCGATCTTGTGGCAACCTAATAGGCCTAGATTCCCAAGAACCCAGAAAATATGATTAAGACAGTACACAGGTTAATGTCATTGGCCCACAAACAACGGAGACTTCTACACTTACATAACTATTACTGTGGTGAAATAACTAATGAAAGACAGACTTTGTATCACTTCAATGATGGCTGGGTGATGTCATGGAGATGCTATAAGTCATTAGTAAAAAACAGTCCTGTGCTCTGAATGTAGTTATTATTTTGCCAAGTATCTGGGGTAGCATAGGAAAAAAACCTTGATTACTTTAATTTCAATCAAGTCTTGTCGACTATAAAGTCCCTAGACTTGTTTATATATAATCTTTAATGGTAAATAGATTTAATTACGACCCATCTTAAATATATTTAGCATATTTATCAAAACTTATATTTTTAAATATAAGGAACTCATGAATTGGCCTCTTACAAGTAAACTTACAGTAATTTATTTAGAAATTACTGAAGATAGCAAAGGTGTGGTCTTAATAAAATCTACCCCCCAAAGGTTTGAAATACCTCTTCATACTATTCTTTAAAAAATACTTGTTAACATTTTGCCTTTAGAGTTTAATTTGTATTATCCAAAACAATAGGTTTCTTAAACAAACAAACAAACAAACAAACAACCCTGAGTTGATGCAAACACACTTTAAAATTAGAGAAGATGGTACTAAGATACCACACCATCAGAGATACTCCAACAATTCTATACTAAGGAGAGGAGAGGAGGGTTAGTTTAAAACTGACCTTTTTCTACATATTTAATTTTATCTTTGCCTTCAAGTCTCCTTGGGAGAGAGGTATTATTCTGCTTTGCTTCTAGATTGTGTTGCATCTAAAAAAATTCTAAAAATAGCAACTTCCGAATGAAAGCTCTTGAACAATCTTATCTATGGCATTACAAATATGATTTTCTACCCTCCTGAATAAGGTTTTAGGCAAGATTGGTCATGAGTGTACATGTTAGATTCAGTTCAGTCAATATAATGTACTGGTGAATAGGGAAGAAGAAAAGCATTACTTGGTTGGTTTCCAAAATGATACAAAGCACACATCTGAAATTTTAAGATTGAATATTGAAAAAAGTGTGGTTGGTTTAAAATAAAGCAATCCAATTAATTCTAAGTAGGCAAAACTTTCTGGAAGTGCAACATTGGTGTATTGCTATCCTAAGAAGTGTTGAAAGTCTTACTGTTTGCTCAGCATCTTAATTGTCATATGCAAGTGGCAATATCTTGCAGCTTTTTAAGTGAGTTTTTTGTCCTGGTTTTATTTTTGCTTTCAATGTGGCCTCTAAAGAAGGAGGAAAAGACAAAAAAGATCCAGCTACAAGCCAGGTCCATGAGGTATCTTAACAATTCAAAGTACCAAATAAAAGAGACAGTTTAATAATGGTGCCTTTGATACTCTCTGTGCTTGGTTTTTAGCTTGTGGACGGTTCATTATTCAAGTAGGTTAACATCATCAATACTTCTGGAGTATGAGGTTTGCTCCCTGTTTATATACATTAGATTGCCCCGCAGCTAATGGCATGGTGTGATTTTCTCCTTGCAATTCCTTGATTAGGGTGTTGTGGAAGAATTGCAACATATTGCGCAAGGCTGTGTAACCTGCCACTATGTGTGACAAGCAGGCAGAAGACCAGCAGAGTGCATCTATGAACATCAATGAGCAGTCAAAAGATACAATAAAAATCAACCACTGTTCCAACTAGGAAACTGAACATTCTGGATCAAGCAAATCCAAAAATGCTAGAGAATTCTTGGATGTTTGGCATTCAGACAAGTCAGCCCTCAATAACACACACAGAAATAAATCATATTTACTTACCATTTAAGAAAGATGAAAAAAATATGAAAGAAACAGCCCAACAGCCCAAACCAAGATTTTATTTATTTATTTTATTTATTTATTTAAATTTATATCCCGCCCTTCTCCACAGAGGACCCAGGGTGGCGATGAGCAAGAATTAACACAAGACAAACAAGCAAGCAGAAAACAATATCCTAGCCAAAGAAATCCCCCCCAAAAAAGCACACCTCCACCAATATTTGCAAGACAAGCTATATTAACAATGAGCAAACCCTACTCTCACACTGATGATGTTATGTAGTTGAGTAATGAAACATCGGCAAGCTAACAACCAAGATTAGAAAGTACTACAGAGTCCAGAAATCAAAGTGCAGCTTTCTTGTTGCATCCTAATGTTGACACTCTTCCAGGCTACTATGTGAGTTGTACCAGTTCCTATTTTATTAAATTGGATGGATTTTGTTTTTTGTTTTTTACATTACTGGCATTGTGACAAGCAAGAGAAGATATGTTGGCTAGCTGTTTGTAAGACCTCTGCTAGACAAGTTTGTCAGATGGATTTAAAGGAAGAAAAACTAACTTATAATTAGCAGAACATGTCTGGCAAATACTTGCCCATTTCAAGCCAGAAAGACTGAAGATGTGGACAAGCATTCCATTTAGGATTTTGTTGCCAGATTTGGAGATGGTGACAAGTATAGCTTTTCTTGGCTTTTTAAACAGCAAAAATTTTTGGGTTGATACAAGGGAAAGTTGTCCCAAAGATTGTAGTATAAAGATGAAAACTTCTAAACAAAAGTTGGCTACAGAATGTGTAACATTGGCCTAACAGTCTTCAAGAAGTAGTGAATACACACCTTATCTTTTCTGCTTGCCAGTGGAACCTTGCCTTCCTTCCCATGATCAAAAGACTATTGTTAGTGATAAGAAATGTTCATCAATAGTGGAGACACCAACAGAAATCTATAGATCTGAGAAATCGTATAAGTGATAAAACATGTATCATAGCACAAATGTCACCCCTTATTTATTTGTGTGTCACTTTGTGACACAATTATGAAAAAGTTTATGAAAAACTTCATCTAATTTCATATTTTGATGAAACAGAAAGTCCCTCTTCTACATATAATTAAATGTTAATCAATGTATTTTTGGTTGCTGCTTCCCTTTGGTTAGATTTCACAGTCAAAGTCCAAATTTCAAAGTCACAACCAGTTCTTTTAGTTTAAATAATAGTAAAACAAATAAATCAGAATCTTGGTCTTGTTATTGGTCTCTGTTAAGACAATGGCAATAATAATATTGATCTATAACTCATTGTAGGATGTAGAAAGAACAATTTTAAACAGACTCGCAATAGGTCATCTCCATAATACTGTATTCCAAAAGTATTTTGTTCTGATCAAATTGAGTGAACAGAATAGGACCGGATATGTAATTATTAAAATGGTCATAACTGGTACTCTGCAGATTCTATGATGCAAATGCATACACGTGTACATTACATAATGATGACTGAGCATGTACGTATATTCAGTATGGGGAATATCTGAAGTCTGCTTATATGCTTCTCCCAACTGTAGAGCAATTGCACATAATTTTTCCCACAAGACCCACCAACAGAACAATAATCAATGGACTAAATAAATGAAAAGAGACAGAGCTGAGAGAATACATTTTTTTTAAAAAAAACAGGAGGCTGCAAGATATGCCAACTACTGCAACTTAAGCAATTTAAATCTTACTTTCCAAAGTAATTACTGTATGTTTCTTAAAAATATTATATTTTCAAATAAACTAATAAATTGGCATCTTAACTATCAACATGCACATATAGCAAAAAAAGATGTCATCAGATTGGTGTGTCCTAGCAAGTCTTCATCAGCTAACCTTTCATGCCAGATCTATTTGCCAATGTCCTGACCCTGATGATCATTACCCATCATTGGGCTTGAACCTAGGCCATGAAAATCATGCTAAGCAAATAGCTGAGAGACTATCTTGGGTAATCAGAGGAGGGTAGTGCCCTACCATCACTAAGCAAGAAACATCTTTGATTATAGAGTGAGATAATTCAAATAAGAGCCTATTTGCTTGCACTGCAAACACCTGGGATATAAATTTGTCTATGTACTGATTTTGGCCCAGTGGAGATGATACAGAACAATTTTTAAGAGCATTTCAATGTTTTTTTCCAAACTAAATCTAATAGCACTGTAATTAAGACAGCATAGATCTACACTATAATTAATGAGTAGATTTAATATTATCTTAGCATCTGTAACCTTGACTGACTCATTTTACTCCCAGTGGAGGAAGAATACTTAACACGAGATCTTAATGACTGACGTATAGCTTCTCTAAGGACAGCTGAAATGCTTCCAAAAGAAGGATTAAGGGATACTGAGCTTCAAATGATTTTGAGTTTTTGCCATTATTTAATTCATTTCTCACCACAATAATTTATGTTCCAGGGCTACATCCATGTCTCCTGACCTCAAATGATTGTGGAAGATATTAGCAGAAATGGTCATTTATCAATTTTAAAACATCTCTCTCCACATGGTGTGGGGAAAATAGTATCCCGTAGTCATATCTGATGTTACATTACATTACATACATTGCATATTTGGTGTTGGATAACACTACCAATAGCCAAGAAAAAAATCCCAAATAAATCATTGAACAAATCAACCCAGAGTTCTCATTCAAGACACATACTGTATGATACTAATTTATCTGATATTAATGCAAAATCCTAGCTTTTTAGAGAAATCTGTAATTCTGGGAAAGATAGAAAGAAAAAATAAAAGAAAATGACTAGTAGAAAGTGGATGGATTCTGTTACTGTGGCAACGCTGCATCATTGGAAGACCTAATGGACCAGGTTGGGGACAGATCATCCTGAAAAATATTTATGCAGCAAGCAAGGATTGACACGGATTCTGTGGTAAATAATCAGATAAGACATATTTGTATGCCTTTGGTAAGAATCTTAAGAAAGGAACCTTAGACCTTTCTTGAGGAAAAGATTTGCAATGGTAGACTAATAATAAAAAATCAGAGTTCTCCAATCAAATCAGAAAGACTTAATTGCAAACAATGAGAAAAGGGATTTGGGGGGGGGGGGGCTGTTGACAGAATTTTAAACTTGCCAAACATTGTAAAAATATACATTAGCCTTTAGAAAATACATCTACTTACATGATCAACATTCCATTCCGATCAACTATCTTATATGTCTAACAAAATCATAGCTTTTTAAAGTAAGCTTTAAGGATTGATAACGGGGAAAGAATTTTTTTCTAACCCTTTTTCAACAGAGGCTAGAAAAAGCATCTGCATTTTCTTCTGTGTAACTAAGTAACATTTTGCATCACTCTGTGTGCCTTTCTGTTTTCCCCTGTATCTGCTGTATATGTATGCTGGGATTATAAAGAAGGCTATATATACTCCACTGTAGCTTCTACAACTAAGTGGGAGGAGAAAATGGACTTGGCATGGAAAAGTTAGCAACTATCACTTTCCACAGCGTTGAGGATTTTTCCCCCTAGATTCTTTTTCCTGAAGCCCTCAGCCTGATCTGCCTTTTAAAACTCAACCTTTTTCTTGCCAGCTTCCCTCAACACATTATGTTCAATCCCACTCTGTTCTGATTTTGTAGAGTAATCCTCTAGCACAGATGGACAGAGATCTAAACCCCCTTGTACATAATTTCCAATACTCTGTTGAATTGGAAAAAATAAATAAGAAATGGAATCATCTTTCTCATACAAAGGAGAAATGCATTGTAAAATTAGGCCAGTCAGAACATGTTCATACTTAGGAATACCCAAAGTTAAATAGCTCTGTATCTACTGCCTTATAGTCATTAGAATGAGATATAGTGTGGGCTTGTATGTCACACCAAACCTCAAAGTATTCAGCCACAATTTTGCCTCATGTGATTAGCTTATGGTTCAATATGTCATTTTTAATATAATTCTAGTACACTAAATTAATTAAGAGAAGTAAAATATGATTACATATGGCAGTACTAGCTGAGTAATAAAGTTTCAAATATCATTGGAGAAAGAAGAGAAAATATCTTGTTTCTCCATTGTGGGGAAACATACTCCATCAAGAAAACTGATATAGACACAATTCCCAAACTTTGAAAATCTTCCTTATGTAAAGAAATAAAAAAACAACAAACAAAAATTCAGCTCAATCCTAATTGTTTATTTTTTATTTTATTTTTCAAATTTATATACCGTCAAAATGTTGACAGAAAACTGTAACTGCAAATCAGGTATGGGTGTTTGCTTTCAATATATTTCTTTTAGCCAGCCCTCATAGTTGAAAAATCATAATACATAATCACTATTGTTCAGATGACAGATATACTGGGGATGATGGATCAGATCCGAACCTTAGGATCTGATGAAAGAAAGAGATCTTACTCTTCAACAAAGAGTTGATTTTAACATGAGCAGGAAGCTCATGTTATTTCATTTTCTGTTCTGTTCCACTGGAATCTGGTGCTGCTTTGAAACAAACTCCTGATTTGAAAATGGTTTCAATGGATGATTTGCCTTCCAAGTTAGCAACTGTGTTTGAGAAGATTCCAAGCAAAAGTATCATTTTTTATTAAAAAATAATAATTTTATTATTGCAGGTGGGGCCATTAATGCTGCTATAATATGACACTAGAAAAGCTCTTGAAAATAGCTTTGCTTTGGGATATAGTATTTCAGGATTAAAGAGTTCAACAATATTATAAAAATAGCATCCATCTTAATTCAGGAGAATGAACTGTATTTTTCTACTCCTTTGGAGAATGATCTTATGTGATATATAATTGCATAAAACAAACAAAAAAGAAACACAAAAAGTTGCAGTAGTGAACAGGATAATGGCTATGTATCCTTATACAACTAATCACAGATACTTCTGCCCCTGTTTTTCTCTCTGTGAATGTACCTATACAATTTCTTTCAGTTGTTAGGTAGAAAATCAGCTTGATAGTTAATTTAAAATATTGGAGTGTGGGAGTCAAATAGGAAAAGAGAAAATGAAAGCAAAAAGGTCAGCAGGTAGCATTCTCATTGAATCTAGAGCAGGGGTCTCCAACCTTTGCTATCAGCTCCCAGACTTCTCCAGCCAGCAAAGCTAGAGAAGTCTGGGAGCTGAAGTCCTTCAGACTTAAAGTTGCAAAGGTTGGAGACCCCTGGACTAGGGAATTCTATGTTGTCTTTCTCTTAAAGAGAGCCTGAAATTGATGAACAACCAAGAAATTTATGAACAACTTGTAATTTTTTAGCAGCGGGAAGGTTAAAGCTTGACCAGTCCTGCTATAACTCTAGTACAATAGCTATCCACCTATAATTTATCAAATAACTTGCACGTGCTCCCAAACGCAGGCTCTTTTAAATTACAGAGTTGTTGCTACAACCTTCCTTATTTTCTTAAATCTTTCTTGCCTTGTGTAAATAGCTGGGCTGTGAATCCCATGCAGATCATGCAGGAGGAATGAATCTGCATGTAGGCCCCTGCACTTGACGAAAGAATGAAAAAGGGGAAGGCTGGTTGCTTCAAACCTGGGCTACTTGATGATAAGCACACTGAAAGAATGCAAAAGATCATTAAAAAAATAATAATCTAGCAATGGTCAACTTGTAAACCAAAGTTTGTACTTATGCTGAAACTTTAGTTGCTGCTTATGTTTGTCACAGGAATTCCCATTTGGCTTCATGAGCTGAAGCTGGGCAAAGTTTTAGTTTTCTTTTTCTCACATGGAAAAAAATAATAATTACATAAATAATAGTTACATACACAGATCTTCAGATCTTGCAGTGTAGCACACACAGAGATACTTGGTTTAGCTATCCCTGACCAACCTTTTCTCTAGAATTGAGATTAAGCTACAAAATACATAAAATGTATAATGCCTAAATGTTTTTGCATACAAACATACACACATAGACATAATGATTTATATTACTTTAATTAGGACATAGTCATATTTGGAGAGCAAAGAAAGCTTTCTTCTTTTATATCCTTTTAAATACCAAAATGTTATCCTTTGCCTCAGGCTTTTTTTTTTTAAACTCAACTCATGTCCATTTGAGGGAACTCAAGGGGGTTTGTGTTTTATTTAAAGAAATTGAAAAAGTAAAATGGCTGGGAGTCCACATTTTTTAAAGTTGCCTGGTTGAGAAATGCTGGTTTTGAAGAGGATTACAGATGAGGAAATGGTTAACTTTCTATTCTCCGTGGACAATGGTTATGATCTGAATCAGAGCATCATATTCTTACATTGGAATAAGGACACCAGTATGATACACTTGATTTCAGCCCCAAGGTAAAGAAGTGGCACATACCTTTACATTTGTCCTTAGACTGCAGCCTGTAACAACCAGACTGAGACATAAGCAAATTGTGACTTCTTAATTTTTTAAAATGGTTTGTTTACACATAATATGTTGATTAAATTGCTAGGTTTGCATAAATAAACCATGGTTTATATAACCACAATGGCTGGGATAACAGCAGTCACAAGGTAGTTTGACATGTTTTGGCTTGGGATATTGCCTGGAATCAGCCAAAGAGCATAATGTTAGAAAAAACTTGGGAAATGAAGGTAACTGATTAAACATTGGCCAAAAGTGGTGACATGAAACACATGGCCTTGTTTAGAGACAATAATGCATAGACTGGGGAATAGCTGGGAGTATGAGCGTTTTCCCCCAAAAAGTATCTTTTCCTGGACCATCCTTATGCTACCTGGTTTAGGCTCTCTCTTTTCTATTTACACAGTTGGTGGGAAAAGCCACAGTGCTACATTCTTGCCAGATACATTAGGGAAAGCTGTCATCTTTAATGAGGACTTTTTCAGTGACAATGAGTCCAATTTGTGCCAAATAGTGAAATGTGTAGAGCAGGGGTATCAAACTCATGGGCCGTGGGCTGGATATATCACGCGCTGGCCACGCTCATTGCGTGGCCAGCACGATAGAACACATGATGACAATGTGACCACGTGAGTTTAACACCCCTGGTGTAGAATTAATGCCACTACCATTCCAATGTAGACATGACCGGGTCTTCCAAAATCACAAGGGAATAAAATAATTGCCAGATTGCCCAATTTCAAAATAATGAAATGTAGGTAATGCAATTATTAAATTGAAACATAAATCATTACATAAATAACAATGTACTTGGGTTAGATTGGAGAAGCAAAAAAAAACCAGGAGCAACAAATTAATAGTCATTATTGGGAACTGAATTTGAGACAAGATGTCAATGACAACAAAAAATAAAAATGCAGTTCCACAATTCTATCTTAAATATTTAGGATACCTTCAATTGCTTTCAGTGAAAAGACTTTCTGTGGAAGTATGCCTGAGTTAAAGCTAAGATTTGCAGGCTTTGTCACTGGTATCAATGTTGTTATACATAATGACATTGTTTCTAGAAAAGGATCTTTCTAGACCTGGGTTAGCCTTGAGGTTTTAAATGATAGCTTTAGAAATGCTGAGGTTTAGCTAATCCTTTAGAAACCTAGTAAAAATATTTTTAGCAAGGAAAAGAAGCTATCAGCTGATGTTTCACTCCCTCTTTTTCTCTCCTCACATATTCATATGTTGCACAAATAATTCATACATTAAAAAAATTGATCCAGGCTTTAAGACTCTAGAGAAACAATACAAAAAGAAACAACTAAAGGGAACATTTGGAAAAGAAACAACTGCCTACATAAATGCTGGAAACATCCATATTTTTGTTTTTTCATATACATAAACATTCAACATTTATACTCATTTTAAAGAATTATGTCATTTCTGGCATCTGACAGCAACTCCCTGAAATGTTCAAGACTGGGTTTTATAAAAATGGGTCTAGCACATTCCAAACCAATTTTTAAGATGTTTTTAGATGTGAATTAACAGGCCTATTTATTATTGGGAATTTTTCAATTTTCCATAACTGGTTTGAATGCCATTCAATGGCATTCTCTACTTGTCCAGATTTGTTCCTTTGCGCAGTAAAATCAAATGGTTGCCCTTGTATGTGGGCTACATTACTTTCAAATAAGAGTAACACATGGTTCTCGTTCACAACAGCGCTCCCTACCTAATGAAAATTGCAGGAGTGTTGTTATCCAATATGGTTGGAACAGTGGTGCATTAACCATTAAGCAGACTAAGCATGTGCTTGGGGCACCAGGCCCAAGGGGGCACCATAAAGTTAAGAAAGGAAGAAAAAAAATCCAATGAAGATTTGTATAGTATGTACAAAGGAGGGGGGCACCAAGATTTGCCAATGCTTAGGGCATCAGTGAGCCTTAATCCACCACTGGATTGGAAGGAGCTGCAGGTTCTCTCTTTTTTTCCCCATTTGCAAATGTTCAAAAATATGAGCCTTTGCTTTCACTTCCAAAAGGTATCTTGTTTCCCCCAAAATAAGACCTCCCTGGATAATAAGCCCAATCAAGCTTTTGAATGCATGCGTTAAAATAAACCCTCCCCAAAAATAAGCCCTCCCAGAACATATTGCAACACAGCAGCAGTCATACGCTCGCCGCCCCCTGCACCTCAAAAATAATAAGACCTCCCCAAATATAAAGCCAAGCTCTTAGTTTGGGGTGTGTGTGTGTGATAATAAAATAAGACCCTGTCTTATTTTCAGGGAAACATGGTATAATCCCAGTAAAACTCCCCCCCCCCCACTATAATAGTTCTGCATCTCTAATAAACAGGCTTGGAAAATCATTTGTGTGGCATGTGATGCATGCAGTGGGTGATTCAAAAGGTCAGGCATTGCCACAATAACTCTGCTATTATTTTTGGACTTCCATATGTTATGCTTGGACCTCAATCCATGGCATTTGGTTTCAGCTTTTCTTCCCCTCTTGGATTTGGTTTTTTAAGAATAGAAAAACATATTTAAGCAAAATCCAACTGTTGGAAGAAATGTCCTTCTAGGTTCAGTTCCAAGTGGGGAAAAAGACACTGGAAACATGGAGGCTGCTTGGAAAGATAATAATAATAATAATAATAAATTTAATTTGTAGACTGCTCCCTCTCCCCGAAGGGACTCGGGGCGGTGCACAGGGGAATTAAAAACGTACAAACATAGATACATCATAAATATATAAAATCAGATTAAACCATTTATCCCTGCGCTAAAAAACCTAAAATCCTAAAAACTAAACCCCTTAAAAACCCAATTAAAACAATTTAGATATTCTGACTAAAAAGGCTGGAAGGTAGATTAGGCCAGGTCGGCCTGCTGGAAGAGATGAGTCTTGAGCAGGGGTGTCCAAACTTGGGAACTTTAAGACTTGTGGACTTCAACTCCCAGAATTCCCCAGCCAGCATAAGACTTGTGGACTTCAACTCCCAGAATTCCCCAGCCAGCATAGCTGGCTGGGGAATTCTGGGAGTTGAAGTCCACAAGTCTTAAAGTTCCCAAGTTTGGACACCCCTGGTCTTGAGCTTTTGACGGTTTAATGGTGGACAGGATCACATGGCTTGAGCGCCTGAACAGAAAAGGTGGGGGGGGGGGGGTACATGCTTCAAGATGTTGGGCGAAGAAGAAAAGAGGCAGAGATGCTGAAAGTCCCTGGTTTCATGCTCTGTCTGGGCTTTGAACCTTGTATTCTGATTGGTTATCAGACTCCCATGGGGCCATGCAGGGGCAACTCTGTAGGCTGTGTTTTGAGTCCAAGTTTGGTTGTGTGTTCCTTCTTCCCAGGTACCCTGTGGTGAGATAGGTAAAGGTCTAATACTATCATACCTTAATCCCATCACCCTGGAGCTGAAGGGACAGATCTTTGTTATGTAGAATAGACTGGCTCTGGTCTTTTAAAGGCCCATTGACAAAGGTGGAGGCTGTTTCCTGCCTAAAAACATGTTTCTCCATTTCTTATCTAGGGAAATATAATATTCTGCCTTTTCAATTTTTTTCAACATATTTCATTTTTCTAGGAGAGGAGTGGGTTTTGGCTTCCTACACAATGAAGTGTAACCTTCAGAACAATTTAGGATCAGGGTTGGTTTCAAGCTGGAAATAGACTGCTCTTCTCTGATTTTAAAGGATTTCAGCAGCTGATTCTAAAAGTATTGGTTCTGAATTATTGCACAGAGATGGAAATGGGGGGCGGGGAGAATTAAATGAGCATTAACCTCAAAATGTTTACCAAACAATCATGTCTTTCTTGCATATAACTAAGTTTAAACCGAATGAAGTAAAAAATAATCTGCTGAGTTATTATGATATTACTGTCTACTTTTTTTTGCTAGTTTTTCCATTACAGTGATTTTCTAGCATATTTGTCACTGTATGAAAATACTCAGACCTTTTCCTGTTTATCCAAGTCTGTCTACCTGTCTCATTAGCTGTCTGGCTGCAACCATCAAGAAATCCATCAACTGTTTTTAATGTTTAGTTGTTTTTGTTGTTTGGATTATCAAAAGGAAAAAAAAGAAAGAGAAAAGAAATGAACCAACCAAATAAACAAACAAAACCTTTCTACGAAGTCAATTTAAGATTTAATATAATCTAAACTATTATTTATACTTTTAAAATGAATAATTCAATTCAAAAAGATTAATCTACTTAATTATCTTTAAATATATAGCATAATTAAACAAAGGTGTGTGTATGTGTGTGTGTGCATCCTATATTGTTGTTGATTATTAATAAATTTAAAATCAAATGCCACAAGTAAGAGTGATGGACTTTATCCTTCAAACATCACCTTCTCCAGATTTGTGTGTGTTTGTGGAGTGGAGTGGATTTATCACCCAACCAAAAAAAATGACACTTTTTTGATGTTAACTGAAAAGATCTTAGGTTACAAAAAAGGCAAGCTAATTAGGAATGAGGATTGCTATCTGGATTAAAAATGTATTTTTGAACCTCAGCATATAATTTGAAAACCTTCTGGCTACTCTGGCTGTAACTCCAAAGCATAAACATTGTGGGAATAAAATAATACTACTGTTGTACAAAAAAACAGCAACAATACATTTAATAGTCTTATTTAAAATTACACCAGCCTTCCACAACCTGGTAAAAATCTTCAGAATATTTGTGCTGTAAGATGTGACTCTGAGCCATATCTTACTGGAATTTGTAAGATAACCGATTGAAGTGCATCTGGTTCATGAGAACTTTTTTTGAATCATTTCAGTGTCAAGAGAAAAGTTCATTTTGTAGTCTTTGAGTTGCCTGGATATGGTTGGAGAAACTCTGTGGGACAGCAAATGGAATCATTCCAAAGCTGGATACACACACAAATCTGAATCTGTAGCCCTGAGCCAAATGATTAAAAAAAAATACTGAAAGATGAAGACAAGATAATGAAGAAAGTAGCATGAACAGCAGAAGATAGAAGACTGAAGGAACCTCCTTACTTCCCGTTGTAGTCCAGGAGTTATCATTTGGCAAAGAACATATATTTTGGTATAGATGTGCATTTGTCTAGAGCCAAGATGGAGTCCAGGAATAGAAATAATCAGTTATTTAATGTAAGATCATCTGAGCATGTGCAAGAATATCTGTTCTAATAAAGTTCCTCTGTGGCACTGTCATACTGCATTGCTATGTGAAAAATCAGGTTCTTCTGAATGAAAACCAGCGGCTCCTTCCTTTCCATTTGTAAAGGTGTTCTGCATATTGTTCAGATTTTTCCATTTCAAATATTGTTTATAGCTAAACCAAGTCTTGCTTCTGAAGAAGGGAACAGATACCTGTTCTGGAGGAATCAAGATCAACTTTTGTTTTAGCCTCAATGTTTGATGCAACCCTGGACAAAGATGTAAAACCAGGAGTGTTCAGCGTTGTCAGTTTTAAAACCTGCCATACTGGTTGGCGAATTCTGAGAATTGAAGTCCACAAGTCTTAAAGTTGCCAAGTTTGAACACCCTTGATTTAAACAGTTCTGTGAGCTCTGTTTTGTGCTTACCTCCTTTCGGCATGCAATATATTTCTTTTTATCAATTGGCAACTTTGAATTATGAAAGAATGCAGTTGAGAAAATGTTTCTTCCTTGATTTAGACAAAACAGACAAGTGTTTCTTCTGTCTCTATGATATTCTGCTGTAGCCCTTCCTAAAAGCTTGGAACACTGAAGCAAGATGCCAATCCTGCTTGCATCACTTTGGGTGGGATGGAAAGGTCTTGCAGCTGCCTTATTGACCTGGGCAGGGACTATTCAGAGAGAATAACTTGAAAAGATCTCCTGTTAAATCACTGGAGGTAAAATAATTGCTTCCTCTTTTCCACAACCCATGGATTGCCTTGCGACTCCAAACTCAAAAGAAAAATATAAATATGCCCTTTAAAAAAAAATGCAGCATTCTGCTGCCCAGCTAAATAAAAACTCAGACGACTCTTTTCACGGAGGCCCCATTAAAACAGATTTCATTTTGGGTCACCTGGAGTTTAAAAAGTCCAGGAAAGTGCAGATGAAATATTTTATTATGTGCTGCTAGCAGATCTCTACGGGGCTTAGGAGCGTGAACTATTGTACACAAAGGGCTGAACTTCCTGGATAAAAATCATAGATATGGAAGATAATTGTTTTTTGGGGGAAGGGAGAAATCTATTCTTTATTGTCTCAGACAGAACAGCAATGCATGTGCAATTTCCTGGGAAATTGAAAATCCAGATCTCTTGTTATATCAGAATTTGAGCAACAACTGGCAATTTAACCCCCTCCTTCCAATATCCTGTCTTTTTTCCAATAATATCAAGAAATTTGAACTTGCATTAACTTTGTCCCCATTCTTATGTACTGTAATAGTAGTAAGGAGTAGCAGTAGCAGTAGCAGTAGAAGTAGTAGCAGGCACTACTTCTGCTGCAGCAGCAGTAGTAGTAGCTGTTTTTACCCCTGAAAAAGACTCTAAGTTTAAATGACTTCCTATCTCTGGGAATGAGGTCTGGGAACATATGAGAACATGAATTTAAGTACTTGCTAATACATTACTTTATCATATATGACGTATTTTTGCTAACACTTAATGGGAAAACAGTTAAAAAGCGACAAGAAATTCAAAAACAATAAAAATAATTGTTAGAATAAGTAACCAAGATCATAAGGCATCTGGAGGCTAAATCATATCATGAATAATTGAGGCAACTAGGAATGTCAAACCTAATGAAGAGAAGGACTAGGAGTGACCTGATAGCAGTCTTCCAACATTTGAAGGGCTGCTGCAGAGAGGAGGAGATCTAGCTATTCTCCAAAGAGTCTGAGACCAAGACAAGAAGTAATAGGTGGAAAAATCACTAAAAAGAAATCCAACCTAGAACTAAAGAAAACAATTTTGGCAGTGAAAACAATTAATCAGAAATGGCTTATTCTCTGGAACTTGTGGGTGCTCCATCACTGGAGGTTTTCAAGATGAGACTGGACAACCATTTGTCCCAAATTGCATACACTCTGCTGCTTGAGCAAGAAGGTTGGATTAAAAGATCTACAGTATAAGATCCCTTCCAACTCTATTATTCTATGTTCTATGGCCATGATGGCGAACCTATTGCATGGGTGCCACAGGTGGCACGCGAAGCCATTTCTGAGGGCACGCGAGGTGTTGCCCTGTCAGTTCCAGCGTGCATGTGTGCGCTGGCCAGCTGATTTAGGCCTTCTTTTGAAGCCATTTTTCGCCCTCTGGAGGCTTCAGGGAAACTCCTGAAGCCTCTGGAGGTGGGGAGGGGAGGCTGTTTTCACCCTCCCCAAGCTCTTAAAAAGCCTCTGGAGCCTGGGGAAGGTGAAAAAAGTGTGCCAAAGCAGGGGGTCATGCACATAGCATTATGAGTGTGGCACACCCACCCATGACCCCCTCCTGCGCTCCCCCCGCTTTTGGCACGCGAGCCAAAAAAGGTTCACCATCACTGTTCTATGGTGTCTATATGCAAGTTAACTTACACCAGAAATATATAAATCTTTTAGGAATGCTAAACAGGAACTTAATTTCTTCAACAGTAGGCACTTAAAATATTTATGTATTATTCAATTATAGCAATTATAAAAGGAATACACTTTTGTCTATCAAATGTAATAGAAACTGTCAAGGATGTCCTTTATGTCTTATTTCTAATTTCATGTTAGAACTATTGCTTTGCCTTGTTAAATAAATAATAGATGCTTTGGGTTGAGTTGGAGGCAAAGTATTATTATATGGCAATGTTATATTGTGTCTTATGGAAAATTATATATTAAGTAAAAATCAAAGTATTGATATTGTGTAACAGTTTGATAATTTGCTAAGCTCTTCAATGAATTGGAATAACCTCATATTCAAGTCTATTCATATAGACTCCCGTGTTTTTAAGGAAAATTGTTTTTCTTTTTGCTTGAATTCTTCTAAATATCAGGTAATACATATTCCATGGGAATTGTTTTCATTTGTGGATGTAAATATCCACACTATCTGATCTCATATAAAAATACTTATATAGATATTTTTTAAAAAAAATTGAGTTGAGTTGAGGGACAAAAAATCTTATAAAAGATTAATATTTTAGCTTGGCTATATTGCTATAATCCTTTAAGTTGGTTTAAATATATTGAAAAGAAATCAAGATATTGAAGGATGAGCTTTAGATTTTCTTCATCAAATTATGATTATGATGAAAAGAGTTTTAAATTTTCATGATTTTCAGTTGTATTATTAAGATATTTTGTCTTCTGCTCCTCCATGGAATGCAAGTGTTCCATTTCAAATACCACCATGGCCATAACTAGAAAGGTATACTATTACATATTCAACAAGTTAAATGTTTCATTAAATGAAGAATCATATCAACCATGGCGTACAGCAAAAAAGGATTACTTTTTAGCTCAAAAACAGGGTGATATCAGATTTATAATGTTGGATCAATGATATATGTTTGTTTACTCTGGTTTTGTTCATACAACGGTAAAATTGATAAATATTTTTGATCAAGTTTAATGATGTGTTGATTAATGGGATTAACAGATTTTCTCAATATATTATATGCATTCTTTTTTTTTTTTTCTACTTTACTATGTCTCTGGGTTCCTCACCCCCAATGTCTTTAGTAAATAGAAATTTTGGAAAGTTTTATAAAACATAAACAGACAATGTCTTGTTTTCTTCTTGAATTCCTGTTCTTCCAAATCTAGTTTCTTAACTAGGCAATAATTTCATACAATTTTTGATTATGTATGTTGGATCATATAAAAATAGAAACTTGGAAACATTTCTCCCTGCACTCATTTTCTATTGTACAGATTAGGTAACAAATAAACACTGTCCAAATTTAGTACCATGCTTATATTTTCATAAGGTAGTTGGAATCATGAACATATTTGTTTGTAAAAATGAGTCTGTAAGAATTCTGTCTACACTGACAGGACATATTTAAGTGTCTGATGTATTTTTCCAGTATATTGAGTATACATACATACACACACTCATCTAAGATGAGTTATATAATTCATCTAAGTTATATAAATTGTAAGTGTTCTGCAAACCACTAGACTAATTTATTTTGGAGTGATTTTCCCTTGGTGGAATATGTGCATGAGCCTCTATTCTGACCAAAAAGGCTACAGTCTACTTCTAGATGGTGCTTCAGGAAGAACGTAGCTGTTCCTGATCTCAAAGATTAGAAAATAGGTTTATGGGTTTGAGTTCCATTTCCATTTTAGTTTTCTGCCTCTGGGATCTAAGGGCTGCAAGCAGAATGTTATAGACAACATCATGAAATGAGGTAGGGACAAGGAAGTAAACCATAAAAAGATGGTGGCCGTGAAGTTTCAGTCAAAACTCTTGTATACATGTCAGAGATTTTTTTTTTTAAAGGCAAAGACTTGATTGATTGTTCCATAGCAGCTGGCATCTTGCCTTTATTTTTGTTTGAGCCCTCAATTTTGGTCATAAGTCATGACAGTCATAAACTGAGTCACTACATGACCAGACCCAATTTTATGACCCTTTTTGCCACAATCATTATGTGAAAATACAGTCATTAAGCAAACACCACCATTTTTAAGTAAACCCATTGTTCATCATGGGTTTTGCCAGAAACCAAAACAAAATACCAGTTTTTGGCAAAAATGTAAAATGTGGTCTCATGATTGGTGGGTGCTACAAATAGCCATAAATGCAGGCTATTTGGGTGCAGTCATGTAACTGGGGAGGTGCACATCAGAACTTTGAATCTGGGTTATAAGTAGCTTTCTTAGGGTCCATCTGTCAATTTCAATTCAATTTAATTTCAATTTCAATTTATTTCAATTTGTATACCGCGCCTATCTCCATCAAGATGGACCCAGGGCGGTGCACAGGAAATTAAAAACCACAATAAATAACAACAAATACAATAATACATTAAAAAAAATTAAATTAAATTCTTAAATTTAATTAATGTCATCACTTGAACAGTCGCTAACCTGGTTCCTTTGTTCCTCATCTTTAAGCCAACTAAAAGCATTTTAGAGGCCAGCATGTAGCTCACATGTAGCTCTAAAGAAAGCAGAGCAGAATGTCCCTTAAAGTGCTATCATTACGCAAATTATATCATAGATTTTATTAATCATTTGGGTGATAACCACTGCCTCTCAGAACCTTGAGCCTGAAAACAAATGTCCCAAGTTTGTAACTTGGAATGACCCACGAAAAAGATATTAGACATTTTTTGTTATTATTTATTAGGTTCTCCTCTTACTTTCCAGATCTGATCTTCAAACCTTTAGGAAGAGAAGATCTATCATCACAAAACCAAGAGAGAATTCACAAATTATCTTCCTTCTTTTTGGTGGCTTTTTTCTTAATCTACAGATCATCTGTAACAATATCCCTTCCACTTCTTTGTCCCTTCAGGATAAGCCTTACCTAATTTATTGTCCAGGATAAATATAGGCAAGGTACAAAATTGCTAGGCAAACATCTGGTACTTTCTTAGTTTAGCCAGGCAATGGGTACACCGCCTCATTGGCATTTATAGGACATAATTATTTTGTAATTTATTTTCCGCTGTGGTCATTGGAAAAGCAGGAAACATTTTGGAATTAAGAGGAAAGAAAAACAAACAGCAACATTAGCAGTAGTAGTGGTTCTTGCATGACGCTACCATAGATATTCGTAAGCATGTAATATTCTATATCCATTCTTCATCATGCTGTTGCCCTGAAAACAGGTTGGACTTCCCAAAATCTTTGGATAGCATTGTGGTTTGACTATCTTGTTCAGGGTTGAGGAACGTGGAAGAGAGAGGTGTCCGTGGAAAGGGAAGCAAATCCTGCTAGATTTCACAGGGATTTTTTTTTATGGAGATACAATGGGAAAAATTGGAGCCTGTGCCATCTACAACATAGCTTAATGCGGGAAATAATCAGATGGATATCAATATATCTCATTCAAGCTGTGGTCAACCTTGAAATGGCTGAAACAGCTGTGCAGTATCTTAACCAGGTCTGAACCAACCTAGCTATTGTGGTTCCTGTGGGAGGAAACAGAAATGGGGTGTGGAGACCATGTTTAAGCTAAGGAACATTTTCTGTCCCCTAAAATATATGCTAGCAGATGTCAGATATGTGTTCTTTCTGCATATAGCAGGAGCTGAATACTGTGCCTTGGGTGGTCTCCAAGGTCTAAGTTACCCAGATCCTGTTTGGTAATGTAGTCCTAAACTGCATCACTGGGTCAGACTGTGAATGAATCTCTCATAAGCAGTCTGATCTATCCGGAAGCTAATAATCAATGAAACTATTTCACATTGATTCAAGATTTCCAAGTAGAACATTATAAAATGCCTCTGCTCAGTTATTAGTGAACTACAAACCCCAATGGGACAACTACAGCTGTTTTAGCATTGCAGAAATGAAAAGGAAGTCATATTATACATCATATCCACAACATGGAAGAGGGGAGGAAGAAAAGTTCTTATTATATTTAGTTGGAAATAGATCAACAGCTGAAAGAAACGGCCTGTGTTAAAGAACATTGAGTGCGGGTGGGCTAGTGGGAGTTGTGGGTGAGTCGGTGAGGATCACAGTTGAACCAGTGGTTGCTTCTGAGCATAGTAGGAGGTAGAGGCTGCAAGCAGGCCAGCTGCGGTCATAGGGAGACCAGGAAGGGCTGCAGATGGGCGCTACAGAACATGGGTGGGCCAGTGAAGGCTTCTACAAATCTATGTGTGCTATGGAATATGAAACCCATATGAGGTCTTTGGAAGGCTCAATCCATTGAGGAGATATTGAGTCCCTAATCCATTGAGGAGACATTGAGTCTCCAAAGGATTTCCATAGGTGTTGAATCAAAAGCCTGTTTAAAGTCAACAAAGGTAGTATGCAAAACAGCTTTAGATAACTGAGCTTTATTTTTCAAACAGATAGCAAAGCTCTAAGCCCTGATCCAGACTGGATCCACCTGATCTACAGCCTACCTCCCCCTTATGTCTCAAGAAATTCTCCCCCTCCAGCCATCCTAGCAGCTTACAGTAGAAATATTTGTACTGTTCTGTACTGTATTATTGCCCTGCCAGCCTACTAAACATTATTAGCAAGCTCTGTAGCTTGCTAATATGGTAATGCCAATGTAATATGGTAATATGGTAGGTTGACAGGGCACTAGTTAACTAATTCATCTTTCCTGTCTCTCTTGAATGTACGGATAATTATGGCCAAGTCCTACTCTTTAGGGAAAGAAGCTGATTTATCAGTATAAATAAACAGTGAGCACAAATTTAGTGTCCACCTGTAAAAATGATTTAACATCAATTTGGAATGGATAAAGTCTTCCCTTGGGGCCTTTCTCAATTTTGTTTTGTTGCCTTGCCTAATTAGTTGATTTATTTTCCAAATATTGCCTGAGAGTCAACCAGACAGCTGTTTTTCTTTTAACTCCAGCTCAGGGAAATAAGGATTTCTCTAGCATAGAATTTAAAATGTTGCTAGGATGTGACCATGTTCACAAGGAAGAGTGAATGTTCATTGCCACTGTTGCAATTCTCAAGAATTTACTATTGCTGAGGTTTTTAAGCACTAAACAGCTGCAGTGATTCACTTAGCAGCCGTGGCAAAAATGTCACAATACTGGACACAACTCACTTAACAACTGCCTTGCTTTGAAAAGGAAATAATTGGGGATGTGAGTTGAACATTCCCTATAAGAGAGATGATTCTTGGGTATTACCGTGGGAACCGAGGAAGATAGTTGTTAAACAAAAACTAGACTCTAAACAGCCAAGGCTTGGGAGGAAAGCAACAATAAGGAGAGTAATCTGATATATTTCAATTGGGCTTTGTATGACCTTACCAGGAAGAATGTGATTCTATGTTAAGCTCTTTTTTTGTGTTGTTCATTTGCACCCTCCACTTTTTGCATTCTGCCTTTTGTGCATAGAAGCCACAGAGGCGATCCAACAGCTGTGGAAAAGGAGAAAACAGGCCCCGCACCAGCTGTACAGACTGAAAGGGTGTCTATAATCCTTAGGAGTGTGGAATGCAGTTTTTCTCAAGGGAAAAATTACCTTTGTAAGACAGTTGGAATTCCATTCTGACCTGAATCTTCTCTCAAGGATACTTTGCAAACTTTTATCTGCAGAAGCATTTAATTTCTTCAAAAGCAGGGTAACTGTTCAAACAGGTTCCGTAAACACCCTGCTGGATTACCACAGGTCGGTGTTCATAATGCACTGGAAATTAAAAACAATGCAGATCTTCCTATGATGTGCCTTGTTTTGATGAAAGCTGAAATGACTCGCCTGCTTGAAGCTGTAATGTGGAGCAGTGTGGCTCCTTCATTTTTATTTTTTTATTTTTTTTTGAGTAAAGTGAAGTTCATCCAACCAGAATGAATTGCCAGTTGTGGTTTTCTGCAGCTGTACAATGTGGGCATCAAAATTTCTGCTGGCTGTCAGGAGTGCTCATCCAGGCTCCATGGCAATCTAAAATGTCTTGCTGATGCAAATCTTTCTGCCTCTTTGACTCGACAAAGAGACCTTCATCACCGTTGTGGAGCATGAAACCCTTGATAAAGGCAAATTCAAATCACCTTAAGCGAGCTTATTAAACATAAATATCTGGATAGACAAGGTCCGTTTTACAGCTCTCCAACTGAATAGGGCTACTCGTAACCTGACTTGGTCTTAAGCCTAGGCTTCTTCACTGTTCCATCCATAGTGGTATTCTCTTCCAATACCTCTATTCCTTTACAGTTGGGGCCTGCTTTCTTGTGCTTCTTCAGTGTACCTTGGAAAGCTCACCTCTCCTTCTAGCTGTTGTATACAGCCTTTCCTTTTCCTTTACTATGTTTGGATTGTTTTACTAATAAAATTTTAAAATACCATCTTCCATTGAAGTTACATTAGGAAGGGAAGCTCTGCCTTCTGATACCCATAATGCAAATTCACATGCATTGGAGAAGGGAACCTAGATATTAAATTACATAAATTAGAATTGGAAGGGAAAAATGCATTGGTGTTGAGGTATGAAACCAATTACAAGTTTCTCACTAGGTATGTGTATACAAGTATTTATCTTATTCCTGATGTAAATGTAGGCTAAATGCTGTGGCATCTGCAGGAGTGGAAAAAAAATCAAGGGTGCAACCCAAGTGTTGTCCCTTTTATTATATACTAGCTATACCCGGCCACGCGTTGCTGTGGCCCAGTCTGGTTAAATGGCCAACCAATCTGTGTGTAGATCTACACCTGCACACATACACCCAACCACCATATAAGCCCCAACCTACCTACCTACTGTATTTCTCTCTCTATCTATCTATCCCTCTACCTACCTACCTACTGTATTTCTTTCTTTCTCCCTCTACCTACCTACCTACCTACTGTATTTCCCCCCCTCTATCCCTCTACCTACCTACCTACTGTATTTCCCCCCTCTATCCCTCTACCTACCTACCTACCTACTGTATTTCTCCCTCTCTCTATACCTCTACCTATCTACCTACTGTATTTCTTTCTTTTTCCCTCTATCTACCTACCTACCTACTGTATTTCCCCCCTCTATCCCTCTACCTACCTACCTACCGTATTTCTCGCTATCTATACACCTACCTACCTACCGTATTTCTCCCTCTCTGTCTATCCCTCTACTTACCTACCTATTGTATTTCTTGCTTTCTCCCTCCACCTACCTACCTACTGTATTTCTCCCTCTCTATCTATCCCCCTATCCACCTACCTGCCTACCTACTGTATTTCTCCCTCTCTGTCTATCCCTCTACCTACCTATCTACTGTATTTCTCCCTGTCTATCTATCCATCCCCCTACCTATGTACCTACCTACCTACCTACCTACCTACCTACCTACCTACTGTCTCTTTCTTTCTTTCTTTCTTTCTTTCTTTCTTTCTTTCTTTCTTTCTTTCTTTCTTTCTTTCTTTCTTTCTTTCTTTCTTTCTTTCTTTCTTTCTTTGTATCTATCTATCTATCTATCTATCTATCTATCTATCTATCTATCTATCTATCTATCTATCTATCTATCTATCTATCTATCTATCTATCTATCTATCTATCTATCTATCTATCTATCTATCTATCTATCCATCTATCCATCTATCCATCTATCCATCTATCCACCTACCTACCTACATACCTACCTACATACCTACCTTATTTCAGCCTCTCTATCTATCCCTTGGGGGTCATCTAGTCCAACTCCCTGTTAGGCAGGAAGCCCTATACCCATGATGGCGAACCTATGGCACGGGCGCCACAGGTGGCACACGGAACCATTTCTTAGGCCACTCGAGGCATTGCCCTGTCAGCTTCAGTTTGTATGTGTGCCCTGGCCAGCTGATTTAGGCCTTCTTTTGAGGCCATTTTTTGTCCTCTGGAGGTGGGGGAAGGCTGTTTTCACCCTCCCCAGGCTCCTATAAACCCTCTGGAGCCTGGGGATGACGTAAAAAGCATGCCAAATGCAGGTAGTCATGCACATAGCATTATGGATGTGACACACCTGTGCACATCACCCCTGCACTCCCCCTGCTATTGGCACGTGAGCCAAAAAAGGTTAGCCATCACTGCCCTATACCATTTCAGACTAATGGCTATCCAACATCTTCTTGAAGACTTCCAGTGTTGGGGCATTCACAACTTCTGGAGGCAAGCTGTTTCACTGATTAATTGTTCTAACTGTCAGGAAATTTCTCCTCAGTTCTAAGTTGCTTCTCTCCTTGATTAGTTTCCACCCATTGCTTCTTGTCCTGCCCTCAGGTGCCTTGGAGAATAGCTTGACTCCCTCTTCTTTGTGGCAACCCGAGATATTGGAAGGCTGCTATCCTGTCTCCCCTAGTCCCTCTTTTATTAAACTGTATTTCTCCCTGTCTCTCTATTCCCCTATCTACCTACCTACTGTAATACAATAATACAATAGCAGAGTTGGAAGGGACCTTGGAGGTCATCTAGTCCAACCCCGCTGCTCAAGCAGGAGACCCTATGCCGTTTCAGACAAATGATTTTCCAGTCTCTTCTCTCTTCAGTGTTGGGGCATCCATAACTTCTGGTGGCAAGATGTTCCACTGGTTAATAGTTCTCACTGCCAGGAAATTTGCCCTCAGTTCTAGGTTGCTTCTCTCCTTGATTAGTTTCCACCCATTGCTTCTTGTTCTGCCCTCAGGTGCCTTGGTGAATAGCTTGACTCCCTCTTCTTTGGGACAACCCCTGAGATATTGGAAGGCTGCTATCATGTCTTCCCTAATCCCTCTTTTATTAAACTGTATTTCTCCCTGTCTCTCTATTCCCCTATCTACTGTAATACAATAATACAATAGCAGAGTTGGAAGGGACCTTGGAGGTCATCTAGTCCAACCCCGCTGCTCAAGCAGGAGACCCTATGCCGTTTCAGACAAATCGTTTTCCAGTCTCTTCTTAAAAACACATCCAGTGTTGGGGCATCCATAACTTCTGGTGGCAAGATGTTCCACTGGTTAATAGTTCTCACTGCCATGAAATTTGCCCTCAGTTCTAGGTTGCTTCTCTTCTTGATTAGTTTCCACCCATTGCTTCTTGTTCTGCCCTCAGGTTCCTTGGTGAATAGCTTGACTCCCTCTTCTTTGGGGCACCCTCTGAGATATAGGCTGCTATCATGTCTTCCCTAGTCCCTCTTTTATTAAACTGTATTTGCTGTCAGATGGGTGATTCTTTGTTACAGTTTGGTTCAGTCCGTATTAAACAGTTTAAAGCAGCTGCCTGCCTCCGTTTTTTTTTACCTCAGAGAACAGTCCTGAGCAGAATTTCTCCCCCCCCCCCCCCATGGGCCACCTGGGAGTTTGCTATCCTCTGTGCCTTTTTGGCCCAAAGAGGCCGCCGTATGAGGCCTTTTCCAACACTCACAGTTGAAAAGCAGTTTGATGGGCGTGGTTACAGGGATGTTAAATCACATTTCAGTGAGTACATTTTTTGTGTGTAATTTGTACACAACACACGTGTGCTAGGCACAAAATGATTTGGTATTCTATTATCCGAAGTGCTTCGCTACATTGTGTGAAAGTTTGGTTTAAATCGGTCCGGTACTTTTTGAGATTAGTGGATTCGTACAAACTATTTTACATTTTTATTTATATAGATCACAAAAGGGCAGGGCTTCAAACAGTTTTCTGCCACCCCTACTTCCCACCGCCAAGTGGACACCCTGATCTGACCACAGAAAGCACAGAGAATGTACCACCCTTAGCAGATACATTACTTCTAAATCATAGAATCATAAGGCTGGAAGAGACTTTAGAGATCTTCTAATCCAACCTCCTGCCCAAGGCAAAAGTTCTTATGTCATCTTGAACAAAGATTTGTCCACTCTTTTCTTCTCTGGTAGTTCACTGCATTTAGAAGTAACGTATCTCTTAAGGATGGTTATATGCAATATAATTCCTATATTACATTTTGTCCTCTAGCACAGGGATCCCCAACCTTTTTTGCACCAGGGACCGGTTTCATTTTCAAGAAAGTTTTGCGGACCGGCTGAGTGGCTCAGCAGTCATGTGACTGGGTGGGCGTGGCCAACTTGGAAAATGTGAAACTCACTTAACAATGGTCTTGGTTAACAACCAAACTTTTGGGCTCAATTGTGGTCATAAGTTCTTTCTTTCTTTCTTTCTTTCTTTCTTTCTTTCTTTCTTTCTTTCTTTCTTTCTTTCTTTCTTTCTTTCTTTCTTTCTTTCTTTCTTTCTTTCTTTTTTTCCCTTTCCTTTCCTTTCCTTTCCTTTCCTTTCCTTTTCTTTTTCTGTCTCTTTCTCTTTCTTTCCCTCTTTCTCTCTCTTTCTTTCTTTCTCTTTATTTCTTTCTCTTTCTTTCTCTCTTTCTCTCTTTCTCTTTCTTTCTCTTTCTTTCCCTCTTTCTCTTTCTTTCTCTCTTTCTTTCTCTTTCTCTCTTTCTTTCCCTCTTTCTCTTTCTTTCTTTCTCTTTCTTTCTCTCTCTTTCTTTCTCTTTCTCTTTCTGTCTTTTTCTTTCTTTCTCTCTGTCTGTCTGTCTTTCTTTTTCTTTCTCTCTCTCTTTCTCTCTCTCTCTCTCTCCCATTCTTTTTCTTTCTTTCTCTCTCTCTCTCTCTCTCTCTCTCTATCTCTCTCTCCTTCGTCCGCCCATCTGTCACTCTATGTGTGTGTGTGTCTGTCTGTCTCGCATTCACGCACTTAATCACTCATTCTGTGTCTCTCTCTTTCCCTCCCCCCCTCTCTCTCTGTGTCTGTCACTCTCTGATTCCCCCTCCCTCCCTGTCTCTCTCTGTGTCTGTGTCTCTCTCTGTCTGTCTGTCACCGTCCCCGCCACAGCAGCCCTCTCTACGGGCCACCGATTCCCTTCCTCCTTCCCCCCGCGGAGCCTCCTCAGCCCGGCCCGCTCGCCTTAGCCTGCCCCGGCCGCCCGGCCGCCGTGCTTGGTCGCTCGTTCGCTCGCTCAGGCTCCTTCCAGGAGCTGAGAAGCCTCCGTGTGTGTGGGGGGAAGGAACGGCAGCCCCTGGAAGACGAGTGGCCGGCATGCCGGCTTTGGAGGCTCTGCGGGGGGAAGGAGGAAGGGAATCGGCAGCTGGTAGGGAGGGCTGCTGCGGTGGCGCCCAGGAGTCCCACCGTCGATGAGGGTGGAGGAAGAGCCGCACTCCAATGGCATGAACAGCCGCGCCTGCGCTCTCCCGCGCACTCTGCCCAGGGGGCTGCTTCCTCCTCCCTCCTCCTCCTCTCCGGCCCTGCGGCCCAGTTCCTACCAAGCCACGGACCGGCACCGGTCCGCGGACCGGGGGTTGGGGACCCCTGCTCTAGCACAGGGGTCCCCAACCTTTGCAACTTTAAGTCTGAAGGACTTCAGCTCCCAGAATTCTGGCTGGAGAATTCTGGGAGCTGAAGTCCTTCAGACTTAAAGTTGCAAAGGTTGGGGACTCCTGCTCTAGCAAATCTACCAAAGCCAAATAATTACACCGATTCAACTATGTTTTCTTAATAATACAGCCATCCTATATTTGCTTCGGGATGTTTGTGAATAAGGGATTGCAAATATATAGTAATGTTTGTTTGTCCCTCCAGCTCTTTCGTGTCTGTCATAGACTTCTTGTCTTTTCTCTGTCAAGGAAACATCAGCATGAGGCCTAAATCGGTAATGAGTTTTCCAGTGCAGCTATTTTACCTTTCATCCCTTAGATGTATTTTTTCTACAAGTTGAAATGCCTGGCCTTTTAGATCGGACTATAGTCAGTTAGCAGCAGATTAGTATTAATTTTATTAACTGCAAAACCATCCGGTTTTATTTGGATGGATCTGCCTCGTTTTTCATTCCCACATCTGTTCAGCAGCTGCAGGCACACCATTCCCATGGGCTTGGCCTAATTTGTAGAATTACAAGGGTTGTGCTTGGCAATAGAAAAGGTCTATTAGTGCTGCTCATGTTAAAAATTGTAAACTTGATGCCTTCCACATGCTTCTGTTTTATTTTCATTAGTTTGTACATGCTGGATCCATAATTAACCTTTCAGAGTCATTTCTCAGAGTACATAATTCAGTTATTCAATAACCACTTCCAGTTGTTTTAATGCTTTTGAATGAACGATTTGAATAGTGTGAGATTGATTCTTCCAAAAACTTAGATGTCATATTTTCATTAGTTTAAATTCAAGTTTTGTTCAAGCATTTACATATTTAATAAATGTTCAGTGGAATATGTTCAGTGATGCATTGTAGCATCAGAGTCCAGTTCTGTCTTATCCCGCTCAATAACTCTGTACATTCAAGGGCTCTGAATACTGAATAGGGAGACTTCCCCTAACCTGCATGTTGCCCAAATCTGTGGACTTTAGTTCTCAAACTCTTCAGCAGTGGTATTCGTTTAGTTTATTTGTATGCTATTCAATCTGCCAGGGCTCTGCTGATTTATACTCATAATTCAACAATTCAAATGTTGATGCAAAATAATAAGACAACTAAAACATCCACTGTAATTACATAGAAAAATAAAAAACATCCACCATAATAATAATGCAATGGTAATGTATGATGGCTAATGTGCAAAATTTGTAAAATTACAAAATGCTCTCAGAAGAGTTCTGTATTTACTAAAGGTTTGGCTTGTAGTAATAGATAGGGCAAGACTATTGCATAATTTCACATAGACTATAAAGGTCCCTCAAATCCTTTCTAACCCCCTTTCCCCAATGTTACTATTAATTTGCCTTTTCAACTCTATGTGCAATCAAACCCATACATTGGCTGCTGTTTTAGGTTGGATGTTCTTTGCTTAGTGTTATTAACACACATTAACTGAAATTCTGTCTGTTGACTGTTAAACTTCCTAAGTTAATTTCCTATTTTAGCTTGCAGACTTTTGATTGGAGTAATGGAAGATTGCATGATTATTTCAATGTCTTATGCAAATACCAATAATATTTGATAACTTTTAATGTGTAGTCTTGATAAAATTGAGGTTGTGGTAAACACCAGGTGGTTACAATGGATATGAAAGACTCCTAGAGATTTTTTTTTCTCCCCTGGAAGAATGATAAAGACAATGATAAAGGGACAATCTCAAATTGTACTGCTATTTTATTTTTATTTAAAATATTTCTATTTTTATTTTAAAATGTTTTTATTTCAAATATTTTTATTTCAAATATTTTTTATTTCTAACTTTAAAATATTTTAGTGAGCAATGAGAAGAGGAAAAAGAAACTATAAATAGGGATGAACATAGACTGTTGAACCCTTTTTTTTACCTTGGTAAAAATTATTAGGGTTTTTATACAGTGAGAAAATGGACACAATACAAATTATATACTTGGCCATTCAAGAACTTCTTTGAACAACTTCTTTGCTTTTGTCATCTCTGAATCTCTTCAAAAGTTCCCAAAGAAATCCAGCAAACAGGAAAAAAGGAGACAGATTTTTTGTGTGTGACTGATAACTAGTTAATGAACAGGAAAGAAACAATAGGAATAAGAGGACAACTTGTAAATGAGAGAGATGAATTGGTCCTGTTAATTTGTTATAAGTTATCTCAGTTTAAAATGAGGTGACCCGATGTGTTTAAACAGTCAAATAAAAAGGAATTGTAATAGCAACAGCACTTAGACTTATATACCATTTCATAGTGCTTTACAGCCCTCTCTAAGAGATTTACGAAGTCAGCATATTTCCCCCAACAATCTGAGTCCTTGTTTTACTGACCTCGAAGGGATGGAAGACTGAATCAACCTTGAGCCTGGTGAGATTTGAACTGCCAAATTGCAGGCAGTCGGCAGACAGCAGAAGTAGCCTGCAGTACTGTATTCTAACCACTGCGCCACCAAGGCTCTAATGAGGATCAAAAGGTTCTCCTTGGGCTGGTCACCTAATCATCATGGCAAGGTCAGTTCAATACAAGTAAATGAAAAGTGATGCTTTTAAAAATCCATTCCAAGCAACTGTGGACTGATCTGGAAAAAGATCTTCGAGTTGGGGTGAACAATTCAAAAAAAACTATCAGCAACACAATTAGTGGCTGCTATTTAAAAAATAAAAACAAATTCTCTGTTTGAAATCATTGGGAAGGATATTGTAAAACAACCAATATGTATCAATATCTTTATATAAATTACCTGGTAAGTATATAATGGGTTTGCACATTGAAAATGATATTATAGAACAGGGGTCCCCAACCTTTTTGGCACCAGGGACCGGTTTTATGTAAAAAAAATTCTCTGGACCAGTGGGAGCCTCCAGCGGGTGAGTCGAGTCATGTGGGCCGTGCACGCATTCGGTGGTCACGTGGAACCCGAGGCTCACTCCGGCCCGGTTACTATCAAGCCATGGACCAGCACTGGTCCACGGCCCAGGGGTTGGGGACCCCTGTTATAGAACATCTCTGTGTGTTTGTGGAGGGAGGGAGGGAGGGAGAGAGAGAGAGAAAAAACAATTAATTTCAGCATTTGTTCATTCAAACATATGTGTCCAATTAACTTTTAGGGGTGTTTTTTTGAGATGCCACTGAAATTGAATCTTGAAAGAAAGACAGACAAAAAGAAATGTTTTTTAACACGACTTGTAATTGAACTCAGGAATTTGTTACATCAAGATGTGATTATGACTACCAGCTTGGCTGGCTTTAAAAAAATGGTTGAACTTGTTAGGAGTAGACTCCTAGAGTTGGGTAGGCAATATATAATACCATGATGACAAATGATACTTGTTGCTTTAAGGATTTTGGAATGTTGGAATGCAATTAGAGACTGTAATTCTCTCGGCAATAAGAGAAAGTAAGCAGAGCACGATCTTTCTCTGCTGGATTGTCTCTCTTTGCTGATATCTCTACTATTTGCTATCTGCTTGTGTGCCATGACTGACTGTGTTTGAAGAAGGAAGAAGGAAGAATTGTGGATTGCTGACTGTAAGCAATTGTTAGTTTATTAAGGACTTTGCTTTGACTAACTACCAACCATCACTGCTTGTGAAGTAGTAGTTTAGTTTTACAACACAAGTAAAACTATTTTGTTTTTTACTAACAGTGTTTGGGTTACTCTTTGTGTGTTTACTAGCAATGTTTCTCTAGCTGCATATTCCGCTGCACAACTTTTCTGTCTCCCAATGGAGATATCCCTCAACAGGACTGATTCATGGAAGTTGGGGAGATCAAGGGCTATTAGCCTTGATGGCACTATGACTACCTCTGAGGGCCATCTGTTGGGAGACCAGTAGGCATCCGTCTGCAGGGACTTGGTCACTATGAGAACAGACTGCTGGACTACAGTAGATCAGCCAGGAGTCTGATCCAGCAGGCACTGCTTATATTCTTACTTTCTTTACAGAGAACGATGGCAAGGGAAAAAGCATAAATATAGTAAATCACGACAGAGGGTAAATGTATGAGAAATCCTTGTCATTGTTTTGATTCCTTTCCAGTAATCTTCATTTTTGCATATTAGAGTATGTTTTAAGATGACAACATTGAACATATTTGTATAGTATTCTCATTTTAAGACACAGAGGCCTCCTTTGGCTTCCCTCTCCACTACAGCCTTAATTTTTATTTCAGGCAAAAGAATTGAAAGCCCTCCATCTGAAATACATTACTGAAGCTAGTTCACTTCTCAAATACAATGTCAATGCCAAACAATTATTATAATGACTTCAAATGGAAAACAGATGTACCCTTCCAGTCCAGGGGAAATGTGAAGGCGGCAGCAGCTGTGCTAGAAGGCCATGCAAGGAGGCAGCAGTGGGTGCCAACTGCAAATATGCATTGGACCTGCATCAATGAACACAGAGTCTGACATTAGGCAGGAGGAGAAAGATTACCAGGGCAAGAAGCAGGCTAGTCTTTTCAGCCAGATCTAACTCTAGAATATGAAAGAATTATGCTAAATTATCAAATATTACATATAGAGTATAGCAGAGTAGGTGATAAGCAGGAGGTGATGACAATGGAGAAAGCCACGTAAAGAAACAGCGCTAGATGCAAAACATGTTTTGGGCCCATAGGAATGCTGTTTTGACCCCGGGGTGCAACAAACTGTGCTACTTCATCCTCCAATAAATAAAGTTCAGTAAATTAAGAAACATGTTTGCTGTCAGCATTAGAACAAAGAACATATCAGGGGTCAGAGTTGAACTCCCGCACTTCCGGAGCAGCTCACAATGATTGTTCCTCCCTTCTTTCCAATCCACCTTCGGAGTGTGACAAAGACATTAGGTAAAGGGGTGTGAATCTTGGATTAGTACACCTCCAAATTCTCTTCCAGCCTTATGATTCTATAATTTAGAAGTGAAGTGCCCGTTTAAGAATCGGCAGAATAACTTTTGGAAAGCAGAGCAGAATGGCAACGCATTTGCAGTGAAAAAAATATTTCAAAAATAAATGGGATCAGACTAGCGGTTGCTGAGAAAGATATTTTTTTTAAAAAAAATAATCCTGTATTTTTATGGAAAAGGTACCAATGGTCAGTGGTTCAGAATGGTGCCAATGGTGCCATTCTTACGTCCTTTTGCTCTATGGTCACAAGAACCAGAGTGAAGCTGCTTTTAAGGGGTGGGAGAAACTTTCAGAAGCCATGCTTTCCCTGATTTTCCTAACTGGTTCCCATCCCCACCACCCAGCAATGGGATTCCCTGTTTTCATTATGCTGATAGAAATGACATCACATTGCAAACTGAACCCTCTTGGATGTGCCCATGACAGCACAACTCATCTAGAAAAGTGGCAGGATTTACATTGTGACATTGCTGTCATTATTCCCCCAACACTTGCAGATGCTGTTGCTCCCCAGAAAGATTTTTTTTGGGGGGAGGGCGGACTTTTTCAGCTTGCCAGATGCCCAGCTGCTTTCAGACTATTGGAATTAATTTCTAGTCATTTCAGAGGAAAATGCACCAGCTCCAAGAGACACAAATCTTTCTTAAGTGGCCTATTTTCACTAAGTATTTAATCAAAACTGGTAAATTCATCTATTTCAAAGACCTCTTATATTGTTAACTGAACAATATAACATGAATCTTGGCACTGTCTACTTATATTTCATTCTTTATAAATACTTGTGGGACTAAATAAGCAGTTTAAGATTTCATAATTGTCTTTGATTAGTATGATGGCTTTTTCATTCTTCTGGGCAAAGCTGCATTGTTTTCTCTCTTATGATCTTGAATATTTATTTTTGCAAATAAACTGACCTGGATAAAATCTGCCAATACTAGAAATGGTTGAAAGTAATGCATAGCATCACAAAACATTTCAAAAGATGTTACTAAGAAAACTGTATTGGGGTGTCCTTTTCTTTCTTTCAAATTTCCAACCTGATATTCATTATTTTTCAATTTGTATTTAAAAAATCGTATATTTTTATCCATTTATCTACTTCTGGCAAATTTAATCTGCTGAATTGCTATTTATCTATAGATTATTTAAAAAACAAACTAAAAGCAAGGCAGTCCTTTAGAATATGAAGTAATATTTCTTTAACCAAATTAATATATGTGAAAAATGAACATGACGTACTGAGAACAAGCCAAAACAAGAAGTATGGAAAATTAAAAGTTCAAATTAGAATAACTCGTAGACTCCCCTACCCATTTAATCGGCTCTGCATCAGTTATTATGGCTGTTGTAGTTCTTCCATTCCTATTATTAACTACATAGATTGAACATAGATTTGAATATCATTAGAATGCAAATCTCTTCTCTTTTCTTCTCTCTTCTCTTCTCTTCTTTCATCCCCTCTCCTCTCCTCCCTTCTCCCCCCCACTCCTCTTCTCCTGTCCTGTCCTCTCCTTTCTTTTCTCTTGACTGCTGGCAAGTCCCTGAAGTTTTCTTTGCAATATTTTTGGAATAATTTGCCATTCTTCCTAGGACTAAGAAAGAACAACTGGCCAAAGTCACTCAACTGATTTGTACTCATACAGGATTAGAACTCATAGTGGTGATTTATAAAGAAAGCACAATATTCTCATAAATGACTTAGAAATATGAGGTAAAATTATTTTATGTCAACACTGATGTGTCTACTCAGAACCACACATTCATTCTGGTGCTATTTAGGCTGTTGACAATCTAAACTAAAACATGGAATAAGAAAGCCTTCAGCTACAAATCCCAATGCACACAGGATAACATGCAGAATATGAGACTTTATATGCTCAGTGTAAACATAATTTTCTTGCAGAATTAAAAACAGCATTTAGATCTTGGAAGTCATAGAAGGGCTTATTACTTAGGCCAAAAGGAGTCAGGAAAAAACATTGAAGGCCTCTGGGATTCTGAAGTAGGGATAGAAAGATAAGTCAGTTTAGTTTATGCTCAGCCAAGTATGGAAATAATGTATTTTAAATTTGGTTTTCACCCATTTTATTTCTGGATCTGGGAGAAATTAGGCCTAGAAATTATTGAAAGCATTCTGAAAGATTGCAATCAAATTTCCAGATATTAACGGGCAGTCCTTGGTGGTAACTATGTAGCATGTTTCAACAGGAAGTCATTAAACAACATCAGACATTTATAGCAGGGGTCTCCAACCTTTGCAACTTTAAGTCTGAAGGACTTCAGCTCCCAGACTTCTCCAGCCAGCTTTGCTGGCTGGAGAATTCTGGGAGCTGAAGTCCTTCAGACTTAAAGTTGCAAAGGTTGGAGACCCCTGATTTATAGCACTTCTTTCTAAAGCCTTTAAATTTCCAAAGATCGATCCCCAATATGTATTATGCAAGCATTTGTGTCCACATTCAATTATGCACGCAAAATGTCATGTATCAAAAATGTTTTAACATTGCACCGATTCAAAGTAAGAGTGCAATTTTTACTTAGAAATATATATATTTGAAACAGAGCTTAAGTTCAGATGTTCTGAAATCCCCAGTCCAGAGCCTGCCTATATTTTTTTAAAAAAAGGTAGCATTTAATTTTCAGCAGACACATTAACAGATCCATTCCAAACACCGCATTAAGCTTGGCGACAAAAAAAAAATCATTAAAAAGGTACCATTAATATTTGACAAAGCAATCATATCAAGTTATATAGCATTATTTCCTCTGTGTAGGGGAATATATGCACATGTCAGTTTGTTTTGAAATAAGATACAAGTTGGTTTTGAAGACCAAGCTGAAATTCAGACTGTGTCTATCTTCTGCCAAATATATTTCAAGGCTGCACATAGGGTATGGTCTAAACTGACTTACCTCAATGAAGTGTATATGGGCACTGATGTTTGACTTATCAATGCTTGTGCTATGTCTGAAGAGAGTTGGCAACTGCCTTACTGCTCCATTCTTGGTTGATGAACTATAACTAATCGACACCATGACCACTCTTCTTTGGTGGCCTCAAAGCAATCAGAAATATGATCCTTGGGTGGAGAATTTCTCTGCCTCTCTGGGTTTATGCCTCCACATTTTCATTGTTTTTGCAAAGTTTAGGGATTTAATTTTATGTAATACTCAATGGCATGGTGTAAGTTCTATGGAAAATAAACATAATTAGACCCAATGTTGTTTCTTCACTACAGCCCACCCTTGGATAAATTTAAACATCACTGTAAGCAATTATAAATGTTGGAATCCACTGTGTGGGGGAAGAAGGGGGTGAACCCAACCTAGTAAAAAAAAAAATGTTCCGAGTGAAAGTTTCTTAATGATCTTTTGGAAACTGCCCTTTGGGTTGAAAGCAAAAAAATCTCAGTTTGCATGATAGGATTGAGTCTGATTTTTGTTATTACATGCAGCAGTTCTGCTGTCGTTGGATACCATTTATTTCAGAACAAAATAAATCCAATTATACTTCCTTTCATATGGGCAACCTCATCAGAAAAAGACCCTGAACAAGCAGTGGGACATGATTTACTGTAACTATATGTACAATTAACTGAAAGAAAAGTGTGATTTTTTCTTTCCTTTAGGCAACATATGTTAAAAGCATCATGTCATTTTCCTCTTTTCTCACAGTGTGTTCTATTTATACAATGTATTTGTATCCCCACATTTTTCCCATAAGCATGTAGGTCTGTGAATTTTATTCTCTCCATTCCATTTCCCTTTCTGCTAAGTATATTAGAGGAAGAGGTAGCAAAGTCACTTAGTAAACTTCATAATGAAATTTTGAACCAAGATCTGAAATTCTTACCTCTGCAGAAATAAATAATTAGAATATACCTAAAGGTGTAACTATGTGAAATTGAAAATAAAAGTAAAGTATTTACTTCAACTGATGTTGAAGTAAAGGAGCTGAAAACAGAACACATGTAGCCTTCATGTATACTTTTGTGAGGACTCAAACAAATGCCCTAGACTACACCTTAGCTGGGCTAAGACAACAGACTTGGATCAAAAGTTTTTGGTTGGTATGAGGCTCAATGGATTATACAAATCTGGGCAACTATTCCATAAACTCTAACCTTAATTGTTGATTAGCATGCTGCATGCTAATGCTTAACAATATGTCATAAGAAAAGCTTTGAGTTAAAAGGGACTACTCTGGTGGCAATTTGGAGTTTAGACAGTATAGTAAGCTTACAATTTCAAAGAAAGAGGTCATCAGGTATTAAAAGTAGCAATATGTGTCTAATGAGTATAAATGTTAAATATGTTATTTGAATATAGTCAAGTTTTTTTTTTTTCTATATAGCCAGATAATTCAAACATATTCCTCCTGCAATCTTACAACACATGTAAATTGTCATGGGCCATATTTACATAACATGCTAGTCTATGACATGGGTAGACAGTTGCTGGTTCAATGTGCCATCTTTTTGGCTAAAGAATAGAATAGCATGGTGCAATGTGCATAGTACAAACCAGTACTCAGACTTAGCTTCATTAAAATGTCCAAATAGTCCTTGCACATAGCCCCCATGTGGCTGAATTCACACTACTAAATTCTAAAACAATTTGGTGTAATGAGCTATAGAAACCTTATCAACTGAGTGAACCCAATCTAGAAATCATAAAGGAAAAAGGCAACACTAACAAAGTTGGAAAAAGGTCTGATGCACAGAAAGTACTGTGAAGAAGACATTTTAAATCATAAGCCACCCAACGCATCTTGATTAGATCTTTCGAAGAGGAAACAACAACAATTATATAATAGTAAAATTGTTACAAAACACCACTAATATTTTTCCGTTGGCTTAAACTGAAAAATTCCAGCAGAGTACAAACTGCATCCAAGAACTAATTCACATGACAAAGCTACCATAACTGAATGAATGCATACTGGACTGGTCAGCACATAATATCTCATTTAGTTTTGGCTTTGTAATCCATCCATTAGAGTTTACTTGGGCTGCTCTGCATTAACAACAAACCAGGCTCAACAAAGTTCCAATTAAAGTGGATTCACACTCTAAGGAATTCACAAACAGGATGTCTGATTGAGGAAACTCAATTTTGGACATGAAAACAGAAACAAAGTATTTCATATTTAGACCATGCAACTTGTCAAATACAAGCAAGCCTTTTTATATTGAGTTCTACAGTCATGATTATAGGTAATCCTCAACTTACGACCACAATTGAGCCCAAAATTTTTGTTGCTAACTGAGTTAGATGTTAAGTGCCTCATTTTATGATCTTTCTTGCCACAGTTGTTAATGAATCACTGCTGTTGTTAGATTAGTAACACACTGCTAGATGGCTTCCCCATTGACTTTGCTTGTGAGAAGTTCGCAAAAGGTTATTATCACATGATCCCAGGACACTGCAACAGTCATAAATATAAATCAGTTGCCAAACGTCTGCATGTTGATCACGTAACCATGGGGATGCTGCATGTAGATTGTTTGTAGGTTGGTTGGTTGTAGGCTGCATTTAGGTTGCTACATATAGGCTGTAAATGTGAAAAATGGTCATAAGTCACTTTTTTCAGTGGTGTTGTAACTTTGAACAGTCACTAAATGAACTGTTGCAACTCAATGACTGTCTGTATTCTAACAGTAAAATAAACTTCCCTTAATAATTGTTGGCATATGCATACAGTTGGGGAAGAATTATAATGTGAATGTGATCCACCTCTTCAAATGTGTGTATCTATCAAGACCCTAAAATGCTATTTTCCCATACAGGTCATCTTCTGGCCCAAACCTTACTGGTAAATGAGCTCGCAAAGAGTTAAAAATTAGTCTTTAAGAAAAGGGTTTGTGATACCTGATTAGTTTATTTTTCCAGCTGAGGATTTTTCCCTCCTGTGACGCCAACTTGGCGGGGCTGGGCTCCATTGGCAGTAAGTTCATTTACAGTGGCATGCTAGCAGCTGTGCACTCAGCTCTATTTTGCTTATGTTGTGATTGATGACTTCAATGAGGGATGTGAAGATTGACTTAACAGCTTTAGTTAAAAACACATGGAATTGTCTCTCCATTCTTTCCTTTATCAGAGAACCCCATCTTGCTGTCATGCCTTCAGGAGAAACAGTCATGTTCAGTTTATCCTACCTGGGCAAGGCTCCGTTTCTTCTTTAGCTTTTCTGATCAAGGAGCTATCTTAAGCATCCCTTTCATGTTAAATGGGAGAAAAGACTTACGGAGGGAAAAAAACCAACAGTATTAAGCATCCCCTTGTGGGAAACAGCAGCTAACTAATTACACATATAACCAGAAACAATTAGATGATAGAAAAAGAGAAAAATCTGAACTAACAGCTTCAGTTTGGCTTCTGTCAGTACAATTTTAATTGACCGAAATGGATGGACTGGAATTGAATAATATTTCAAATGAGAAGTCAGAATTCATACAAACAATAACAAGAGAGCAGTGCTCAAAACAATAGAGCAAGGACCGTCAAACTTGCCAACTTTAAGACTTGTGGATTTCAACTCCCAGAATTCCCCAGCCAGCAACACTCTATAATTAAAAGGCAAGAATATATGATTCTCCCTAAGCATGACAGAAGAGAGGGTAGGCAGCTTCAGTCAAAACAGTCAATCTATGAATGCCATTTCCCTGTTTTAAGTACACATCCCTGAGTAACTCATTCTGCTGTTAGCTATTGAGATTGAAGCCAGCCCTCAAGCAAGTTGAGCCTAAAAGAAGCCTGAGGGAGGAAATATATCCCTTTGACACTTCAGCTTTCATCAACATTCATCAACTTTGACTTTCACCAAAGAAAAATCCATCTCCATTATTGGGTCTACTTAGTCTCCTAACAAATCAAACAGCAAGGGAGGGACTATGTCAACATGATTCTTTGGTAAGAACCATTTTACTATATTTACTTTAAATGATATATGAGTATAGTAACCCACTGAGAGATTTTACCTGTTCTGGATATTCTGGCTCCACATACAGAAAAATATATTAAACTGTTAAATTATCTTAAGACTTTTCAATTTTAACAGCATACAGCTAAGAGACCAACATGGCATTGGTCTCAAGGTTGCTTCCCATGCCAGGGGAGAAGGATGGCTGCTGTTGAAAGATCAAGGGAAATGTTGAAGCTTGGAAGCTTAGCTATGCTTGACCTGTACCTAGGAACTTATTTTCTTTGATGTATCTGTATCCTTTGATGATAGGAGGTCAAGAGGTATCAAGAGATATAGATTGGATAGAACAGTACGATGAAATGCTTAGATCACTGCTGGCAAGATGACTGATGCTGAGAGAATAGCCAGTTAGTTCCTATCAATTGATTTATTCTATCCAGTATTTGATTCTGGCAATGATCAAATATACACACAATCAGTATAAGGAAGAAAAATTGTTCTCCTGCCATATTTTTCATCAAATGGTAGTTAAAAAGAAAGACGGTGGTTTGGATAGTGAGGAAAATATAGTAATTATTATCAATAGGACAATAGGTAAATTTATCTTCTATCAGTTTCTCTTATCTTCTCTTAAAGATGTGCAGGTTTGACTCAGGCATTGAATCCCATTGCTTATACATATTTGTATTGTGCAAAGGGGTCCGTCACTAGGAAACAATGAAAATTGTAATCTTTGCTGTTGTTCCATTGGATGTCTTTTCTTCCTTTCCCTTTTTATACTTCTCCAGCATATATTTTTCATGTATTGTAACTCTAGCTATTCACAATATTACTGATTTATATTATTTACATTTTTCCATATTATTATTACTACTACTGTAACTGAACGTATAGACTGCAGTGCATACGGAACCATTGTTTTCAATAAAAATAATATTTTACAATAATTGCGGTAAAACCAATACTAATAATGAATAAAAGCAACTGGCCGAAAAATACTTTTAGCATAAGCAAAGGCATGGATGGGTAAAGAGGCCCATCTTCAGCAATTGGTAATATTGCAAAGCAAAAAATGTCAGATACATCTTAAAAGGTAGGTAATTTCATATCAACAGCATAGTAGCAGATAACAAGGAAGGATCTGATTCAGGTAACTGTCCTTGGGCTGTTGCTGCCTATCAGTAGTACCATAAGCTTGTTTAGAATATCTAAAATTCCATGCTAATATATCCCTAAAGAGCAATGGTTTTCAGGAATAAATAATAGTGAATGGCTCTGCAATGTATTTCAAAGGATATTCCAGGAGTCGGCAACCTTAAACACTCAAGGAGCCACAAAGATGCTAAGTGGAAGCCCACCATTCAATTCTGGAGCCGACTGGAAGTTTGGTTTCCCCACCATAAAGTCTCTTCCTAGCATGGTGTTTTTTCCCCTCTACCTGTCCTAACTGAAAGCCCTAGCCCAATGGTGGGGCTGACTGGCAACAGGAAGCCACAGCAGAGGGATGAAAGAGCCACATGCGACTCCAGAGCCATGGGTTGCTGACCCCTGGGGTACAGCATACAGTGGCACTCCAAACCACTTATAAAACTTCAATTGTTGAAAACTCCAAGTAATTCCTTGAAATAGTTTTTCAGTCTTCTGAGGATTTGTGTGCATGCATAGAAGACATTTCCATGGAGGCTGCCATCAAAATTGTAGAATGATTTCAACAGATCCATTGGAGGTCCATTCATATCAGTCCACTGTAAAATCTCTCCATGCCTTCTTTTTTGTGTCCTGTTCTTTAACACATACTAATCTATTGCAGGACCTCTCTTCTTGTCTTGGGATTAATACTGATTAGAACCTCTGGGAAAATCCAAGTAAACAGTGGGCACTTCCATACTTCCATCCTTTGATTGCATATTATCACCTCTGTTTGGAGCCGAGCCAATTTATTTGAAGCTCTGTGAAAGAATAAGTGCTCTGAAGACATTTTCCCATCTGGAAATATTGGTGCTTCTTGGAGCTTGGAAGCAGATCCCTTCTCTGCTTGTGGGAACTCTTGCCTCACCCCTCATCCCAGTCCCTAAGCTTCTACAGGCAGAAATGCTAAGTTATATTCATCTTCTTTAGTAACCGCTAATGTTTCTACCATGATATTTACTGAAACGCTCAGACAAGCTTGACCATACAATATAACTTGATGTCAACATAAATGGACAAAATATCTCTTTGAGAATCCAGGCCTCAACTACTGAGCAAAAAGTGCATCTAGCAGCATAGAAAAGAAGGTCAATTCTTTCCATAATCTTCTAGAGTAGTAAGGTGATGTAAAGTATCATAGGAAACTTGCTTTCAAATCAAAATCAACTCTCTGGTTACTAGGTATACATTGGCAATTTTAGTTCTAAATTTGTATTTAACTGATCTTTCATCCCTTCAATGCACTCTGGCACCATCTGAGTTCCAGAGAGATTTGTCCCAAATCATGATATATAGTACTCCTTGTAAACTATTTGATGGAGGAAGAAAGTTTTTATACAATGAGGAGCCAGACAGTCTGGTGAGGTTGGGAAGGGAGAACAAGCCTTGATGAGTAAACTTTGAAATGTGAAAGGAAGAATGTCAGGTTGTTAGGAAAGTAGAAAATAGAAAAAGAGCCAGCATGATTTCAGTCAGTGCCAAGGCACAAAAACACACAAACCTCATACTAGTGTTGAGATTGCCTGGAACTTTTATATTTCTTCTGGCTTCAAATGGAACTTGCGCTAAATGGGGCCTTTAATTTATCCTAGATATGATTATTTTGAGCCAGCAAAGGCAGGAACAGGTTCTTATGGTTATCCAACAAGCAGATGAAAAATAAAAATGCACTCTTACTATTTGAGATTTACTTTTGGTTCTGTACATAAACACCCCCAAATTGACTATTAGTTCTTAAAACAGTGGTTGCTGGTAAAGGAGAAGCCAGAAGAAACATAGTTTGATTTCTTAGGAAATCTTTTCATAAGGAGACTTTTTGCTCCCTGGGTTTCAGGATATAAGATGCTGGAAGCTTCCAAAGCTACCTCAAAGCTGCAATTCCATTGCCATAAGAGTAAAACAAGGTTGTATTGCTAGATCATGTTTCAGAATACTTTGGAAACTGATTTCCGAATAGCTGTGTAGTCTGTAGATTTATTTGAAGCAATTGAATAATGTTTGAGCAACCATTAAAGCCTAATACATTTTTAACGTCGTTGTTTTCTGGAACAAAGGAAGGGAGTTTATAAATTTAAAGGTCTATGGAGATTCTCAGTCATACAGATCATGATTGTCTCAAAGCAGAGGTGGTGTTCATTAGGTTTTAGACGGTTCTGGAGAACCGGTAGCGGAAATTTTGAGTAGTTCAGAGAACCAGTAAATATCACCTCTGACTGGCCCTGCCCTCATCTATCTTCTGCCACCTGACTCCCAGCTGATCAGGAGGGAATGGAGATTTTAGAGTATCCTTCCCTTGCCACACCCACCACGCCATGCCCACCAAGTCACACCACATCCACCAAGCCACATCCAGAGAACTGGTAGTAAAAATTTTGAATCCCACACTGTCTCAAAGGATACTTTTTCCAAAGGCAGCTGGATTTTCCTTGTTTTTCCTTGAAGATGTGTTGCTTCTAATCCCACAACCTTCATCGATTCTGACCAGATGGTGAGGAGGATGGAAGGATTAGTTCTGACCGTTCTATCCATATTCTGGATAGAGACATTCTGGATAGAGAGAACCATTGCTTTGAAAGAGGCCATCTAAGCAACCCTCTCTCAATAGGGGAGGGGGGAGAATAAGATAGCACATATCTTCAATGCACTCCTTTCAGCACTTCCAAGGAGATTCCCTCCCCATTTGCAATCTGATTCGGGTGACCCTGAGTCCACGGAAAACCCCCAAGAGGCCTCAATAGCCAAATTCTAAAAAGATATGTTAATTTGGAATTGGCATTAGTGATCATGTTCAAAAACATTTCTGCTTGCTCTCATATCTCAAAAGCAGAGGTGTCCAAAAGTCAATGACTCAGTCTGCTCTCATTCTGGAAATTGCAGAGAAACTCTCCAAATACAATTAAAAGGAAAAAAGAAAAAGAAAAAAAATATTCATCTCATCATATGAGTACAGCCCATGGTCCATTGGTTCATCTATTCAGAGATATTTTCTTATCTAAACAGAGAAACAGAATGACAATGGCCAAAAAACAACAACTTTTGACTTCCTGCCAGCTTCCCAGGTTTCCTTGTGGGAAGCTGGCAATGACCTTGCTTCCTTCCTTCTTTCCCTCCCTCCATTCCTCAAATTCCTACCAGCTTCCCCATTTACTTTGCTTGGGGAAGGCTTCAGGTACAAAGTCAGTAGGGAAGTCAGCAGGAAGGTGCAAGTCCAAGGCCAACAGACAAGTAAGTGGCTGTTGTCAGGTAGAGAAGGAAGAAGGAGAAGTTGCTCAGGAATTTACATAGGGTACATGAGAGATGCCACATGGATCAGGAAGGGAGTGTGAGTAACGTGGGGAGGCATGGTTAGTGCTGCTTGGGTCAGATAGGGCATGCTGGTCAGTGGGTGTCAAAAACTAGTCTAATGCTCAAAAAGAAAATAGTAATATTCACCACCTAGTTTGGTGTTGTCCCAAAGGTGCTTTTCCAAGAGGCAACTAGACTTCCTTGTTTTTCTTTGAATATGTTTCACTTCTTATCCAAGAAGCTTCTTTAGCTTCTTGGATGAGAAGTGAAACATCTCCAAAGAAAAACAAAGAAAGTCCAGTTGCCTTTTGAAAAAGCACCTTTGGGACAGCTATGACCTGGATGACTAAGAATCTCCATAGACAATTTGGTGTTGTGTTTAAAGCACTGGACTAGCAACTAGGAGACTGCGAGACAACACTGACTCAAAGGTATAAATGTACCAGTGGTGGGTTTCAAATTTTTTAGAACCTACTCTGTAGGTGTGGCCTATTTTGTAGGCGTGGCTTGGCAGTCATGTGACAGGGTGGGAGTGGCCACCTTTTAAAATGTGGTGAAACTCATTTAACAACGCTCTTGCTTAGCAACCAAAATTTTTGACTCAATTGTGATGATAAATTCTTTCTTTCTTTCTTTCTTTCTTTCTTTCTTTCTTTCTTTCTTTCTTTCTTTCCTTCCTTCCTTCCTTCCTTCCTTCCTTTCCTTTCCTTCCCGTTGGGTCACTGGTAGCGGCGGGCCAGATTTACTTCCAGGTACGCCGGTGGAACCTCCTCTGACCGGTTCTCTAAATTTCACCAACCAGCTCTCGCGAGTAGGTGCGAGCCTGCAGAAACCCACCACTGAAATGTACACACACACACACACACACACACACACACACACACATCACACAATTACAGGGAGACATATCCCTGGCTACAAAACTAGCTTTTTTGCCATGGAAATTGATCATCCATTCTGATAACTCTGGTCAGTTCTCTGGTTCAGGTGTTGCTGGCTTTAAATGGAGCACTAAGAAAAGCATGGGTTATCCTCTTTTGCTCTAAACAAAAATGGAACTTCCAGGTTCACTTTATTTACTAAAGGAAGCAGTCTAGGCAAGCATTCTGGCTGCTAGGAATATATGTTACTCAGTGAGTATTTTGAACGGAAAAATCTTGTGCTTTAATTTTCAGTTAATGAAATTTTTGTCCTTAAATAAGCATGCAGCTGCAAGCAAGTTGCTTTGTTTCCTGTAAAAACAAAAACAAACAAACAACAACAAGCAAAAGCCAGGCTCCTTAAGAGGCCCTATTTGAAATAAAGGGCAGTTAAAACCTTAAGTGGCTTGGAAACAAACACAATGTTCACAACCAAGGGTGTGGCAGAGACAACAATCTTCTTTCTGTGAAGCCTGTATGACATGCTTTCATTGGTGTTTCCCGAAATAGCCAAAGCAGACATTCATACATTGCTATTTCTGCAGCTGAAATATTACCACATACTAATTTTTTAATATGATAATTTAGAAATGTCTGAAGAGTCATCCCATGGAAGGAGTGATGCTTGTTTGTTTTTCATTTGTAGAATGACTAGCCTACTGGATCTCCTGGCATTGATGGATATGTGTACAGCACACCATACACGCTGTTAAAGGTAAAGGTTCCCCTTGTGCATATGTGCTAGTCGTTTCCAGCTCTAGGGGTGATGCTCATCTCCATTTCTAAGCTAAAGAGCCAGTGCTGTATGAAGATGTCTCTGTGATCATCTGGCTGGCATGACTAAATGCTGAAGGAGTACGGAACACTGTTACCTTCCCACCAAAGGTGGTCCCTATTTTACTACTTGCATTTTTACATGCTTTTGAACTGCTAGATTGGCAGAAGCTGGGACAAGTAATAGGAGATCACTCAGTTATGCGGTGATAGGGATTCGAACCGCCAAACTGCCGACCTTTCTGATTGACAAACTCAGTGTCCTAGCCACTGAGCCACTGCATCTCTATATACTCTGTTAGTTTCATAATAACCTTTTGAACTAGTGCTGTTCAAAGATCATCTCATATTTCCATGGCTAAACAGGATAAACACGTTAATAATGATAAATATTTTAGAATAAAATAAAGTGCTTTAAAAGTCTTGAAGCGTTATATAAAGTGCTTCTTGTGGTTTTAAAATTAGATTCATTCAACAAAATATTGCTTCATATATACTGTCACTTTGTGGGATGTTAAAAAAAGATTATCTAATGTATTATGTCAGAAGTATAAAATAGGGGAGGAGTTGAGCACATTTTATATAGAAGCTTGTCCCTCATTAGCACATTTTTTATTTACTATTGCTAAGTTTGTTGATATGGTTTTTGGAAGTATAATATGGTTCATTGTAGTGCTTTAAATTACACGAAGAGCTACAGACCAGCCCAACTAGGGTGTAGCAAAATTATTTCTTTATAACAAAAAAACAGTGCACGTTGGATTTACAAACATGACCTAATTCGCTCTCTGTCTACTCATGTGATGTCTTTATACAAACCAAATAATAATAATAATCTTTATTGTCATTGTAAAAATTACAATGAAATTGGTTATGTCTTTCTTTATTTTCCTTTTAGGTTTGAATAATTGAATTGATTGGCCTATTGTTCAAAACAGAACAGTGAGTGAATAGATACTGAAAATAAAAGACAACGATCTGATATGACCATACAAGTACGCATGGCTACCAGCTTAGTCACATTTTAATTTCCAGTGGTGCTTTGTCTTTAATGCCCATCTCCCCTGCTATTTTCTAGGTTAACTACACCTTTATTCTTATGAGTTAATTATAAGTGGGAACAGACAGTGCTTGGATGTGGTAGCATAATTGTTAACCTTTCCATCAAAGGAGGCTGACTTGATATAAATCGGCAGGATTCAATGATGTCAAGAGGCATTGAACTCTCTAAAGTTGATTGAACAAAACCGCCTGCAATTACCAGAAAGTGACTACGTCAAAGAAAAAATGTTGACCTAAAGTCCTTATTTGAGTTTTCACCTCATTTCTAATAATTCTCTCTTAACATTTGGAAATAACCCATTTCTTCTATGTATGAATGAATTAGCTGTGATGCGATGTACAGTTTTAAGTATTATGTAATAATGCTGGAAATGTTTGTCTTATTGGTTGATAACATTGCTGGCAAGTGCAGGTCCTGTAATCTAGAGCAGGGGTGTCAAACTCAATTTCATTGAGGGCCACATCAGAGTTGTTATTTGACCTCAGGGGCAGGGGTGGGATGGACAGGGTGGGCATGGTCAGCTTGATGACATTTGTGTGGTGGCCCAAGTGTTCTGCCAGCGAAAACGGGCTCCTAAGCTCAGTTTTCAGCCATGAAGGCCTCCTGCCACCCTCTGCCAGTAAAAATAGAGCTCCATTTTCACTGGCAGAGGGTGGCAGGAGGACATCACGGCTGAAATGGAGCCTGGGAGGGCCCCCCGTGGCCCTTCTGAGTTCTGTTTTTGCTGGCAGAGGCACCCCAGGCCAGTCCTTTGCTGTTTTTAGGGCAGCCCTGCGGGCTGGATCTAAGCACCCACGATCCAGATTGGCCCCCGGGCCTTGAGTTGACTTGAGTTTCCCTTTGTTTCTTATCAATCACACTGCAGATGCCATCGTACGTTGTTCTTAAGCCAGTTTACAAGAAAACATCTGAAAGGTGTAACTTAAACAATAATTCAATGCCTACAAGAACATTTAGACTGAGCTTATATATCTATCTATCTCAGGCCTTAGCAATAAAGAGCGAGCAAGATTTTGTAAAAGCCAGGAACATTTTAAAGGATGCAGTAAAAGTAAGGGCTTTTTTGTTTTTTAAGAGAGTGTTAATGAACCCTGGATATTCAGAGTGCTGTGGAAATGAAGAGTAATTACAATCTGAGATAGTCCACAATTAAATACTTTCATCACTATAAAGCAGCCAATAGGGAAATACCATTATTAAAAGATCTCTTGGTGTACAGTTTGGAAGACCTTTTGAACTCACAGCTCCTAACTTGAGGAATAGGTAACAGCACATTCCTCTGATGTACCAATTGTGAGTAACTTCTCATGCTAAATTATGTCCTGGTCGCCTATCATGTGGTTTATTGCAGTGTAGCTCTTTTATACACAGACGTGGGTTTTTCAAATCAAATATCTAAATATATATAATTACTTCCTTCCATTTACTATATCTTTCAAATTAACAAGATTATTTCATTATGTACATCTGAGGTCATTTCCGCACCATGTCACAAACATGCCTTTCCAAACGAGTGTCAACATAGTGGCTTCTACCAGATGCAATTAAAGCCTCAGCCCATTTTTAATGTAATGCACACTAAAAGAATGAGTGTCAAGTGTGAAGGATTAGAATCATTGGTTAAACTGCAGGTCAAAAGATTTATTACTCAGGCCTATACACAGCAATCTAGTCAACTAAAGTTCAATATTAAATTGATGCCAGTCAAGGATTCAAGAGGATTTGGACCATTTGTGGGAATGTAATGATTCTAAGCTGATGATGCACTTAACTCTGCCCCCTCAGCTCTGCCTCCTCTTCTCCTACATCAGGATTTTTATCATGCAATTACAACCTCTATATTGACTTTGTTGAAAAAATCCCATGGTTGTTCCTGCTCTAGCAAAATATTTTTCTACCATAAAAGTAAAGGTAAAGTTTCTCACTATACATATGAGCTAGTCATTCCTGACTCTAGAGGGCGGTGCTCATCTCCATTTCAAAGTCGAAGAGCCAGCACTGTCCAAAGATGTCTCCGTGGTCATGTGGCCACCATGACTAAACGCCAAAGGCTGTTACCTACCCACCAAAGGTGGTTCCTATTTTTCTTCTTGCATGTTTACATGCTTTTGAACTGCTGGGTTGGCAAAAGCTGGGACAAGTAACAAGAGCTCATTCCGTTATGCAGTGCTAGGGATTCGGACCACCAAACTGCCAACCTTTCTGATTGACAAACTCAGTGTCTTAGCCACTGAGCTACTGCGTCCCCATATATACGCTTTTAGTTATAACCTTTTGAACTCGTGCTGTTCAAAGATCATCTCATATTTCCATGGCTAAACTGCCAACATTTCTGATCGGCAAGCTCAGTGTCTTAGCCACTGAGGCACCACATCCCTTTTTCTACTATACTTCCATGCTATTGGTTTCACCACTTTTCCCACCCAGGAGTCTCCCCCATACAAATGTGAAGAAAGTAATGAAACTTGCCTGTCTTGAAACAGGGAAATTCTAAGCCCTAAAACCTTGAAAAGCTCTCAAACTCGAAAAGAGGGAAAATGTAATTGAAACAGGAGTTAAATTTCCAGTCAGTTAGGAGAATTAATCAGTGGAACGATTTGCCTCCAAAGGTTGTGGGTGTTCTGCAGGTTTTAAAGAAGAGATTGGACAACCATTTGTCTAAAATGTTTTAGGGTTACCTGCTTCAGCAGGGGGTTGGAGTGGAAGAGCTCCAGGGCTCCTTCCAACTCTGTTATTTTATTAGAAATGAGGCTACAGACCCATGCTCTGACATAAGCAAGGATGATAATAATACTATCATATTGTCACCGTTGTGAATGGTGCTGCTCTTGTATTTGTGGCAGAGTACAAATTCTACGTGCAGAAAATCTCATATTCATTCCCCAGCACCTGATATAAAAAGTGCTTACTCTTGCGGGGCCAAAAGACAATTTGACCCTCTTGAGGAGCTCCTGTCAGTAGATAAACCTGGATTAAGAAAGTTTGTTCACTGCAAACCTAGATGCTTTTTCAGCACATTGAGCACATTGCAACTTGTTTTGAATTGATCAGTTTCACACCCAAAAAAGAAATCCATGTATGGACAGCTAACTGGGTCCTAACTCTTAGCAATTCAATATCCCCTTCCCTAGTCAAGAGGAATGTGAAGAAATTAATTGAATGTCTTTCATCACAATGCTCAGAAACGAAAAGCTAGTTCCAACATGTAGACTGGTTGCTTTTAATCTTCCTATAATCTCACTCAACTATCTTTGGGATTCCATAGAAACAAGTCAAAGTGAACCAGGCTGACATACCTGCAGTCTTTGCACAATAGTGATAGTTTTGATAAAGGCCATTTCAAATCATCCTTGCCTGCTGGTGCTTGTGTTCTGCATAAAACAAAATACATTTCCTAGATGTAGAAAATATTTGGTTAGGGAGAAGTTTCACATATAAAGTAGCTGTAATCAAAGTTAGACTTCTGTTTTATCTGTGCAGTTTTCTTGGCAACATTTTCCGAAGTGATTTGCCATTGCTTTCTTCCCAAGACTGAGAGAGACTGGCCCAAGCTCTCCTTGATGGTTTTATGCCTAAGGCAGGACTAGAACTCACAGCCTTCCAGTTTCTAGTAGAGTGCCTTATCCACTACATCAAATTGACTGTCTTTAAGAATTTAGGGAGAGATGAATATTATATCATTTTGAGCATTGCACTGAACTTTCTTCTGGATGATTAAACTTGTGATAGAGAGGTGAAAAATGTGAGCAACTGCCATTGAGGGTTTGGGTCAGAGGTGGGTTCCTACTGGTTCACACTGGTTCGGTGGAACCGGTAGTGGAAATGACGACTGGGTTTCCGAACCAGTAGAGATGGCATGTTCGCCATGGCTTCGAATTGCTTCCCTGGTCACCGTGACGTCTTTTTTGATCTTTTAAAATGTTCTTATTTATAGGCTACTCTGCATGCACACAGAGCAAAATCACATGCGGACTGAACCGGCAGAAATGCCAACAGAAACCCATCCCTGGTTTGGGTGGAGAGGTTCATATCAAAGCTCTCTAGCTGGGGATTAATACATTATGTATGCTGTATTTATGTTGCTTTTAGTTGAGTTCAGTTCTGCTTTAGAGTTTTGTGGCTTTAGTGCATGGTTTGCAAGCCATCTGAGCAAACATATGTGTACACTGGGTGGCTAAGGTGTGAATGGACTTACTGAAATTGAAATGCAAATATAAGACAAGTCATTCCTAACTAGAGAGCTTGTGTATGATTGCAGCTGAGCATCAGTACATGTACTTTTCATTAATTCAGTAAAATATCCTTCGCCTTGTTTTAAGTAGGGATGACAAGATTATTAGGCAGCTAATTATCTTTGTAATTGATTTGATTTTAGAATACCAATACAGGTAGTCTTGAACTTGAGACCACAACTGAGCCCAAAATTTCTGTTGTTAAGTGAAAAATTTATTAAGTGAGTTTTTTTCCCATTACATGACTTTTCTTGCCACAGTTGCTAAGGATTCACTGTAGTTGTTAAATTAGTAATATGGTTCTTAAGTGAATCTGGCTTCTCTATTGACTTTGCTTGTCAGAAGTTCACAAAAGAGGATCAGATGACCCTCGAGCATCCCAGCCATCATAAATACGAGTTATTTGCCAAGCATCTGAATTTTGATCACATGACCAGGAGGATGCTGCAATGGTCGTCAGTGTGAAAAATGGTCATAAGTTACTATTTGCAGTGTCGTTGTAACCTCAAACAGTCACTAAATAAACTGTTGTAAGTCAAGCACTACTTATACAGTGGAACCTCCGGTCACAACCGTAATCTGTTCCAGGACTTTGGTCGCAACCCAATTTGCTTGTGACCGGAAGGAAGACTGACTGTGCATGCGCATATATATAAAAAAATGGTGCTGAATGTAAAATTGCCATGGCAGGGAAAATTGCCGCGGCTGTGTTTGATTGCCACCCGAGGATGTGTTCACAACCAGAGTGAAACATTTTGTGGATTTTTTGGTCAGCAGAAGCGTTTGTGACCCGAGGTTCTACTGTACTGAATTTACAGGTCTATGTGCTCTGCAGTTTTCACAGTGAAATCATGAAGCTTACTAATTCCTTACTAACAAACTTCAGCGTAAGTAGCTAATATGAACAGATTTTTGAATGCATTTAGGACTATTGTTTGCGAAAAGGAGAAAGAGAGGGAGAAAGAGACTTCATTTTTGACATCTGATCCAAAATTATTGAGTTGCATGCATTATCTTAAGACGTATTTATTCCAACAAGCCGGCCTAGGATAGCCCCCCGTTTCTGACTTTTTAAGAAAATTTATAATCTGGTAAGGGTTTTAACATTGGGTTTTAGCACGGGTTTATTAATTTAATACATTTTAATTGATATTTATTGTATTTTGTGTCTTTTAAATAATGCCTGTGCGCCGCCCTGGGTCCTAACAAGGAGAAGGGCGGGGTATAAATTTAATAAAATAAATAAATAAATAAATAAATAATGTCAATGCACGAGAAATTTTAAAAAAGCCTTCATTTCTAGTGGACCATCCAGTTATTGTGGCAATTTATTCTCCAAACTATATATAGGTTCATAACTCTTAGTCTCTTACTTCACAGTATTTTATGGCACACATTCCAACTATTATTGCATTTAATCAAGGAACTGTGCATGTCCTATTTATAGATAGTACTTTATGGTAGATGTAAATAGAACAGAACAGAACAGAACAGAACAGAATAGAATAGAATAGCAGAGTTGTAAGGGACCTTGGAGGTATTCTAGTACAACCCACTGCCTAGGCAGGAAACCCTATACCATTTCAGACAAGTGATTATCCAACATGATCTTAAAGACTTCCAGTGTTGGAGCATTCACAACTTGGAGGCAAGTTGTTCCACTGATTAATTGTTCTAACTGTCAGGAAAGTTCTCCTCAGTTCTAAGTAGCTTCTCTCCTTGATTAATTTCCACCCATTGCTTCTTATTCTACCCTCATGTGCTTTAAAGAATAGTTTGAATCCTTCTTTGTGGTAACTGCTAAGATATTGGAACACTGCTATCATGTCTCCCCTAGTCCTTCTTTTCATTAAACTGACATACCCAGTTCCTACAACCGTTCTTCATATGTTTTAGCCTCTAGTCCCCTAATGCTCTTTGTTGCTCTTCTCTGCACTCTTTCTAGAGTCTCCACATCTTTTTTACATTGTGGCGATCAAAATGCAGTATTCCAAGTGTGGCCTTACCAAGGCATTATAAAGTGGTATTAACACATCACATGATCTTGATTCTATCCCTCTGTTTATGCAGCCTAGAACTGTGTTGGCTTTTTTGGCAGCTGCAGCAGACTGCTGGCTCATATTTAAATATCCCTCTCACAGTTACTACTATTGAGCAAGGTACCGCCTATACTGTACCTGTGCATTTTGTTTTTGTTGCCTAAATGTAGAACCTTACTTTTTTCACCATTGAATTTCATTTTGTTAGACAGTACCCAATGTTCATGTCTGACAAAATATTCTGTATCTTAAGCCTGTTTTCTGGAGTGTTGGCTATTCCTGCCAGTTTGGTAGTTTCGTCTGCAAATATGATGAGTTCTTTTTGTTTAGTAAGGTAACCTGAGAACAAATATCAAATAAACTTGGAGCTCTGTAGCCACATTTATTAAGCTTTATTATATTCTCTGAGTTATGTTTTTCCCCACCACAAACGCTTTCAGGATGAAAACATGCTAAATATATGATGAGATTAGGATTACCAGGTATTTGAGCAGGCAAAGAAACATATAGGCAACTAAGAAGTATGACAAAGGGGTGGGAGGAAGGACACACTCACTTTCTTGGCCTCTGTGACAAAAACCATAGCAAAAAACTACAAAGTACTTCAATAAACATATAGACAATTTTTTCAAGCACCAGACAGGCTAGATTTTCAATTGCAATATTTTCCCAACAAATCTGTATTTTCAAGAACTAGTGATAATATAGAAATGATGACCCACTTTTCAAATTTCCCTGCAGAAATGTATAGTGAATCGTGTGATCTACAGATTACAATGATCATTCATTTGAAGAAGCTGATTGATGGAATCAGGAAATAAATAAGGCAAATCAATGTGTCAACAGGTGAGGGAAAGAAAGTAGGAGTCAATTGGGAAGATCACAATACATAAAAGTTTAAATCTGGTTTAATCTGGTTTTATATTTTGTATTTTGTTATATTTATATATGTTTTAAATTGCCTGTGCACCGCCCCGGGTCCCTTCGGGGAAAGGGCGCAGTATATAAATTTAATAAACTAATAATAAACTAAACTAAATTATTCCTGCTGTGAAACAGTCCAAAATAAAAGTAAATAAGGAACTAAAAAAACTGGACAAAGGAGACTGAGGACACAGAAGAGAACATGTCCTCTTTTTCCTGGATATCTGGTAACCCCTGATGAGGTTGTATTTTGATGAATGCTCTTCTAGGTTTCCTAGACGGCTTGTTCTTTGTGAAGGATTACTGTGCTTTTTTTCAGATGCATAGCATGGAGAACCACTTTTCCAACCACAAGCAGAGCTCTGTTTGCTTTTAAGATTAACATTCTTACAGACCACACTCAGCAAAAGCCTTGTTACTAAAAGGATGAGGTGTGACTAAGAATAAGCAAAGAAGGACTGTTAAAGAGGTACAATTTTTATACATGCTTTCAAAATGAGTCAACAGAATGCTTTAGACTTGGCACAAATGTAGCTTTTCTTTGCTATTTCTTAAAACAACCTGACTTGTTCAGTCATCTTCACCTGGAATTACCATTGATTTGTGATAGGAGTAATAAATGGGTACAGGGCAGTGCTGGGTTCTGCTCCCCATTGCAACTGGTACTCTGCGCACGAGCTGGGTGTCCTTGTCGTGCACATGCACTGCACACGCCACCACCCTGTGACACCCAGCTGCTCGGTGGAGGTCACACAGGCGCCACACGTTGTGTGTGCATGCGTAATTGGCCAGTCGCATTAGAAACCTGGGTACTTGCGAGATCGCCTTCTGCCACCGAGAGCCTCCCACTGGCCCGTACCGTCCCATATAGAGAGGGTCTCCTCATGGTGCCATCGGCTAGACAATGTCGACTGGCGACACCCAGGGATAGAGCCTTCTCTGTGGAAGCACATGCCCTCTGGAACGAATTGCCCCTGGAATTAAGAACTATCCCTGACTTACGCACCTTCCGCCACGATCTCAAAACCTTTCTCTTTCAACAAGCTGGGCTGGCATAAAGCATGTTTTTTAAATTTTAAATTTAAATTTTTAAATTTAAAATTTTATTATTTTAATTAGGGTTAGCATGGTTTTTTTTCCACGTTTCGGCCAATATTTTAATGATGTCTTTTAATTATGCCTTTTAAAAGCTTTTTTTTTAACTTTTATATATTTATTTTTATTTTGGCTGTACACCGCCCTGAGTCCTTCGGGAGTAGGGTGGAATAAAAAACCAATAAACCTAAACCTAAACAGGTATGGAACACAGGTGGGTGGGTGGGCCAAACGAGCCATCATACCAGTATGGTGGTCATTGCTCCCGGCTACTACTGGTATGGCTGTACCAGATTATATTGGCTGGGACCCACCACTGGTTCAGGGTGGAGGGCTAGGAATAAAGGTGAGAGGTAAACTCATATCATCCCTGGGCATATTAGCTTGTCTTTCCCAATAATTCTCTAATCCACAGGGAAAAGAAAGGAGAAAGAACAGCCATTGATAGCAATAGCATTTATATTCTGCTCCATATTGTGTTACAGCACTTTCTGAGCAGTTTACAGTGTCAGCATATTGCCCTCAACAATCTGCATCCTCATTTGCCTCAGTCAGGATCAAACTCATGTCTGTATGCCTGCCTGTAATACAGCAGTCTGACCACTGCGCCACCAGAGCGCCTTCTGATAGGTATTTGGTGATAAAGGCAGCTATTCATTCAAGGTGTGGTAGTGGTGTTTGCAAACATTATATGGAAAGCATTTACCTTTGGAAAGAGTAGAGATGTGTTTTAAAAAAACAACACTTTCCACATTGGTTGGGCTGATGGTTACCTGGTTGAAGAAGGCTGTTGTAGAAGGTCAGTCATTATCCAGAGGAATTTTACTTCTGGAACAGACTTAGTGTGAGGTGGGTAATATACCACTGCCATGTTTCCAACTCATGTCTTTATGGCAGCCTGGAGCATTATACTCTGACAGTTCACTAACCGGATTCTTGTTTAAAATAATTAACTCTCTGACTCTCCACAGTTTTAGATTAAATCCTTTTGTTGAGACATAATTATACTGTTGATAACAAAAGAAGGCATGAGGAATTTTTATGTCATAACCTGACTTGTCATCACTTCAAAATGCCTCAGGTGAACTTCACTGATCAGGAATCATGTGCTGACAAGAAAGGCTAACAGGATTTTATTTTTTGACCCCTGTTGCCAGAATTTGTTCTGTGCAATGGAGGATTTTAAAATGACACATGGGACAATAATCCAAGATCCCATGACATATGATATATACTGTAAATTGCTATCAGTGGTATTAAATAATTATTTAATAAGTAATAAGTAGCGCTATTAAGTAGAAATTCTCTTGTTCAGAGTTATTTATCTTTTTTTTTCTATCTTTTTTACTTTGATTACCCTTTAGGTAAGGACATGTTTCTTTTATTTCAGACCTCTGCCCTTTGCTGATTTCTGCTTGTATGTAGAAGCAGAATGATTGAATCTAAATGTTTACTTTAAAAAAAAGGTAAAATTTTGAAATTATTAACATATTTTCCCAATAACATCATCACTATCCTTAGTAAAGCAAATAATGAGGAAACTAATAAATTCTGCAGCCCATTTTATTACAAATTGTGTGTGAAGGAGGTGGGGGGGAGGGAGGAAGGAAGAGAGAGGGAGAGAGAGAGAGAGAAGAAAAAATCTTTTGTAGGAAGTTTCCATGCCATATACCTGACAGTTTCAAAATAGATTTATTTGGTATATTCAGTGTTTGGCCACAGCAGGTAGCACCTCCTAGGCCTTAGGCCCTAGGGGATCTTGGCTGATCCTGAAGACTGAACAAAATTGTATCTGTGTATATTTGACTGTCTCACCAACCAGGGAACTTCCAACCTGTAAACAGATGGGAAAGTTGAGGGGGAAAAAAAACCAAGGCAGGCACAGACAAATCATTAATTTGTTCCTGTCAAGAAGACTACCTGGACACATTCACACACTCCCCAGGAGTCAAGCTGGACTTAAAGAGTTTTCATCTTGTTGGCATTTGCCTCCTGCTCCTAAAGGTGTGGACTTTTAAAATCTGTATGTAGATAAATGCTATAAATCCAGGTTAGGTTGCGTCATTACAAATAGATTTTGAGTTATAACCCATTTATCCAAGGGTGGGATGATCCTACCGGTTTAACATTTGGTTCGCTGAGCATGCGCTTTGCCAAAAACTCACCTTCAGTATTACTGCTGGTGAGGAAAACAGCTGAGGCACGGCAATCCACTGTGCCGATCAGTTGGACTTCAGAACAGGAAATATAGGTGAGTATAGAGTAGGAGCTGGCAGGCCCACTTCAAAGTCGGAGCGAATTGCTTCACTCTCAGCTGATAGTTGGAGCTATCGACTATCGGCCGAACCGGATCCTACTTCTGCACTTAGTCTGCTATTATGCTATTTTAAAGAGTTTTTTTTAATGAACAAATGAATAATTTGTTACCAGATACAACTAGTTTTTTTAAAAACCTGTAAAGCCTTTATGTATTCGTTAATGTATTGATTCATGGAAATACCAAAGGATACAATAGAAAAGTGTAGGTACCTTTCTGCTAATTTTACTTAGCATTCAGATATATTTTCTTTCACTCAAATTCCTTCTAAAAATATAGCTTCTGATTTAGATCTGTAAAAAGTAAATGATGCTCCCAGTTCTCAGGGAATCATATTTTTAATGGAATGGTGGGATCAAAATGTCAAGGGGATATAGGTAAACATATTAATAAGCAGTTTTACAACTTTGTCATCCAATCTTATGTTTTCTCTATAGGGGTTCTAGGACTGGCACATTCATTTCTCCTCCAAATTTCAATGCAATAGGTATTATAAAAGAAGAAACAGTGGCACCTAATTGGTATACACTGCCTTACTACAACAGTTGTCCAGTACATGAAATCATTAGTCAAGTGGGAAGAGACAAAGTCTATCTATGTAACTTTTTACCTCTCAATTTGACACACCATCCACCTACCAATTTTTTACAGGCAAACTTCCTGAGCCATATTCAAAGAGGGTTATGATTTTAATTGGAAAAAAATGCTATAGTTGCAAACAGGGACACTGTCTTTCTTTCACTAACTGTGCTTATGTCTTTTAATAGAACACCACAGATAATGATCTTGCACTGAGTTTGTATACTAGTGGAAAAGACAGCTTCAGTCCTGCTTTCTACCGGATATGAAACAGATGCTTGGGGCCAAATCATTGTTAAGATCAACCACTGCTTCTCAGGTTTGTTTGGATAAAATTTATCATAATTTTTATCCAAACAGAAACAAAAACCTAATATACTGCTTGCAAGTTCATCACTGGAAGAGAAGTTCATCACTGGAAGAGAAAAAAAAATGCACAAACTTTTTTGATGGTTGGAAAACTAAGGTTCTTGATTTAATGCACTGAGACAAAAAGGAGGCCATATTTGGAAAAACAGAGGCCGAATGATTGAGATGCTTGTGCTCAATGTATTACTTTATTAGCGTTTGGAGAAGATCGTGCTATTGCCTATCTCTATGAAATACTTGATATGCCATCTTTTACAAACCATTCATTCACCCCCTCTATATCAAACTTCCTTGCATGTATTATGCATTCAATTTTACCTTCCATCATTTATTTATTTGATGTCAACTGACAACTTTCTTCCAGTCTGACTCATGAATATCTTTTAAATAAAGAGGTACACACACACACACACACACACACACACAGAGAGAGAGAGAGAGAGAGAGAGAGAGAATATTTCTACATATTTGCATTGTGATTGGTTTAGTTTTTGTTTTTAGAAAAGTTCTAGCTTCTCCTCCTAAACTGAAGAAGAAAAACTCATAAGCAACTTTCTTTGGGTGCAATTGCTTCTAATTATGTAAGATTCAGATAAGATTATATCCTATTTCAGTAGGCAGATAAATTAAAAACATATTCTTTAGGACTATACAGAAAACAGTTCTAACATTTATCGATATGTCTGCAGTTAACACACATAGTCAAACCTATTTTTTCCTATTTGTTTATGACACTGAAAGAAGCCCTCTGCATTATGTAATTATATTTATAGATTTATGTTGGAACTGGGTCACTACAGAAGATAAGTGGCTGCAATCAAAATAGCTCCGAATGACCTCATTCAGTAGCAGCAAATATGCCAGGATGCCAGTTTCCCTTGCCCCCAAAGTGACAGTTAAGTGACATGCCTTCAGGCACTTAACAATTATTCTCTTGTTTCATTTTACTCTTACTATCCAGTCATCTCAACGTCTCATTGTAAAACTTAGTGTTGAGTTCCTCAATAAAGAGTCACAGTTTCAGTTGCACCACTTCAGTCACCAATTTTTTTTAAAACCATACTCTGAATCCATTCCAATTTATCTGAAACTCTCTTAAAATGTCTCATTTGATGCTCATAGCTAGGCAAGGAACTCAAGGTGCTTTCTGAGGAATGTAGAATATAGTGGAATTTTCCTTGATTTGTAGATTACACTGCTATTGACACACTCTAGAATTACATATATGCATGCAGTCAGATTGCACTGCTGACTTCTATTCAGCTTGTAATCAGCCACAGTTCTTGTTTTTGAGAATCTCCACCCTGTATCTTTTTCTTGGAAGCTGCCTAGCGTTATCAACCAGGATCTTCTTTAAATTTATTTTTATGCCCTGCCTGCTTTAAGCCAGATGGTAGTCTCCCTGGTATTCCTTTGTGGTTCATGACTCTAGGTTGACTGACAGGCTGTCTGTAGTGCAGAGTCCAACTGAGTTTTCTTTCCCATGGGATTAGTTCAGGTTGCAACATTTTAAAATCTGAGAAGCAGAAAGCATCATAAACAGGATGGTATTTCAAAATAATACAGTCCATAGAACCTAAATAATATATTATTTTTAAAAAAAACTTTGATGTTTATTCCTTTTAAGTAGTGTTCCAAAAGCTTATTTCTTTTCATTCTTTCTTTTTTCAATAATTCTTTCATAAATATAACACATCTCTTTTGCAAGTTTAAAAAAAGAAAGTTGTTCAAGTCACTCTTAGTTGAAATCCATACATTCAAAAGTGATTTTTTAATTATTTTGCATATTCCTTTTACAGATTAAAAAATCAGATAATTTAATCTGCTAATCCTGATAATATCATAGTCAAAATCATTCTTTAATCTGTCACTTTTTAAATTCATATCCAAAATATCCTGATTCTCATTTATACCCTTTTCTATCCCCTCTTTTACACTCATTTTTATCATAGCACAGTACCTTAAGAAAAAGCTCTGTGTACATTATTGTCCAATCTCCTTTAATTCTTCCAAAGTTAAAATACTTTGTTCCATACTAGAATAGAATGACAAAGTGGGAAGGGACCTTGGAGGTCATCTAGTCCAACTCCCTGCTCAGGCAAGAATCCCTATACCATTTAAGACAAATGGCTGTCCAATTTCTTCTTATACACTTCCAGTGTTGGAGCATTCACAACTTCTGGAGGCAAGTTGATCCACTGATTATTTATTTATTTATTTATTTTATTAAATTTATACCCCGCCCTTCTCCTTGTTAGGACCCAGGGCGGCGCACAGGCATTATTAAAACCACAAAAATACAATAAATATCAATTTAAAATATATTAAATTAGATTAACCCGTGCTAAAACCCATGATTAAAAACCTTCCCAAATTATATTTTTATTTTTTATTTTTTTTTAAAGTCAGGAACAGGGGGCTATCCTAGGCCGGCTTGTTGAAATAAATACGTCTTAAGACGTTGGCGGAAGAGACGGAGGTCCGAGATAGTGCGAAGGTCGGGGGGTAGGTCGTTCCAGAGGGCCGGGCCCGCCACAGAGAAGGCCCTTCCCCTGGGTGTCGCCAACCGGCATTGCCCCGTCGACGGCACCCGGAGAAGGCCCTCTCTGTGGGAGCGGATCGGACGAAGGGATGTATGGGGCAGGAGGCGGTCTCGTATATAGCTAGGCCCCGAGCCATGGAGCGATTTAAAGATGGTTGTCAACACCTTGAAGCGCACTCGAAAGGCCACAGGCAGCCAGTGCAGCTCGCGCAGGAGAGGTGTTACGTGGGTTTGCCTTGAGGCACCCATAATCACCCGCGCGGCCGCATTCTGTACTAACTGTAGCTTTCGAGTGCACCTCAAGGGGAGCCCCATGTAGAGAGCGTTGCAGTAATCCAGCCGGGATGTCACAAGCGCTTGAGTGACTGTGCGAAGGGCTCCCCGGTCCAGTAAGGGGCGCAACTGGCGTATCAGGCGTACCTGATAGAACGCCCCCCTGGCCACGGCCGCCACATGGTCCTCCATGGACAGCCGGGAATCCAGGAGGACACCCAAGTTGCGCACCCTCTCCACGGGGGCCAGTTGTTCGCCCCCAATGGCCAGTGTTGGACTTAACTGGCTGAACCGGGGTGCCGGAAACCACAGCCACTCGGTCTTGGACGGGTTGAGTTTGAGTTTGTTACTACCCATCCAGATCCGTACGGCCTCTAGGCACCGGGACAGCACTTCGACGGCATCGTTGGGGTGGTTTGGGGTGGATATGTACAACTGAGTGTCATCAGCGTACAGATGGTATTCCACCCCAAAACCACGGATGATCTCGCCCAGCGGCTTCATATAGGTGTTGAACAGAAGGGGAGAGAGGACCGACCCCTGAGGGACCCCACATATGAGGGGCCTCGGGGACGACCTCTGCCCTCCTGCCAACACCCATTGCGACCGACCAGAGAGGTAGGATGAGAACCACCGTAGAACGGTGCCTCCCAACCCCAACCCCCCCAATCGGTGCAATAAGATACCATGGTCGATGGTATCAAAAGCCGCTGAGAGGTCTAATAGGACAAGGATAGAGGAACAACCTCTATCCCGTGCCCTCCAGAGATCATCAACCAACGCGACCAATGCCGTCTCGGTGCTGTGACCGGGCCGGAAGCCGGACTGGCGCGGGTCTAGATAATCAACTTCCTCCATATGTCGGGGAAACTGTTGAGCCACCACACTCTCAACAACCTTCACTAAAAAGTGAAGGTTGGAGACGGGACGATAGCTCTCTAATAAAGCCGGGTCCAGGGATGGCTTCTTGAGGAGGGGCCTCACCACCGCCTCTTTCAAAATGGTGGGCAAGTACCCCTCACTCAGAGATGAATTCACAATGCCCTGGAGCCAGCCTCGTGTCACCTCCCAGGATGCCAGTACAAGCCAGGAGGGGCACGGGTCCAATAAACATGTGGTGGCTCTAAGGTTCCTCCGCAACCTGTCCATATCCTCGGTAGTAACAAAGTCGAACTCCTCCCAAGGTGTTATCTCAAGACCAGCACCGGACGCCCCGACTGGGCCACTAGTGGAGGGCAACTCGTTCCGAATCTGAGTGATTTTGTCCTGCAGAAATACTCCAAATTCCTCTGCTCGACCCTGCAGAGGGGCTTCCCGCGGCCTCAAATGAAGGAGGGAGCGGGTCACCCCAAACAGGGCGGCAGGGCGGTTTTCCGCGGACGCGATAAGGGTGGCACAATACTCACGTTTGGCCACTCTTAGCGCCACTAAGTAAGTCCTAATATGGTCTCTCACTAGTGTTCGGTCAGCTTCGGATCGAGAAGATCTCCACCTACTCTCTAGGCATCTCTTGCGGCGTTTCATCTCCCGAAGCTCCTCGGTAAACCAAGGAGCCTGGGTGACTCGACGCCGCATGAGAGGCCGCAAGGGCGCGACTCGGTCCAAGGCCCCCGTGGCCGCACTATACCACGCGGCCACTAGGTCCTCAGTCGAGCCGCGGGGCAGGGATACAGGTACTGGCCCAAGCTCCCTCTGGAACCTTTCCGGGTCCATCAGGCGCCTGGGGCGGAACCAACTTGGTGTTTCCGGTTCCGCCTCCCCGCGGTGAGGTGTGACGGTTGGAAAGTCTATCCGAAGGAGAGAGTGATCTGTCCATGACAAGGGTAAGATGACTAAATCCCCTGTTCCGAGATCACTAATCCAGTGTCCAGAGACAAAAATCAGATCCAGCGTGTGTCCTCCCTCGTGAGTGGGGCCCTGAACTACTTGGGTCAGGTCCATGGCCGTCATGGAAGCCATGAACTCCCGAGCTACCTCGGATGTTTCGCCCGCCGATGGCAGGTTGAAGTCCCCCATGACTATAAGTCTGGGGGTCTCCACCGCCATCGCGGCGATCACCTCGAGCAGCTCGGGCAGGGCTGCTGTTACATAGCGGGGAGCCAGGTATACAAGCAGCAAGCCCAACTGCCTCCCTAGGCCCCATTTCACGAAGAGGGACTCACAGCCGGTCGTCTGAGGCACAGTGGTCTCCTTCGGCTCCAGACTTTCCTTAACAATAACCGCCACCCCCCCACCCCTGCCTAGGGCCCTAGGCCGATGAAATGCACGGTAGCCTGGTGGGCACATTTCCACGAGGGGTAAACCCCCCTCGGGGCCCAACCAGGTTTCCGTAATTCCCACCAGGTCCGGGTCCCCCTCTGACACAAGGTCATTTATGAGGGGGGCTTTGTTCACCACGGACCTGGCGTTGCAGGACATCAGCCTGGGCCCCCGGCTCTGTAATCCCTGACCGCCTAGCCCACGAGTGGAGTACAGGGGGTTGGGGCAAGCGACCGCTCGTAACCAGCGACCACGAGCCTCCAACCCACGATGGACATCCTGCCTCCCACCGCCCCTGCCCCTCCCCAAGACCAATCGAATGGGACGGCCCTCAACAGAGACAACCCCCAATCCCCCCTCCCTAATGGACCCCTCCTTTATCCTACTTCCGCCAGCCGGCCCTATATCTTGACCCCCCCCTGACTGAATGAGCCCTCCCCCCGCCCCAGAACCCCTTAAAAGCCGAATTAAAAATTTGTTTAAAAACCCCCTAAGTTTGCGCTGCGCCCACCTCTCTGGATCAATCAATCCATCCTCGAGGTGGGCCCGTGTTAGACCCGGGGGCCAGGCCTGCGAGAGGGGAGACTCCCGCAGGCAAAGAAGGTCTAACCTTGAATACGCTAGCATTCCCAGGCCACACTGGCTATAAAAGGAGGAACGCTAAAGATGGTAAACATGCTTAAGATGGTAAAATGCATAAAATTATACAACAGCAAGCCCGACTAAAGTGGCGACAGTGCAGATCGAAAATATATACAGGACGGACGGGTAGGAAAGATATTTAAAAACACATGGGATGGAGAGATCTTTTCCAGGGGGAAGGGAGGGGGGGCATAAAGATGAATCATAGTACGCATAGATGGTAAAAGTTAGTGGATTTGTGCCTAGTTGTTCATAAGGAGGGAGAATGGTCCAAAAGCCCTCCATGAGTCCATATCTCTGTCTCTGGCACACCACTCCAGGCTCCTCTCCAGCTGTCGGCTTGGTTCCACTCCGGCCCGTGCCGGGACAAACGCCGGTGCCGGGGCCATTTCAGGCCGCCCAACCGCTCCCCGCCACTCAACAGAGATCTTCTACCGGGCTGCGCGGCCGCGCCAGGGCCACGATGGGACCGCGCCAACGCCGGGCCGTTCCAGGCCTCCTCGCTGCTCGCCATCGCTCACCGCAGCCTCTCCGCCGCAGATCTTCAGCCGCTCAGCGCAGCCGCGCCGGGGCAACGCCACCGCCAACGTTCCAGGCCGATTCCGAGTCGCTCTGCCACTCGCCACTCGTCCGGCCGTTCCAAGCCTCCCCTGCCGCTTACCGCCACTTGCCGCGACCCCCCATGGCCTCAGGTCTTCCGTCGCTCACCGCAGTCTCTCCACTGGACTGCAGGGCGAGCTACGAGGCCGCTTCAGGGCCGCTTCAGGGCCATGCTCCAAGGGCCGTGCTCCAAAGCCACGCCAGCCGCTTCAGGCCGCTCAGGCCGCTTCAGGCCGCTCCGCTCCACGCCGCTCGCCCAAACTCGCCAAGCTCTCCCACCTCCGCCGTCACACCCTCCAACATCAAACTCACCCGATGTGACGGCGGGCTGTCTCACTTGCTGGGCCGACCCTCAAAGCTGGTCACAGAGGGTCGGCAGCGTCCTCCCAGGCCATCCAAAGCCTACCGGGAGCTCCCGCATTCAAAAGCCAGCGCCATTCCTCGCGCACGCGCAAAACAAGTGATATACAATTAATTAATTATTCTAACTGTCAGGAAATTTCTCCTTAGTTCTAGGTTGCTTCTCTCCTTGATTAATTTCCACCCATTGCTTCTTATTCTACCCTCAGGTGCTTTGGAGAATAGTTTGACTCCCTCTTCTTTGTGGCAACCCCTGATATAATGGAACACTGCTATCATGTCTCCCCCTTTTCATTAAACTACACATGCCCAATTCCATCAACTGTTCTTTATATGTTTTAACCTCCAGCTCCCTAATCATCTTTGTTGCTTTTCTCTGTATTATTTCTACAGCCTCAACCCTTTTTTACATAGTGGTGACCACATAGTGGTGACTACTGTATTAGTGGGTCTTCTGTAATCTTTAGCTTTTTCTCATTTCCTTTAATAACCAACCTTGAAGGTCTCCTTATGTCATGCTTTTCTCTAAACCACAACATTTTCCCAAATAAAATTTTGAAGTCCCATAGATGCCAACTTTAGGGAGGTGTCTTGATATAGTATTCACAGGTACTGCAGTCCTATATTTTGCCTGCAAAGGCTTTACCAGCTATGTCCTAGTCTGCTTAAAATAAAAGGATGAAAACCAAATGATGGCAACATTTAATTCAAGGGAGTCAAAAAAATGTAGCCAGAAGAATCATGACACCTGTAAAGAAGGGACTTTGACCACATGGTTATGGCTGCCATCTTGAACAATCCCCCCCCCCTCATTTAATCCAAACAAATTCTAGCAAAATTCAAATTCCAAACTGAAAATTTAAGCAACAGCAAAATGCCATGTTATAAGAGTTATTTCCAATTCAATGAAGTTAATGGGCAAATTCACCTCTGTAAAACATGTATGCTTCTAAAATAGCACAAACTATTTCAGAAAAACTGGGAAATTTGAGATATATATCCAGAACTTTATAATCTTCTGGTTGAGATTAAACAACTTGAATATGTAGACTTTGTCTAAATACTAACTAGGGTATAAAAAGAATGAAACAATTAAAAAAAAGAAATTTTAATGAAACATTTTTGTTCTTCCTGTTCATTTATTTGACATGATACTTGACTAACCAGTATTGAAGCTTTTCAGCAAGTTTCAGTTTTACATAATTAACTTAATTAGCATCAGGTGGATTTCAGAGAAAAATATATAAAACATATAATTATTCAATGCTTAGGAAAACATGTTAATCATCATCATTATTATAGACAATAATTATAAGAATCTCAGAATTTGCCTGAAGCAACAAAATTAATCAGAATTCTCTTTCTGACTTATCTATACTAAGTCATATACAAATGAAAATTTTCTATTACCTGTTTCAAAAACTAAACTAATTAATAATTAATGGATACTTCAGTAATAAAATCAATAAGTTTCATAATTACAATGTTTTTAATGTTAAAGCAATATCCTTTGCTCTCATACCCACATAGTATATTCAAATATTTATTTGTATAAGATGGTATAGGATGCGAGGAGAAATATTAAACTAAAAAAAATGAAATAAATTCAGATTTAATATAAGTATTGAAGATGGCTTGATTCAGTTTTACCTAGAAAACTCATCACTTTTTGCATTTCATGACAATCCTAGCTTAAATCTTCTGTTCCTATTAATCTATTGGTTTGGATTGGTTCTTATCCATTAGGACAATCTTTATAAATGATATTGAGGCACGATTGACTGAAGCCAATTCTTTTCCACTACTGGATTATCATCCTTACATAAAAAGAAGTAATCATTACGGATACTCTGAATACGGAATTTCTTATTATAGATAACAATGTACATCTAAGTCTGTTCAGTTTTTGGAGAAGCTACACATTTTAAGAAAGACATTGTGATGTTGAATATTATAATCCTCAGAATCTTTATGCAGCACAGACTGCCCCATGAACTTAATTCCTATACCTTTAAAAATATTTGAATTAAAACCATTGGATATGTTTTTGTGTTCTTTTTTTAATTTATTTCAAATTTATACCCTGCACCTTCTCCGAAAAGGACCCAGGGCGGCCTTTGATTTTACATCATGTCCGGATGTTGTTCCATATGCTGGATTCTGATCAACATAAATCTCTAAGTAGTTGGCAGGTGTAGAAATATGGTGTTGCTGCAAATACTCTAGCAAATGAGTAAGAAGATCTGAGACAGCACTAAACCCTGGGGCAGGATGAAGCCCATAGAGCATTTGATTGCCCATCCTTGGCTACCATTATTAAAATAAAATCTGGAAAATAACCTTTCAGATATTAGGTAAGAGGACTTTGGTTTAAGAAACAGAAATCTGAGGCTGGATTCTCCCTTGCAGCTTGCATAGACCAACAAAAGAAATGACTTTTTGTTGGTCCTTTCTACACTGGGAATCCTTGACATCAGAAAGGTCTTGTGGCAAGTGTCAGCATAGAGTCAAGACTCATGGACTAAAAATAGAAATGAAGACAGCCCCGAAAGAGCTTTTACTCTGCATTTTAGTGTATTGCAAATATTATTCACACTAATAGCAATAGCTCTTAGACATATACCGCTTCACAGTGCTTCACAACCTTCTCTAAGTGGTTTACAGAGTCAACATATTGCCCCCAACATTCTGGGTCCTCATTTTACCAACCTTGGAAGGCTGAGTCAACCTTGAGCTGGTGAGAATCGAACTGCCAAACTGCAGTGAGCAGAAATAGTCTGCAGTACTGCATTCTTTTTTTAAAAAAAATAAAAAATCTATTGGTTTTTAAAATATACATAGGAAAAAGGAATAGGGTATATAGAAAATTTTGGTGGTTTCATGCCAGCAATGGTGGCCCCCCCATACCTCACAAGTTACAATTTTAAAAATATTTTAAAGATACAAAATTACAATTTTAAAAATAGTGTAAAGGATAAGCAAAAACAGATTTTCACATTATGTCAGTCGTGCAGTACTGCATTCTAACCACTGCCTCACCATCCCTAGTATATGAATATAGTATATATAATATAGCTATATTTTCATTATGACATATCATTAGTCCATTTCCATTGAACAAATATACTACCAAATTGAAAATCTGACTGATTTGTTTCTCAATGGATATTATAATTTTTGGACAAGAAATATATGATATAACTTCCTCTTATTTCCTCCAGGAATTAAAAACCCTGTGTTCGAGCACATACATAAATCTTCCTGTCTGTGTATAAGAAAATTAATATTAATGAGTAAACGTGAAGGAAGCTTTGAAAGGATATTTATTTAACCCTAATCCCGACCGTGTTAAATTCATATTAAATTCACTGCTAGATTTAGGGGTCATTTTGTCATTCCCTCTGAAAGAGGAAAAAAATCTATATTCTCATTCAAATATCCATCTATTTCATATACTTCCTATGATTTTTTTGGGGGTTTTCTATTTTGAATTCATTAATTCTCTTCCTTATAGATTTTTAGATTATGATTTCCACCATTTATTTCATTGGACAGTTTTGCATATTCTAATATTTTATAACATTCTAAGTATCTCTTGTGCCAACTGGCCTGGGGCCATACTGGGGTTATGGCATTTTGGAAGTGACTAATCGATTAGATAACACCTCCTCCCCGTGCACACTTCCCCCCCTCCTTCCTCCTGGCCAATTTTATTTTAACCAAATTTTAAATTGAAATGTTCAGAATAAGATCTTTATTTATTATTTTAATGCTTTATATTGCATTTTAATTGAATAATTTTGAGTTGCCTGGAATTGCTTCTGGCGAGATGGGAAGCACCTACGTTTAATAATAAATAAATACAATCTCTAGTATATAGACACTTCATGTACTTTTACTGTAAGCACCACGTTGCTAACATGGTACAGCACTTTGAACAATTTCTGTTTTGCTTTGACTATCCTTAGTGGACAGAGCAACACCTGGAAGATTAAAGTCAGATGATAACAGATAAAGTTATTTATTAGGGGTTTTTATTGCCCTAAATCAGCCTACTGAAATCTGATAATGAAGAAAAGGGGGGGGGGAATAAAGGCAAATGCTTGAAAGACCAAAGCCAATTCAGTATTGGTAGTAAAGCCCTATTGTCTTCTATTTCTGTTCTCTGACTCCCAATAAAGTCAGCAGTAACACAGCTTTAAGACAAATATCCACACTTGTTTGTTTATGTTGCCCTGTATCCATGTTAGGTTTTGGAAAGGAGAAACTAGTTTGCCTTCTTTCTTGTAAGATTCAGTTTGGATAATGTTATTGTCAGACCTGTTAAGCCAGTTCATATTTCACTGCCTGCTGAACAGAGAAATAATATATTCGATGCATTCCTATTTGATAACTGTGAGGCATTTCCATTGTGATTCTAAAGTCACAACAAAACAAGCATATCACATCAAGCTGCAATTGCAACACCGCCTCACTTGCTTTTACAAATAAATTTTTTATTAGTATTATTCAAAAAAGAATCCTATTAAAAGTAGGCAGTCCTGCTTGCCTATTTGCCAAAGAAAAAATCCCAGACCAACAGCTTCATTAGATACAACCCAAATGCTACACGTTTTGAATTCTGTAGATGTCTTCATCAGGAAAGGTGGCAATTATGACACAAGAAAAGGATGAATCAGAACATTTAAAAAGATTAGGTCAGATGTTATGCACAGAAGGCCTATAGTTAAGAGTCTGCAAACACAGATTGCAGATATTGTTACCCACTGTGGATCTAGGATCATAGTAGGTTCCATATTACCTGGAGGTTATTTTCCCTTTTGGGTAATGTTGTTTAACATTTTAGTTTAAGATTTCACATTATTTATAAATTGGAACACGGTGGCTTGTGTAGTTAGCCCATGTTTGAGACCCAATTGCTACCATGAGACAGGGTGAGCTCCCATCCTTTGCTCCAGCTCCTATGTGGGGTATGAAAGGAACTCCTAACTGAGCGTCCCCAGGGCAACAGTGAGGTCTAACAATAAGTTCTATCCTAATCCTTTCAACCCAGAAATGCCTCAGTGCTTCTGACAAAGTGTGATTTATAAATTTGTCTGAGGAAATCCTAGTGTTGTGAAATTTGTATTATCTGTGCTGGATGGGCTCATTATCTGACTTTGCTCCTTTCCCAGTTTACATAAAACCAAGACATAACTCTTCCATGACTCTTCTTATATCTCCTTATGATATAGCCTTTCTTAGTCCCAATTTACTGGTGAAACAGACTTAAATCATCCCTATTGGTAATAAAGTAGTATTCTGTTATACTATACTATACTATACTATACTATACTATACTATACTGTACTGTACTGTACTGTACTGTACTGTACTGTACTGTACTGTACTGTACTGTACTGTACTGTACTGTACTGTACTGTACTGTACTGTACAATACTAATAACCTTAAGGAACAGGATGAAGAACCATGACCAAGTCAATGTTTAGATAAAAGAAAGTTGAATCCAAGGCAGAAATGTGATTTGAAAAAGTGTCTTGGACAGGGGTTCCCAAACTTGGCAACTTTAAGACTTGTAGACTTCAATTCCCAGAATTCTCCAGCCAGCTATGCTGGCTGGAGAATTCTGGGAATTGAAGTCCACAAGTCTTAAAGTTGCCAAGTTTGAAGACCTCTGGTCTTGGGCCTGACTCACCCTAGTTTGATCTCCCTCAGGAAGTATGGTGAGCTTTTCAGAATCCTGTTACTGTAACCTTACAACAAAAGTAGTATTAGCATTCATAACTTTGGTTTCCCTAGTTTGGTCTATCTTGAAGGGCTAACACATTTGGCCCTCTCTCCACAGCTGCAGACAGCATCAATCTAATCATTATTTCGGAGAAAAGTCAGGTAACTCAAATGACTTGTGATGGAAGCACTAGAGGCATCAGAACAAAGGAAATTGTGATAAGTGGGTAATTGTGATGGAATGTGGTGAGGGGGTGGATTCCTGGGGGCGGGTATGCATTTGAGAGGAGTAAGAAGCAACTCAGCCTACATATTATTTGTGAGAGAAAGAGAGTGAAGACAGCCCCTCCTTATTACTTCACAGATTAGATTGTAGGTGCAGATAGTAGAGTGCTCAGTCTGACAAGATTTTATCTATAGGTGTGTAACAATAAACAACTCTGCTTGGAAAAATTATATGTTATTCTTGGTTTGGGGCCTTCAACTCAGCAGAGGAGAAAGATTCTTCACATAACATACAGTAGGACCTCTGGTCATGAACGCTTCTGACCACGACCAAATCAGGTTCTGACCAAAAAATTCTCAACTTTTTTGTGTGTGGCCAATTTCCCCTTTCCTGCCATTTTTTCTGTAAGCACCAAATTTCCAAAATTACGTTCGGGTCATGACAGAATCGGTTTGTTTGTGACCAAAGTTATGGGATGAATTATGGTTGTGACCAGAGGTTCTACTGTATCTACTTCTGTCCCCATGTTGCGTACTGACACTTTTTATAAGCCATTTCATCATTCTTTGGGCTATCATTTTTGTTGCCATCTTATGGGACCTAGGAAGCATGTCAGTTCCATGGCAGCCCCTGCCTTAGGAAGAAGTTTGGCAGTCCCCATCATTTTAACCTTCCCAAAGGATCTGGCTTTTTCCCAAATGCCATAAGGCAGGGGTCTCCAACCTTTGCAACTTTAAGTCTGAAGGACTTCAGCTCCCAGAATTCTCCAGCCAGCTTTAAGTCCTTCAGACTTAAAGTTGCAAAGGTTGGAGACCCCTGCCATAAGGGATACGGTCAGATTGGTAGGATAAACCTTTTGTAGGCTGCATGAGAAACTTCCAACTGCGATATCAGGTCTTTTCTGTTTTAATGTTGTTCTTTTATTGTAGACAGATATTGCTATATTTTTGGGTTGAGAGCTACCTAAAGTTTTATTCAACATGCACAGCAATGTAAATGTTATAATGCCTGCATACATGCATACATACGTTCTAGAAACACATAATAAAAAGGCAGCTTGGGGTTGGTAGAATTACATCTGGCTTGCAGTTTGAGCCATAGCTGTTGTTCAGTCTAATGTTGCTCTTACAAGTCTTCCAGGTTTTTCCATTGCTCGGGATGTGATTGCCCAATGCAAGAAGAGAGAATTTTGGGAAAGGAATGTTGTGGTGAAGAGAAGCTCAGTTAGCCTATTCCCTCAGCTATGAATGGCACAGAAGTTCTATTTGTATATTTAATCTGGGAGCCTTATATTAGAGGATTAATTAATTTTTGAAGCATTTTATCATCTGATGGGCTTTACAGTTCAAATATAGTCTTGGGGATTTAAAGGCTGCAATGGTAATACTACCGATATAATTGGTCCACAGAAAAAGAAGCACACAAGTTCCCAGAACTTATTTCTGGTTGAGAATGCTTAAATAAGTTCCTGAATTATTTGGCCCAATTGTCAGATCTTACAATATTATGACAATAACATACAGCAAATATTCAAAAAGATGAAAGAGACAAATGGGTTGATCCTAAGCATAACACTTTGAAATAGATCTTACTGTTGCTTAACATTCTGTGCCTGTGACTTAGAGGGTGGGTTACCCTATTTGATCACAGTTTACACTAGTTGTTGCTGCCAAATGAAATATTTTGCATGCTTGTTTTTAGGGCTAATGTCTATTTAGTTATACTTTATATTTACAATAATAATAGCAATTGAAGCAGTATATTGGTATGGGAAAATGGGAGAGGAAGACACAGAGACAGAGAGACAGAAAGAGAGGGGGGGCAGAGAGAGGGAGGGAGAGAGGGAGGGAGGGAGAGGAAGAGAATAAATAAGAAACTATAATTAGGCTGTGCAATGCTGTAATTGATGTGGTTGCCTTAATAGGTTAAAAGGAACTTTTTATAATCAATCTAAAACAGGTCTAGTAGCAACATAATTGATGCCTACTTTGGCTTATTTTTGCTTTTCCCATCCTTGGAATCAACCTCCAGAATTCTTAGACTGGCCACATTGCCTGGAGATTTCTGAGTGTTGAAATCCACATGTCTACAGTATATTCAGTGTGTCTTGGATTCCTTGGGCAAGATATAGAAGGCAATTATTGATTTCAACCTATCTTACAATAGTAACATACAACTTGAATTGGCAATGAGACAACACAGTTGGATTGCTCCTTAAAATATATTGTTTCTTCAGATGCTGTGGTTAGGATTTAAAAAGCATTAAAGGCAAATGTCTGTTTGATGGAGAATTCCAGGTGAATTACAGCTATGGCAGAGGTGGGTTGCTGCTGGTTTGGCCCAGATTGGCCTAACCCAGTGGTCCCCTGTCACCACAACATGAGGAACTGTATTAAAGGGTTGAGGCATTGGGAAGGTTGAGAACCAAGGGCCTAACTGGTAGTAGCGGCGGCAGTGGGCTCCACCTGCCCACCCAGATGCTTCTGCACATGCACATGTGGAAGCGCTCCCAAACTGGTAGTAAAAAGATTAGTAACCCATCTTTGCGCTAAGGGTTTGGTTTTACGACTGCAGTGTAGAGATTTGAAACTAAGATTTCCATTCTGATGGAATCTTGTGGGAAAAGACGTAGGAGACCTAAGTAGACCTGCAGCTATAGTGAAGAGTCACTATACTCTTTAGTAGGCAGCAGTGCCCAGCATCAAAGGAGATATAGACATTAAATCATGATAAAATATGAAGGCAACATAAATGAGTGAAAGTTGGAGAAGATTACTCAACACATTTGCCTTGTTGATGTGACGTTTGGCAAGGGAAAAATTTTGGTAAATCTTGCCTGAAGAAAAAGCCATTAAAAGATTATTTTCTGGAAAGATTTGTGGTAATAGGAGTAGTAATCATGTATATATAAACTAACCGAAAATAACTGATTCTAATCTATTACCTGAGAAGAAAGCTTCCACAATTCCTTTTTTTAAAATGAAAGATATTTATTATTATTTGTTAAACTAATTTGCCACCTACTCTAGACAGCTTACAATAATAAAAAGAAATGAAGAGAGTGTAAACAGAATAGAGATAAGATAATAGAACAATAAAATAAACAATGAAAAAAGAGCACAATTTGAATACATCAATATGATAACTAAAAAGATGGACTGGTGAAGAGTAGAGAGCAAGGAAGGGAATCTGTCATCAATCCAGCAGCCACCTCCAGCATGGAACTCCCCCATTTGGTTCCCAGGCCAACCAGCAGAAACAGGTCTTCGGGTTCTTGTTGAAGAATAGGAGAATGTTGATAGATCCTACCCTGGAAGGTAAGATGTTCCAAAAGGTGGGCACTGCAGCAGAGAACGTTCTTCTGGATTCCAATAGTTAAGAGTTCTTTGTAGGCCCTTTCTGCTGGCGTGAGTAGGATTGGGCTCGTCTTAGTGGGACAAGGCTGTTCATCATGTAGCCTGGACTAAGCCAGTAAGGGCTTAAAGGTCATAACCAACAAGTTGAACTGCACTTTGATAGCTGTAAAACTGCTTCTCTTTAAAGGCACATTAGTGGCACTAAATCTTCCCTATCCCTACCATGCCGCTGGTTCACATAGCATGCTTTCTCACAATATTACTTCTGTTATGTAAGTTTCCCCTCTTTTTAGAGAAAAACTTTAAAAGGCCAGATTTTTGATTGTCTATTCTTTGTGGTTATTCTTTGCTGTTGTTGTGACCCCATGGACAACATTCATCCAGGCCTTCCTGTCTTCTACCATCCTCTGGAGTCCATTTAAGCTCACGCCTACTGCTTCAGTGATTCCATCCAGCCGCCGCCCTGGGTCCTTTTAGGAGAAGGTGCGGGGTATAAATCTAAATAAAACTAAAAAAAACCCACTAATCTCATTTTCTGTCGTTCCTTTCTTCTTTTGCCCTCAATCTTTCCAAGCATGAGGCTCTTCTCCAGGGAGTCCTTCCTTCTCATTAGGTGGTCAAAATATTTGAGTTTCATCTTCAGGATCTGGCCTTCTAAAGAGCAGTCATATTTTGTATATGAACAAAATTAATATTCCTAAATGATAACATGGTTAACTGAGCCATGAATAGTATGCATATAACCTGCAGTCTTGTGCAATGAGCAGATAGCTTCACAGCATATAAGTAAGTGCATTAATGCCCCCCAGTGGTGAAAAATATTCCTATCATATTGTCAAGACCACTGTGGAGGTGTAGATGTTTAAAGGAGGGCTAATTTTGTCCACCATAGAGTCCAATGGAATTGGTGTTTTGTGCAACTGAAGTGTCATTAGACTGAAGACGGTTTGGCTTTGTATAAGGAGGAATGCTAATGAGAAGTCAGGAAATATAACTTTTTAAAAATCGAGGGCAAATTACCGTAATCTGGAAATTACAAAGAAGCAGGAACTGTGGTGGCTCAGTAGTTAGAATACAATATTGCAGGTTAACTCTGCCCACAGCCAGGAGTTTGATCCTGAGTCAGGTCAAGGTGGACTCAGACTTCCATTCTTCTGAAGTCAATAAAATCAGGATTCAGATTATTGGGAGCAATATGCCAATTGTTAAACTGCTCGGAGAGTGCTGTAAAGCACTGTGAAGTGATATATAAGTCTAACTGCTTTTGCTCTTGCTGTGTTTCAGTCTCAGTATTTATATACACTAGCTGATAACCTGGCACTGCCTGGGTATTTATAGACGTTGAAGTGTTTGTCTGACAGGAGCCATTGAGAGGGGCCTTTCCTCCCCCTACTTCCATGCCCATCATCCCTGTCCTGGCCCTTCCCCCTCCCATGTGCTCCTCTTTCCCACCCTGTCTACAATCCTGGCAATACGACAGGGCCATAAACAATACGACAGGGCCGTAAACCCATTAGGTGCTTCCCCATTGGTCCACTGGAGGGTGAATGTCATGACTGGGTTTCTAGAGGAAGCTGTGAAGGAACTGACATCACAAACAATTGCCCCTCTAGGATATCACATTCACTCTCCTTAACAGCCCAACCTCTCCTTTCTCCCTCCTATGACATTACAAACAATTGCTGCTCTAGGACACCGCACTCGCTCTCCTTAATGAGCCAGGCATGCCAGTTATGCTGGAACACATACACACACACACACACGCACCAGGGATGTCTCCCCCCCCCCCCCCCAGCGTATTTGTTTCTAGAGGGTAAGTCATCTTTGTACCAAGTTTGGTTGAAATTGCTTGAGGTGTTCCAGAGTTATGCTGGAACATATGTACATACATACATACATTTATATATACCCAAGTGTGTATGTGTGTGTGTGTATGTATATGTATATGTTAGGTTTTTGAGCTGATCAATAAATAAATCAGGGAGACTAGGATAGATCTATTTCAAGCTTTTTAGCTCTCATCAGCTAGCCATACCCTTACTGGGAATACAGCCCCGGTTCAAATCCCAGTAAGGGTATGGCTAGCTCATGAGAGCTAAAAAGCTCGAAATAGATCTATCCTAGTCTCCCTGATTTATTTATTGATCAGCTCAAAAACCTAACACACATATAAAAAAAGTACACAACGAAACTAATAGCTTTCTCTCTAGATGGTCTCTGGTGATGAGCCGAAAGGCAGAAAAGGAAAGCAGTATGCTTCCTCCCTTAATTGGAGCTTAACAGGGTGTTGTCACATACACACACACACACACACTGATCAATAAACAAATCAGGGAATATATATATATATATATATATATATATATGTATGTATGTATGTATGTATGTATGTATGTATGTATGTATGTATGTATGTATAATTGGTAGATTGATGCTGATTGGTGCTGGCTGTGTGTTAGTTGTTCTTTTGTATTGTAACGGCCTGGGTGTTGGGTGGGGCTTGTTTGCTGGTTTCTAGATGTCTGGTAGGTGGGAGGTATCGTCACATTTGTTCATGTTGTGGGGGTGTTTCTCTATTTCGTTGTTTTGAAAAAGTTTTATTGGGTTTTACAATTTTTTACAAATAGGGTAAGGGTATGGTGTAGAAAAGATATTGTGAGAACCTTCATGTCGAAGTCATTGACCCCTTCCGAGGCTTCATAACAAAATATAGATAATACATTAAATTTTCATTTGTACTACAAAGTGGAAAGAAATGCAAATATATCATTGTAAAGTCTATGCTAGCAATCATGTATAAACATCCAAACAAAAGTTATACTTTTCTATTTCGATGGTTTCCATAATTATTCTTTTATTGAACTGTTTAGTTTTGGAGATTAATTTGGTTCCTTCAAAGGAATTTAATTGTACAAATAAAGTTCTATGCAGATTATCCAAGATGCATCCAAGATACATGGGCATAGGAATTGGAGTCTAAAATAGGCAGGCCACCTGGCCCACCAACAAATGTTTTTGACTGCAACTTCCACTAATACATGACAGACGGTGAGATATTGAAAATTGTTGAATACAGAAATGGTACCAGACCTCTTTACTAATGGAATATGTACCTGAAGGCAAAAAGGTCTGGCTCATAATAAAGATGAGTATTAGAAGTTTCAACCATTGCTGTAATGAAGCAATTATTTTTGAGTCTTACCTGCAGGCCTGACAGTAGTACTATTAGGAAAATTAAATTGCAGGCATGGTCTTCTCTTAGGTACTTTTGAATTCTAATTATTGTTGCTGCTTACATTTTCAACACTCAAGGACCTTATCGAGGCTAACAGACTTTTCAACCTCATACCAGACAAACAGGCAAAACTAAGCCTTAGTCAATTCCATGGGATTAGCACCGTCCAATTCCCAGTGGACTTAAATAACAGATTCTTAGGATAATCCTAACAATGACCTTGTTAAGAGTCCTCCAGCCGCTCCTTACATGGGAGGGATCAAGTCACCTGAAACATGGTCACTGTTTCAGGTTTCTTATTGCATGGTATGCCATAAGAGTGGGGAAATAAGTAATTTGCACTGTTTATATTGCTACAGTGGTTGTTCCTGTTCTCAGATTCTGCATCTTCCTATAGCAGGCCTTGAGGCAGCTCTTATGCCACTTTACCTCCCAGAGTTCCTCTGAAAATCAGGGAGTTCTCCAGGATTCACATGCAGTCTACCCAGGGACAATCCAATACAGGGTTATCATCACCTGCTCATTCACAGCAGTAATGTAGGTCTTGAGACATGTCCTAGGTTCCTTCTGGAAGGTCTATCAAACGCCAAGAATGGGTCACTCAAATAGAGCCCTTATTTCTGTGGCCTCATCACTTAACAATTGGGGATTAATGTCATATTACTGTGTTGCAAATAGCCCCTTTGTTCCCTGCAGTGTTGTGTTTTTGGCTGGAACATAATACTGTAGCATAGGCTCATTCTTGTCTCAAAGAGTAGAGAATGCCACAACTACATAATGAATAGCTCTTGGTTTAATTAGAACTGAAAACATGGACTCTGGATATAAACAAGCTGCTTTTTTTCTGGTTACACATGCAATCAGCAAGTACACAAACTTGCAGATGAATGGCTTACTCTGATTGTTTTCATGCTGTCTTAACAGCAAATCATCTGGAATGGGAGCCCAGGTCAATATATTCTGGTTTGGTAGAAAGCAGCATTGAGAAGGGTCCTTCCCTATTCATTTTTATTCCATGGTGGACTCTTATCATTCACATTTTGCACAGGAAGTCCTCAAAGAAAGCCCAGTAGCACATTTTTTTTAAAAAAATGGAGCATACTCCTCATAGCAGTAAATTCTTGTCAGCTGGGTGTGATCATTTGTTCATCTAAAAGATCTCTGGATGTAGAACTTTCCTGGCAATCCCTGCTAGTTCATTTTTAACTCAGATGATAGCTTATTTACTTGTCATGGCTGAGCTCATGAGCAGAGCAAAGATTGTTGGAACACATAAACATGCTTTTCCAGTTGATATACACTTTGAAATTAAATACAGTCAAGCAAATATAATCTTTGGATGGAAGGAGATATTCTGCCCAGAAATCCTCTTTCTGGAATTCGATTCTGTCCTATGGATGTAAATGTTGATATAGGGGAAACATCTAGCATAATCAGACCTGCACAATCTCTATATGTATATGATGCATTTATGGCATCAGCAAACTCTTTGGTGAAATACTAATGAACAACAGTTGTGGATTGAGCAAAAAGACTGCTGGGGTTCTATATACACTTCAGGCTCCTTCACTCCAATTAATTTCTATTTTGCCATTCATATTGTTCCACATTATTCAGAAAACATTTTTATTATGGAATTTTGGACTCTTCCGTATTGCCATATTCTGCATTATCTTTGAAGCATCCACTATTACTATTTTTTAAAAACTCTCTTTTCTTCCTATTGTGTTCTTGATTTGTAGTCTACTTCAATGTACTTGACAATCTTCTCTCTATATAAAAATGGCTGTGAGTGTGTGTGAATGTGTGTGTGTGTTCCAGCATAACTCGGGAAGGCCTCAAGCAATTTCAACCAAACTTGGTACACAGATGACTTACTCTCTGGAAACAAATACTGTGGGGTAAGACACTCCCAACACTCCTTGGGATGTGTGTTCTGTTAAGATACAGCCTGTTGTGCCTTAAAACAGCTTCTACTGTACTGCTGTAAAATGGCTTCTAATGTACAGTGCAGTGGACTTGCCATGTAACAGCTTCACAGTACTCCACAAGGAGGCTCCCTCATGGATCATCCAGCAAAACAATGTGGTATCACTTTCTTTGATGCTTCTGGAGGCACAGGGAAAACATTTGTAACTAATGTAATTGTCACCAAAATCAGGGCTTTTCCTGTCTAATACAGCTTTAGGATAAATAAATACCTGGGCAATGCTGGGTTATCAGCTAGTATCCTATAAATTAGTTGGAGGCATAGACATCAGTTTGCAGAAAAAGTAATCAAGGCTGTCAAATGTTGTAGTAGTAGTTGTAGTAGTAGTAATAATAATAATAGCAGCAGCAGCAATAATAATATATAATGAATATATTTCCTTTAAAAGATGTATTAAATCTACAAAATGTAAGATTATAAGAAATAGATTAGTATTTAAAGGTGCTCCAAGTTTCTTTATAGTTTTAATTAAGTAGAAAATTAAGACAGTACTGAGTAAATGAGCATTTCGAGCCATTTTTCACCATTCTGCCAAATAATCAAGGTAATTTTCTATTCAGAAATCTATAAAAAATATTAAATTCCCCTTATCTAGGCTGCTTTAAAACACATTTTCCTTCTCATATGGAAGATGACCAAATTACAATGTGATTAAAATGTAAATGATCAAGCTATAGTAATGAAATGATTCATCCACCTAGTTACTAAAATAGTTGAAGCTTCCAGTGTATCATAATTTGCACCTTTAAAAAAGATACAGTAAGAACTCAGTAAATCGATTCCTGAAATACACACTAATGTTTGGGTATCTTTTCACATTGCACGAAGGTGGTTTTTAGGAGCCTGTTTAAAATGTCCTATTCCAATCAAATGACTTCAGCATCCCAGACATAAGGCTTTCTAAAGCAGGGGTCTCCAATCTTGGCAACTTTAAGCCTTGTGGACTTCAACTCCCAGAATACCCTAGCCTGGGGAATTCTGGGAGTTGAAGTCTGGCAGGCTTAAAGTTGTCAAGGTTGGAGACCCCTGGTCTAAAGCATATCTGTCTACAGTTGGAAAAAACTAAAAGTTTAAGGCAACATGACTGGCTTGTGAAGATTAACTCCCATCCAAAAGACCTTTTGATCTTCAGAAAGAGGGGGGGGGGTGTGTGACATTCCACCTTCGGTCTTGTTAAGTTGGATAAGGTATTAATTTTGCAAGGTCATTCTGTCAGCTAGATTGCATCATATCCCTTGATAGAAATTGGATCTCAGATCCCGAACAGATTAAATAACTGATTCCCAGTCATGTGTCCTAAAAGAAAACACATCAAGGATACAAAAGCAAGTTCAAGTACAAGGTATCTTTCCTGAACATTTGTGGTAATAATAATACTATTGGTGCTAAAGATTAAACTCTTCTTAATCTGTTACTGCACAACTGGGGAACCCCTGGGCTTCCTGTTACTGCTTACCTAACAATAATGGATTGCTAGTTATAGTTCAATCACATTTGGAGGGCCATAGCTTTTCTTTCTCCAAATTAATGTGATGCTTAGCTGGAATCCTACGCCACAGTGAAAAGTGTGGCATAGTTTCTAAACTGGCATAGTTTTAAATGTTATAGTTTTATATGTTTTTAGTAGGGATTTTAACTAGGTTTTAAGACAGGTTCCATTATTTAATGTATTTTTAAGGGTTTCTATGTTTTTATTTATGTTTTTACTGCTGCCTGTACACTGCCCTGAGTCCCGGAAGGGAGAAGGGCGGTATAGAAATTTAAGTAATCTATATAAATAAAAATGTAAAATAGTTTGTATGAATCCACTAATCTCAAAAACTACTGAACCGATTTACACCAAACTTTCACACAATGTAGCCAAGGACTTCCGATAATAGAATAGCTACTCATTTTGTGCCTAGCACACTTGTATCGTGTGTAAAGTAAACACAAATAAAAGGTACTAACTGAAAAATGTGTTTACTCCCTGTAACTCCAACCACCAACAGTCATTAACTACAGAGGCCTCTTAGGGCCAAAAAGGCACTGGAGTCAAACTATTCTCCAAAGCACCTGAGGGCAGAACAAGAAGCAATGGGTGGAAACTAATCAAGGAGAGAAGCAACTTAGAACTGAGGAGAAATTTCCTGACATTTAGCACAATTAATCAGTGGAACAGCTTGCCTCCAGAAGTTGTGAATGCCCCAACACTGGAAGTCTTTAAGAAGATGTTGGATAGCCATTTGTCTGAAATGGTATAGGGCTTCCTGCCTAGGCAGGGGATTGGACTAGATGATCTCCGAGGTCACTTCCAACTCTGCTATTGTATTATTGTATTACAGTAGGTAGGTAGGTAGGTAGGTAGATAGGGGAATAGAGAGAGAGGGTTGCCACAAAGAAGAGGGAGTCAAACTATTCTCCAAAGCACCTGAGGGCAGAACAAGAAGCAATGGGTGGAAACTAATCAAGGAGAGAAGCAACTTATAACTGAGGAGAAATTTCCTGACAGTTAGAACAATTAACCAGTGGAAGAGAAATTGCCTCCAGAAGTTGTAAATGCCCCAACACTGCATGTCTTCAAGAAGATGTTGGATAGCCATTTGTCTGAAATGGTATAGGGCTTCCTGCCTAGGCAGGGAGTTGGACTAGATGACCTCCGAGGTCCCTTCCAACTCTGCTATTGTAATATTGTATTATAGTAGGTAGGTAGATAGGGGAATATATAGATAGGGAGAAATACAGTAGGTACGTAGGTATGTAGATAGAGGGGTAGATAGGGAGAAATACGGTAGGTAGGTTGGTAGGTAGGGGGATAGATAGATAGGGAACAGCACAGTAGGTATGTATATAGGTAGGTAGGTAGGTAGGTAGGTAGGTAGGTAGGTAGGTAGATAGATAGGGGGATAGATAGAGAGGAAGAAATACAGTAGGTTTGTAGGTAGGTAGGTAGGTAGGTGTATAGATAGCGAGAAATACGGTAGGTAGGTAGAGGAATAGAGAGAGAGGGAGAAATACAGTAGGTAGGTAGGTAGAGGGATAGAGAGGGGGAAATACAGTAGGTAGGTAGGTAGATAGATAGAGGGAGAAAGGAAGAAATACAGTATGTAGGTAGGTAGAGGGATCGATAGAGAGGGAGAAATACAGTAGGTAGGTAGGTTGGGGGTTATATGGTGGTTGTGTGTATGTGTGCAGGTGTAGATCTACACACAGATTGGTTGGCCATTTAACCAGACTGGGCCACAGCAACGCGTGGCCGGGTATAGCTAGTAAATAAATAAATAACATCTGTCAATCATATTATTATTAAACTGAGCTCTAAAAGCACAAATAATTAGAAATATTTGACTACAAGGTTTGTACAAATGCAGAAGTTTGGTACAGTGGTGGTATTCAGCTGGTTCGGACTGGTTCAGGTGAACTGGTAGTGGCGAACTATGGGACTGGGCCCGCCCACCTGCCCCGGCTCTATGCCCTCCTATTTGGCCACATTTTCTAAACTGCGTGCATGTATGCAAGCCGCATGTGTGAGCAAACTGCATGCATGGAAGGCACGTGCTCAGTTTCGGTGCACAGCGAAGCGGTAAAATTACGTGAAACCCACCTCTGGTTTGGTATTTTACAAAAATGGCGAATTGTTTTGATTCATATTGAAAAATGCTACCTTGGCAATGGCAGCAAACAGGGCATCCATTTGCCTCTTTTCTGTTACATCACATTCGGAGGCCACAGCAGCATTTAAATATTGACTTTTCAGGCTTCAATTTAACATCTTGTTCTTCTCACAAAGCTCAAATATTGTTAGGCAGGGTAAAAGGGTCATTTCTGTTGACCTTTTAGCTGAATACCCGTGTTTTTAAAGAGGGGTGGTCAACACTTCTTCTGTGTGTGCAAACAATGTTGTTTGTTGACACAGTGTAAGCATTGGCATGAGAGGAGAGACTGGTGGCCGGTATTGACATAGTTCCATTGGCAAGAAAAACACCAACCTGTAGATAACATTTCACAGAAAAATAGCATTAACAGGAGATTTTATTTAGGACAACCACATATGTGACAACATTCACGACTCCCGGTAAAAGAATGCCATCAAATTATGTGCACACTGATTAAATATAAAAGCAGTGGGAGGGATGAAGCCCAATATTTGTTACTTTTCTGAAAGAGTACTCGGATCATAGCTCCCCTTCCTCTACTTTTTAAAAAAGTTGGGATAGCTCATTATGTGTTTGTTTTCTTTTTTGCATTAAGACCAATTTGTATCAAATGGATAGGGCAGGGGTCTGCAAAATTGGCTCTTTGAAGACTGGTGGACTTCAACTCCCAGAATTCCCCAGCCAGCATAGCTGATACACATCACAACTTCTTTGTGAGGCTCAACTGGGAGATTGGGTTTGCAGTTCTTCAGTCTCCTTTCTTTCCTCTGATATTCAAAGAGGTAAGGAAGGTGAGGGGAGTCCATGGGAATCTTTATCCTATGGAATCAATTTTACAATAGTAAATATCATAATTTACAGTTCAATTGGAATCTAAATTGAATGGAATGTTGTGCTTCTTTTACAAGTGGATGCTAGTATATTGCAGCTGTTTATTGTAAGAGATCTTTAGATCATATTACCCAATGATCGATATTGTGAAATCATTGTGGTCTTACAAGGGATCAAAGTCTTTTATAGAAACAATATATATTTAGGCCTTGACTCCTAGAATTTTTAGCAGTAACTTTCACACATCTGGGAGAATATAGGCTGAGAAAGACTGGAATAAACCAATACAATTACCTGATCCTTGTTTTGCAGAAGGGCAATAGGAGAGGGAGAACCAAAGAGTTTCATCAACTAAAATCTATTTTATCGCCCTGGTATCTACTTTTTTAATCATATGAAGTGCTAACAAGTTGCCATGAAATCTAAGCTATTACATTTGGGTGGCAAAAAAAATCTATACTCACTCGTGGCATCAGTTTTCCCAAATCTGGTAGTTATAGAATATTATTTCGACCAATTAAAGTTACTCAAATATTTGCTGTTTGTAGACTGCATGATTTCCATAACAAGCCACTAGATGGAAACCCTGCTTCACTACTTTACTATTACAGCAACCATGAATGTGGGGTTTCATTGATGACAAATTATTTGAAGTACAAATCAAGATTTTCACTTTCTTGGGCCAGTCCCCAGTGGATAAATTACGCAAAGAAATAATTCTCAATTGCCATTGTCAATTATTTGTATTGAAATAAATAAAGGAATGTTAGAATAAGCGGTTGCTTAAACACTGAAGTATCTTTTTTATTTATTGAATTTATTTGCCGCCCATCTCATAACAAAATGAACCTGGCAAATAAATCACTTGATCACAAATAAATTGATCAAGTCTGCTAGACTGCTTGTCCTGGATTTCTGAAGGCACTTGTTTTGGGTATCGGGTAGAAAGATAAATGAGCTGAAGATATGTATATTGGTTTCAGACATCATCCTTGCTATTATTTATGGAAAGAAAAGCAGGATCCTGAAAATTGGTTATGAAGGTGGTATTTTTGGGAAACTTTTGAATTCCTGGATCATAGATCATATCACTTCTAGAAAGGATTCCTAGGCAGGTGCAGGAGGTATCTCAAAAGGGCAGGAGGTATTTCAAAAGGGCAGGGGAAATGCCCTTGTTAACCTCAACAGGAGGGTTTTAAACTAAACCAGAAGGCAGAAGACAGAAACAGACTCAGGTAAAGAAGTGATGGCATTCACAATACAGCTCCAGGTAACAATTAAGGAGGCACATACAAGAGCAGATAGTCATAAATCTCCACCTGCTTGTTGTGGCCCGCCAGTGGCCAGCAGAGCTGGCAGCAGATTGGGACAAAGGGGAGGTTGGTGAAGAACATGGGCCTGTCCTGGAGTCTGGGAAAGGCTCTGATGAGGGCTCTGTGTCAGAGGCAGAGAAGGGGCCAGAGTCCTATGCCAGTTATCAGCTGTTGTCAGAGTCAGACAGCAGTGAGGCAGATTTAACAGCTGGAGCCTATTCCCAGCGTGCACATGCACAGAGTTGCCAGACAAAGCGAACAACTAAAGAACAGGGGTCGACTTGGGAGTAAGGCCAGATGTTGAATGGCCCCTTCCAGAGAAGAACAGAGTTTGCAAGAGACAAATAGTTCACTAATTGGTTAGTGACTCTCTGAGTCTCCTTGCCAAGTTCTGCAGATATTGGCCTGTCAGCTCTCCAAGCCAGATAAGGTCTGTGACTGTAAATCCTCCCTTGAAAGACTTTGCTGGCTATGAATAAGCAGAATTCACAGTAAATTAATAAAAGGGTTTTTTGCTGGGACAAGGCGCTTGTTTCATGCTCTTGGGAAACCTCAGTCAGAACACTGGTAGACCATTATCAAATGACATCCATATAATTCTAATTCTACTAGGCAAGGAAATTCTCTTGCAAGCTCTACTGGGAATGGAGTCCACCCATAGCTTTAAATGGACCAAAATTTCTTTCAAGTAGATGAATGACATTTTATTTAGTAAATCGGGCCTTTCTTTTGCTGAAGTTTTTTGAATGATTGCCTAAACCAGGGGTGTCAAACTCGCACCGTCATAGTGGCATCACATGATGCATCCTGACTTTTCTCCCTTCCCTAAACTGGGCATGGGTGTAGCCAGCATGTGATGCATCCGTTTGACAGTCATGGCCTAAACTTTCTCTCTTTGCTCCCATCCTTAATCTAGGATCTGTATATGATGTAAGTTTGAAAGGAAAAGGGTTTTGCAAAAAGGCAAGAATCCAACTGGTTAATCAATTCCCAAACCAGATTTTACTGATGCATAGACACATGAGACAAAATTATTCTTAGAAAGTCTTAGAAAGCTAGTGGGGGAAAAGTTATGTCCAAAGAACTGAACCTGAAGATTCTGGTTTCAGTTTCAGAAAATACTATCTCAAGTGCAATTTGCATTTACATCAATAGGAGCATTTGAGTTTCCTTTTAATGCACATACATTGAACTGCCTGCATGGAAAAACACACATATTTGGATTTCAAGCAAAAACTAAAAGCCAGTGTCTGTAATAAAAGTACATAACTTTGGCTGTGTAATATCAAACTTTAATATAATTCCAAAATTCAACAAAAGAAGAAAAAGAAACTAATATTGTCTATATTCTCAAATGAACCTGAACATTTCAGTTCAGAATTACTGACAGGTTTTTGTTGTGGCCCAGCTGGCTCCGGATGAGCTGCTGACGGACTCTTCTAGCGAAGAGCCCTATGAGTCTGCTCTGGAGGAGGGAGGCCTGAAGGAGGGCTCAGCGTCAGAGCAGGACTCAGAGAGGCTAGTTGGCCACCAGGAGGCGCCTGGGTCATGGAGCAGTGGGGAGGATCAAAGGCAGTTTGTCCATGGTGCCAGAGTTAGCAGGGCTGAGAGGCTGAGGCAACAATTACATTGGAGGCAGGCTCGCAGACAATGATTAAGAGCCAGGTGGTTGCTGAGTGGCCCCTCCCAAGAGAGCTTATAGGTGAGACGTTGGGAGGGGACATTTGCAGGAAGCAACCGTTAGAACTTCATTATTCCAGAAAGTCTGAGCCTCCTAGTCGTGTTTGGGATTACGGGAGTTATCTGGGCTCTTAGCCAAAGTATTTGCTTATCTCATAATTAAGCAGTGGCAAGCAGCCAAACCTGTGTGCTGGGTGATTCAGCCCATGGGACGGAACAGGTTTTTTTTGCAGAACTTGCTTTCAGTGCAACCATAAGCTGAACAGATTTCATTTAAACATTGTACATTTTTGCAGGATAAAAATGGGTTTCACAATGCAAATTTGTTGGCATGGATGTTCTGTTTTGATAAAAAGCTGAATTAATGGTGTTAACGGGGAGAAGTTTACACAGAATAATGTGTAGGAAGTTAAAAACCACCCTTCTCCTAAAAAAATGAAATATCCTGGGAAATATTAAAAAAGCAGAATATTATATTTCCCTGGATGTGAAAAGAGAGAAAAAATTTTTTAAAGACAAAGTAGCTTCCGATCCCCCACACCTTTCTCAATGAGCCATTACAGTCTGATCTAGTCTATTCTACACAACAAAGGTAGGATTAGCCTTCTACAGAAACTCACCAGAAGGTACCTGGGAAAATTACATTAGCCAGCAAGGTAACCAAACTTGGACTCAAAGCATAGCCTAAGAGTTGCCGCTGCATGGCCCCATGGAAGTCTGACAACCAATTAGAATACAAGATCAAGATCAAAGGCCAGAGAGGGCATAAAACCAGGGACTTTCAGCATCTTTCAGCCGCCCTGGGTCCGTTCGGAGAAGGGCGGGATATAAATTGAATAAATATAAATATAATCTTGCTCTTTTTTCTTCTTCATCCAACATATTGAAGCATGTGATCACCTTTTCCCCCAGGGCCTCAAACCATATTATCCTGTCCACCATTAAACCATCTTTCCAGCGTCATTTCCAGTGTCTTTTCCCCCACTTGGAACTGAACAATAAGGACATTTCTTCCAACAAATTTTGGAATGTTTTGGAAACCATATCTCAATGTGTTCAGATGTACACCTCCAGAACAGAAATATATGAATTGACATGCTATTTCAGATACTTTAAAGGAATATACATGTTCTTGACATTTGGAAGAACTAAGCCCAAGAATATTTGTATGGCTAATATGTGCTTTGTGATTTCCATTTACTTTCTGGATATGGTGTGCCTATGCCTTCTTGTAGACTTTTCCAAGATAAAGGATTATCATTATTATTTGCAGAATTCAAAACAATTTATATTTAGTGAACGTCAATTGGGAATTTTAGCACAGGAATAATGTTTAATTTGCCTTTTAATTATGTATGTATATTTGTATATGTATATTTATTGTCTTTTATCTTCCCTGTGCACCGCTCCGAGTCCCCTGGGTGAGAGGGAGCGGTCTATAAATTAAAGTTGTTTATTATTATTATTATTATTATTATTATTATTATTATTATTATTATTATTATTATTATTATTATTATTATTATTATTATTATTATTATTATTATTATTATTATTATATTTGTATGATATTACCGGGTTCTTATAATTGTTCAGAAGTTAAGTACCAAGTAGTACCATGAAACATACTTGGGGAAAAGTGCTTAAGATGGCAGTCTTCTTGAGAGAGACATTGAAAATATAGACAATAAATATAATGCAAATATTTTGCAAAAATATAACCCAGCACTAATCAGAGAAAGAGTAGAAATGATAGATTGTATACGTAGCAGAAAAAAAAAAGGCAAAAACTGAAAAGTGTAGTCAGGCTTCTAGTGACAAATTATCCATCTCAGTCTGGATCAGTTAATTTGCATTAAGTATGTGCAAACTTTCTAGTTGATTGTGATGGAGGCAGATGACTGCAGATGTCAACGTGGGAATAAATACGCTATGCTGTATAATTTTAGTAACTCCAAGGATATCTTGTCAGTTGTCTGAACATTCCACACTGATATGTTCCACATTAGAATACATAAGCTACTTACCGATCCCTGACTTAATAGTAATTTATTGTGTAGAATCTCTTGCAGTTTTGTTTGTAAATTGTAACAGCATTTAATTACTGGGATAGTCTCCTCTCCCTACCTGATCCCCCATTTGTCAAGTGATGCCTCCTGGAGCCAATACAATTCTCCGCTCCTTCTTGCAGCAACTGAATTACATTTTTATCCAATCATATGCTTACCTTACTTACCTAATGAGAAGGAAGGACTCACTGGAAAAGCGCCTAATGCTGGGAAAGATTGAGGGCAAAAGAAAAGAGGATGACAGAGAACGTGGTGGCTGGCTGGAGTCACTGAAGCAGTCGGTGTGAGCTTAAACGGACTCCAGAAGATGCTAGAGCAGGGATGTCCAAACTTGGGAACTTTAAGACTTGTGGACTTCAACTCCCAGAAGATTTTATCCATTATTTATTGTATTGCTCTATTTCTCCTTCAGCACCGAGAAAATTTCAGGATCCCTTCTTGGTAAGAAAATAATTTTGGCCTGATACATATAAAATTGAATACCTAATGAATTTAGATTAGAAGTGTGCTACAAAAATTAGTAAGATTTGCATGAGCTGCTGCTAAACAGAAACAATATTTTGTCAAAAGTTCCTAAGGCTAATATTGTATTTGCTACCATAATACTGCTTTGATGGGTTTTTTAAAACACATTTTTATCTTTTTATTAATATTTTCTGCAGGTTTCATCTTATTTGTTACAACCAATGGTCAAAACAATAAATGTAACTGAATTGGGGGAATAAATGACAGTTCAATAAAAAGTTAAGACACTCCCATTTGCAACTTCTTTGCTGCAAATCAAGAGGGAAAAAAAGCACCATAAAATTAATCACAGCAACAGTATGCACAGGAGACTCTTTACTAATATGTAAGATCTACTCTTGTGCAAAAGAAATTCGTCTTAGTTCTTTTAAGTCACTTTTGAAAAATAGTCAAGGTACTATTCCATTTCATATGATAGATATCATTAGAAAGAACCAGAATTGAAATAATTCATACATTGTGCTTAACTGTTGTGCACAATGCTTTGATTCTTCCAAGAATTTGTTTCCATTCTGTGATATAAAATTTTAAGAGCTGTAAAAAGCATACATTTAATTTCATTATAATTTTCATGATACGTATTTTTGTATGAATATATTTTCATTTAGCAAGACTTCAGGATGTTTAAAGTTTCCCTAGCTTGTTTCAATTTCAACCTATTTCATTGTAATTTTAGTACAATGACAATAAAGATTATTATTATTATTATTATTTCACATGAGTTTTAACTTTTCATTTGCAAAATAAAATGTGTTGGTCTACATAAGAAAAAAAAAAGAGGTAAGGTGTCCCCACGGGTCTACATATTAATCTGCAATTGTGACCAACTTTAAGAGGGCAGTACTCATCTCCCTTTCTTAAGCCAAAAAGCCAGCATTGCTCGGAGACAATGTGATCATATGGCTAGCATGACATCACACCTCTGGACAGAGTGTTCAGTGAAACATGGAACACTGCTACTTTCCTGCATGCTTATACGTGTTACTTATTCGTCTACTTGCATATGCATGATTTCAACCTGCTGGGTTGGTAGGAGCTGAGACAAGTGATGGGAGCTTCCTCTGTCTCACAGCACTTGGGGCTCGAACTGCCGATCTTTAACGATCCTAACTACTGAGCCACTGCATCCCATGTTGGTGTTCACAAGGCACCCAAATATAAAAACAACATACTGCTACTTCAAAAACTGAAACAAAAATTCTTGTTTTGGTTAATTATTGTTTTGGTTTGTGCCTATGAGTCAGTTTATTCTCCACAATCACGTCCAGGAGACAGACTATTAACTTTTAAGGCTGTGAAAAGAAAATAACCTGATTTTTAGAGGATTAATAGCAATAGACACTTCCCATTCCACCTCTGATTTCTTTCCTGTCCTCAATGCCTCCAAAATGGATAGGACTTTGTTAAAGGTTTTGAACATTACATGCTATTCTTGGTTTTTGTTAGTCTATTCTTCAATAATCTTTGGAAAACTTGGAAGTTGCTCAGACTCTAATTATCAAGAAAAGGCAAACTATGTTTTCTCACAGTACAAATAGCCCTCAATTTACAATTGCAATTAAGGCCAGAACTACGGTCAAAAGTCGTGCCAGTTGTTAAAGCAGGTCATCACATCACCAATTCATGTTTACAGTTTATACAATGGTCATTAAGCAAATCACCCTGATTGTTAAGTGGATCCACCATAGTCGTTAAGCAAGCACCAAGGTCGTTAAGTGAACCAATTTGCCTGCAAAGAATGGTTTTTGCTACAAATTGGAGATAGCCATCAGTCCCTGGCAAAAATAAATATTGTAAATTGTGATCACATGACTACGGAATGCTTTAAATGGCTGCAAATGGCTGCAGATTGCTGAGCACCCAAAATATAATCACATGGGGAAGGGGGGGAAAGGCAGCCAGGTTAACAGTCCTTTTTTTCCTGTGTGTCGTAACTCTGAACGGTTACTAACCAATCAGAAATAGGTTGAAGACTACCTGTAAGAACCCATGTTATTCTTTGTTTAAGAGATCTATTCAACAGGATAGACAACACCTAGCTAATTGAGGAATGCCCTGAATAAACTGGGAATATATCAGGTTCACTTTCCTTTATGGAAAAAAATCAAATCCCAAGAGTTCTCCTTAGGGCAAGCTTCAAAGGCATCGTCTCCCCAGAACATTCTTTTGTAAGATTCGGAGCCTTGACATGACTACATCCCAGTCTGCGTAGGCTCCTTCAAGATGACGGGATATTTCTTCCCTTGCCTGATAACTCTGCCGACCATGAAGTAAACGCCAATTATCAAATACTACTATGTCACCTAGAAAGAAGACAAATAATTATTTTTAAAAAAATCTGTGGTAAATACATCTAGACCAGGGGTCTGCAAAGTTGGTTCTTTTAAGACTGGTGGACTTCAACTCCCAGAATTCTGGGAGTTGAAGTCCACCAGTCTTAAAAGAGCCAACTTTGCAGACCCCTGATCGATACTAATTAAGGATATGATGGAGCAGAAAGGCTTACTGATACAATAACTGAAACTACTGAAGCCAGTAATTCTCTAAATCCATCTTAAAATCTGATGATTGCACTGGTATGCAGTTCTCTTGGCAATTTTTTCAAGAGTAGTTTGTTGCTGCTTTTTTCTGAGATTTTTTTTCTAACTACTATACTATAGTTAACAGGGGTCCCCAAACCCCGGTACATGGACCAAAACCGGGCCACACAAACATGGGATATAGCCAGCATATGAAAAAGCGTCCCCTCTGATCTGTGGAAAAATCTCTCTCCACAGAATCGGTCCATGGTGCCCAAAAGGTTGGGGGCCATTGGCCTACAGCATTTAAGTTCCCTCAAAAACTAAAGAAGTTTTTGTACACATATTTCTTCCTATTTCTACTGAAAGAGACTTTTAAATCAACTGGGAAAAAAAACTGATGACCATTTCATCCAGACCTACCTGGCTTCATTTTGTATGAATATTTATAATCCGTGCTATTTAGGAGACCAACATAGTCCTTGAGAGCAGCATAAAATGGCTTTACTTTTTCAGCAGGTATGTCAAATATTGTATCTCTGGTTGCATTGTTAAAATTAATTCGAATCACTTGGCCCTTTTCATCTACACTGTGGAGAAATGAGAGAACAATTCAGGTTATCCTCAAAATTTTCAACAGTTTTAGGTAACACCATTCTTCATTCACTGGTATTTTAAGTGGGTTAGGGTTATAAACCTTATAATGTATAAACTATGAAACTTACAATGAATTAACCGCTATAAGGTAAATAAATTTGAATCAGAATCTGACTGGTCCATTTTAATAAAGCAAATACATTTCCCAAAATTTCCTTCTAAATTTGAGATTAGGAAAAAATTAAACACGAAAGCAAAGCTGTCAGAGACAAGTCTTTTGCTTTTAAATGTTGAGGCTTCATCATGGTTTATACAACTATCTGTTTAGTGTGGCATTGGATTGCTATCACCTTTTTTAATATGAAAAGTGTCTTAACTGTAAAAAAAAATTCTATAAAATGAATGTAGGAAAAATTAAACCAACCATTTGCCCATTATAAAGCTTCCTCCACCCAGTAGTACTTACTGTATTTTTCGGAGTATAAGATGCATCTTCCCCCCACCGCCCAAAAGAGGGTGAAAACTTGGGTGTGTCTTATACACAGAATGTAGCCCCACGCACCCAGCGGCCCCAACACTTTGGCCTCTGTCTCTCAGCAATTTACCTCCTTGCAGCAAACGGGGGCTTGCGGAGGCTGCAATAGGCTATAGCAATCCCTGCAGCCTGAAACAGCTGTGATCGGGAGAAACTGAAGGTGAAACTTGCTGTTTGCTCCACGAGGCAAATTGCTAGGAGACAGAGGTAGATTTTTTTTCCTTGTGCTAATCAGGCTGTTTGCTGCAAGGAGGTAAATCAGTAACTATAAACGCCTATGGAAAGTTCAAATTATTAGACCTATTTTTTAAAGACTAGTTTATTATTGTTCTAGACAACTTAACAAAAACGAAGAAGCTTTTTAAAATAAATGCTTGATCTGAAGAGGCCCAGTGCTATTGTATCTTCTTTTAAATAGCAGAGAATAATTATACTTCCAGAAAGCACATCAATTTTAACAGCATCTGTACAAGTATAGTCTGAAATGTAACACTACAGTGTATATTCAGGTGATCTAGATTCTATACAGGGATAGAATCTAGATCACGTGAAGTATTAATGCCACTGTATAGTGCCTTGGTAAGACCACACTTGGAATACTGCATACAGTTTTGGTCGCCACGATGTAGAAAAGACGTGGAGACTCTGGAAAGAGTGCAGAGAAGAGCAACCAAGATGATTAGGGGACTGGAGACTAAAACATATGAAGAACGGTTGCTCACTTTTTACCTGATACTTATTAATTACTTTATATCTGTATTATTTGGTTCATTGTGTGTCATCAAGTCATTTCTGGCTCTTAGCAACCAGTTATATAGATTTTCTCCATGTCAACCTATCCCTAACCTGGTCTTTCAATGGTGCACTCTTCCTCACTCTAACTGAATCCATCTTTGCTGCTGGTTGTCTTCTTCTCTCTTTCCTTCTGTTTTCCCAACTTTAGAGACAGCAGAGTCTTCACATAATGTGTTCAAAGAAGGATAAACTGAGCCTAGTCATTTGTGAGATAGCTGGGCTGATTTGTTTGATTTGTTTGTTTCTTGGCTGGCCACAGTATTCTCAGCAGTCCTCTCCAACACCAAAATTCAAAAGCATAAATATCCTGTTGTGCACAGTCTAACTTTTGCTTCCCTAAAGTATCATGGAGTACCATAACTTGTGCTACTCTGATCTTTATAAGCTATAGAGACATTTAAATATATTTTCCAAGACCTACTCTAACAAATGCTAGTCTATGACATCTTTTTGTTGACTGCTTGTTTCTTTCCTTTTACATTTTTTAAAATCTCATCTTTATTATCAAGGCAGCAAATATACGTAAAACCTCTTCCTCTTCCTATTTTCCCTGGAGTCCAGAAGCAAGGCCTGTGAGTTGGAAGCTATCCACCACTTTAATATTTTCATTGTCAATTTTTAAGACAGGTTGTTTAGTTTGCTCTTTTTTATATTTAATGTTAATTCTGATGTGCTTTTCTCACATTGCTCCATAACTTTTATAACTACACATTCTTTATATTTTCAGCTGTCATCATAAGGCAAGTTATTGATGTTTCTACCTCCAATTTTAAAACCTTGCTCTCTTCTTCCAACTCAGCTTCTCTTAATTTATATTCAGCTTATCATTATTATACCTGTGTCTAATACTAATCAAAGACAATTTAGCTAAATCAGCCTGTTAGTTTGTCACTTTTGTACAACAGCTCAAAGCCTATAAGTGGATATAGCAACCACACCACTTATTAAATCATTCCTTATTTTAAATGAACTGGGAAATATTCAAATTGTTATGCCTTTTGTAACAGTTCTCTGTGTGAAAGTAAAATAATTCATTAATGAGAAGATTACTTCATTCTTTCTAAATTTTGGTCGCCACGATGTAGAAAAGACGTGGAGACTCTGGAAAGAGTGCAGAGAAGAGCAACCAAGATGATTAAGGAACTGGAGACTAAAACATATGAAGAACGGTTGCAGGAGCTGGGTATGTCTAGTTTGATGAAGAGAAGGACCAGGGGAGGCATGATAGCAGTGTTCCGATATCTCAGAGGGTGCCACAGAGAAGAGGGAGCCAAACTATTCTCCAAGGCACCTGGGGGCAGGACAAGAAGCAATGGGTGGAAACTAATCAAGGAGAGAAGCAACTTGGAACTAAGGAGAAATTTCCTGACAGTTAGAACAATTAACCTCTGGAACAGCTTGCCTCCAGAAGTTGTGAATGCCCCAACCCTGGAAGTCTTTAAAAAGATGTTAGATAGCCATTTGTCTGAAATGGTATAAGGTTCCTGCCCACGCAGGGGGTTGGACTAGAAGACCTACAAGGTCCCTTCCAACTCTGCTATTGTAAACTTGTAAACATATTGTCTGTGCTGTTTGTTGCAAGGAGGCAAATTGTTAGGAGGCAGAGGCAGATATTTTCCCTTATTTTCCTCCCCAAAAGCTAGGTGCATCTTATACTTCGAAGCATCTTATACTCTGAAAAATATGGTAATGCTTTGCTGAGGGTTGTATTAACAAAAAACCAAAATTACATGCAGATAAATTTCAAAAATGCAATAATATAATATAATACAGGGTTGTCAAACTCGTGGCATCACATTGTTGTATCGCTACTCCCCCCCCCTTTGCTAAAACAGGGGTGAGTGTGGCCAGTGCATGACGCATCTGGCCTGTGCCCGCAGATGTCCCACCCCTGATAATATAATAATGTAATGTAATGTAATATTGTATCATATAATTCTATATAATATATACATACTTACATAAGTACATATGTATATATTATATGGATGTGGCTATATATATCCATCATCTCTCTCTCTCTCAATATGATAATATGAACAGTACACACATTTTTAAAAAGTTGATATAAAATATTCCTGTCCACAAGGTGGCAGGCATAACCTTAACACTTTTTATTTTGTTCAATAAAACTGACGATTCAGGGTTTCACCAGAGAGATAGATGGCCATATAAATGTGCTAAATAAATAAAGCAAAAAGATACTTTGGCTTGCAATTCAGGAACAAGACAGCATCAGATAAAAATATACCATATAATTCAATGTTACCTACTCTATAATTCTTTGTTTGGCTTGCATGGCAAAATCACAGTAATCAACTCCAGTGTCTGTGAAGTCTACAAATGTAGAGGTCAAGATTTTGAAGGCACAAGGATTTTGCTCCTTAAACCTACTGGCTACATGAAATCCATCCACAATTTCGCTCTCCCCTCCAGTAGAAGTTTGTTTTATACAATGCAGAAACTGAATCTGGAACAAATTTACAACAGGTTATTATTATTAGTCCAACATTATGCTCTACATTTATATTTTATATCATCAATGTCTTTAGAAGTCTCCTTACTATACTGTAACATGAGATGGTTTAATTCTTTAAAAATCCCAAACCTAGAAACATAGAAGCTGTAAAGATTGCTTGCAAAACTTTTTGTTTAAAACTATGTTTTAAAAAATTCTTACAAGTAATATCTTGGTGTGATTCTTGGCGTAAATTAGAATATAAACTTTCTTTTCTTTCCCATTTGAAAACGTCCCCTTGATTGCCATTCCATATGTACTTGTACAACCTCTAAATGAATTTTCAAGGTAACTCCCAAATCTGAAAAAAGGCATCTATTTAACAGCACACAATCTGCTTAATTCATCAAAAGTATGATACCACAGATTGTTTGAAGGCCTTGAGTAAAAATTTCCTACAACAACACACAGACCACATTAATCTCCCCATCTTTGCAAACACAGCAAGAATGGCAGAAATATGGGCAGCTTTAGAAGTTCAGAAGGTTATTAAAATAGTGAACAGAAATATGTATACATTTTCTCCACTGAAACACCATGGGTTTTCTCCCATGTCTCCATCTGAGAAATTTTAAGCATTTCTTTGCAATACACTCTATAGTTATTACAGCAACAGATGCATTTTGAGCTGAACGTAATTTAGTATATGGTTGATTTAAAGTGATTATGCAGAAAATAACTTGGAATCAATGTAAACCTCACCAGAATTGATATTCACAAAGGCCAATTTGCACCATTTGGAGCCTCTTATAAATTTAAATAGAATGATTATACTGAATAAGGGCTCTGACTGCTGCATATATTTCGTATTTCACTGTTTTCTATTAGGAGAGTTCAATGACGTTAACTTTGCATTGCTTTAGAATCTTCTTAATGCAATGTTACAGTGCCCTACCTTTTTTCACTTTTATATAACACATGAACAGGTTTGTCAGCTAAACATTCACAGTACATGACATAAATAACACAACAGATAACACAATATTACAAACTGTGCATCTGTGACTACACCTGGACTGATTAAAATGGAATTGAGAAACACTAACCTCAAACAATACAGTATAGTGCTCTCCTGATGCTTTGGTCTTATCAGCCCTATAACTATGGTGAACTGCAAAATATTGCAGCTGTTGTAAAATGTCTGAATGAGTACAAGATTGCTTATCTCAGGAGTAACAAATAATACATTTTATGAACCAGCAGAAGCAAAGGTACCGTATATCTGGAAGTAAGATCTGGCAAGATATCATCAGAAGAGGTTGTCCACTATCAAGAGAAGCATCTGAGCCCAGGAGTGAACTGGATGATGACCAATAACTTGTAGTGGAATCTTGTGACCCAATGTCTCCCAAATCAAGAACTACTTGTTCTCAATGGGTTGTGCTTTTCAGAATTTACAGAATAAGAGAGTTGGAGCGGTCTTCTAGTCCAACTCTCTGCTGAGGCAGGAAATCCTATACCAGTGATGGTGAAACGTTTTTGGCTCGCATGCCAAAAACAGGGGGGAGGGGGAGAGCGCATGGGGGTCGTATGCAGACGTGCCATGAGCACGACCACAGCGTGCATATGCGCACGACCAGCGCTCCCCCTCATTTTTGGTGCGCTTTTTTCACCCTCCCCAGGTTCCAGAGGCTTTATAGGAACCCGGGGAGGGCATGCGCGCTGGCTAGCTGACAGGGCAAGCCTCGCATGCCCTAACAAATGGCTCCACGTACCACCTGTGGCATGCATACCATAAATTCGCCATCACGGTCCTATACCATACCTGAAGCTTCCGGAGGGCCTGGGGGGGGCAGGGGGGCTCTTTTTGCCCTCCCCAGGCAAAAAACAACATCACGAGCAATCTGGAAGTAACTTCTGGGTTGCTCGTAGGACTGATTTTAGTCCTCCGGGGTGTTCAGGGAAGTCTCCTGAGGGCTCCTGAAAGCTCCGGAGGGCTAAAACCAGTCCTACGAGCAAACCAGAAGTTTGTTCCTGAACTTCCGGTTTGCCCATAGGGCTGGTTTTTCGCACTCTGGAGGCTTCCGGAAGGCGAAAAATGGCTCAAAACAAGGCCAAAGTCAGTTGGCCAGCATGTGCATGTACGCTTGCCAGCTGACAGGGCAAGCCCCACATGCACTGACAAATGGCTCCGCGTACCACCTGTGGCAAGGTCCTATATCATTTCAGACAAATGGTTGTCCAATCTCTTAAAACTTCCAGTATTGGAGCAGTCACAACTTCTGGAGGCAAGTTGTTCCACTGATTAATTGTATTAACAATTAAGGAATTTTCTCCTTAATTCTAGGTTGGTTTTCTCCTTGATTAGTTTCCATCCATTGCTTTTGTCCTGCCTTCTGGTGCTTTGGAGAATAGGCCGACTCGCTCTTCTTTGTGGCAACCCCTGAGATATTGGAACACTGCTATCATGTCACCCCTAATCCTTCTTTTCATTAAACTAGATATATCCAATTCCAGTAACTGTCCTTTATATCTTTCAGTCCCCTAATCATCTTTGTTGCTCTTCTCTGCACTCTTTCTAGAGTCTCCACATCTTTTTTACATAGTGGCGACCAAAACTGGATGCAGTATTCCAAGTATAGCCTTACCAAGGCATCACCATGTTTTCTTGATTCTATCCCGCTGTTAATGTAGCCTGAATCTTTCCTCTTCATTAGAGGCACAGTTACGTATTACTATCTGCATTTCATAAATCAGTTGTCTGTTTTTGGACTTGGAGGGCTTGATGATTAGATTTCCTGTAATAAGTGTCTCAAAATTGGATTATTATGATGTGCTTTGTGAACTTGGGAATAGTTCAGCTCTGCAATTAGTTCAGAAAACACTAGTAAGATGATTAAGTATGTCTGAGTTCTACTGTGTTAATGAGCCAGCTTCAAGAGGTTAGTGTTAATTCACAAATCTCTAAACAATTTGGAATACGATTAACTCAAATAATACCATTATTTATGTAAACATTCTGGACTTTCAGGAGAGGCACTACTGTTTATGAAACAGTTGTAAACTGGGTCCTATGGGAAGTTCTTCCACAGATGTCAAGGTTGGTGTGTTTTAAATTTTCTTTGAAAACTTTTTTTTACATTGGTCTTCCCTGAATAAAACTCATGGGCTCCCAGCTTCTGTTCTGGAGCCTTTAACCATTATATCAAACTGGCTCTCGAACAACATAATGCAGGGCTAATCAAAACATTTCTACTACTATGCTATTGGCACCAGTGGTGGGTTGCAATTTATTTCACTACTGGTTCGCTCGTATGTGCGTGCATGCTCAGGTGATGCTTCTGTGCATGCGCAGAAGCAGCTGGGTGGGTGGGTGGAGCCTCCCGCTACTACTGATTCGTCTGATCCGGGGCAAACCAGCAGAAACCCACTTCTAATTGATATCCATTTTACTGCTGCTTTGTTTTTTATGTTTCTCTTACCCCTGGTGGAAATTGTAGAACAGGGTAATCGGTATGAAAACTTAGCTTCTCAGTTGTGTACGCCACGTTGTTGGCATCCAATTTGTCTTGCACTTGCCAAGTAGGCCTTTATAATGAACAAGAAATGAAAAAAACAAAACTATAATAATTTGCCTGTAAAAATCGAGATGCAAATTATACAGTTCCAAAAATCGAATAATCACAAAATATCTACATTAAATTATCAATGTCTCATGTTTTTAATCATTTTATTAATAGAATTTATTAAACTTTGAATATGCAGCTAATCATTGTTTGAGATGGGGAGGATAATTATCGCGATCACAGGTGACAGAGAATAGAGAAAGATGGGCTTTGAATCCTCCTCCTCCTCCTTCCTGCAATACTGCTCTTTCCTTTAGGGAAAAAGCAACTACCATATTTTTCGGAGTATAAGACGCACCAGCGTATAAGAAGCACCCAGGTTTTGAAGAGGCAATTTTTTTTTAAAAAAAAGTAGGTAGGTAGATAGAGGGATAGAGTGGGAGAGAGAAATACAGTACGTAGGTAAGTAGGGAGAGAGTGTGTGTAGATAGGTAGGTAGGTAGCTAGGTAGGTAGGTGGGGAGAGAGAGAGAGAAATACAGTAGGTAGGTAGGGAGACAGAGTATGTAGTTAGGTAGGTAGATAAAGGGATAGGGAGAGAGAGAGAAATACAGTAGGTAGGTAAGTAGGGAGAGAGAGTGTGTGTAGATAGATAAGTAGGTAGAGGGATAGAGAGAGAAAGAGAGAGAGAGAGAGAGAAATAGAGTAGATAGGTAGGGGGAGAGAGAGAGTAGCTAGATAGGTAGATAGAGGGGGGAGAGAGAAATACAGTAGGTAGGGAGAGAGAGAGTGTAGCTAGGTAGGTAGGTAGGTAGAGGGATAGAGAGAAAAATAGAGAGAGAAACAGAGAGAGAGAAATACAGTAGATAGGTAGGGAGAGAGAGTGTGTAGGTAGGTAGGTAGGTAGATGTTTCCAGGTGTATTTACCCATGTGCTGGAGAAGGAAATCACTGACCTCTTTTGGAACAAATCTTTGTTTCTGCAGGCACAGTACTTGACCAACGTAATGCTCATCAATCACTCTAACTAAAAAGCTTTCCGAAAGGGAAAAAAACCCCTTTTTGCACTGTGCAAACCTCCCCCAAACAGCCCAGTTTTTTTTTCCAAATAAAAGGCATGAATAGCCTTTGGGGGGCTTGCAGAATGCTGGGTGGGGGGGGGGGGCAAAACGAGGAAAAATTGCCTCTTTTTTCATGAAAATGGGCCATTTTTTGGTCAAAAAATAGCATGCATAGCCTTATGGAGGCTTATAGAGTGCTGCTGGGGGCGGGGGGGGGGGGCAAAAACGCCCTGTTTTTTGCTCATTTCTGCCCTCCTCAGACCCCAGGAGCTCTCTGGAAGCTTCCATAAGGGTATGCGTGTGGCCATTTTGGTGAAGGGGCGGGTTTTTAGGAGGCAAAAAAATGGTGTATTCAATGTATAAGACGCACCCAGATTTTCAGCCTCTTTTTAGAGGAAAAAAGGTTTGTCTTATACTCCGAAAAATACGGTAATAACACATCTGGAAAGGAATGTTCATATCTGAAATTCCCTTTCCTGAAAAATAATATCCCATAAGGTCTTATTTGCTTTTATCCATGTAAACAATTAACTGGCAATGCTTTGCATCACTAGTGACTATAACAGTGTATTTGTTTTTCTTTTGTGAACACTGAAGGACATTCCAACCTCGAATTGGCATGCTAAAGGATGCCAATGGACAGATAATAACCAATTCCAAGGAAAATCCCAAAAGATGAAAGAAATATACTGAAATACTGTGAAGTACATTTCTCAATATCCATCATACTTTAGAAAATACTTTCTCTTTACAAGAAATTCTAATACTAGAAGAAGAAGTCAGATCTACACTCCAGTCATTATCAAAGCAGAAGGCTACAGGCCACAAAAATATAACAAGCGTCCAAAAAATTAAAATAAAAAATCAATAAACATTTTATGAGGATATGCCAAATAAATTTGTAGAATGGTATAGATTGGAAGATGTCAATCTATATACCGGAATATAGTAATGTGATGTAACAGAGTGTGCAAACTACTTAATGTCACATGCTAGCAAAATAATGCTTAGGATCATCCAATAAGATTATAGCTCTGTGTAGAAAGGGTTATTATCTGTCAATTGGCATCCTTTAGCATGCCAATTTGAGGTTGGCATCTCCTTCAGTGTTCAGAAAAGAAAAACAAATAGACTCATTAGTGATGCAAAGCATTGAAAGTTAATTGTTTAGAAAAGGGTTAGAACAAGAGATATTACAGCTGATGCATGCTATATAATTGCAAAGTCAAAGAAGTCCCCCAAAATATGTTAGTATATGTGTTGCTCTGATTATAAGAAAGGTCCTTGATTGAGTCAGCCACATCATGCTGTGGAAGATGCTAGGAATCCCAAACATCCCATTGTCTTCATGTGAATCCTATGGTCCTTTTAAGATCTACGTCCTGTTTTTAAGATCTTGAATGCAGCTACCGAACTGAAATTTTTAAATCTGTCCTCACTGGTGCACTTTAAACCTATTTATTTATTCTTAACATCTATTTATAACATCTATTTTAATCTGTGATCAACGATGCTTTTAATATCCACGACCCATGTATGAATTTCATCTTTACATTTTATATTTATTTATAATTATTTATTAATTGTCTATTTATATGAAATGTGCTCTAGAGCTGAATTATTGCGACTGCGAGAGTCCCCACTCTCGCAGGTTTGGCCCTCCGCTCTATCGAGGGCCCACCTTGATGAGGGATTTATTAATCCGGAGAGGTGGGAAAAGCGCGGTTTTAGGGGTTTTTTAATACGTAGATTATTGTCTGTTTTAGGGGGTACCAGGGAGGGGGGAGGGGACAGAAAGGCAGAGACGGAGAAAGAAAGAAAGGGCCGGACCAGCAGCCAGCGGAGGGCAGCGGAAGGTCCCGACGGGAGGGGGGAAATAAGAGTCGTCCCGGTGGAGGGCATACCCATCAATAGGGTCGTGGGGAGAGGCAGGTCTGAGGGGAGACAAGTTTCATCCTCCCGGTTGGGGGCACGCGGCCGTTGGTTGCAAACGGTCAGGTGCCACAACCCCCGCAGCCTAGGTGGTCAGGGAGTGCAGAGCCAGGGCCCGCGGCTGATGTTTTGCAACGCCAGGTCCGTTGTCAACAAAGCCCCCCTCATCCATGACCTTGTGTCAGAGGGGGAGCCGGACCTGGTAGGAATTGCGGAGACCTGGTTGGGCCACGAGGGAGGACTCCCCCTCGTTGAAATGTGCCCACCAGGTTACCGCGCTTTTCATCAGCCCCGGGCCCTAGGCAGGGGTGGTGGGGTAGCGGTTATCATTAGGGAAGGTCTTGAGCCGAGAGAGACCATTGTGCCACAGACCACCGGTTGTGAGTCCCTCTGCGTGAAGTGGGGCCTAGGGAGGCAGTTGGGCATGCTGGTTGTATACCTGGCTCCCCGCTATGTAGCAGCAGCCCTGCCCGAGCTCCTTGAGGTGATCGCTACGATGGCAGTTGAGACCCCCAGACTTTTAGTCATGGGGGACTTTAATCTGCCATCGGTGGGCGAATCATCCGCGGTAGCTCGGGAGTTCATGGCTTCCATGACGGCCATGGACCTGACCCAATTAATTCAAGGCCCCACCCACGAGGGTGGACACACACCGGATCTTATCTTTGTCTCAGGTCAATGGAAGAGTGATCTGGGTACAGGGGATATAGTCATCACACCCTTGTCATGGTCAGACCACTCACTTCTCCGGCTCGACTTTCCAACCGCTACTCCCCACCGCGGGGAGGCGGAACCTGAGCCACCTATCTGGTTCCGCCCCAGGCGCCTGATGGACCCTGACAGGTTCCAGGCGGCGCTTGGGCCACTTCCTGTACCCCTGACCCGCGCCCCGATGGAGGACCTCGTGGCCGCATGGAATACTGCGGCCGTGGGAGCCTTGGATCGGGTCGCGCCCTTGCGGCCTCTCTTGCGGCGGCGAGCCACCCTGGCTCCTTGGTTTACCGAGGAGCTAAGGGTGATGAAACGCCACAAGAGATGCCTAGAGAGAAAATGGAGGTCTACTCGATCTGAATCTGACCGGACACAGGTAAGAGCCCATTTACGGACTTACATTGTGGCGCTGAGAGTGGCCAAACGTCATCATTGTGCCACTCTCATAGCATCCGCAGAAAACCGCCCTGCCGCCCTGTTTAGGGTGACCCGCTCCCTCCTTCAACAGAGGGTGCGGGAAGCCCCACTACAGGGTAGAGCAGAGGAATTTGTGACTTTTCTGCAGGAGAAAATCGCTCAGATACAGAACGAGCTAGCCCCCATTGCTGGTCCAGTGGAGTGCCGCGAGGCGGATCTTGTTTGGGAGGAGTTTGACTCCGTTGCTTCCGATGATATGGACAGGTTACGTGGGCGACTGCGAGCCACCACATGTTTATTGGACCCGTGTCCCTCCTGGCTTGTACTGGCATCCTGGGAGGTGACACGAGGCTGGCTCCAAGAGGTTATCAACGCATCCTTGAGTGAGGGTTCCTTGCCTGCTTCCCTAAAAGAGGCTATGGTGAGGCCCCTCCTTAAGAAGCCCTCTTTGGATCCAGCTCTTTTAAACAACTACCGTCCAGTCTCCAACCTTCCCTTTTTGGCGAAGGTTGTTGAGAGTGTGGTGGCACAACAGTTTCCCCGTCACCTGGAGGAAGTTGATTATCTAGACCCGCGCCAGTCCGGCTTTTGGCCCGGGCATAGCACCGAGACGGCATTGGTCGCGTTGGTCGATGATCTCTGGAGGGCCAGAGATGGGGGTTGTTCCTCCATCCTGGTCCTATTAGACCTCTCGGCGGCTTTCGATACCATCGACCATGGTATCCTATTGCATCGGCTGGGGGGGTTGGGGGTGGGAGGCACTGTGTTACGGTGGTTCTCCTCCTACCTCTCTGGCCGATCGCAATTTGTGTTGGCAGGAGGGCAGAGGTCGACCTCGAGACCCCTCACATGTGGGGTGCCTCAGGGGTCGGTCCTCTCGCCTCTCCTGTTTAATGCATATATGAAGCCGCTGGGTGAGATCATCCGTGGTTTTGGGGTAGAGTACCACCTGTACGCTGATGACACCCAGCTGTACATATCTACCCCAAACCACCCCAACGATGCCGTAGCGGTGATGTGCCAGTGCCTGGAAGCCGTGCGGACCTGGATGGGAAGTAACGGACTCAGGCTCAACCCGACCAAGACCGAGTGGCTGTGGTTTCCGGCTGCCCGATTCAACCAGATGATTCCATCTCTGGCCATAGGGGGCGAACATCTTGCCCCTGTGGATGGGGCGCGCAACTTGGGTGTCCTCCTGGATACCCGGCTGTCCATGGAAGATCAAGTGACAGCCGTGGCCAGGAGGGCGTTTTACCAGGTCTGCCTGGTACGCCAGTTGCGCCCCCTATTGGATCGGGACGCCCTTCGCACAGTCACTCATGCTCTCGTGACATCCCGACTGGATTATTGCAACTCTCTCTACATGGGGCTCCCCTTGAGGTGCACCCGGAGGCTTCAGTTGGTCCAGAACGCAGCCGCGCGAGCAATTATGGGCACCTCTAGGTTTGCCCACGTAACACCGCTCTTGCGCGAGCTGCACTGGCTACCTGTCGTCTTCCGGGTGCGCTTCAAGGTGTTAATTATCATCTTCAAAGCGCTCCATGGCTCGGGACCTAGTTATCTGCGGGATCGGATCCTGCCTCATACATCCTCACGGCCGATACGCTCCCACAGAGAGGGACTGCTCCGGGTGCCGTCCACTAGACTTTGTCAGCGGGCGACGCCCAGGGGAAGGGCCTTCTCTGTGGCGGGCCCAGCCCTCTGGAACGACCTTCCCCCCGATATTAGGACAACCACGGACCTCCGCTCCTTCCGCTTAAAATTAAAGACACACTTTTTTCGCCTGGCCGGCCTTGGGTAGTCTCTTTTTAGGTTAGGGGTTTTTAGGGGTAATTTTTAGTTTAGTATATGGGTTTTAGCGCAGGAATAATTTAATTTACTTTTAATTTTGTAGTTTGTATTCTGTACTTTGTTCTTTGTATTTTTAATTGCCTGTGCCCCGCCTCGAGTCCCCTTGGGGAGAGAGAGCGGGTTATAAAATTAAATTATTATTATTATTATTATTATATACTGTATTTTTCGGAGTATAAGACGCAACGCAGTTTTGAAGAGGAAAATTAAAAAAAAAAAACTTTTTGCACTTCCCAAAAAGGGCCCATTTTTTGCGAAAATGGGCCCGTTTTTTGTCAAAAAAAAAGGGGGGGGCATGGATAGCCTTTAGGAAGCTTATAGAGTGCTGCTGGGGGGACAAATAATGGGCTGTTTTTTACTCATTTCTGCCCTCCCCAGCCCTTAGGAGCTCTCTGAAAGCCTTCTAAAAACTATGTATGGCCATTTTCGTGAAGGGGGAAGAGTTATGGGAGGCAGAAAATGCTACATTCAGTGTATAAGACGCACCCAGATTTTCAGCCTTTTTTAAAAAAAAGGTGCGTCTTATACTCCGAAAAATACGGTAAGTGAGGAAGGTAAAACATGGCCAGAACAAACTGGCTCTGGGTTGGCAAAGGCACGAGAAAGGCTGTATACTTTGAGAAAGGCTGACAATATGAATTTGATGTACGTCCACTGCTAGTTTAGGGACTTATTTAGCAACTGTTTTTAAATACAATGGTAATAAATGATAATAAACAAAATCATTTCCCAAGCTTGCTAACTTGGAGATAGGATTCTTTAGGGAAGTGCTCCACTGCAGAGAAAATCAACTCAGGAAGTGGTAACTTGCTTAAGCAATCTCTTTGCCCTGCCAGGGCCTTCACTAGCAACGGCTTACAGATATATAAAGTTCATACTGTACATTATTCCATAATTCTGTAATAATTCTTTATTGAATTAGGACAATTCACTGGTTCTACATGCCATGTTAAGCCATAAATTAGTTTGTACAACATGATAAGCCCAGACAATTTACTGATTGAAGTTTAAATTAAGGATGAATTTTGATTTAGTAGGCTACAATGATCAATGACATTCATAGTAATTATAATGCAAATATGTTTCCATTAATTTGTCTCTTTCATTTATAGGGTCATCTATCAGTTTATTACTTGAAAATATTTTACATTTGTCTTATTCAAATGCTTCTTAAATTTCTATTGCATTTGCCTCTTTTAGATATGAATGTTACTCAGATGACAGCTGTAAACTAAAAATGGCATAATTGTTTAAATTTGTTTCAAAGATAAATACATTCCTTCCAAAAAGATCATTTTAAAATCTTTTAAATTTATAATCCATCCTTATTTAAAGAAATACATTAACAACTAGAATCTTTCGAGTTTAGTAATTAATGTTTAGATGTAAAAAGGATTCTGATCATTAAAAAACATCCTCACCTACTGAAGAAATTAGTTTTGAATGCAACAAAATATTGTGCTCAACTAGATTCCATTTTCTACTCCATTTTCACCTGAATGCTTTGCTTTGACATAGAAACAAGATTGTGTACATGTTGATAAGTGCTTGTGTCTCCCCCCCCCTAAAACTAGCCATCTTCTTCACAAAGCAAAATTTCTGAAATTTCAGATAAAGTAAGTATGAAACTTTTCAAGTCTGAAATGCTGTAATCTCAAAGCACTGTTGTATAGCACAGGGGTCCCCAACCTTTTTTGCACCAGGGACCGGTTTCATTTTAAAGAAAATTCTGCAGACCGGCTGGCCTAGAGGAGGAGGAGGGGAGGGGGAACAGGCAGCGCATGCGCACGCGGGGGGGGGGGGGGGGAGTCGGCTCACTTGGCCCTCTAGGGCAGTGGTGGGCAAACTTATTAGTCAATAGAGCCAAATAGCAACAGTACCACTACTGAAATTTCTTTTGAGAGACAAAAGGTGTGGCCTGTTTTGTGGGAGTGGCTCAGTGGTCATGTGACCCGGTGGGCGTGGCCAACTTGGAAAATGTGGTGAAACTCACTTAAAGGTCTTGCTTAGCAACCAAAATTTCGGCCTCAATTGTGGTCATAAGTTCTTTCTTTCTTTCTTTCTTTCTTTCTTTCTTTCTTTCTTTCTTTCTTTCTTTCTTTCTTTCTTTCTTTCTTTCTTCCTTCCTTCCTTCCTTCCTTCCTTCCTTCCTTCCTTCCTTCCTTCCATTTCTGGCTGGTCTTTGGTCTTCTGAAGATGGTAAAAATGGATTTATGGGCACTCGTTATATATAAAGGCAGCCCATGACTCTTTGGGATGCTGGTTTGAATCCAGGAAATGACTCAGAGGATGTGATTCCTTTGAAATGACCACTGGGAGAAAAATAGATCTTTAACCTGGTTAACCAAACAGGTAGCTTGAGATGGAAGGAAATAGGAAAATAGATTTTTTCCCTTTCCTTTCCTTTCCATTCCATTCCATTGCCTCCCTCCCCCTTCCTCCCTTCTTTCCTTCTCTCCCTCCTACCCTCCATCCCTCTTTCTCTTTCTTTCTTTCCTTCCTTCCTTCTTTCACTCCTCCCTCCCCTTCTTTCCTTCACCCCCTCCCTCCCTCCCACCCTCCATTCATCTTTCTTTTTCTATTTTTCTTTCTTTCTTTCTCTCTCTGTTTTTTTGTCTGTCTGTCTGTCTGTCTCTCTCTCTGTATCTGTCTCTCTCTCCTCCCTCCACCCATCTCTGTCACTCTGTGTGTGTGTGTCTGATTTCCTCTCTCCCTCCCTCTCTCTAAGTCTGTCTCTCTGTGTGTCTGTCATTCTCTCTCTCCCTGCCCCCCAGGAAGCAGCAGAGAGGCCGGCATGTCGGCTGGGGAGGTCTACGGCTGCCTCATCCCACAGCGAGCGGGCGGGCGGAGGACCAGAGCCTGCTGCTACCTTAAGCGCCACCAAGGCTGTCCGGGCACCACACAGGGCTGGAAGGGAGGTGGGCGTGCGGATGGCCTCGGCGCTTAAGGTAGCCGCAGCTCGGGTCCCGCTCACTCGCTGCGGGATGAGGCAGCCGTAACCTCCTCAGCTGACATGCCGGTCCCTCCAGGTAGCCCCGGAAAGTGCGCCGCGGTGGCCGTCGGAAGGAGCTGGTGGAGGCGCGCTCGGCCATCCTCTGCCCAGGGGGCTGCTCCCTCCTCCTCTCCGGCCCTGCGGCCCGGTTCCTATCCAGCCGCGGACCGTCACCGGTCCGCAGACCGGGGGTTGGGGACCCCTCATGTAAGCAGGTACTACTGTAGTCGTATACATCAAGTGTGTCTTCCACAATCATCCTTTGTGGAATGATTCCCCTGAAAGTCCAATCAAGGGAAAGAATGAGAACATGATTGCCTGCATCTTGACTCATGCACACAGATACAAAATCATACCAAAGGTAGAACGTGACGATTTCACCTTCAAGTGTCCGCAAGGCATTTTTAAAAGCAATAGAATTGCATATTGCAGCCATGGAGCTTCTTCTCAATAGCAACACATGTCTGTCTGCCAGCAGAGACTTGTGTTCAGAAATCATGAACAAAGGACACTGGCCATGTTGCATTGAGAGATTTATGGCACAACAGAATTACAGAATGGGTATTAGGGAGCTAGCTTATTTGCATTCTCCAATGGGTCAGTTGGAGGTTACACTGATGACTCAAATCTCAGTGATCTGGCTCAAATCTCAATGATCTGAGACAGGCAAAATTAAACGTGGTGTGAGTGAGCTCCGAATTCTTTGAAGGACCCAGGAGCAAAATCAACATAATAAAGCCACTGTATAAACATGGCAGTGATTAACCTATTTTCCAAAGCACCTGAAGGCCAGACAAGGAATAATGGATAGAAATTGAACAAGGGAGAGATTCAACCTAGAAATAAGGAGGAACTTTCTGACAGTGAGAATAATCAACCAAAGGAACAGCTTGTCTTCAGAACTTGTGGGAGCTTCATCACTGGAAGCTTTCAAGAAGAGACTGGACTGCCAGCAGTCAGAAATGGTGTAGTGTCCCCTGCCTGAGCAGGCAGGCGGAGTGTTGGCTAGATGACTTACAAAGTCCCTTCCAACTCTGTTAAATTTTTCAGTAAGTAAATAAGAGACGAGAAGGGGAAGAATTTGAGAGAAGCTTCTTTTGCTTCCTTTACCCACTTTTCTCAGACTGCAAAAAAGCTGAAATTAAGTCAGAAAAGCCATATCATGGTTTAATATTAACCAGATACAGTATTCCATTTTCTACTCCATTTTCACCTGAATGCTTTGCTTTGATCCAACATAGAAACGAACTGCTTGGAACTGCTTGTTCTTTATTATCACTCATATTTCAGAGTGGGCTGAAAAACTCTGAGCCATATGCAAATTAAAATATGAAATCTGGTGAAGCAAATTGATTTTCAAACTGAACAAATACAAACTTTTTGGACTGGGCATAGACAGATCAAACACCTAATGTACCTTATGCAGGTAGTCATGCATTATAGCATAACTAAAACCAAAGAGATATCTTTTGGATCTAAAAAGGTTCCAGTCAATATGCCACAATTAAAAACTATACAAGCATGCAATCTTCTATTAACTTTTATCCATAGCAGAAGAATGACTCAAGGTTGGACAGGATTTAGTAGGGAAAGTCATCCATGGTCCAAATACCGAACTCATCATACTGAAGATGGTGTGAGAGACACTAAATTGCAGCATGGTGTTTATATGCAATCTTCAGAGGCTTACAACATTGCCATGGCACACAAATATTAAAAAGTTCTCAGCAACTTCCTTTTCCTAAAATAAATGAACTTGTGTTAATTACTTGTGTAATTAACTGAAACTTCAGTTCTACCTAAGGACAAGATGTACAGTGTGATATTGTTTTCTGGAATGTTTAAAAAAACTTCATCCCCCTTCCTGAAAGTTTACATTTTAGTCCTTTTAACATCGTTCTATTTTATGCTGTTGCACACAGACTTCATTCAGTGCATTTTGCTCCTCTTGTCTTCCCCACCCTCTTGGCTAATCCTCTGACAAACATTGCCTGCTTAATTCATCACATATTCACTATCCATTACAGTCAACTGGCAGAGATAATTTTTCCAAACCACTGCGTTGCTATTTTTAACTCGTAACAAACTCTTCTATTTAACAAATATTAACTTGCTCTTTTGCGGGAACTTCAATATAGTTTAACTTGGTTGGTCATAGTCAATTAACTCAAACCCAAGTAGTTAAACCATGTTGTCATTGGTTTTCTCTCTCCCTCTATCTGTGTGTGTGTGTGGGGGGGGGGGGTTGTATGAATGAGACAGACAGACAGGATAGAATTATAAAATAAATAGTATATTTTTCTCTAAATGCAAGGAACAATACAATAAAAATGATCCTTCCTTCCTTTTTTCCCCTCCCTGCGCTAGGTTTATTTGTCTAGCTTAATTGTAAAGTTAGTAGATTTGGGATTATTCTGAAATCATCAGAAAAAAGAGTCTATTTCAAAAAGGTCTGCAACCTCATGGTGGAAATTCACCATGACATGGCACATCCAGTGCCAATGATTTTCAGCTGGAACATACTGACTTATTCTCTACTTTTGAGAGTGTTTTTCTGCATCCATTGCAGCTTTGGCTACTAGCATTAAGGGGTGGCCTAGAGTTGTTGTATGGGAACTGTCATTTGGGGAAAGGCCATTGGTAAGACAACCAGGTGCTGCCATCCTTGTGACCCATAGGCAGAGGACTAAGGTACACACTGGTTTTGATCCCATGGACAGCAATGGGCCACCCTTTGCTTTGCCATTTTCCACAAGAATAAGGGGGTGCATTTGGTAGGGGTTTCAAGTGGCGGGAAAATCTGGCCCTAGGTACGTTACCAGTATTAAGTATCTGGGGGTGCAGATAATTAACAATCTGAATTGGTCTCTCCACACATCATCCTTAGTGAAATGTGCAAACCAGTGTCTGCATTTCCTGCATCGGATGAGGAGAGCACATCTTTCTCCTTCAGTCTTGGCTGCTTTTACAGAGGCACAACTGAGAATGTTTTAACAAACTGCATCACTATTTGGTTTGGTGGTAGCAGTGCCTCAGATAGAAAGCCTATGCAGAGAGTGGTAAGGACAGCAGAGAAGATTATAGGAAGCTTGCTTCCCATTTTTCAGGACAGTGTTTACAAGCCCTTAGAGCTCAAAGCATTGTTAGAGACCCTACACACCCACTTTACAGTCTGTTTTTGTTGCTCCCCCCCCGGGGGGGGAGGTTTTAAAGTATTTTTAGCAGGACTTCCAGATTCTGTAATAGTTTATTCCCTATGCCATCCGTCTGGAAAACTTGCCAGATGTGTTTCTCTCGCCATGTACATTTATGCACCTGAACTAGACTGTATTGTTTCTCCATGTCATATAATATGACATGGAGTCAGAACACATACTTATGTATGTACCCACATATAATATATGTGGGTACATGCATAAGTATGTGTTCTGACTCCCTCCCGACACAAGACAAATGACTAGACTGGCTGCTATTTGGCAGCTTGCCTGAACTAACCTTGACTAGAAGATAAAAAGATCCAAACTCCCCAACTCTGAAAAACTCTCTGACTCTGAAATAACCTCTCTGCGTTGTTTCCTGCAAACCTTTCGATGTACCGAGGATTTCTTTTAAAGCCTCTTGGGAGGAGCCCGTCAATTAGGCAACTGCTACTGATATCTCCGACTGCGTCATTCTGCTAATTGCCATTGCCTCCTCTCAATCCTTCTTAGCCTGGCATCAGGGATAAACTGGACTTCCTCCTCCCCACTACACCAAGCCCCAGGTGCCTCCTGATGCCTAGCCGGGCTCTCTGCTCTCTCACTCTCGGCCTCCTCCTCTAGAGCAGACTTGTAAGACTCCTCACTAGAGGAATCCATCAACAGCTCATCCTGAGCCGGCTGGGCCACAACACGTATGTATGTATGTATGTATGTATGTATGTATGTATGTATGTATGTATGTATGCATGCATATATGCCTCTTCCTGGGTCAGCAGAGCAAACACCTCCCCAACCTGATGAGTTTTTCCCATATGGAGGGATGGGGGTTGGACCTCTTTCAGACTCTGCTCTGCTCAGCTGAATGGGCCTGTCTTCTTGTCTTCTTGACAATGAACTCGCGGTGTGCCATAAATGAAGCCTTTGCTGCCTTCTTCTATCTTCCAGGACCTTCTAAGTTGGAGTTACAAAAGTTTGTATCTCAAAAGTTCATGAGTAGGGGACTGTCTGTACTAGCCATTTCCAACCATGGATTATCGATTATCATGGATTATCGAATTGCCTTTGCAGAGTGCAAATTCAGGTAAGACTGGCTAAGCCAATGCTGCATATGTAAATGGAGCTTCCATATCATCTTGCATAAAAGACATGGCTGGGTGTGTGTGAATGATTGTTGCTCTTGGGTTCTAATCTAAATTAAATCAAATAAATAAATAATCTGAAAGGAATGTAAATCTTATAGTCAAGGTCTGGAATTTTATATGTAATCACTTTCTCCTGTTTGTTTTCAATAGTTTCAGACAGAGGAAAAAGAAGTGGAGAATTTTTAGTTTCTAACAAGACCAATATTATCTAAAACAAAAGAGGGGAAACTATTAACAGTACTTATTGGCTGGAAGCCTTTGAATATACTGGGTTTTGTGGCTTTTCAGCAGATTATTAAATGCATAACTTGCAAAATGTCATTGTTACAATAGTGCTTAAATGAGGCATTGGAAATACTGGGGATCTGCTGGCCTGTATAGAGATTCCCTAAATAATTTTCAAGTTGTCCTTTTCTTGTAATATGAGAGTCTACTCTAGATATGCAGATTTTGGAGACATTACTAAAATGGCAAACAGACACAGCTAATATGTCTTTTTAAATCAACTGGTAAAACTACCATTGTTTGGATAACAACTATCCAGGTGACTATTGGGTTTCACCAAATAGAGTTTTATCTTTGTTGCCATCTCCTACTAATTTAAAAGTGGCTAAATTGCTGTTTTATAAATTAAGAGACAGTGAATTCTAGGCCTCCCTTTGACATGAAAAGCAGCTGCGTAACTTTAGGTCAGTCACTCTCTCTTAGCTCAATCTACCACACAGGATTTTTGTAGGGATGTTAAGAGGTAGGAGGTCTATTTGCCATCTTAAGTTATGTAGATGAGAAGATAGGCTAAAAATATAATCATCATCATCATCATCCCGACTGGACTATTGTAACTCTCTCTACATGGGGCTCCCCTTGAGGTGCACCCGAAGACTTCAGCTGGTCCAGAATGCAGCCGCGCGAGCTATAATGGGGACCGCAAGGTATACCCACATAACACCTCTCTTGCGCGAGCTGCACTGGCTGCCTGTCGTCTTTCTGGTGCGCTTCAAGGTGCTAGTTGTCATCTTTAAAGCGCTCCATGGCTCGGGACCTAGCTATCTGTGGGATCGGATTCTGCCCCATACATCCTCACGGCCGATTCGCTCCCACAGAGAGGGACTTCTCCGGGTGCCGTCCACTAGACTTTGTCAGCGGGCGACGCCCAGGGGAAGGGCCTTCTCTGTGGCGGGCCCAGCCCTCTGGAACGACCTTCCCCCCGACATTAGAACAACCACGGACCTCTGCTCCTTCCGCCAAAAATTAAAAACACACTTTTTCTGCTTGGCCGGCCTAGGGTAGTCTCTTCCTTGGGGTTTTTAGGGCTTATTAGTTTTAAATGGGTATTTTAGCGCAGGGACAGTTAGTTTAATTTATTTTTATCTTTTGTATTTATGGATGTATATATTTTATGTGTTTTAGTTTTCCCTGTGCACCGCTCCGAGTCCCCTAGGGGAGAGGATGCGGTATATAAAATAAACATATTATTATTATTATTATTATTATTATTATTATTATTATTATTATTATTATTATTATTATTATTATTATTATTATTATTATTATTATTATTATCTGGATTTTGGCAGTCAGATATGATAATTCTACACCAGAAGCCAAAGTTTCAAGATTGCCTAACTCAGAGGTTAGCAACCCGTGGCTCTGGAGCCACATGTGGCTTTTTCAACCCTCTGCTGCAGCTCCCTGTCACCAGTTGGCTCCACAATTGATAGAGCTTTCAGTTAGGACAGGTAGAGGAAAAAGGATGCTGCACTAGGAGGCGACTCTATGGTGGGGGTACTGGACTTCCGGTTGGCTCCAGAATTGAACAGGAGGCTTCCTTTTAGGACTTTTGTGACTCTTTTGAGTGTTTAAGGCTGCCAACCACTGGCGTAACTCAAAAGACACCCCAGTTGTAGAATCTGAAAAAAGTATAATCATTTTAATATTGTAAGCCTCCCAGAGTTTGCCATGTGGTAAGGTGGGTGGCCCATAAATTTAATAAAGAAATAAAAATTTAAATGACAATAAAAGTCACACAAAATATTCTCGGCATTTCTACAAGACTCTTTCTACTGAGAGAGTTAAACATGCTCGTGACTGTGATTGATAAAAAGTGTTTTCCTGCATAAGCCTATTTCTCAACAAACTGGAAAATATGTTTCTACTGCACATTTGAATTAAGCAGTCGCGTTTCTGATGGATATTATCAGCATTTAAAATGAAGTTTCCCGTAACCCTTATTAACCATAGCAACAAATTCTGAACAGATGTCTACAGGCTGCTTTAAGATTAACAAGAGAAATAAGTTGAAACATAGGATGAGCGAAGTAGCGATAAGACCCCATGGCTGGGAAATCAATGGCCCTGAACAGAGGTATATAATCAGTTTTACACGAAGTTAGACTTCTGAAGTCTAATACCATTATTGCAAGTGGAGAGCTTAAATGATGGATTTAATTCCTTCAAAGGAGATACAAATTTTATTAATAATCCACAGGGCCTCTTATCACCATTGGATAGTGTGCCAATATGCACATATTGGGAGAAATGAGACCTTACTATAATTAAAGTACATTTGTTTTTAATTATAGCCAGGATACAAAATGGGAAAATGAAAATGTCAGTGTGCTAATCTATGGTACTTAATGACCTCAAAATGTTTCCAATTATAACTCTCATTAGCTGAGTCTTGCAGGGCAAATGATCAAAGATTCTGGGATTTATGGGAAACTGGTTCTAAAACTTTTTACCGTTAACTATAGCACTGCGGGTTAAAATTTTTACATTTATTCTATGCCAAGAATTGGTTCACCTGAAATATTAACACCATGATTTACTTTACATCATGTGCAGCAGTCTGCAAATTCTATGTGACTAACAAAATCCTTTTTGTATGGTTCCTGGATCTCCCAAAATTATATTGCTAAATTCCAAGGGCAAAGTGCCAAGAAACAGTTTCCTGCTGTTTCACATCTAAAACAAGACAAAAATATACCACAAGCCTGCTTGTAGGCTTAATACACCAATATCCAATTAATAAATGGAAATAAACATAGTTTTGCTATCATCTGCTAGTTATCTAGATCAGGGGTCTCCAACCTTTGCAAGTTTAAGTCTGAAGGACTTCAACTCACAGAATTCTCCAGCCAGCTTTGCGGGCTGGAGAATTCTGGGAGTTGAAGTCCTTCAGACTTAAAGTTGCAAAGGTTGGAGACCCCTGATCTAGATTACTACAGCTCAGATATGTTAGTCATAGCTCAGATAAGGAAGGTATGCTCTCTGCTTTTCTCCTTGGGTTGGTTGTGAGGATATTAAAAATGTCTAATAAAGATTAATCCCAGTTTATCTCAAACTTCTGATGGTGGCAATGGTAGGATAAATCATGATATGAAGTTGCCTTGTTTAAAAAAAATCTAATTTATCATTTTTCCCAATCAAGACTGGTAAGTTGCCATTAATTAAAATGGACTTCTAAAAATAATTTCCAAATTATTTTGCAGAGCAATATAGGATTCTTATCTGTCTGGCTGTTGTAAGGTTAAACCATGGTTTGTGTTATAACTGAATACTGAATATTGAAGTTGTCTCTGGACCAACTGAAATGCCTTTAACTCTACTAGGATCTTTTCTGGTACTAGTAATACCAAAAATGTGAAGAAAATAGCAACATAATATTTATATAAATTTATTCTTCCCCTACCCAAAAAGTGTATGCTTAGACATGGCAGACAAAGCCACTTCATTTTTTAAAATGTAACAACCTACCCATAAAACGTGAGGCGAAGGAAACCAATGCGCTGCCCAAGCTTCAGAATTTCTCCCTGTTTGATAGCAGCTCCTGTTAGAAGGACAATTCCCACCTTTTTAAGGGTAACCAACCACTTGTATGCACTTTCATCACAGTGCAATACCTCTTCAAAGTCCATAGTAGGGAGCTCAAGATCAGAACCCCAATACTGGCGCTCTGCAAAAGAAATATATAAATTAATTATTATGAATTATTTTATTATAGAGAATTCCATTTTATTCTATACTGATCAGACTGGAACTTGGGTTTTGTGTTCAATTTTAGGTATCATACTATAAATTCAGACAGACTGGTTCGAAGTAGATCAAGGGGGAAGAATCAGTGAGCTAGTCATATGAAGGGAGACGTAATTGCTAATATGTACACTTGACCAGAGGAGAATGAGTGAAGGACTTCGAAATCCTAAAATGCTGTTAGAAAGATTTAAAACATCTTTTTCATCTTTCCACCGAAAAGGAGGCAAAATAATAGATTCCAGTTATAGGAAAATAGATTGTATAGGTCAATATTTAAAAAAAATTCTGTCAGAAACAATTTGGTAATGGAAGGAATTATTCAGAGAACCAGGTTGATATGTAATAAGACCTTCCATGCAGATGAATAGCCACCAACCTGATGTGCATCACTGAGACATAGAAACATAGAAAACTGACGGTAGAAAAAGACATTGTGATCAATCAAGTCTGCCCTTTGAGTTCCCTTCTTCTTAATTTATGTATCTATTACTTTTAATTATCTTTATTTTTATTTTATCTTAAAAAACGTTTGTCAGATGAGACCTGGGTAAGCTTCAAGGGAGATTGCCCTGCTCACAGTTTTGCACATCTGGGTTTTGAACCTAATACTAGCTGTGCTTCCAAGGAAAGAGGATGGAATGTTAGTTGTTATTAAGGAGGTCTCATGAACTTTTAGAGGTGCTGTCTTGCAGGTAATTGAATGTGAGATTTTCTGATTGAACCTCTGTTATAGGGAGCACTTGGAATTATTGCTGATATACTAGCTTCTCTGCTGTCTGGTAACATCCCTGTTTGATCTGGTACATTTCATCCCCAGTTCGGTATGGAAACCCCAAGCCTTTTTGTTCTTGGGTACTTCAATCTCCCCCTAGGTGAGGTTGATGCTGGGTCAGTTCAGGAAATGACATCTACCATGGTAACCATGGAGCCAACTACATAACTGAGAGCTTGACATAAGTGAGAAATCATACACTAAATCTGGTTTTTATTTCAGGGCAATGTGCATTTGGCTCTTGAGGATGTTACAATTTGCCATGGTCAGATAATTCCTTAATTTGTTTTTTAGCCTACTGGAGCTATCTCATCCAGAAGGAAAATAGGACCTATTAGATTGATCTACCACAGACTATAAACTCTGTTGGCTTCCAGAAGCAGCTTGGATTTTTCCCACCCTAAGGATCTGATGAGCATTTTATCTGCGTCTTTGATCACTGTCTATAACAGGGGCCTTTGGCTGAATTGCTGCCCTACGGCCTCTTATTGTTTGCTGATCCTGGAGAAGTGCCTAGAACTCTGTTGGAGGAAGATGAAGAACAAATTGGAACACAAATAGGATCCTATATGAGCAATCACATTGTGGTAATAAGAGTAGCAATACATTATTTTTCTACTCTTATCATGTCCACAAATAATCATCTATATTCCATTTTTTAAAATGATCCATATCCTGCTTGGACAGAATGAATTAAAGGACCATCTGCAGAGTCACTGTGAAGAATAGTGCCAAATAAAGTTATGGGGATTGACTTGGAACTGAACTATGTCTTTGTGAGTCCTGATGAATGATTGAAGCAAGGTCTTATGTGAGTAACTGAGATGAGTTTGAGCCTTTAACTCCTGAGTTACCTCCTGAGGAGGTAAAGTTTATTATAACCATGTGCCTCCTGATTGTTTAAGGCTGTCCAGAAGGTGACATGAGGAAGGGGTGTTGAGTCCACTGAAAAGGCTTTGCTGAAACAAAGTTGTACTGGATAATTTTCATCCCATTTCCAACTTTCCTTCTAGGGAAGGTTGAAAAGGTGATTAGGTTGTGATTAAAGATGACCCTGGCAGAAACCGATTTATGTGAACCCCTTCCAGTCAGATTTCAGGCTTGGATATAATACTGAGAAGTTCAGGTTGGTCTTGTTAATAACTGCTTTTGATGGAGCCAGAACAGGAAGAGCGCATCAATAATTTATCTGATGTTTTCAACAACATTGGACATAGTATCCTCCTGGTCTACCCACACAATTTAGGAATGGAGACACGTGACAGTTTTTTACTTACTATCTCTATGGTTGGGTTCATTTGGTTTGATAGGAGGGAAGAAATCAAGTCCAAAGCCTCGAGTGTCTTCTGTTTAACATTTATCATCAGGTGAGGACATTCATTTGTTTGTGGTCATATGTAATCAATATGTGGATGATACTTAAATGTTCATCTTGATTCCAGACTATTTGGGAAATACTGGAGATAGTTGGAAGGAAGAGGTTCAAGCACATCCTTGACAAAATCTAGTACTAATTGGGTTTTAGACCCCACAGAGATGGGAATTATTCATCCTTAATACTGGACAGGGTTGCACTGCCCCCTTCAGAACTGGTGCATAATTTGGGAGGTCTACACAGACTCATAGTTACTGCTCAAGGTGGCAGTTTGGCTATGAAGGTTTTCATTTAAGTCCATCTTGTATGCCAATGATGTCCCTACCTGGACTAATAGTCCTTTCAGATCAGCACTCACACATTGTATTATGGCAATGTGCTCAAGTTGGAGATACTCTTGAAAACTACATGGAAGCTGCAACTAATACAGAATGCAGTGGCGTAGGTAACTAGGGGCATGCCATATCGGGCTCATCTAATGCATTTGCTTCAAGAACTGCACTGGTTTTTAGCAGACTCTGGGTGCAATTTGAGTATTGCTTATTACCTGTTAAGTTCTTCACAGCATTTATGTAGTTTCTGCTCAGATGATATAATCAGAAATAGTAGACATGCTCCTGTCTTCTTCAAGAAACAGTCATCTAATGGGACATAAGAAATGTGCTTTCTCTATCACCTGCCCTCTTCAGTACCTCCCCCATTGAGTTTTATCTAGTGTGAACTTAGGTCAAGGGTGTCCTGCCACGTGGGGAGGCTGCTGAGGGTAGGAGCCAGAATGCAACGGTTGTGAGTGCCGTCGCCCGAGACTCCTGGCCAGGTGCAGAACCCCTTCAAGAGTCCCGGCGACATTTGCCATTTGCAGGAGCAGACCGTCTGCAGCCCCAGTGCCCTCTGCGCCACCCGGCCGCAGGGAGCCTTGGGCAATTCATGTGGTCCATTGATGAGCTGGCTCTGATTGACCTAGTGGAGATAAACTCAGAGGACATCCACCGCCAGACTTTCTACCTCAGCCAGTCCAGGATTGACAGTGTGCACTCCTTGTTTAAAACAGCCTTAAAAATCTGTGTTCCCTCCAAGCCTTGGATTAGAGTGTTTGGAGGGTCCTGTGTATTTTTCCATTTGGAATGGTTGTTTTTTGCAGGCATTTGGAAATAGTCATTATAGAATTGGACTGTTTTAAAAATAAAATAAATACTATAAGAATAGTAATTCTTTAATAGCACTCAATTACAAATAATAAAGACTACTAAGGTAGGCTGAAAGCAGCTGAGTAACATTGCATGATTATTATGGAACAAGTCCCATTCTGAATGTTAGTGGTGAACAGACATAAAAAGGACTGGCATTATTGTACAAAATAGGTCTAAGGCCTAAGATTTAACTCTTAGATAGAACTAGCTGATTTCAAAAGAGAAGCACCTCAACAGTGATAAATTATTCTAATGTGTGAAGAATCTACTCCACATGAAAGAAACCATATGAATTGTGGGGGAACAGCCTCCCCACTAAAATTTAGAGGGCCCCTATACTTTTGGCCTCTCAGAAAGTCTTGAAGACCTGGTTCTTCACTCAGAAAGTAGGCCAGGATATGAATTGAGACCAGCATATATGCATCCAATGTGAGGTTGTTATGGTACTTTAGATAGTGTGATGGGATTTAATTTGGGGGTGTTTATGCTTGTATTGTTTAGGGTTTTAAAATTAGTTTGGTGGTTGTTAGCTGCTCAGGATGGGTGGCCATATAATGCTTTGAAATAAATCAATGACTCTTTAAAAACAAACAAACCTATGGTTCTATTTCCCAAACACCTTGCAAAGTTGCAAAGTTTCTCATCAAGACGTACAAAGTTAAAATAACTGAATTCCAAAAGCGAATATCTCACAATGGAGTTGTAGTCTTTTGCAACCTCTCATGAAATGACACAGCTGGGAGAATTCTATCTGCCAAAAGGAAAAGCTTATCTCATTGCTAAAAATACAGAAAAAGGGCTAAATTTCAAAAATAACATTTGGGAAATCTCTCAGGTTTTTAAACTGTGTGCATAATGTTGCAAATTATAAATAATTACAAACTTTAAAACAAAATCTGAAAGACACTTGCATTTTACCAAACAATCTAAAGTATTCCCTAACTCAACTAATGATTGCAATGGAAGATGCCTTTTGTTCTTCTTTACACAGGGAATATCAAATCATTCTCATTTCAGGAATGAATATTAGAAGTATCAGTTCAGGCATGAATATTAGAAGTATCCTTTCAGAAACTTCTAGGTTTAGAAACACTCTTCCTGGAATATCACTTTGGGGCAGGGAGGGTTAAAAAAATGTGGGTCTGTTACTGTTTTCATGACCTTCCTCGGGCTGTTGGATAAACCAGATTATTTATCTGATGGAATAGTTGTGTTCTTTCCCAGGAACAATAAAATACCCAAGATTTACTTTTAGCAATGGCTGTGATAGTACTTTCCTATTGAAAAAGTAACTACTGCTGGATCATGAAAGACAAGAAACTACTGCAGCTATCTATAATAAAATGGCAGTTGCATAAAGCATGTCAAGATCCAGAGCCAGAAGAAACATATGCTACATCTGTGTGCTCGTGCAGTATGTGTACATACAGATCTTTAAAAAGGTGATGTGATTTCCTTGGAATTTTTCTCTTTTCCATTTTAGAAAGCACTCTATAATAATGGACAGCCAAGGGATTTAGCTAGGTACTCTTTGCCAGTTCCTTTTATTGCTAAGCTGTCAGTTAGACTTTGACAAGAGAACATGTTTTGTGGGAATCCTTTGGGGGAAGAGATGGATGCCAAAACAGACATGGTGGAGGAAAGCATATTTGTAGTTCCCATGTTTGCTTGACTTATGAAGAGTGAGATACTGTATATCGATCGATTTTCATAGTTAATACCATAATTGGGTTAATGGAGATGAAAACTGTCTTTTTCCCTTTGTTGCTTCTTCAACCTCTTCTGTGTCTAATGGAAATGGAATACCTCAAATCATAGGATTTGCCATAGGATTCTGCACCTGAGGGCAGAACAAGAAGCAATGGGTGGAAACTAATCAAGGAGAGAAGCAACATAGAACTGAGGAGAAATTTCCTGACAGTTAGAACAATTAACCAGTGGAACAACTTGCCTCCAGAAGTTGTGAATGCCCCAACCCTGGAAGTCTTTAAAAAGATGTTGGATAGTCATTTGTCTGAAATGGTATAGGGTTTCCTGCCTGGGCAGGGGGCTGGACTAGAAGACCTCCATTGTCCCTTCCAACTCTGTTATTGTATTGTATTGTATAGGAGAAGGATTTAGTTTCTTTGCATGGAAATTCCCCTTCTCCATTTTACGTGTGAAGTAGACAAACTGGTAAACAATCATCAAAGTGTTTAGTTTGGCCACAGTAAACCATATGCTAATGTTTCAGGAAAAAGAAGAGTAACTGAAATTAGAAATAAAACCCTCATTACAGTGGGCTAAAGAGGAGTAAAAAAACCAACTATGTATGAGGTAAAAGGTAAAGGTTCTCTTCACACCGACATGATAGTCATTCCCAACTCTAGAGGGCATTGTTCATTTCCGTTTCAAAGCCAAAGAGCCAATGTTGTCCATGACAACAAGATGTCTCCATGGTCATGTGGCCAGCATGATTAAAGGCCAAAGGCATGGAGCGCTGTTACCTTCCCACCAAAGGTGGTTCCTATTTTTTTACTTGCATTTCTATGTGCTTTCAAACTGCTAGCTTGGCAGAAGCTGGGACAAGTAACAGGAGCGTACTCCATTAAACGGTGCTGGGGATTTGAGCCGCTGAACTGCTGACCTTTCTGATCGACAAGCTCAGCATCTTAGCCACTGAACCATCCCTAAAAAACCTGATTACAATGGGCTAAAGGAGGAGGTAAACAAAATAGCTATGTATGAGATGCATGTCATGAAATGCAGTCATCTTCCCCACCTCCATACCCTTTGAGATTTTAATTTCCAACATTAACAGCTAGCAAGGTAGTTGTTTATTCTGGCTGAGAATTCTGCAGCAATACTACAGAACATCTGGAAGAAGCATGGTGGGAGGGGGACGTTGCAATACAGCAGGCTAGCCTGGCCTAACCTATCCTAGTTTGGCTATATTAGAAATTTAAATTGTTTTAATTAGAGATGTTAGGAAATTATGTTGAGGTTTTAATGTTCTAAATTTTTAGCACAGGGTAATTTATTTAATCCGATTTTAGTTATTGTCTTGTTGTATTTATAAGATTTTTTTAATGACCTGTGCACTGCCCCGAGTCCCCTAGGGCAGTGGTCGGCAAACTCATTAGTCAAAAGAGCCAAATATCAACAATACCACGATTGAAATTTTTTTGAGAGCCAGAAGGTGTGGCCTATTTTGTGGGAGTGGCTCGGCAGTCATGTGACCGGGTGGGCGTGGCCAACTTGGAAAATGTGGTGACATTCACTTAACAACAGTCTTGCTTAGCAACCAAAATTTTGGCCTCAATTGTGGTCATAAGTTCTCTTTCATCTCTGTCCCACTTTCTTTTTCTTTCTTTTCTTTATTCCCTTCTTTCTCTTTCTCTTTCTGTCTCTCTCTCTCTCTCTGAGTCTGTCTGTCTCTCTGTGGCTCTTTATCTCTCTCTCCCTCCCTCCCTCCCTCTCTGTCTCTTTCTATCATTCTCTGAGTCTGTCTGTCTGTTTCTCTCTGTGGCTCTTTATCTCTCTCTCCCTCCCTCCCTCCCTCTCTGTCTCTTTCTATCATTCTCTGTGTCTGTCTGACTCTCTCTCTCTGTGGCTCTTTCTCTCCCTCCTTCCCTCCCTCCCTCCCTCTGTCTCTTTCTGTCATTCTCTCTCTGTGTCTGCCTTTCTTTCCTCCCTCCCTCTTATCTCTGTGTCTCTCCCCTCCCTTCCTGTCTCTCTCTGTCATTCTTTCTGTGTCTGTCAGATTCTGATTCCCTTCCTCCCTCTCTCTTCCTCTCTCTCTCTCTCTGTGCCTCTCTCTTTCTGCCGGTCACTGTGTCCACAGAATACCGCGTGAAGCAGCGGCGACTCTGCGCTGCTGGCGATGCCATCCGCGAGGTCCCCCTCGCGTTCCCCGTCTTCCCCGATGGCGTCTGGAGTGATCAGGGGCCGTGCAGAAACTCGGCGCTTTTCCACGGTGTGGAAAAGATAAGCGCGTGCAGGTCCTGCGGAATTACAGCGCAGATTCCCACCGCTACGAACTCTCCGAGGTTGTAATCGGGCGGGGCATGCCCGCGCCGATCTTTTCCGCACGCATGCCCCGCCCGATTACAGCCTCGGAGAGTTCGTAGCGGTGGGAATCTGCGCTGTAATTCCGCAGGACCTGCACGCACCTATCTTTTCCACACTGTGGAAAAGCGCCGAGTTTCTGCACGGCCCCTGATCACTCCAGACGCCATCGGGGAAGACAGGGAACGCGAGGAGGACCTCGCGTATGGCGTCGCTGGCAGCGCAGAGTCGCCGCTGCTTCACGCGGTATTCTGTGGACACAGTGACCGGCAGAAAGAGAGAGGCACAGAGAGAGAGGGGGGGAGAGGAAGGGAGGGAGGGAGGGAATCAGAGAGACTGAAGAGCCACATTCAAGGGGCCAAAGAGCCGCGTGGGGCTCGCGAGCCGCGGTTTGCCGACCACTGCCCTAGGGGAGAGGGTGCGGTTCTACAAATCCAATAAAATGAAATGAAATGAAAGTTTGACAGATGGTAATTTTGCTTCAGGTATACCAATTAAATAAATCAAAGAAAAACGTGAAAGCTGAATCTTTGAATGGTAATTTAATTAAGTGTTTTCATTAAAAAGTTTCAGCTATATTCCCTTTTCTGTTCTGCGAGGGATTACAGGACAATGCAATGTATAGTAGCAATGTACATGTTTTCATAGAGGTCACTGGCATCTGGCATTTAAAGGTAAAACTTTTACATTGTCATGATTGCAAATTAGAAGCAACATATGATTCTATGGATGTGACAATAGATACCGATGATGTCATACTTTGACCCTTTGGCTATCTAAGAATACAGTGCAGGATGTTGGTCTTCAGCTCTTCCTTAATCCTTTTCAGAGTTGCTCAATTTAATGATACCCTGGACAGTATAATGGCCTCTTTCCCAGACTAGGCAGACTATGATTCTTACATAAAATTATTTAATAGCTTACAAAATTTATATTTTCATTGTGTAAACCTTTGGACTTCTGAGTTAAGAGTTTGCTGTGTCAATCCATTTATTACCTCAATGTATCACTGTGATGTTTATTACACTGCAATGTACCAATGGAAATTAGTTCAAATTAGATTATTTATCCGGAAATGCACAACTTATTTTTCAGTTCACAAAGTTTCTTAAAGCAAAAAATAGGAAGAAAAAGACACAATTTAAAATTTCTATATTAATAATAAACCATTAGAATTGGTAAAGTATCTCTTTTCTAACAGGAGGGAAAAGAATCACACCTGCAAGATAACTCTAATAAACATCCACTAAACTTAAAATAAAAATATTTCAGCAACATATTTAAACGGGTCAAGTTCCTCAACTGCTAAATCTCAATTCTTAATAAATTCCATAGATTCAATCCAAGCCTGAAACTCTTTTGTTAATTGTTACTGATCATTTATTGAGTTGGTATATGGAACACACAACTGTGATTTAAAATGTTCATAGGAACATAGAAAGCTATGTTATCAACAGTTACATCATTGGGCCACATAATTGAGTATTTTTCAAATGAGTAACAGCAAATATCCTGAATATTAGGTATCATATTTTTTGGACTATAAAATGCATCGGAGAATAAGACGCGCCAAGATTTTGAAGAACTTTTTAAAAAAAGGTTTTCGCCCTCCCCAGCCCCCAGGAGCACTCTGCAGGCCTCCAAAACCCTCTGCACGACCCATTTTTTTGTGAAAAAGGGGCATGCAGTGAGTTTGAGAGTGCTTCTTGGTGCTGGGGAGGGTAAAAAACCTCCCCTTGTTTTTCATGAAGATGAGCCCTTTTTTTTGCAAAGAAAAAACAAAGAGTGTGCAGAGGCTGTGGGAGGCCTCCAGAGTTCTCCCTGGGGCTGGGGAGGGCATAAACAGCCGCATTTTTCACCCTCCCCAGCCCCCAGGAGCACTTTTCAGGTCTCCCAAATCCTCTGCTATCCATTTTTGCAAAAAACTGGATGCGTGAGGCAGGGTTTCGGGAGGCCAAACACACCCAGATTTTCACCCTCTTTTGGGGGGAGAAAAAAGTGCGTCTTATACTCCAAAAAATACTGTATGTTTCCCAGCCCTATATGGAAATGCTACGGGATTCATTTAAAAATAGGAAATCCCTTGAAAGATCTATATTTCAATAGTTAACACTTAAAATTAATCACAGAAAAATAATTATGATAACCAATGAGAAACTTATTAACAAACAGTGGGGAGTGGTACATTCCTTTTGATGTGTATTCCTCATGGTATGTATGCGCTAACTCTGTTGTACCGTATTTTTCGGAGTATAAGACACACCTTTTTTCCTCTAAAAAGTGGCTGAAAATCTGGGTGCATCTTATACATCGAATACAGCATTTTTTGCCTCCTGAAAACCGGCCCCTTCCCCAAAATGGCCGTGCACATACCCTTATGGAGGCTTCCAGAGAGCTCCTGGGGTCTGGGGAGGGCAGAAATGAGCAAAAAAACAGGGCAGCCCCAGCAGCACTCTACAAGCCTCCATAAGGCTATGCATGCTATTTTTTGACCAAAAAATGGCCCATTTTCACAAAAGAAATGGGCCGTTTTTCCTCGTCCCCCCCCCCAAGGAGCATTCTGCAAGTACCCCCAAGGCTATTCATGCCTTTTATTTGAAAAAAAATGGGCCCATTTTTGCGAAAAATGGGCCGTTTGGGGGAGGTGCAAAAAGGGGGGGGGGTTCTCTTTCGGAAAGCTGTTTAGTTAGTGTGATTGATACGTTGGTCAAGTACTGTGCCTGCAGAAACAACGATGTGTTCCAAAGGAGGTCAGTGATTTCCTTCTCCAGCACATGGGTAAATACACCTGGAAACATCTACCTACTTACCTATCTCTCTCTCTCTCTCTCCCTACCTATCTACTGTATTTCTCTCTCTCTCTCTCTCTCTATTTTTCTCTCTCTATCCCTCTACTTACCTACCTACCTACCTATCTAAACTCTCTTTCTCCCTACCTACAGTACCTACTGTATTTCTCTCTCACTCCCCTCTATCTACCTACTCTCTCCCTCTCTCTCCACCTACATATCTACTGTATTTCTCTTTCTCTCTCTATTTCGCCCTCTCTATCCCTCTATCTACCTACCTACTTTAAAAAAAAATTGCCTCTTCAAAACCTGGGTGCATCTTATACTCTGGTGCGTCTTATACTCTGAAAAATATGGTAATTCCTCCCTTTCCAGTATCCTTGCTTTCTGAGGGGGAGGAAACACAGGACAAGATGTAGTAACTGATTGTAGTGGCAAACAAGTGACAGAGAGAGACGTGGGGAGGGAGAGACAGAGAGAAAGAGAGAGAGATTGAGATTGTACAGATCTTAAATATGCACCTTGGTCTCGACGTTATGTTTTCATTACCATCATTACTTCACAAAGCAGCCAGTAAGCAAGGATTACCTGTACATATCTAAAAATTGTTAATGTTATCAGATAAGAATTACACTGTCTGATGAACTCTGACTCAAGACAAACATAGAACATTTACAAGGTTCTATACTTTTGCTTCTTGATGATTAGATAGATATATAGAGAAAAGTGTATCAGTCTTCAGAAAAGATTAATGCACTTGTATATTTGTCTATTTAATGTAGGAAAGAAAGCAGAGGAATTCATGGGTAAGTACATGATGGGGAAGCTCCCAGGCTGAATATCTGAGACTGGAATAATCCTACTCATATATCAGTGGGGAGATATAAATAAAGCCACCGTGTAGAATTGGCTTGATATCTGCATTGAGCAATAAACTTGAAATCAGAAGATGGAAAACATATTGAACATTTATATTGCTTAAGGTTTATTACTGTGATTCCATTATTATTGTTTCCCATAGAGACTGCCTACATATTCACTATGCTCTTCTTTCAGGATGCACATGGTTTCCACGCCTTAACCACACTCAATATAATTTCCACTTTGTTGCTGAAAGCATATACGCTAAGAAATAAATGTTAAAAAGGCAGGCAGCTCAACAGTGAAAAATGGATTTATCTGTCAAACAATTTGGAGGCAACTTTAGTAGCTTAGATTTCAGAAGGAAGTCCAATAGAACTCTTGCATGACTTTCAAACTAACTTTGTCATCACTAATGAAAAACAGATCTACGATGGAGGAGCAGACTTTTTAGAACAGTGGCTATGGTGATTTAAAATGAGAGGGAGAGAAGGGGAAGGGAGACCGCTCAACTTCCAACAATTCATTTTTCAGTTACAATGGCAGTGAAAAATGTAACTTATGACCGTTTTTCACAGTTACGACCTTTGCCGCATCCCCATGATCATGTGATCAAAATTTGGACACATGGCAACTGGTTCATATTTATGATCTTTGCTGTGTCCCAGGGTCATGTGATCAACTTTTGCGACCTTGTGACAAGCGAAGTCAATGGGGAAGCCAGATTCACGTAACAACCAGATCACTAATTTAGCAACTGCAGTGATTCACTTAACAATTTGTGCCAAGGAAAGTCGTTAAATGGGTCAAAACTCACTTCACATATGCCTCACTTAACAGCAGAAATTTTGGGCTCAATTGTGGTCGTAAGTCGAGGACTACCTGTATATTGGTTTGTAAAGTGTATTATCTAAATTGGTGTACAGCACTCAGTTGCCTGATTTCATAACGTATGATGTAAAAATTAAAGCAAGTGAAAATATGTGTTCCTTTCATGTTTCTGTTACTCAGTGAAAATAAATGTGGTGGGATAGAATGGAAAGACCCATGGCTCCCTAGTGACCAAGAGAGGGAAACTCTCTCCATCATGTGACGAACTGAATAATTCAAGCCTCTGTTAGACAAAAAAAAAAATTCTAAGGAAAATTCCATAAATCAATTCACTGCAAGAAGCCATTTCCTTTCCTGGAATTTGGTGCAAAAACATTATGTTAATAGACAGGTTAACAGAGACCATTTATATTATTCAATTAAGGCATTTATGATTTTTTTTCGCTGCTCTCAAGGGAAGAGCTGGGCTTCTGCATTGCAAAAACCTCTAGCTAAGGAACAAAATAGCTCCTGTATTTCATATCCTTTCATTTCTCTCCCCCTCTTCTTTTGCATGCTCAGCAAACTAAGAATGCAGAACTATCCTCAAACAACAACGTACCTGTTTATTAACTGGAGGATAATGCTTTATAACTGTATATATACCTTTAACTCAAGTAATATAAAGTTTTGACCAGCAATTTAAATTACATCTGAGAAAAAATAGTTTGGAAAGCGGCTATTTGAGGGGTGATTTTGTTGATTTTGTTGCAATCAAGAAGGTGTATGATTTGATCAGAGACGGTATTCAGCCAGTTCTGGCAGGTTCTGGAAAATTGGTAGCAGAAATTTTGAGTAGTTTGAAGAACTGGCAAATAGCCTGGCCCCGCCCCTGCTGCCTCCCAGCTGATCTTTTGTTGCCCTGAACAGGAGAAGAGAGCTGGAAAGCAGGTTAGTAGGGTGGGGAGGGAATGGGGATTTTGTAGTTACCTTCCCCTGGCATGCCCACAAGGCAATGCCACACCCACAAAGCAAAGGCCATAGAACCGGTAGTAAATTTTGAATCCCACCACTGGATTTGATGTATTATTAGGAGAAATAGCTGATTCCATTGAAAATACCCCCAAACAGTTTGCTTTCTATTCATTATCCACATCCACAGGAGAACATAGAAAAAGTCTACGTGTACAATAAAACTGAATTTCAGAACTTTGCTGCAACTTTGCATACAGTTCAATCCTAGCTGCAAACAGTGTAATTTTCTCATTTCTGCTAAAATACACCCTGCCCAGAAATGGTCACCAAGAAAATATAGTAGTAAATGATAGAATGGCAGAATTATGTACAGGTTTAAAGATTTTTGGCTGCAAAAATGGCTGGTAGAAGATTGCCAACAGCTTCCAGGTGTTGGTAGCTCTTAATATTTCATTAATTCATTATGCAATAATGTTGGTAGTATTTCATATTTCATTGATCCAGTGCCAACAACCTCCTCCCTGAAAATGCTTGTCTGAATGACCAGGCAGCAATTCACAGTGACAAAGGATAGGGATTCTACTCAATAGTTAATCTTACAGGGGAGATTTCATCCAAATTTGGTTGTCATGTCAATACTGAACCTAGTGTTCAACAGCAATTGCACCAGTTTGTATTCCCTGCATTCATTTTAGGCAATAGGTCACTTAGCAAGGTAACAAAAACAAATTAAGGATCACATCTTAGTGGATAATCCCATAGAACCAGAGAATCAGAATAATTCATGAGTCTGGAGCTACAATTTTTTCTTTCATCTTTCCCAGAAAGAGAAGCAGTGGCTCAGTGGCTGAGATTGTGGATCAGAAAGGTCGACAGTTCGGTGGTTCGAATCCCTAGCATTGTATAACGGAGTAAGCTCCCATTACTTGTCCCAGTTTCTGCTAACCTAGCAGTTTGAAAACATGTAAAAATGCAAGTAGAAAAATAGGAACCACCTTTGGTGGGAAGGTAACAGCATTCCGTGTGCCTTTGGTGTTTAGTCATGCCGGCCATATGACCACGGAGACATTTTCGGACAGTGCTGGCTCTTTGGCTTTGAAACTGAGATGAGCACTGCCCCCTAGAGTCGACAACGACGAGCACATATGTATGAGGGGAATCTTTACCTTTAAGCTGGATTGCCTTGCCTGCCCGCCTACCTATCTATTCCCATATCATTATAGCTATTTTATTCATCTGATGCAATGAATGTCAACTCATGAAAGCTTCTGCCTTTTAATTAAGCTTTAATTAAATCTCATTTAAATGCTAGTTGGAAAAGGTGCAGCCAAATTCCTTCTGAGTTTTAGTCAATCGGTGATCCTTCCTCTACCTGATGTTTTCAAGCTGCTTTGTACAATAGAAAAACTCACTTGGTACTTAAAAGGCAAACGTTAGTGCCAGTTTTAGCAAAAAGAAAAAAAATACATACAGAAAATTAATAATGGCATACTGGCATTCCCGTACTTCTGCATTATAATACAGAGCTCTCAAATTCAAATAATCATGAGGGCCATTATTATCATTAGCCCATCGGCTGCAGCTCTAAAGCCGTTTCCTATACTGATGCAAAAGTTTGTAGTGTGTCAAAAATGAATATAATGAGTAAAATCACTGTATGCTATTTAATAGAAATGCATTTAATTTTTAAAAAGCCTGCAGATCAGAACTATTTGAGAAACAGAGTACTGCAGAGTATTTGACCATTCAGGTAGAAATATTTTTCATTGACCATAAAATCAAAATATGAAAAATATTATATCTAAGATGATATAATCTAGGAATTCTATTCCACGAAGGCCTGCCAAAATACTGTTTTCATTCTCTTTCCTTCCTGAGTGGAAAGATATTTTGTTCTTTTTGCCTGCTTCTCATTTTCTTTTCTTTCCTGGCCCAGCAGAATCCTTCTTTCCTTTGCATAATAGCAAAATCTTGCTAACTTGATGTCTTTCTGATCCTCATCTGGCAGAGAAAGCCCTACAGTGAGGCAGCGGGATGCAGTCCTTCTCAGCTGTTTCCTCCTTCTTCACTCCTGGCCCACCTTCCCTAACTAAGCCTTATTTCACACTGCCTCCTTACAGCTGCCTCAGAAGCAGGGCCTGCCCTGGTAAAGGATTCTCATAGGCAGCACTGCCAGGCCTGACAGGCTTTGAGGCGCCAAGTGCACAGCCCAGTGGACATAACCCTGCTGAGTTAAGCAGTATTGTGTTAAGGAGAATTGCAAGAACACACCATGACCTAGACCAGTGATGGCTAACCTTGTCATCACATGCTGAAAGCATACGCACCCATGATGCAATGTGTGACCCTCCGCGTACCCTGTGTCCCAATGCATGTGTGACGCCCTTGTGCTCCCACCCTGCCCCCCGCACATGCGCGGCAGAGATCCGAAAACCAGCTGGTTGTCGGGAGGTGTACGGGCATGCATGGTGGAGCTGAACTGGGGCGATGGCTCGCATACCCACAGAGAGGGCTGTATGTGCCACCTGTGGCACGGGTGCCATAGGATCACCATCACGGAGCTAGACAGTGCATCTATGTAGTGTCTGCCTTCCTGGAAAGAAACCTCAGTACTATTGTAGAAAATGACTTGGAGATCAGCATATGGCCTATGGATCATGTTTGAGACTCTTGCCTTAATACTTTATCACAACAACATAAATTCTTACCTGATAAAAACAATTCCTCTTGTGCTTTTGCTCTAGCATGGTCAGAAAAGCATCTTTTCTTCAACCATTCAGCCTCAAATTCACTGGTGTGGTCATCTGGCCATACAACATTTACCTTCTTCCATGAAATAGAAACAAACATTGAAAGGCACGCATTTGCATTGTCTGTAGCACAGTCTGAATGGCACTTTATTCCAAATTGTTTCAAGGAGTTCTTTCGGCCTTGCAAAGAATACAAAGCCAAGTCAATTCCATGCAAGTGAACATCTTGTACCTTTGCAAAGAACAACATGTTATAGATACCACAGCAAGGTTACAAGATGAGAGATAACTGGTTTGGTAAAAACAAGCTTGACAAAAGATTTTGGAACAGCAGTAGACGGCAAAAAACTACTGGCCAGCAGAATTATGTGATTGCAGAAAGGTAGATTTTAGGGTGCATAAATAGAAATCTAATACCTAAATCAGGGAAAGTGTTGTCTCTTTGGCCAAAATGGCTTGAGTCACATGATTTTGTTTAAAGGATTTATTACATGGTTTTATTTTGTTGTGTTTACTTTTATTACAACTGCACATACACATAAGCTCTCTTACCCTTTTCTGTTCTGTCAGAATGACATCCTTCACCTTGATATCGATATCTAGATTTTCCAGAAGCAGTTTTCGCGCTTTAGCAGAGTGTAGGAAGCAGTCTGGGCACTGGCAATTGTCTCGCAGCCACACTGTAGGGTAAAGGCTCTCACTGCCATCTTCCCAATGAACACAGATAAACTGGTTTTTCTCTAGAGTTTCCACTTTCTGGATAGTTGTGCCGATACTGAAGGTCTGAACTGCCTGGGCTGTCCTTGCTGAACGTAGCCAAGGTTTACTGCTCAATGAAAAATATTTTTGATACCTTGGTTTGCCCTTTGGGGTTCGCAGCAAAATTCGAGAGCAGTCCTCATAAAGTTTTGTCCTTAGCAAGTTTTTAGCAAGTAACATCCACATTTTACTTTCACTTGCTTGGTCTTCCCTTCATCAATGCCTTCTCCTATGAGAGTTGTCTTCCATCAGTTCTGAAAGAAAAAAAAATGGTTTGAATGGTTAGAAGAAGAAAAAGATTGTATTTGAAGGGTGTTTCTTTCTGCTTTCAGAGATTCCCTACCCCCTATTACCCACCCCATCTAATAGTCTCACTGACTGTATTTCTTATTAAAATAAGGAATTATTTTTGAATACTGAGTACAAAGGTATTTGCCCCTAAATAACAATTTTAGATATTTTCATTAATTTAATGAAAGAAAGGGATTGAATGACCTATGGAAAAAACAGTGGAATATAAATTCAAATGATAAAAAGACTGGAAACTAGGCACCAAGCACCTGTAACGGAATTAAATACATCTGGTTAAGCTGAATATTGATTATTTTCCTTATCACTTCCCTACATAGCAATAGCACTTAAGACTTACCATATTTTTCAGAGTATAAGACACACCGGAGTATAAGACTTTTGAAGAGGCAATTTTATTTTAAAAAGTAGGTAGGTAGATAGAGGGATAGAGAGAGAAATACAGTAGGTAGGGAGAGAGACAGAGATAGTAGTTAGGTAGGTAGGTAGATAAAGGAATAGAGAGAGAGAGAGAAAGAGAGAGAGAGAAATACAATAAGTAGATGGGAGAGAGAGTAGGTAGGTATATAGCTAGATAGAGGGGGGGAGAGAGAGAGAGAGAAATACAGTAGGTAGAGAGAGAGTGTGTAGATAGGTAAGTAGGTAGAGGAATAGAGAGAGAAAAGTAGAGAGAGAAATACAATACATAGGTAGGGGTAGAGAGAAAGAGAGAGAAGGCAGGTAGGTATATAGGTAGAGGGGAGGGGGAGAGAGAGAAATACAGTAGGTAGGTAGGTAGATGTTTCCAGGTGTATTTATCCATGTGCTGGATAAGGAAATTGTTGTGGCACCTAAAACTTTGTTTCTGCTGGCACAGCATTTGATCAATGTAATTCTCATCAATCCCTCTAACTCAGGGGTTTCCAAACTTGACAACTTTAAAACTTGTGGACCTCAATTCCTAGAATTCTCCAGCCAGTTATATCCACAAGCTATGCTGGCTGAAGAATTCTGGGAGTTGAAGTCCACAAGTCTTAAAGTTGCCAAGTAACTAAACAGCCTTCTGACAGGGAAAAAAAAAGTTTTTTGCACTCTGCAAACTCCCCAAAACGGCCCATTTTTCACAAAAACGGGCCCATTTTTTTTCAAATAAAAGACATGAATAACCTTGGGGGGGCTTGCAGAGTGCTCCTGGGGGGGGGGCAAAAATGAGCAAAAAACCAGCCCATTTTTCATGAAAATGGGCCATTTTTATGTCATAAAAATTGCATGTATAGCCTTATGGAGGCTTATAGAGTGCTGTTGGGGGCTGGGGATGCAAAAAACGGACCGTTTTAGGCTCATTTATCCCCTCCCCATCCCCCAGGAGCTCTCTGGAAGCCTCTATAAGGTTTGGTGAAGGGGGTGGGTTTCGGGAGGCAAAAAAGGCTGTATATGATGTATAAGACGCACCCAGCTTTTCAGCCTCTTTTTAGAGGAAAAAACGTGCGTCTTATACTCCAAAAAATATGGTATATACCACTTCAAGGTGCTTCCCAGTCCTTTCTAAGTGGTATACAGAATCAGCATATTGCTCCCAAAAATCTAGGTCCTCGTTTTACCTACCTCGGAAGGATGGAAGGCTGAGTCAGTAAGACCTGAACTGCTAAACTGCTGGCAGCTGGTGATCAGCAGTAGTCTGCAGTACTGCATTCTAACCACTATGCCACCACAGTTCATGTTAATATTCGTGATGGCAAACCTGTGGCACGTGGAGCCATATTTGCCAGCATGGCAGACCTCGGCAGTTCTCAGGTCCCGTGTGCATGCGTACACTCACCAGCTGATTTTCAGCCTCCTGGAGGGCTGGGGGAGGCCCGCGCATGCACAAATGTATAAACTGCTTTGTCTGGTGAACTGAATCTTCTCTCTTCCCCATCTATACTCTACTGTAGCTATGAATGCTTCATTGGCATCTCATAAACAAAGTTTTTCTGAGAATGTGAATTAATAGCACCAGAGACCACTGAATAGCTTCCTTGACCTGTTTTTTCCCCAAATGTGATGGGTTTCCATAATTAATACCTTATTCTTGGGCTTCCCTCCTCCACAAAACCACAATTGAGTGAAAGTCTCTGAACCTGTACACAGAGAATTCTATTTTGAAGAAAAACAATACTAATTTATGAAATATTATTCATATGCATGTGGGATGGGAAACTCAATAAATTACTGTGGCAGAACATGAAGATATGTATAAAATATCACAATATATATTTTAATAATAATATACATTACAGAAATGAGATCAAACATCTGGAAATTACTTAATCATTGTTGATTTTTCTGTATGTGAATGTAAGAAGACAATTTTTATATCTTTCTACACTTATAGATGCACTCTTTTTTTTTAACCACACACAGGCAAGTAAAAACATGCACACAATTGGACTCACATCTCAATGGTCTGACAGTCAAAACGTGCTTAATGAAATGGCAGTGTGTAATTAAATGAACCAGATAATTTACTATGTATGTTCTTTCCTTATTGTTCACATTGAATATCTTCATATCACTGAGAGAATCTGCTGAATGTCAGAGAACATGGGGGTAGAGGTAAACTCCTGTTCAGTGCTATTTGTAACAGGGAGGGACCCAACTGAAACCAGAGCAACACAGCTCATGGAACAGTGATAATCAAGGATAATTGTAGCTAAATACTGTGTAGTTCACAGAAAAGTAATGCGTTATAAGAGCTATGGTGAGAGAGTGGTTAGAGTGCAGTATTGCAGGCTAATTCTACCGACTGCCAGCAGTTTGATTCTCATTGGCTGAAGGGTGACTCAGTCTTACATCCTTTTGAGTTTGGTTAAAACAAGGCACGGCAAGCTCTTTCACATCTTTTGCCCACCACCTTTTGTGATAATAGAGTGCCAATGAGGCAAACTTCAACAATGGTCAGGCCAAGAGTTTTTCAGGTAGCCTGCAATCTGTCCTAAGGTGACCTATTCAATTATTAGCAGAAGGGGAACATAGATTTACAATACTGGTCTATTTTCTTTAAAAATAATTCATAGAAACTCAGAAAATCTACTTATTTTAGTTACCTGTATTATGCAGCAGCTTTTTTTAAGGTAGTAAAAATTATGACCTATGACCTATATAAGCACTGTGACCCAGTATATAAGTCTAAGTGCTATTGCTTATTGACTTCATAATTACATAACTTGGCAATCTGTTGATTTCATGTAATTGGTATTTAAAGCCTATTATATCTCCGGAATAAGGTAAAAGTAAAATGTACTTTGAATCAAGTTCAGTCCCGATGCTTTTATATGTTTTCTTTCTGACCTTCAAGAAATGGATAAAGTATTTTAAATAACACAACTGATAGGTGCATATTGGGGTATGGGAAGGGTAGGGGAAGAATATATAGCTTTGAAAAAACTTTCTTCTGAAACACATCAATGAAATTGTATATAAGGCAGAAGATGTACATAACATAGATCACGATCACTATCTAAATAATAAACAACTTTCTTACCAACAACTTGTGGGCTTTTATGTGCTTATGGCCTTTGTAGTTCTCTCTCCCCACTAAACTCCACTTCAATATTATTGATCCTGCTCAATTTTAGACACTTTACAAGACACTCTTCAAGACTTTGGTTACCCATCATGTTAGTTTCAAACAAATCAAAATACTGCTTTCATTCCCCAATATCACTTTTATACCAATTCCTTACACCATTCAACAGAATTACCTACTATGCTTCATTTCTTTTCAGTGCAATAGCCTGTTGCTACTATTTCCTAAGTTTCTCTATTTAGTTCAGTTTAAGGAATTCATGGATCCATTTAAATGTTTCCCTAATCTGAACAACAGAAACTAATATAGGAGGTATGCTTAATTGTGTCAAAGATACACTACAGTAACATATGTTTGAAGAGTGGAAATCAAAACACCATGTACACAAGTATACATCCTGTAGTGTCACATACAGTACTGCAGAGTACTGAGAGGTAAATGAATGGAAACTTGAAAGTTAAGAAGCAATTTCTCTTTGTAGCAGCCAGCTGGTATGTGGATAATTCTGCAGTATGTACCCTGTTTCCCTGAAAATAAGACCTCCCCAGATAATAAGTCCAATTGGGCTTTTGAACGCATACGCTAAAATAATCCCTCCCCTGAAAATAAGCCCCCCTGAAAACACTGTAACAGAGCAGCAGCCATGAGGTGACCACACTTGTCATCTCCTGCACCTCAAAAATAATAAAATGAAAATAAGGCCAGGCGCTTATTTCAGGGGGTCAAAAGAAAATAAGACCCTGTCTTATTTTTGGGGAAACACGGTAGCTAGTAACTAAGTGAGGAAATAGTCCATGTTGTTTTTTTCCTGATCTGCCTCCTTCATTGTCACACACCTGGTTCCTCTGCCCCTTCCCCCAACTATTTTAGAGCTGTAGAAGTGTCAAAATTCTGAGATATGGTTTTGAAATTTGGTGGTCAAATTCTTTAAAAAAGCAGAATATGAAACTGGATGACTGGCATGGTGGAAGATAATTTTCTTGGCTCCAGCTTTCATTAATGTTGCATTCTTGGTCACGCAAGCACCAATGGATGGATACCAGTTGCAGCTGCTGAGGATTCGGGATGTCGACTTGAAATATGGATTCTTTCTCCCAAAGCATGTTCATATCTTAAACATAGAATCCAATACTCAAAAATCTGCTGGTTGAACTAAGATAAATCCCAGCAAGTTTTCTTTATCTATAACCAAATCTTTTTATACTACTAGTCTAGTTTATTATGATTTTTCTGAATAAAATTAAATACTAATCGGGTTTCTTCTTAAATAAAGATTAATGATAGGCTAAATGTCCTAGTCGAAAGGAATAAACAGTGTTTAGGGCCATTAACTGAACATAAAGCATGTATATGTATAGTAGCAATCAAAAATAAAATAATTGAATTATTCAGTTATTTGGATTGCCTACATTTTACTGGTCTCTGGGTAGTCATCATTAATATAAACCAACAATATCACAGACTTAATCCACAATTTTATATTATATAGCCTGTAACTTACTCAGATCACTGATCTACTAAGAGATGAGTCATATCTGCTTTTCAGGGTTGCTGAGAACTTACCTTCTCTGAAATAAGTATTGACTACAGTTTGGATCCACCTTCCAGTCTTCTCCCTAGCAATTTTCATAAGCCAAGTGTGGCAGACCGTCCAATCCACAGGTGCAGAACTGAAATCACAGACAAAGCTATCAACTTTCTTGAGATTCACAGACTCAAAACTCCACATTGGTCTAGTGATTAAGACAGGCTAGAAATCAGGAGACTAGCCCCACCTTTGGGCCAGTCCTGCTCTCAGCCCAACCCATCTCATAGGGTTGTTATTGTGGAGAGAATAGGAAGAGGAAGGAGTATTAGTAGGTTCGATGCTTTGAGCAATTTAGAAAAGTAGTAAGTGTAGGAGAAAAATAGCTAAGTAAATAAATAAATAACACACCGCAAAGGTAACAAAATGTGACCTATGTCAATCCATTGATCCATCCATCTATCCACCAACCACCCACCCATCCATCCATAAATCTGTACAATCAATTTCCAAGTATTTATGGTCTATAAATTCTTTTAAAGGTTCAGAGTGTTCAGTGGTCTATCATCACATTAATTTCTTACAGAGTGTTCAATGAAATTTATGGTTTTACTCATCTGCAGCAAACCAAGGTAATTTATCAGAACTCACATGCTGTAAAAAGATTGTCTCATCTCCAAGTTTGTGATCCCTTTATATTAAAATGTTACATATCACGTGAACTCTAAGATTTTACGAAAGCGGAAATATCTCTATGGGGATTTACTTTTGTTAGGTTGTGTCATATGAAACTTGTTTCCAATTCTGCCTGATTATACCAAAGTTCCATTTAATGTACAATGTCGAATCATTTTTTAAAAAAAAGAATATTACTATCATTTTTAAGCGGTGACTTTTTTTTGGCACAGAATTCAACCTTTCAGGCATGTGCTTTTCTCCACTACTACTCTACTGTGAAGGCCAACATGACCAAAAATTAGTCAACTGTCACTAGTGAGGAACTTCATAATCCTGAATTCAACTGCAAAATTTGAAGGGGCATTTGAACATTCAAATTTAATTTACTTTTTGATTTTGTGATGGGTTTTCAAATACAGTAGGCATTTCCTGTATTTCTTGCATGGCTGCATATTCACATGGGGGAATCACTCCATTTTTCAATTTACTAATTGAAATAAAATCAACTGCATTCACACAATTGTTATATAAATTTGTTTTACATAAACTTTTGCTTTGGATGCAGAGATAAGTTAGCCCATTACGTCTCACTTATGACACACTTAGACTAATCTAATAAACTAAACAGGTAATTGTGAAATCCTACCTTACAGGTGAGTCATAGGCTTCTTTACACTCATCTATTTCCAGTTTCATACAGTGGGCAATACTTCCCCTGGCCAGGCTGGAAAAGGTGGTTATTCTCGGTCCCGATTGCCCGGCGGAAAAACCGCAGTGGGGAGACCACCAACCTTTCTACAAGTTGAAGAGCTGCGCGGTGCAGATTCTTTACTTTCGAGACATTAGAAACGGGACAATCTGCAAAGGGCCCTGGCCAGTTCCCGGTTTGACAGGGCAGAGAGAAAGCGGTGCCAGCGGACTCAGCCAACAAGTATTGGAAAGTAGGACTAAGGTCGCCCATAAAAACACTAAGTAGCAACTCCGAAGGTCAATAAAGGAAGAGAGAACTGCGCGCACGCTCAACTTAGCCTTTGGGGGGACGGGGGGGGGGGAGGCAGCGTAAATCTACGCACGCATTGCACCCTGGGAGATGGAGTAGGATTGCTGGCTTTTGGTCACAGGTTATTTATAATAATGTATGCGGAACGGACGAAGGTAGAACGATGTCCCATCAATTTCAATGGAGCGAATGTTCCCTGCTCAGAACACCCTGGGGCAAGCGAGAACAAGGCTGCGCCCCCGGGGCTCGCGCGCTCAATTGATTACTTAAGGAGATTCCCGAGAGATTCCACTGGACCCACTGGAGCGTATTCGACCTGCTCCTGTGCCTGCCAGCAATAAGCTTTCTAATAGGAGTACTGTAGCACTATCTCTACCGCCTTGGAGGGCAGGTGGCACGAGGGCAAGCGGGTGGCGGCAGCTTGCTTGGGAAAACGGGGGAAGGGATGAAGGGAACGGGGCGTGCTAGTTCTCTCCGGCTTCCTTATCACTATCCGCGAAGGCTGGCTGTGTTGCACAGGGTCTCAAGGCAGCATTTGAAGCCGGTTCTGCTTTATACTATTGGGAGTGGGGTGGGGTGGGGGGTGAGCAAGAGAGATGAAGAGCAGCGGCTGTTTTCTCTGGCATGCCCCTTTGTTTTTTAAGTAGTAGTCAGAAATGACAGCCTGCAGCAAAAAAGTATGTGGGGTAGGATCTACCACTTTGATCAGAAGTTCCCCTACTTCCAAGGGGTAGCAGGAAAGATAATAAGCAGTTCTTTCTCAACCACAGTTCTGTCGTTTCCAATGGGCGGCTTTTTACTTGAAAATAAATACAGTTGAAACTTTTATTTATTTATTTATTTATTTTTATTTTATTACATTTATATCCCGCCCTTCTCCGCAAAGGACCCAGGGCGGCGCACAGGAAATTTAAAAAACATACAAAAATAGAACATAAATAATTTAAAATATATATTAAATCCCAAACCTGTGCTAAAACCAATTATTAATTAAAACCCAATTTAAAACTTTTCTACAGTCCTCATGGGAGGTTAGGCTAGGCCGGCTTGATGAAAAAAGTATGTCTTTAGACATTGGTGGAAGAGGCGGAGGTCGGTGATAGTCCGGAGTTCAGGGGGTAGGTCGTTCCAAAGGGCAGGGCCCGCCACAGAGAAGGCTCTTCCCCTGGGTGTCGCCAGTCGGCATTGTCCGGCCGACGGCACCCTGAGAAGGCCCTCTCTGTGGGAGCGTATCGGTCTAAGGGATGTATGGGGCACGAGACGGTCTCGCATATAACTAGGCCCCGAGCCATGGAGCGCTTTAAAGATGGTCGTCAAGACCTTGAAGCGCACCCGAAAGACCACAGGAAGCCAATGCAGCTCGCGCAGGATTGGTGTTATATGGGAGCTTCTGGTAGCTCCCGTAATTACCCACGCGGCTGCGTTTTGGACTAGCTGTAGCTTTCGAGTGCACCTCAAGGGAAGCCCCATGTAGAGAGCATTACAGTAGTCGAGACGGGACGTCACGAGAGCTTGAGTGACTGTGCGAAGGGCAGCCCGGTCCAGTAAGGGGCGCAATTGGCGCATCAGGCGTACCTGATGAAACGCCCCCCTGGCCACGGCTGCCACATGGTCCTCCAAGGACAGCCGGGAATCCAGGAGGACACCCAAATTGCGCGCCCTCTCCACGGGGGCCAATGTTTCGCCCCCAATGGCCAGAGTTGGAGTGATCTGGCTGAACCGGGGTGCCGGAAACCACAGCCACTCGGTCTTGGCAGGGTTGAGCTTGAGTTTGTTACCACCCATCCAGATCCGTACGGCCTCCAAACACCGGGACAGCACTTCGACGGCATCGTTGGGGTGGTCTGGGGTGGATATGTACAACTGAGTATCATCAGCGTACAGATGGTACTCCACCCCAAAACCACGGATGATCTCACCCAGCGGCTTCATATATGTGTTGAAAAGGAGGGGCGAGAGGACCGACCCCTGAGGGACCCCACATAGGAGAGGCCTCGAGGTCGACCTCTGCCCTCCCGTCAACACATATTGCGACCGACCAGAGAGGTAAGATGAGAACCACCGCAGAACGGTGCCTCCCAGCCCCAACCCCCCCAGTCGGTGCAATAGGATACCATGGTCGATGGTATCGAAAGCCGCTGAGAGGTCTAACAGGACTAGGATAGAGGAATAACCCCTATCCCGCGCCCTCCAGAGATCATCAACCAACGCGACCAATGCCATCTCAGTACTGTGACCGGGTCGGAAGCCGGACTGGCGCGGGTCTAGATAATCAACTTCCTCCAGGTGTCGCGGAAACTGTTGGGCTACCACACTCTCAACAACCTTCACCAGAAAGTGAAGGTTGGAGACCGGACGATAGTTCTCTAATAAAGCTGGGTCCAGGGACGGCTTCTTGAGGAGGGGCCTCACCACCGCCTCTTTCAAGACGGAAGGTAAGGACCCCTCACTCAAAGATGCGTTGACAATGCCCTGGAGCCAGCCTCGTGTCGTCTCCCAGGATGCCAGTACAAGCCAGGAGGGACACGGGTCCAATAAACATGTGGTCGCCCTAAGTTTCCTTGACAACCTGTCCATATCCTCGGTGGTAACAAAGTTTTACCACACCTTTAATATATCTATCATCTGGTGAGTTCTGAATCAGGTCTTCTCCAGACTGGTATCTTGAAAAATGGACTGAATTTTAATTCTCTTAATTTTCATCACCCACAGCTGTTACTGGAAGCAGTGTGAAGATTATACAGTGGTCCAACTCATCTGGAAACCACCAAGCTGAACAAAACACTCAAGTTTTTCCAAGTATTGAAAATGATTGATTATGTGACATCAAGTTGTTGTCAGTTCTTAGTCACCACAGATATACATTCTAAAATCTGAACTGTAATTATCAGTTGTGGTTTTCTAATCAGTCCATAGCTTATGATTTCAACAATCTATTCTTGGTGAACCATATTAGTTTCCTTGAGTGCTATGAAAATTAATTCAAATGTCCAGATTGCTCATTTTTGAAGATCAGATGTTCATAGATTACTTAATTCTATAATTAAACTGTGCTTTAATTTGATATCATTAAAGCAGACAATGATCTCTCTAGGTAAAATCTTGAGACTGGGTTCAGAAAGCTGATTTCATGACTCCATTTCCAAGTACTGTTTATAATATTTCTGCTGAACAGAAAGAGAAAAAAAGGCAATATCAGCAGATTTCTTTAGCCTTTGGCACCAACTGCTTCACAGTTCAGAAGATGTGATTTGTGTTATCTAGTTCATTGTGGATGCAAATGACAATAGCAATACTTAAATTATTGTTAGTTGTACATTTGTTCCAAATAATTGTAAAAATGAAACAAGCAGATATTATTTTTGACTGGAATTGTATAATATTCTGAAGGATTGTGGTAGAGGAAGAAGAATTCTGTTAAGTGGCATGAAAGGGAGAATGGTGAGAATGCGGTAAATAAAGGAAAAAGTGATTGGGCCTTTTAGAAGCCCAAGAATGAATTAGAAGGGTGACTGTTAAAATACAGTATCTAATTAGAAAAAGATCTGTTTGTTTCAAATGTATGGCTTAAGTATGTCTATTGTTCATACAAAACAGCAAAATGAACAAAAGAAGTCCTTGGATTAATAATGCCCCAGTTTAAGGACAACTCATAATTAAGAATAGGGGCTATTGTAACAAAATTCAAGTTAAGTACACAATGATTCAAGTTAAATACACAATGATTAAAATTCATCACACAATACTACTTATTCAGTATTATACAATAATATTGTTCTGGCGTACATACAAATTCGGCTTAAGGATAGATTGGAGAATGGAACTTGTTCTTAAACTCTGGACTACCTGTGCAGTTCTAAAAGCTTGATTGTATTGATGGTTTATGGTGAAAAATTAAGAGAATTAGTGAAGGATATTAATGCAATAAAAGTTTATTAAAGCATTATTTTATAATAGCAAAAATGGATTCTGGGAGGAAAATTAAACTACCGTATTTTTCGGAGTATAAAATGCATCAAGGTTTTGAAGAGGCAACTTTTTTTAAAAAAAAGTAGATAGGTAGATAGAGGGATAGAGAGAGAGAGAGAGAGAGAGAAAGAGAGAGAAATACAGTAGGTAGGTAGGGAGAGTGAGTAGTTAGATAGTTAGATAAAGGGAGAGAGAGAGAGAGAGAAAGAGAGAAAGAAATACAGTACATACATATATACATACATACGGTACATACATACATACATACATACATACATACATACATACATGGAGAGAAAGAGAGAGAGATTAGGTAGGTAAGTAGGTAGATATTTCCAGGTGTATTTATCCATGTGCTGGAGAAGGAAATCGCTGACAATCTGCAGCACCTATGACTTTGTTTCTGCTAGCACAGGACTTGATCAATGTAATTCTCATCAACTACTCTAATTAAAGGGCTTTCCGAAAGGAAAAATTTTTTTTTGCACTCTACAAACCTCCCCAAAACGACCCGTTTTTCACAAAAACAGGCTCTTTTTTTTTTTAAAGGCATGAATAGCCTTTAGGGCAGGGGTCCCCAACCCCCGGGCCGCGGACCGGTGCCGGTCCGTGGCTGGATGGGAGCCGGGCCACAGGGCTAGAGAGGAGGAGGAGGGAGGAGGAGGCAGCCCCCTGAGCACAGCGCGCGGGAGAACGCAGGCGCGGCTATTCGCGCCGTTGGAGTGTGCCTCTTCCTCCACCCTCGTCGACCGAGGGATTCCTGGACGCCGCCGGACCGGCCACCGATTCCCTCCCCTGCTGGCATGCCGGCCACTCATTTTCTTCCAGGGACTGCGGAGGCTCTGCGGGCTGGGGAGGGAACTGGCGGGTTGCTCCGGCGGCGCACAGGAGTCCCTCCGTCGACGAGGGTGGAGGAAGAGCCCCCACCATCCTCCTGCGTTCTCCCGTGCGCTCTGCCCAATGGGCTGCTGCCCCCCTCCCTCCTCCTCCTCTCCAGCCCGGCTCCTATCCAGCCACGGAGCCTGAACGAGCGAACGAGCGACCAAGCGTGGCAGGCGGGATGAGGAGGCTGGGGGCGGGGGGACGGGACGACGATGACGACGACAGACACACATAGAGAGACAGAGGGAGGGAGGGAGAGAAAGATAGACAGAGACACAGAAGGAGTGATTGAATGAATGCAAGACAGACAGACACACACACACACACACACACAGAGTGACAGAAATGGGCGGATGAAGGAGAGACACAAAGAGAGAAAGAAAGAAAAAAGTGGGAGAGAGAAAGACAGACAGAGAGAAAGAGACAGAAAGGAAAGAAAGAGACAGGAAAAGATACAGAAAGAGGGAAAGAGAAAAAGAAAGAGAAAGAAATAGAAAGGGAAAGAGAAAGAAAGAAATAGCGAGAGAGAAAAAGAGAGACAGAGACAAAGTAAGAGAAAGAAAGAGAGAGAGAAAGAAAGAAAGAACTTATGACCACAGTTGAAGCCAAAAGTTTGGTTGCTAACCAAGATCATTGTTAAGTGAGTTTCACATTTTCAAAGTTGGCCACGCCCACCCAGTCACATGACTGCTGAGCCCCTCAGCCGGTCCGCAGAATTTTCTTTAAAATGAAACCGGTCCCTGGTGAAAAAAAGGTTGGGGACCCCTGCTTTAGGGGGCTTGCAGAGTGCTTCTTCGGGGAGTGTGTGTGTGTGTGTGTGTGTGTGTGTGTCAAAAACAAGCAAAAAACGCCCCATTTTTCACTAAAATGTGCCAGTTTTTTGTCAAACAAAATTGCATGCATAGCCTTTAGGAAGCTTATAGAGTGCTGCTGGGGGCTGGGCAAAAAATGGGCTGTTTTTCACTTATTTCTGCCCTCCCCAGCCCCCAGGAGCTCTCTAAAAGCCTCCATAAGGCTATGCACGACCATTTTGGTGATGGGGCGGGGCTTCGGAAGGCAAATAAAATGCTGTATTTAGTGTATAAGACGCATCCAGATTTTCAGTCTCTTTTTGAGGCAAAAAGGTGCATCTTATACTCCAAAAAAAAATACAGCAATTGCAGAACCACTCCAAGAGAATGTACACGTATGGATACATATTATAGATTCTGATCTTGAATATCTAGAAGAGTACAGTATGATGTAACTAGATAATTGTTAAAATATGAATGTGTTTTGTTATGCAGGATCTGTGTGTGAGGATTATACTGTATCTATGCCTCATGATAGAAGAAATGATGTTAGTGTTAGTGTTATTTGTGAAGCATGCCTGTAATCAGCAGAATATTTATTGAGAGGTGATAACAAAAGTTGGGAAGTATAGGTTCATTTTATGCCTGGCGGGGTGTGTGCAGACCGAATTCTGCTCTTTTATCAGGTCAATAAGAAATAAATGAATGTGAGAAAGGAAGTTTATTGCATGTTTATTGAGTTAGAGAAAGTGTAGTATAAAATGCCATAGTGATGCGGTGGTTCAGTGGCTAAGACACTGAGCTTGTTGATCAGAAGGTCGGCAGTTTGGCGGTTCTAATCCCTGGCGCTGCATAATGGAGTGAACTCCCATTACTGGTCCCAGCTTCTGTCAACCTAGCAGTTCAAAAGCATGTAAAAATCCCTTTGACGCTTATCATGCCAGCCACATGACCACGAAGACGTCTTCGGACAGCACTGGCTCTTCAGCTTTGAAACGGAGATGAGCACTGTCCCTAGAGTTGGAAACGACTAGCACATATGTGCAAGGGGAACTTTTACCTTTAGGATAAAATGGATTTCATCATATTTTAATTATTGAATATTTTGTGCAAATATGAAATTGAATGCAGTAAGAGTAGCTGAACTGCTGAATGTAATAAGAGTAATATATGATGGAAATAAAATACACATGAGAATAGAATGAGTAACAATGGTTAAATATTGAACAGGGATTAAGACAGACATGTAAAATATTCCCTTGATAATTTAATGTACTTATTGAAACAATTTTAATTTGAAAAATGACATTAGTAGTGAATGTGAGATTCTGTATTGTTAGCTAGAATCTGAAGGATTTGTAGTGATACTTTGGTGATTTTATGATATAATAAGTAGTGTAATTTAATTTATTTAAATTTATACCCCGCGCCTTCTCCAAAAGGACCCAGGGCGGCACACTGGACCTGACACTTGTCATGTCAAAAGATAAAAGACCTGACACTTGTCATGTCAAAAGATAAATCACAAAACAAATACCTAGATGTATGTATGGTTCTAAAAGAGGAGAAGAAAATTTGGTTGGATGAGAAGCAAACAGGCAAGCAATAAATGTAAAGAACAAAGGCAATGTATAAAGAATTGTTTGAATGTAGTGGAATCAAAATTTGTTTGCAAAAATAGAAACTGATGGACAGATGTAGCAAATGATGTTGGTTTAGGCATATTTCCCTTTTCCTATTGCATGCTATTACTTATGGTTTCTTTTCCCTTTTTTTGCTATTCTGCCTAATTTTTCAAAATGAGTAACATGAAAGATGGTGTATCCTGAGAGTTAAAAATATTTCTGCAGCTTTTTGCAAACAAGCGGTGCAAGCAATAGTCTAAAATGTTTGCTTGACTGGTACATCGGATGAAAAGTATAAAGGGTATTTGAGATCCAAGTGGAAAAGAACGTTATCCAACTGAAATTAAGTCTGCTGTCTTTTAGATTACATAATTGTTCAGCAGATGTATGACTCATTATGATTGCCCTTCTATTTTCAAATTGCTTATAAAATAAGTATTTTAACTAAAAATATCTAGAGTAATACGTAATTCAGATCTGGAATTCATTTCCTTTATAGTGTGTTACACATTTTTCTTGCTTTTACAATATCATTTTACTGAAACGTTAAGCTAATTTACTGATTCCATCAAGCCCTGAGGTTGACCATCATTACCAACTAATTAAACTGAAGTATATCAAGTTATTATTTTATCCTGCATTTTATCTTGGGCAATAATCCAATACATCTTCAGTTATGTGTGTTTCTGAAGTAATTTACCATGCTTTTTTCTACTGCCTTTCCCAAAGAAGGTTAAGATGACAGTTTCTTCTTGCAATTCCTATGTATGTTCATAATATAGAGGATAATTAGGCTGAACAGGTTTCTGAAACCTGATTATCTACTATAATATCTCCTTATATTCTAATATCACTGACTCTTAATAGGCATCCATAGTTATAACTACCGTACTTCTCAGCATCTAATTTTTATTCACAGTGAAATATTTTACACTATTTTTTAAATAGTGCTGCTGCATCTAGAAACCTCAGCTGTATTCACAGTCACAGTGAATTACTATTATAGATAGTCCTTACCTCATGACCATAATTGAAACCAAAACTTCTGATATTAAGCAATGCTATTATTAAGCAGTCATGACCTATTTTATGACTACTTTTGTCATGGTAATTAACTAAACTATGCCATTATCAAGCAAATCCAATTTCCCTATTGACTTTGCTTATTAGAAGCTGATTGGGAAGATTGCAAAAGATAATCATATAACCTCTCCCAATATGCTGCAATTGTGGTAGATACATGCTGGTTTCCAAGCGCCTAAATTGCAATCACGATTCCAGGGGCACTGCAACTATTGTAAGTGTAAGAGCCATTCATCACTTTTCAGCACCATCGTAACTCAAATGGTCATAAATTGGGCACTACCTATAGTTCCATGATTAAGGAATTGTCTTCTGCATGATTATTTGTCTGGTGCTAATCCCTGTTTATTTGGGTGTTTGGCTTCTGAAGAGGATGTGTTCTGTTTTTTTCATTTGCTTCTTAGCTTTTTATTGTCTCGTGAATGTTATGTAGATGTGGTTTATCCATGTGCTTATTCATGCTTGAATTGTCTGAATGCCAAGTTTCTGAAATTTCCTAGCATGTTTTGGATTTAACTTGGCCTAGGATACTTACAGTTTCCCCACTGAAATTAAGATTGAGCCTGTCTCTGTGTTTTCAGATTAAGGAGTTTCCATTATTCTGATGTTTCTCTTTTTATGTGTGTATATACAAACAATTATGTATAGTTAGGCATCCTTGAAAAGACTCATTTTTAAAAAAATATAGTAATGCAGTGTTCAAAACAAACATTTCAAAGCATAAAAATATTTTATTAATTTAATAATAATAAGTAGAACAGTAAAGAATATGTACTTACGGCATCCTGTATAGAGAAAGTTACAGAAATACCGATAAGCAGGATAATTCAGAATCAATCACGGAAACAAATTAGAAGAGATTGCTGTTCTTTTACATTTACAATTTCTCAAGTGTGTAATGGGTAAAAATGGGATACTTTTTGATCCTCATAGCTCCGTATTACTTGTTTAATCATATTCATTTATATGCCAAATAAGCAGAGAAACAATAATGACTTATTAAAAATTTAAAACTTGTAAGGAAACATTTTTTTAACATAACATCATAATATCCAAATAAATTAGCAAGATTATGATATTAGTGATTTGCTTTCACAATCAATTTCATGTATACTAATTGGGTCAGCCTTCAGGTCAGGGCTCAGTATTCAATCTTTTTCTTCATTAAGTTCTCCACCCCTTTGGAAAACATTTAGATTTTTTTTTCTGCTAACCTCTCCATGTACATACTTAAGAACAAATTTAGTCAAGTTATTCAACAAAAGCATAACAATATGATTCAACAGAAAGTACCAATATTGCTCCAATCAAAGCTCATGTCCGGTATTATTGGAAATTCAACGAAAAGGTATCATTTATATAATCCCTGGAAGAGCAATACAATTGTGACAGAATTCTACCTATGAAGTGACTACACAAAAATTTTCTGTCATTGCCATCCCAAGCCAAGAGGAATTGCCAAACCAGACTGAATGATATCCATGAAATGTGGAGAGATGATTGCTGTAGGTCTGGGTTTGAACTATTGGCAATATCTGCCTAACTCAGGGGTCTGCAAAGTTGGCTCTTTTAAAACTGGTGGACTTCAATTCCCAGAATTCCCCAGCCAGCCAGGCTGGCTAGGGAATTCTGGGAGTTGAAGTCTACCAGTCTTAAAAGAGCCAACTTTGCAGACCCCTGGCCTAACTGATCTCCTGTTGATTTGTTTTTCGATTGCCTTTGATTTTTCCAGCAGATGGAACTGTAGGTCATTAAAATTACACAACACTGTATTTAAACAGTGTTTACTACATCTTAAATCTTCGATTACAAACATCTGGATAACCACTAGATGGCAGCAGAAAATTTCAACCTTTACCACTAATTGTCCTCTGAATTTCTGCAGCCCAAACAGTATGCTTACTTTTCTAATATTCCAAGGATTTATAGATAATATAAGAGGATCTTTTGCATGTAGTCCAAAGCTTAAGCACAATATTCATGGTAGAATTAATTTCCAGAGAGAATGAGAATTTAGGGAAGATTTGAGAATTTAGGGAAGATGAGTTGTAGTATCTTTAGAGACACGTTTAGTTTAAGAATCCTGCAAAGTCACCTACTACAGTACTGCTTTAGTAAGTTGAAAAGGAAATTGAACTGAAGTCCTTCTTTTACAAAGCAGTTATATCTGTAGCTGCCTTAATCTGTTTTGTATCACTTTTATCCTTGTTCATTGTAAACTGGACTTAATAAACCATGTTTTAACAAACTGCACAAAAGCTACAAAAAATCCTTGGTATTCTAAAAGAAAAATCTGTCCAAAGCCAATGATAAATAAATATCAACATCTCTCTGAATTGCAGAACTTAAACATGTTTTAAAGTATTTCTTAAATATATATTAAAACTAAATACATGAAAAATTGCTTTTTTGCCATGTTGAAAGCTAACATTAGTTATTGAATTGTATTAATTGAATTAATACTCAATTTAGAACAATAGTTTAAAAAAAACAAAAACCCTCTCCATGCAGTTTTGCTGTTGTCCAGGAAGATGAAGAAACAAAAGCTAGCAAAAAGCATGGAAAGGACAAAATTATTGATGTTATGTTAAAAGAACTACAACTAGCTTTAGGAGCCCAACACATTTACATAGTAGCAACTAGTCTTTCAAGGAAATATGTTTAGAATTGAGTATGTTTAGAATCTTGAGGGAGAAAAGCAGCTGCTTCTCATAAATATGGATTCATACTGTGAATAATAATGCGATAATGCAAAGAAAGGGAGAGAATAATAATACAAAAGGGGACATGAATCCTTTCAGTTTAATATAGAATGGTAATAGGCGAACAAACTAACATGTAAGTTATTTATATTATTAAAATTATAGGAGTCTGGCTCTATCGAGACCTCTAAAAGGAAGATTTATAATGAAATAAAGGTATTATTTACAATTTTTATTTTTAAAAAGGAAACATAGCTTTAAATGTTTGACAGACCAACCCAGAGTACTTAAAAACCATAAATTTATTATTATATACTCAAAAAATCTGAGACTGGGTATAGACTACAATCAATTCCCATTTCAGCATATAGGCTGAAGCAAATGGAGCTCCAATTCTGCTCAAAAATTGTAACTGGGAGAGTAATAAAATCAAATGAAAGAAAATAAGAATGAAAACAGTTTGGCTAAGAGAGGGAAAGAATCCCAAGATATGAATCCAATTTTTTTTTGGCTCATTCTTAATATTTAAGCATTTGTTTTAGAGAAAGTTAAAAAAAAGTACATCATCTGCCATTGGAGATAAACTGTGGACTATAAAAAGGGATATTACAATTTAGAACGCTTTAGTTTTTAGCTTCCTATATATTTCTTGAATTAAAGTTATAAACTTAAAAATCATAAATGTTTGTGGATATTCTCAGTCATTCACCATGTCCCAAAGGTGCTTTTTCAAAAGGCATTTTCAAGGAAAAACAAAGTCCATTTGCCTTTTGAAAAAGCACTTTTGGGTTAAAAACTATAACACAGCGCTAATAAATCACATTTTGAGAAGCTGATTCTATTGGTGGATTCTTCCAAAGTAAGCATATATCAGACTTTCTAAAGCGCTAGATGGCAATCTTTCACTTTAGTAAGTTATCTCAATAATACAATATCCTGCCTTGCTGTGATAATTAAAAAAAATTCTAAGTGAAGTAAATAATTCTAAACTTAATTCCATCAAGACTAAAGCCTCTCTAATGCCAAACAAAGATTCAAGGGGTGATTAGTTTTAAGGTCAATGGGGCTTCATGATGGGTTTTTTTTGTTGAATTGTACTATCTTAAAAAAATGTCCCCTTATATTATTTGAAGGGAATGAAGCTGATAATTGACATGTTTTTTTATTTTGGATTGCGCTTTGTTGCAAAAATGATGCATACATTTTAAGGAAAAGTGAAGACATGACAGCATTTTCACATGCAGCAGTATAGATGGGATATGCAATGATAATGAGCCCGATTTCATGGCTTTGCAAACCTGATTAGGTTTTCGCTGATGGAATGACATTATTAAATATGTTTAAAGAAAACATTGTGTAGAAGCCATTGTAATCCTGTTGTTGGCTGGTTTTGGAAATATTGCTCTTGTAGATACTGCATATCTATAGTCCTCAAAAGGGGAAAAATCAGAGCCTTTGTGGTCTTATGCTACATAACACAATATCATTTCACTTTTTAATGAAAAAAATAAGAATTCAGCACCATGCAAATCTATTCTTGCTGCTTTGAGGATAATGGCAGGAAAATTAGCATCTTTTAATTTTGCTGAGTATCTTTTGGTCACAACTATATCCTGAGGTTCTGGTACCTATTTCTAAATATCCTATGTGACTAAGAAATGTGTCAGATATCTTACAATTGCAGTGTATCATTTATTTTAATGGGTGGTGACATCCTATCACAATCAGTGGGGTCAGTGCTTGGTTGAAGCAGTATTGGTAATGATATATATGGGCCAAAAGAGGAAAGGGTAAAAGAAGAAAAGGGTATTCTACACTAATGGAAACTGGCTACTGTCATTTGGTCTTAAATTATAGTACAAAGCTCCTGTTCAGTTTCTCTGAAACTTTGCTGGCTGTGCCTCTATTCGCTCTTCTTTTCATGATTTTAGAAGCCCCAAGCATCACTTTGACTTAAATATGAGTTATCACCTTGCTTTGGATTGCCACCATTTCATATCTTTTGAAAGTTGCTTGGTTTGTTGCAACCTTACAGAATCACAAAACCATATAACCTGCCAGTGGAGTACCAATAGCAAAAATCTATTAAATCTTTTTGGTTCTTTCTAAAGGCTATGCCTATACTATCAACTTAGCATAAAAATTTTTCTATAGAACACTGTGGACATCATAGTTATGGGACATTACAATGTAGGCATTCTTGGATTGGTAAATTGTTCCAATATCTGCCTAATTGTTGGCAATCCAAAAGAATTCTTTGGGAAAGAAATTGTTATCTTAGAAGGAGCCAAGCAACATTCAACAGTAGCTTTAGCTCTACAAAATCTCTTCAAGGAATTTAAAGCCATTTGTGCAGAACAGGGAGAGGCACAGTGAGTTATTGCTTCCAATTTGGCTGAGTTTTCCTGGGAAACCATAGAAGTTGGTTTGCCCTTAAAAAAAAAACTTGCTTAGAATACACATTACATCAAACTATAGCTGAAGCAACTAATCTTCTGATACCAGAATATTATCTTCTGATGCCTATTCTTCGTAAAGTTCAGAACACAGCCAGCTATGTACTCTGCACAGATTGTGAACAAAATGCATGTGATTTACAACTTTGACTGCAGTACTAGAGAACTGTACTTTTCCACTCTATGAATGACACATTTTTAAAAAATAATGATAAAGATATTTCTTTGTGTGATCATGATTCAGGGCAAATAAAAATAAAACTGGGAGAGAAAATAACTGTTACCTGGTGTTGAGTGTATGTTTATAGCTATCATATTCTTGTTCGAATGGCCTTTTGAATGTCATAAAACAATCAGTAAAGTGATGGGGAAATTACTTTAACATCCAACATAAAGCATTATCTTTTTTCTTTTCCTGATGAATTAAAATGAAATAACTATCATTCCAGAATTTTCCACAAGCCATTGATAACATCACAAATTTCCAGGGTAGTTATAATCAATCTGCAAAAGGATTACTTTACATTACTTTAACTGAGTTCTTCAATTGTCAGTGTGGAATGAGGCAAACAGTGCAACCTTATAGATTTATTTTAAAAAAACAAGCAAAATAAAATCTATTGAAACCTTGGCACCAGATTTTCAATCAATTATTGATTTTTAGTAATATTGGATCACCATGGAAGTTCAAAATATTTCATCTGAAAGAACTAGAGAAGGAAGTTCCAAACTTGTAACTTAACATCTCCTGCCTATAACATTTCCCCTCAAGGTTATACAACACATTCCATAAAACAATAAATCAGTAGGGCTTAAGTGTACATAACAATGCTGAATTGTGACCAAGATTATAAAACTATTGCAACATAGCAGATACTTCTAATCCTCCAGAACTGAGATGTTTGACTATACCATTGTATATATTTCTTTGAACTCACTAAAAAGGAATTAAAAGGAATTATCTTCAAAGCTTTTAATCACAGCAACTCTTATAGTGACTCCAAATCCAGACTTTTTTTTTTTTACTCAATAGAGCTTACTTCCAAGTAATTGAGTCAAAACTTGCAAACTAACTATAGGGGAAGAAGCCATCCCAATGAATTAGTACATAGATTGTGCCAATGGCCACTTTATTTGTTCCCTCTATTCCAGATACATTATACTAAAGACAGCGGATGAATGCAATAAAGCAAGCTTGTGTGCGTCTTTCAACGTTTTGCCAGTTGGAATCCCACAACATAGACATTCCCCACCCACCCCAATAACTCGAATTTCCATCTGTCAGAAAGCTAAGAAACGGACTTAAAAATAGGCGGATGACGACTTCTGGATTTTTTTGGGTACCTAGCAAAAATAGCGCCCCCATCAGTTCCCCCCCCCTCCCCAATGGGAAACAATTAACTGTCGATTTGTCGTCTGAACTGTCTGTCGCGCCACCTAAAGGCAGTTTTCCTGGAATTTGTTTTGCTCTTTCCAAGGTGCTCGGGTGAAAATTGCAAACAATCTGCACTGAGGTACTATGTAGCAAGGGTCGGTCGGTGGCATGCGATGGAGGAAAGTCCGTGGGGAAGCGTGGCCAGCAAGAGTCCCGCCGGCCACTGGAGAGGGGGAATCACTCGAAGTCCAGCGAGGTTCCCGCTCAGCCCTTGAGATACTCTGTCTTAAGGCGGCTGAGGCGGGCGCCGTGGCTCCGGACGGTGAGCGCCAGCAGCTCGTACTTGTCCCGCAGGCCGGCCGAGATGGTCAGCGTTTCCTTCAGGAGAGCCCGCGCATGCACCAGCATTCCCAGGAAGTCGTCGTTGAGGCGGCTCTCCTCGTGGCTCTCGTGCTCCTGGCCCTGCCGGAACTTGTTTTCCAGCTCCCCCAGCGACTTCTCCGAGCTGGCGTAGGCGTCCCCGATCTGCGCGGACTCCCTGCGCAGGTAGTTGCCGTAGCTTTCCTCGCCGTCCAGGTCGTAGGCGATGCTCTTCTGGATGCCTTCCAGCACGCGCGCCGTGTCCTCCACCTGCCGGCCCAGGAGGGTGAATTCCTCGCGCAACGTCAGAGCGGGTGCCGCCGCCGCCGCGGGATGCGAGCGTTCACCCTCCCCGCCCGCTGTGCAGCGCAGGCGGTCGCTCACCCTAAAAAGCAGCTGACACTTCTCCGGGTCGTCGTTCTCCTCGTAGTCCCCGTCGGGCACGAAATAGTGATGCAACGTCCCGTTGGACATCTCCGGATAAAGCGGGCCGTCGAAGTAACCGTGGCACAAGCTGATCGAACAGCTCAACAGCCACACCGAGAGGAGCCCCAGCAGCATCCCGGGGGCGGGGGGCGGGGAGGGGGAGAGGGAAGCTGCCCCGACACTCTAAGCGTCCCGAAGTGGAGGAGGGCAAAGGCAACTCCTGTTGCGCCTAGTTTCAAGTCCTCCGGTTGTGGCCGTCTTTCTTGCAGGGCTTCATTGGGACCCACTGGAAAGCCCTCGCTTGGCCCTTCTCGATCCCCGTGGAGAGCTATCCGTTGCACCCGATTTGCCCGCGAGAACTTTGGGGTTGTTTTTCCCCGGGAAGGGGGTGGTTGTGGGAGGGGGGGGGGAGATCAACAAACCTTAAAAGGAGGAGCCTCTGGCTTCTTTCCCACCAACTTTTCCTTAAACCACGTTTTCCTTTCTCCTGTCTCCACGCGCGCTCGGAAACTCCCAAGTTAAAAACGGGGAGGGAGGAAGAGAGGGCGTGCTGGCGTCCAGATTGTGAGTGAGACCTGCCCGAAGCTGCTGCAAGCGCTTTGGGCTACTTTTTTTTCTCCCCCGTCTACATCTGGATTGGTGCTGCTAACGCGGGAGTTCAGCTTTTGGCCGTAGGATCTCTCTCTCTCTCTTTTCCTCTCAAATTACAGCAGTGGGCCCCCGTTGCTTACGGAGAAGCCCAGACACCAAGTTTGGAATGAATCCTTACCTCGATGTCATTATTAAAGCGACAGTATCATCTCTGCTTGGAGAGCCCACGATTCTACAGGAGAGGACTTTCCCATGGGGAGGGGGGGGGGTTTCCTGTGTAAGGGGGAACTTGTAAAGATTCTTCATCAAATCAAGTTTTGGGTCAAGTGGATTCGATTTGGAAAGAACAGTCAGTGACCTGTTTCCAGGAAAAACTCCAAATAAGGCTGGTCAGCCTAGTTTTGAAGATCATAGTAGGAGACTGGTTTTGGAAAATGCAAGTTTAAAGTTTAAATTTGCATTTTAAAGCATGTTTCTATGCTTTAAATGTAATAAATAAATACAATTGTTCAATAAGCAGGGTAAACTTAAGTAACTTCTTTTCCTGGGATTGTGGAAAGGGTGCGGAAAAACCAGCTAGAAAGTAACCTTTCTGGAATATTCAATGAAATCATGAAATGGTCGTGAAAACAGGAGTTGTGTGTTGTTTACAAAGTATAGCTTTTTTATTCTTAAAATAGAAATAATAGGAATTCAAATGACATAATGGAATCATGCATTGTAGAATCATCCCTACTATATTTAAGATACCTTGTTCTGGATAGAATGGTCGATGTTCCCACTGGCAGGGTCCCTAACCCTGTGTCATGGACCAGAACCAGTCTATGGCCTGTTAGGAACTGGGCCACCACAGCTGAAGGTGAGTGGCAGGCAGAAAAACAAGCAAAACTATATATTTGCAGCCACTCCCCAGCAACTAGCATCACCACCTCAGCTCTACATCAGATTATCAGGTATTAGATTCTCATAGAAGTGAACCCTAATGTAAACTGCCCATGTGAGGGATCTAGGTTGCATGCTCCCCCCCCCCCCCCCCCAATCTGTGGGAAAAATGTCTTCCATGAAACCAGTCCCTGGTGCCAAAAAATGTTGGGGAATTTCTGTAATCAGAGTGATTTTCAAATGTGTTTGAATTAATTTGTCGTTTCCATCTCAGTCCTCTCAAATCAAAAGACTTCCACTATATCCCAGCAACTTCAGACAAATATTTCCCAGGGGACTATTAACCACATAACCTACCATACTGGTTTGTCTAGTAAAGCCCTGGATTGCTCATACTGACCATTCTGCATCATTCAAATGCCTGGTGAGCAGAAAGGTTGATTTACATCATCTTACATTGTGAAGAAAAGAAGTGGGACTGAAACAATATAGTTCACATTTCTCTCACTGCCTTGAGTGAGTTGCTAAGTCATTTGGTAAACTGTCCAAAGGAGTAACAGAAACAGACTATAAAAAGTGAGCAACAAAATCATTTTGCCTGCCTGCCTGCCTTCCCGCCTTACCTATCTACCTACCTACCTACCTACCTACCTACCTACCTACCTCTAGGCACACCTTAGCCAAATGGAGTAAGATCTTAGGCTGTAAGTATTGGCACTGTCAAGGAATTGTTATTTCTTTATTTAGAAGATTTATATGGCCTCCTCACTTTTAGTGACTCTGGATGGCATACAAATATTGAAATCGTCCGGGCATCTTCCCCTATATGCATCTTCTTCAGTACTTGACTCAAAAATGTTAAAGCTGGTAACAGTAAGTCTTTCAAAATGGGTCCAGGGTAGGAAGATCGAGGAAATGGAAGGCATTATACATTTAACAATACATGTTCCAGGCAAATTAGAAGAAAGAAGAAGAAGCACATACAACACACAAATCTTGCAGAAGAAAAAACTAAATAGGTCTTGCAAATAGTTATGTTTTACAAGTTCCTAAAGAATACCAATAAATGTATCAAAGAAGGAATCCAGTACACAAAGTTCAGTTGAATTTTTAACAAAATTCCTTGAAACAAAAATAGCAGTTCTCTAATAGCATTCTGTTATGTATTACACAGTTGTAAAATAATTTCTGCAAAGTGGATGCTTTAAACTGTCTAAGCTATGTTTTTATATTTATAGGAGACGTATAAAAAATACTTTCTAGGGCAGGGGTATCAACACAAATAAGATTGTTGCTGAAAACAAGATATTGTTACTTCAAATACAAGCGGTGAAGATACTTAGGAAGAATAGTTAAGAATTAGCTGGTATGGAAAGATGATACAAGAGCTCAGATGTTTATATGCTCCTCGTCCATCAGATGTTCCAGTTTTCTCCTTTTGAATCTCATTGATGATCCTTTTCAAAGCTCAGGGTGCCAGGCATTTTTCTACCAAGATAGCAAGGCCTTACAATTATAAAACAAGTAACTACTACTATTTCAAAGCCCTATGAAGCTCTTTTGGTCCAAAATAATGCAAAGAGCCAGTTCCTCACTCTATTACAAAGATTCACAGAGTTTCTCAACAGAACCTAATAAGCAATTGGTGGTTAAAACCAGTTATGCTGACTTAATTGGTCCCCCCCCTCCAAACGTTTTTGATGTCTTGATGCCTTCTTGAGTTTCTGGAAGGCAAAAAGCAAACCCCACTCGTTCAGTCATAAAATAAGTGAATTTTCATACAAATATGCCTTTGCGTGTTGCTTTGTGGCTGAAGTATACAACACATTTCTATGGGATTAAATTAAAAGAAGATGGTTTAAATAGTTTGTGGAATGCTAGCTAATATGGCAAAGAACAAAGAAAATCTGTCTCTAATGCTTTCTCAAGCAAGATCAAACTAGGCTGCATTAAAAACAAAAGGAGAAGGAGAAGGAAAAACCCAGGATCAAGCCATTTTATCTGTCTGTTTCTGTCTGTCTTTCTCTGTGTGTGTGTGTTCTATCTATCTATCTATCTATCTATCTATCTATCTATCTATCTATCTATCTATCTATCTATCTATCTATCTATCTATCTATCTATCTATCTATCTATCTATCTCCATGATGGCAAACCTATGGCACACGTGCCACAGGTGACATGCAGTGCCCCCTTTGTGGGAATGCGAGCTGTTGTCCCAGTTCAGCACTGCTGCGTATGCATGTGCACTTTGCGCCGGCCAGCTGGTCTTCGAATCTCTATGTGCGGGGTGCGAGGCGCATGCAAGGGGCAGGGTATGCGGGGGGGGTGTGTGCACATGCAGGGGAGGTGGCATGTGGGGGGGCATGTGTGTGTGGGTCCCCACATATGCATTGCATTTTGGGGGGTTGCGCACTCGCGCGTTGGGCGCTTGGCAAAAAGATTAGCCATCACTGATCTATATATTTTGATTAATCTGATTAATTCAATGTCTAAGAGAGCCCAATCACAGGAAGCATACAAAGGGGGTTAAAATGATAACCAGAGTAAAAATTAATAAATAATAACAATGACACTATTGTCTACTGTTGGAGATTTTTTTTAAAAAAAAGTGACACACATTACACACACACCCCTACACACATATACATAAACCTACATACAGAGAATATTTTATGTAACTGACCTATAGCAGCTAACCACTGTGCAGCTGTTTAAATATGCAATGTTGCATTATGAAATTAAATTTTTTTGGCTTAAGTTCCATAGGACAGCGAGAAGTTTGCTCTTGGGGCTGGTTTGTCCTCTAAGTGACACCACAGAAGTCAGTGCCCAGTTTTTCCGTAGCAGAGAGTAATGTTGCTACTGAAGTTGATGGAAACCGTGCAAGCTTTTTCGCCAAGAAAAGTGACCTCATGCTCCCCCCACCCCCCCCACTTATTTAAAACAGTTCATCTCCAGGACTTGGCCAGAAAGATTTTTTTTTAAAAAACGGTGTTGTTTTTCTACCATGCTTCATTTTGTTAGGATTGTGATGGGCAGATAAAGACTTGTTTCGGAACAAGGAGTTTTATTCCAGTGATTGAATTTTATACTTTGTTTTCTTTCCACCTGAATGCCCCTGAATATGGTAGACTGCCACTCCTATAATCCATCACGTAGCACAATTTGCCACCAGTGCTAAATGGAGTATTGTAGAGTTATATTTGGAAGAGACTCGTTTGTCATTGTTGCCTGATAGATTCCTAAAAGACTGAAAGGATTTTAAAACAACTCACCCAATATTTTCTCATACCCAATTGGAACAATATGGTTATATACAGAATGTTAATGTTGGTCCACAGCAATATGGAAGGATAGGTTATATAAACTCATAACGATAGACATTTTGTTTACTTACCTTAATTATGTGACCATTTTTCCTGGTTTGAACCACATTATATAAAACTGAAGGCATAAGTAAATTATGCATACTTTCCCAATAGGTTTCGAAAGCACAGTTTCATAAATATAAATTCTGTTGGAGGTTTCCTATAGGCATAATTTTGTTAATTTTTTGTACTTGTGTCTGAAATTTAAAAAAAAGCTTTATTAAATGACTGACGAGATCATAAACTGCTTTTGGCATGGTCTCGTAGCCATTTTGGGATGGTTTCCTGTGATGTTTGTGTTTGCATTTTCATATTTAAAATACACGGTTGTCTATGATTTTGGGAGGGATTTTATGGTTTCAGCATTGCAAAATAGAATGCCTAACAAAAAACTCAATCCATAGTTGTATACCCAAAATCTCAGCACAACAAATTTGTACTTAGAACTGCACATTTTCATCCTCTACAGCAGGGGTCTCCAACCTTTGCAACTTTAAGTCTGAAGGACTTCCGCTCCCAGAATTCTCCAGCCAGCTTTGCTGGCTGGAAAAGTCTGGGAGCTGAAGTCCTTCAGACTTAAAGTTGCAAAGGTTGGAGACCCCTGCTCTAGAGGCTTCAGGGAAGTCTCCTGAAGCCTCTGGAGGGAGAAAAACATCCCAATGCACAAACCAGAAGTTCATTCCCGAACTTCCGGTGTGTGTTGGGCATTTTTTGCCGTCTCCAGGCTCCTAGAAAGCCTCTGGAGCCTGGGGAAGGGGAAAAACGGACCTGCTGGGCCCACCGGAAGTCAGAAAATGGCCCATTTCTGGCCTCTGGGACGAGGGCGGGGGAAGGCTGTTTTCACCTTCCACAGGCTCCTAGACAGCCTCTGGAGGTTGGGAAGGGCGAAAAATGGACCTATTGGGCCCACTAGTAGTTGGAAAACGGGCCATTTCCAGCCTCCGGAGGACCTCTGTGGGGCGGAGAGGGCGTTTTCACCCTCCCCAGGCACCATGAAAGCCATGCCTAGGGCAGCAGGAGTGGGTCACATACACATGTGCAGGAGGCGTGCAGAGGGCATTAAATTATGGGGGTGGGCATACACCCATGTGCTTTTGGCACCAAAGGCAAAAAAGGTTCGCCATCACTGCTATAGAGCATAGCTTCTAATTTGATGGTCTTCCAGACAACAACAACTTTGTTTGAAAGGTTGTTCAGTCAACATCTGGTTTGAAGGGCCATAATAATAGTGAGAATGACATTTCAATAGCTAACTGGGAATGTATACAGAGTATGTGGCCAAGGGCTGTCCCATTTTAGTAAGACATATAATAATTCTTTTAAAATTACAGTACTTCTATATAATTTGAAAATCTCCTTTAAATCTTGAATAAACACTGCTAATTTCTGTGAGTAGTCCATTTATTTTGGATTCTGTCTGATTTTTTACATGCAGCTGTTTTCAGAAGGGCATTTGAAAACAATATATTTTTTTCACACTTAAACTTTTTTTACACTTGCATAAAAGCCATAAAGAATCAGCTGTGCTAATGAATGGTACTGTACTTGCACAAGATCTAGAGCCATTTTTCTGAAATCAGTTTGAAGTATGCAAATTACTATAAACAAATTTATGCAAATCTGTATCTGCTATTGTTGTATTGAAAACGTTTTATTGGTTTTACATTTTTTCTATAGGGTGGGGTAAGGGATACAAAGAAATTTTGAGAGCATTCACGTCAGAGTCGTCGGCCCTTCCGAGACCTCAAAATACACAATAAAAAAAAGAATAAAAAAAAACATTTTTCATAACACTACAAAGTGAAAGCAAGTAGATATACCTAAATTCTCAGTTCTATGCTGTCAGACATTTACAAAAAATCCAGATACAAATATTATGCAAAATTAATCAAAAGAAAAATCAAGGCAAAGTTATTTTTTCGATCTAAGTCTCTTGGCAATTGTATCTTCTTTTTCTCCTCCCTGGCTTCCAGTGGGCGGGGCCGTGGCCCCCTCCGTCCCCCCTGGATCTTCCCCCAGGATAGAGGAATGTTTTTTAAGAAAGGCTTCCGCCTCAGCAACTGTTTTAATCCTCACTCTTCCTCCTTCCCAGAACACCAGCATCCCTTCGGGTGTCACCCACTTGAACCAAATCCCGTGATCAAACAATGTTTTAGACAAGAAGGAAAATTTCCTCCTTGCATCTCTAATCTTTCTAGGGATCTGCTTCAAGATAGCAACCGTTTTTTGTTGATAGATTAATGGACTTTCTCTCTGCAGTTTCAGGATTTCCTCTCTGGTTGACCTTCTAACAAATTTCACATGTATCTCTCTAGGCACTTCATTTATCCTGGCATATGCTGAGTTAATTCTATAGGCTAGGTCAATGTCCCCCCTGATCTCATCCTTAGGTTTTTGTAAATAGTCTGCTAAAATCGTGCTCATAAGATCAGGGAGGCATTCACCAGATTCCTCAGGAACATTCTGAAATCTCAAAAAATATGTCATTCTTTCCATATCAATCCTAGACACATGCCCATTTGTTTCCCCAACCTCTTTAGTAACATTTTTAATCTCTCCCTTAACCCCCGCCAACCCCCCTTCCAATTCTTCATTCTTCTGTGTGTTTTCCAGCACTTGCTTCCGTGTGTCCAATAACTCCTTCTTGAAGTTGATGTTTTCTGCCCTCTGGGCCTGAATTTCTTGTACCAAAGTTTGTATAACAGTTTCAAGAGAAGCCATCCTTTGTTCTAAACTTGTCAGTGCTGTTTCTTGAGCCATGATTAACTGTTAAAGTCAGTGCCACTAAAATGGCGTTTTCAGGGTGGGGTTGGTGAGACTGACCGGGAGCCAAAAGTTCTGATCAAGGTTGTAACGTTGTAAAATTCAGGAACCAAGAGAGAAACAATTTTCCAACTCGATAGGTGTGATAGCGAAGGTACTCCAGAAAAGAAATCACAAATCCAAAAGAAAAAAATTCTTCATTAAAAGCCAGAGATAGTCCAGATTGCAAAGAGACGCTGGAAATTTTCCATAAACAAAATAGTCAATCAGGAACAAAGAGAGGCCATTTTCCACCGCCCAGCTCAGAGCCCGCAGGAGAGAGTAGTGAGAGAATTTGTATCAGCCAGACCTAGAAACATTGTTGCAAATAACCGCAGACCACTTTCCCTTGTAACAAACAGTCAGGACTAAAGATTTCCGCTTTCTCTCCACGAGAAGCCATTTTAAAGTGCCGCTTAAGTCCGAGGGGTTTTTTTTGGAAACAAACACCCCCCTCCCAGTCCATTCAGCCTGGCTGACAGCGAAAGAAAAAGTTTTTTTAAAAACTCACTCTCCCCTCGCAGCTGAAGCCTCGGAAAGCCTTCCGACCGATCCGATCAGCCCTCTTCATTGATGTGAATGGCGCCGACGACCATTGGCGAAGGGAGAACCCCCCGCAGCATGTTCTCTCTCACCTAGGTCGCGGAAGGGACCGCTCTCCCCACTGCCGTGAAGAGGAACGTCCCCGCCGAGCCGACCCTACGGGAGACCTCCAAGCCGGAGCGTCTCGCCCCCGCGGGGGGGCAGAAAAAGAAACAAAGCGGCGAGCGAGCACTAGGCTCGCCCGTTGCCGCTGGAGCCGGAACCGGAAGCCTGTATCTGCTATTGGAGGTGCTCGATGACTTTCCCTTTCTTTTTAATTGAAACTACAGGTGAATCATATATCTCTTCCAGAAGATATACTGTACAATGAATGTCAGAATCTTCGTAACAATGCATTCTTTGCATTTCTACGATTTTACTAAACCCAGCCAAAAAAATAAAATAAAAATTAAGCAAAGGTACTAGTAGCCACCTTTAAAGCGCTCCATGGCAAGGGACCTGGTTACCTGCAAGACCGCCTTCTGCTACCAAACACCTCCCACCGACCAGTTTGCTCCCACAGAGAGAGCCTCCTCAGGGTGCCGTCAGCCAGGCAATGTCGGCTGGCGACCCCTAGGGGGAGAAGGTTCTCTGTGGCAGCTCCTGCCCTCTGGAATGACCTACCCCCTGACCTATGGATGACCACGGACCTGCGCCTTTTCCGTCGGGCCTTGAAGACCTATTTATTTCATGTGGCGGGCCTGGCGTAGTTTTAATTGTTTTTAGTAGGGGTTTTAGTAGGGTTTTAGGACAGGCTAATCATTTAATATATTTTTAACGTATTTTATGTTTTATACCATTGATTTTTATCGTTGCCTGTACACCGCCCTGAATCTCCAAAGGGAGAAGGGCAGTATAAAAATGTAATAAATAGAAATAGAAATAGAAAGAAGTCATTGCAAGAAGTAAAATCATTAAAGACAGGGCGAGGTGGAGCTTTGACTTGTTGGCAAATTCAGTCTGAGAAGACCACATGTGATTTAATCACTTATTTCCCTATAACTTCCGAATGCCCACAAATAAATATTATTTTTATTGCAGATAGGTTTGTGAGATGTAAAATTGTTTTTACTACTTTCCACCAAGAACGTCAAATCCAGAATACTCAGTTAGATTTCTATGGAATCTCAGTGGCAGTTTAATACTCTGAAGTTAAGTGTTTTGTTTATGAATCATTTCATTTGAGACTGACTAAGCCATATTTCAAGGATGTACAGGCTTAGGAGTGCTTGATTTGTTCCATATGCTTATCAACTTTGGAGTAAGGCATATTTCATGACTCAGTAACATATAATGTCAAGGAACAATTGTGTACGTATATCACCAGGAATTGAAATTCCTGCACTGTAAATATACAACAAAACACTTAACCAATCAGAAATGTCAAAATCAAAATCAAAAAGCCCTCTAGTAAGAAAGTTTCAAAAACTAGATAGTCTTGACATCCCATTCATGCTTTACTACCTCTGTATGAGTGGTGGGTTCCAGATCCCGTTGCAACCGGTACAGTGCAACGGGGTCAGGCATCCACCACTTGAAGGTGCACAGCACATGCACTCGTGTGGAGCACGTGCATGTGTACCTACCAACTGTGATGCTCCAGCTGCTGGGTGGAGTGTTGTGCAGGTGCCGTATGCTCTGTGCATGTGCGCGGAAGCCCCAAAAATGTCAAATACCAGTAAGGAGCGTGGGTGGGCGGTTGGGCCCTCCGGAGCACCATACCAAAATGGTACCTGGTGCTGCCAGCAGGCACCGGTACGCTCTGGTACGGGCATATTGGTTGTAACCCACAACTGCCCTGTATTTACCCAAGTATACCTATGCTGTCATTTCATCTTTGCTTTTTTGTTTCCAAGACAACTTATTTTAAAAGAGCACATACCTTATTTTGCGGTCATACAGTGTAACATGCTATCAATAGAGGAGAATATTTGCAGCTCAGGCTGAAATGAGGGGTTCTTGGTGCTCTCTGAGTTTGCTTGTGTTCTTGCTGATTTATGGTTTATTAAATTTATATACCGCACCCTTTCCCAAAAGGGACTCGGGGCGGTGCACAGGCAATTTAAAAACATATATAAACAACAATATACAAAATATAAAACCAAATTAAATTAATATCCCTGTGCTAAAAATTTAAATATATTAAAACAATATCCCTAAAACCAATTTAAAACCATTTAACTGCAGACTGTGGGCTAGGTGATGTAAGTTAGGCCAGGCCGGCCTGTTGGAAAAAATAAGTTTTAAGGTTCTGGTGGAAGGAGCGGAGATCCGTGATCGTTCTCAGTTCGGGGGGTAAGTCGTTCCAGAGTTGGGCCCTCCACAGAGAAGGCCCTTCCCCTGGGCGTCGCCCGCTGGCATTGCCTAGTGGACAGCACCCGGAGAAGTCCCTCTCTGTGGGAGCGAATCGGCCGAAGGGATGTATGGGGCAGGATGCGATCCCGAAGATAACTAGGTCCCGTGCCATGGAGCGCTTTGAAGATGATAGTCAGCACCTTGAAGCGCACCCGAAAGACCACAGACAGCCAGTGCAGCTCGCGCAAGAGCGGTATTACATGGGAGCGTCTAGGAGCTCCCATAATTGCCCGCGCGGCCGCATTCTGGACTAACTGCAGTCTTCGGGTGCACCGCAAGGGAAGCCCCATGTAGAGATTGATGATGTTATCTAGTTAGGGTAATGAAATGTCTGCAAGAACACCAGCAAGCTCAGAGAACACCAAGGACCCCTCAGTGTAATGAGAGTGTTTGAAATAGAGAGAGAGAGAGAGAGACAGAGAGAGAGAGAGGGGGGGGGGAAGGGGAAAGAGAGAGATATGGATGCTCTCATTTCTGCAGTAAAACCCCCCTCCTCTTAATACATGTGCTACAGGAACAAAAAACAGGTATGTGAAGAATTGTTTCCTATTAGATGTATTTGCGATATATTCGAAGTTAATTATATGTGAATTGCTTCAATATTTGTGTTTCTGTCATTGTGAATTATATACAAAGCTGTTGGAACTGAAGAACTGAATTCAAGCAGTAAAATGCCAATGAACGTTTTAGAAGTTCATACAACTTTTCTCCCCACTGTAGACTTAATTGGGCTGATTTTCTGAGAAACCAGAGTAGTCTATCTTTTGTAGAAAAATATAACATGTCTATTCAATTTTGAGCAGGCAAAATGTAAATAATTTGTCAGAATGCTCCAGAGAGCAATATTTATCATGTTCAATATTATTTCACATAGGAATTAAAGCAGGATAAATTATTGGTAACAATATAAAGCTATATGCATCTGAGTAAAATAATAAAGAAAACAATCCTTTCAATTCCTTCAAACTGTTTGTTAATGTTCAAATACACTGAAGAAACGTTTGTAAATGTCTGGAAAATTTTAATCCTCCTTTATCAGAGTACAGTTAATATGAAAAACCCATCCAGCAATTGAGCATTAAGAGTTTTAGTATTACCTCATTGGCATCCTTGTCTACCAGCCATATTCTGATGCAATTTACGATTAACATTCATTCTGAATCATTTTCCTGCGTGTTTAATTGGATTATTTTATTTTTTAATGCTACATTCCTCATTTATTGTCCCTGTAGTTTCTAGGAAATCACCAAAATTTGAAAAGAGGCTTCAATAACATTTCAACTAAATCAGCAATCAAAACAGATTCATCAAATCATTAATCAACTACATTTACTTTCATTAATGAAATTAAATAAATGTTGGGAACCCCGTATACTTAAGGAATTAATTTCATTCTTCTGGCATATTAGAAATTAGTTCGATGGCATGTGGCCATGCCCCTTATACCCAAGGCTTTCCCCAATATTGAATAATGAGACCAATTGTGCAGTAGACATTTTTCATAGGGAAAATTAAGGCATTCATTAGCATATCTCCTCATGTGTAAAGTTTAACAATAGACATCTCATGTGGTTATGCTTTTCCAATCCATGGTATAATTTTGAAAAGAAAGAAAGAAAAGAATAAAGAAGATAAATTACTTGGATAACTAGAACAAGTGTATCGGCTACATGATACTGAGCATAGAGTATTTCTGTTAAATTATCAAAGATTCCTTCCATATCTGTCTTTCTTCGAAATTTCGCAAACAAGCTCATTTCTCCCTATTTTACATAGGTAGTGCCACTTTAGCTACCTATACATTAAGTTGTTTCATCTATATTTCACACAAATTCACTGTGGGATTTCATCACATTTATAGCCAGTTGGTCTACTAGTCTCTAGTGGTTAATGCAGCAGGCTAGAAAGCAAGAGACTGTGAGTTCAAGGTCCTTGCCCCTGAAATCCAGTTGGATAACCTGTCACTCTCTCTCAGACCAACTTACCAAACATACCCTTCATTGGGTATGGTTTGCTTGATTGTTGGCCTAGTGTTAATCTTGATGTTAATCTCTGCTCATATGAGTATTGATTGCTGCTGAGGAGATGTATTGATCTGCTTGAATGAGCTCCTCACTGCATTTGGAAAATGATAGTAAAAATGATAATCCTTTTTTATACCTTCATTTTTGCATTTCATGCTTTGTACTGGATTTTATTATAGGAATTGTTCTGTTTGGCTACTAAAGGGCACGGTTGATGGAATATGGCATATACCTTAGAGCAGGGGTCTGAAAAGTCGGCTCTTTTAAGACTGGTGGACTTCAACTCCCAGAATTCTGAGAGTTGAAGTCCACCAGTCTTAAAAGAGCCGACTTTGCAGACCCCTGCCTTAGAGAAACTATATCTGGCTGATGGAATCCAATGCAAAGTTCAAATCTGCCCGGGGGAAAAAAGAGGGAAAGTAACTGGCAGCAATATTTACTCTAAGACGTGATTCCTTCATTCTTTCCCCTCATGGATAGACAATTACTCCAGTGGACAACTTTCCAGAATTCAGTATATTCGTTTTTTTTAATGACTAACTGGAGTATGGGTGAGGTTTTTGTAAAATTATTATCATATATAATCTACACGAAGCAATGATACACAGCAGAAATTAATTTAAAAAGTGGCTTTGGTAAAGGAAGGTTTCCATCTGGTGATTCCAATGGTTTTAGAATTCAGAAATAGCCTGCCACATTACAACAAACAATAATTCAGTAATAATGCTAACAATCTGATGGATGTAAAGTTTTTTCTTCCAATGGGTGAATCATATAAGAAGCATATTTTTTGAATAATCTTAAGATCAGACCTAGCATTTGCAGTGGGGTATTATTTTACTGTGGTTGATTTACCAGCTGTTTTACTTTCTTTCATGTGCTTCATTCATGCGCTATTTCAGTATACTCTATTGAAAAATAAAGGAGAATTTTATATTTTATGCTGTGTTCAGTAAAAATTATTTCTACCTAGCAAGTAAAAATTCTTTCTACCTAGGATTTTGCAATTTCAATAACATCTAATTGGATTACTTCTTATATTTGAATGACTGAATTACTGAACCAGATCAGATCAGATTAAAAGTTTGACTTGTTGGTCTCTTGGGTGTTTTCTAGCTTTGCAAAGTCTGATTGTTGCTGCTTTCCTTTCTTCCATGGAGAAAAATAATGTAAAGCTAAAGGTTGCATAATGTAATGAACTCCATTACATTGACATGAGATTCTGGTCAATGAGCCAGGCAAACAAGCCTGCAAGACCAGGAATAATCAGAGGGGGTGGGCTTTTCTACTTTTAGTATAATTTTATTTTTGAAAAAAAAACTTGAAATTTTTAAGAGGAAGTAAAACACGATGATGCAAAAAAGCATGGCATCATTATGCAAATACCAAAACTTTATGTTATGAAGGGATGATGCACTTATTGTCATTCATATTGAAGCTCCCATGGATGTCCAGAGCATGTCACTTTCTGTATTGGTTCAGTCTGATTCAGAATTTTTCAAACTTGGCAATAAGATGAATGAACTTTCATTCCAGCAACTGGTCGGGAAATTCTGGGAGTTAAAGTCTACTCATCTTAAAATTGCCAGGTTTGAGGGGAGGGGATAGATTAGGGTTAGGGTTAGGGTCTGGAGGCTGTTTTGTTTTATCTCTATGTTATAATAGATACCAACATTTTCAAACAATTATTGTTGTAAAATTACTCAAACTTCTCAGAATTGATATCCTGTAGAGTTTCAAGAGTCCCACTATTTTCATTTCATTCCTCCAAAAACTGAATCCATTGTAAACATTTGATATTTCCTGGTTATATGGTTGAATTTGGAAATGAATTTCAAAATGGTTGAGTCTTGTTGCTTTCAAATCTCTAAGATAAAATGCAACTTGAATCTTGTCACCTTTAATTTGTAAATGTTATTACATTTTGACTCATAAGAATATCCCAAATGTTGAGGAAACTGTAGCTCGTTTTGTCCCTACATATCTGCATGTGAGTCTTAATATCTAATGTAGAGGTACAGAGGTTTGCACGTATGATATTCAGGGTACTCTGAGAATACCAGTGTAACTTAGAGCAGTGTATGCAGTTACTGTAGCTCACCAGATGCTTTGTATACAACTCTGATCTGGCTGCAGATTATGTTCTATAAACTGCAATTAAAAAACAACAAGATAGAATAGTTTCCCCAACATGTACTCAATCCCTCCCCCCCCCCCGCAATAACTTTCAGCATTCTCTCTCAGCATAAAAAAACTTCTGAAAATGTTTACCAAAGTCAAATGTATATATCATGGGTAGTTTTTATAACTGTCTTTAATATTCATGGGGGAAAACCAAAAGATATATCACAAACTATTATTGTCTGTCTCTCACACTGCCTCTATTCATACTAGTAACAAACTTTCTCTTATGATTATATGCTTCTGAAATCAACTTGAAAGTAGAAAGTAAACTATAACACATTAATCTACTTGAAACCCAGTAGAAAGTAAACTATAATACATTTGTCTGCAGATGAATAACCCATTCTGTCAAAATGCATGAAATATAACATGAAATAATAATCCACTGTCAAAGAAAATGCATGGTTTTGGAGAGGATGTCTATTCACAAACAATTACCAAAATTCTCTCCTTAAAAATACTAAAATTATGACAATATGCTTATTTATGAAAAATGTTTTGAGATAGTTTTGTATTTGTTTGGTAACAGAGTAGAAGGGTTGTTTGATCAGAACAGTATATAATCAAATCTAATTTGGGGACCAAACTGTAAAACATTTTTCGAGATTCTAATAGCTGTTCATTTTTTTTCCTTTTGAATTTAAAACATCTGGATCATAACTGATTGCAGGTGAAGGCTACAGATGGCTAACATATATCAAATCAAGGAAATGACACAACTCAGACATTGTAATTATTATAAGATTCGTGGTGGTGCACAGGTTAGAATGCAGAATGGCAGGCTACGTCTTCTGTGTGCCTGCTGCCTGCAATTTGGTAGTTCGAATCTCACCAGCTCAAGGTTGAGTCAGCCTTCCATCCTTCCAAGGTCAGTAAAATGGGGACCCAAATTGTTGGGGGCAATATGCTGATGCTGTAAACTGCTTAGGCTGTAAAGCACTGTGCAGTGATATATAAGTTTAACTGCTATGACTAAAACAGTATTTTAATTTAATACTAATAATAATAATAAATTTAATTTGTAGACCGCTCCCTCTCTCCGAAGGGACTCGGAGCGGTGCACAGGGGAATTAAAAACATACAAACATAAATACATAATAAATATATATAAAATCAGATTAAACAATTTATCCCTGCGCTAAAAACTCAAAATACTAAAAACTAAACCCCTTATGAACCCAATTAAAACAATAAACAGATGACTAACCTAGGCCGGCCAAGCAGAAAAAGTGCATTTTTAATTTTTGACGGAAGGAGCGGAGGTCCGTAGTTGTTCTAATTTCGGGGGGCAGGTCGTTCCAGAGGGTCGAGCTCGCCACAGAGAAGACCCTTCCCCTGGGCGCTGCCCGCTGGCATAGCCTAGTGGACGGCACCCAGAGAAGTCCCTCTCTGTGGGAGCGAATCGGCCGCAGGGATGTATGGGGCAGGATGCGATCCCGCAGATAGCTAGGTCCCGTGCCATGGAGCACTTTAAAGATGATAACCAACACCTTGAAGCGCACCCGAAAGACGACAGGCAGCCAATGCAGCTCGCGCAGGAGCGGTGTTACATGGGAAAACCTAGAGGTTCCCATAACTGCCCGCGCGGCTGCATTCTGGACAAGCTGAAGTCTTCGGGTGCACCTCAAGGGGAGCCCCATGTAGAGATCATTGCAGTAGTCCAGTCGGGATGTCACGAGGGCATGAGTGACTGTGCAAAGGGCATCCCGATCCAATAGGGGACGCAACTGGCGTACCAGGCGAACCTGGTAAAACGCCCTCCTGGCCACGGCTGTCACTTGATCTTCCATGGACAGCCGTGCATCAAGGAGGACACCCAAGTTGCGTGCCCCATCCACAGGGGTTAGATGTTCACCCCCTATGGCCAGTGATGGAGTCAACTGGTTGTACCGGGATGCCGGAAACCACAGCCACTCGGTCTTGGACGGGTTGAGTCTGAGTCTGTTCCTTCCCATCCAGGCCCGCACGGCTTCCAGGCACTGGCACATCACCTCTAGGGCATTGTTGGGGTGGTTTGGGGTAGATATATACAGCTGCGTGTCGTCAGCGTAGAGATGGTACTCTACCCCAAAACCATGGATTATCTCGCCCAGCGGCTTCACATATGTGTTGAACAGGAGAGGCGAGAGGACCGACCCCTGAGGCACCCCACAAGTGAGGGATCTCGAGGTCGACCTCTGCTCTCCTGCCAACATAAATTGCGATCGACCGGAGAGGTAGGAGGAGAACCACCGCAACACGGTGCCCCTCACCCCCAACCCCTCCAGCCGATGCAATAGGATACCATGGTCGATGGTATCAAAAGCTGCTGAGAGGTCTAATAGGACCAGGATGGAGGAACAACCCCCATCTCTGGCCCTCCAGAGATCATCCACCAACGCGGATCAATTTGATTCATTGCTTAATCATCTGGCAATTACTTTTTCTTACTCCCATCTTGGACAATGGGTTAAAGCAGGAAATAGATATAGAATATTGATCATGTTATGACATAAGGATTGTGCTTGGTTTTTTAAAAACTACTTTAACATGCATTTTAAGATTTAGAACTTGTTCAATAATTGTATCCTCCTCCTCCTCCTCCTCCTCCTCCTCCTTCTCCCTCCAATGACTTTAAACAAAGTTTCTGCTGTTTGATATAACATACCACATTAATATACTTATTTTCCAAATTGTCCTGCATCACTGCCCAATGGTATGCCCCATCTTTTATTCAAGAACTTAAATATGTATTATTAAGTAGTATTCTTTTACCCTATTGTTATTCATAACAATAATCCTGAGGGTTGAAAGAGTATGACTGACCCAAAGTAACCCCATGAGTTTCTGTGCCTGAGAATGGAATAGAACATGGGTTTTCCCATGACTGCAACCATTACATCTGTTTTACAGTTAAAATGAAATAATAGAATAACAGAATTACAGAGTTGGAAGGGACCTTGGAGGTCTTCTAGTCCAACCACCTTCTCAAGCAGGATGTGATGACCCAGGGCATGGCACAAACGTAACACAGCCAGAGAACAAGTACCCTTTATTGCTCCAACTTTGCCCCCAAACGTCCCCACGTTTACTACAAGTTCTGGAGCAAAGCTCTCACATGCACTTTCAGCATTCTCTGGCTGTGAGTAGGCCAATAAGCCACGTTAGCCAAATAGTAACCAGGGCCAGTAGTCCAGGAAGCCAGGTTAGCCAAACAGTAATCAGAGCAAGAGGTTCAGCAAAGCAGACAAACCAGGCAAGCCCTACAAGATAGCACAGTAATCTTCAGGTGTCGGCAAGTGCACACGAGGTTCCATGGATTCAATGCTTGTTCCTGACAAATGCCCCTCCCATCAGCACCTCCTTACATCTCAGTTGCCAGGTGTGCCTTGTGAAGTGGGGTGGACTACTCTCCTCCCTCGTAGTCGGTTCAGCCTGCATTGTTCTTGCCTTCTCTCTGTGCTCTAGGATCAGGAGGGGGGTGGTCCTTGCTCTTGCCTGAATTCTGTCTCTCCTGCTCGTCCCAATCTACAAGCCTTTCTAATCATGAAAAGCCTTTCCAGGACTGATTCTTCCCCAGTTTCCTCCAATGCCAATGGAGCTGCCCTCTTGATCTCTGTTGACTTTTGTTCCGGCTCATCTTCCCATGCAGACTCCAATGGGGGCATCACACAGGAAATCTTATACCATTTCAGACAAATGGTTGTCCAATCTCTTCTTAAAACATTCCAGTGTTGGCATGCCCACAACTTCTAGAAGAAAGCCGTTCCACTGATTAATTGTTCTAATTGTCAGGAAATTTCTCCTCACTTTTAGGATTGGTTCTCTCTTAATTAGTTTCCATTCATTGCTTCTTGTCCTGCCTTCAGGTGCTTTGGAGAATAGGTTGACTTCCTCTTCTTTGTGGCAACCCCTGAGATATTGGCACACTGCTATCATATCACCCCTAGTCCTTCTTTTAATCAAATTAGACATACCCAGTTCCATACCGTTCTTCATATGTTTTAGCCTCCAGCCCCTTAATCACATTTGCTGCTCTTCTCTGCACTCTTTCTAGACTTTCAACATATTTTTTACATTGTGGCAACCAAAGTTGAATTCAGTATTCCAAGTGTGGTCTTACCAAAAGGTAAAATGTTATTAACACTTCATGTGATTTTGATTCTATCCCTCTATTAATGCAACCTAGGACTGCGTTGGCTGTTTTGGTACCTGCAGCACACGGTTGGCTCAGATTTAAATGATTGTCACTAATATTTGTCTGGCTGTTAGGTTCCCTGAAATGTAGTTGTTTCTTTCTGTGCAAAAATGTGTAAGACTGTGGTAAATCTGTATTGAAAAGCAATGTTTAGTGTTGATGGCTTTAAGCTCATACAATCAGTTTAGAAAACTAGGTGACATTTGTCTAGATGATGGTGGTGATGATGATGATGATGGTGATGCTAATAATGATAATGTTTATAATAATGATAATACAATACAATAATACAATACAATAGCAGAGTTGGAAGGGACCTTGTAGGTCTTCTAGTCCAACCCCCTGCGTGGGCAGGAACCTTATACCATTTCAGACAAATGGCTATCTAACATCTTTTTAAAGACTTCCAGGGTTGGGGCATTCACAACTTCTGGAGGCAAGCTGTTCCAGAGGTTAATTGTTCTGACTGTCAGGAAATTTCTCCTTAGATCCAAGTTGCTTCTCTCCTTGATTAGTTTCCACCCATTGCTTCTTGTCCTGCCCCCAGGTGCCTTGGAGAATAGTTTGGCTCCCTCTTCTCTGTGGCACCCTCTGAGATATCGGAACACTGCTATCATGTCTCCCCTGGTCCTTCTCTTCATCAAACTAGACATACCCAGCTCCTGCAACTGTTCTTCATATGTTTTAGTCTCCAGTTCCCTAATCATCTTGGTTGCTCTTCTCTGCACTCTTTCCAGAGTCTCCACGTCTTTTCTACATCGTGGCGACCAAAACTGTATGCAGTATTCCAAGTGTGGCCTTACCAAGGCATTATACAGTGGCATTAACACTTCACGTGATCTAGATTCTATCCCTCTGTTTATGCAGCCTAGAACTGTGTTGGCTTTTTTGGCAGCTGCTGCACACTGCTGGCTCATATTTAAATTGTTGTCCACTAAGATTCCTAGATCCCTCTCACAGTTGCTACTATTGAGCAAGGTACCACCTATACTGTACTTGTGCATTTGGTTTTTCTTATATGTAGGACCTTACTTTTTTCACAATTGAATTTCATTTTATTAGACAGTGCCCAATGTTCAAGTTTGTCTAGATCCTTCTGTATCTTAAGCCTATCTTCTGGAGTGTTGGCTATTCCTGCCAGCTTGGTGTCGCCTGCAAATTTGATGAGTTCCCCATTTATCCCCTCATCCAAATCGTTGATGAAGATGTTAAAGAATACTGGCCCTAAAACAGAGCCTTGGGGGACTCCACTGCATACTTCCTTCCATGTAGATGCAGTTCCATTGAGGACTACACGTTAAGTGCGGTTGGTCAGCCAGTTGCGAATCCATTTGGTGGTGGTGTTGTCTAACCCACAATTTTCTACTTTATCTAATAGTAGGTTATGGTCTACTTTATATTATTATTATGAATAATGTTCATAATAATAATATATTAAATGTATATGCCATCCAACTACCAGTGACACATTGTTATAAACATTTAAAACACATAACTATACAAGAAACAAAACAACACAAAATAAAGGAACTAAGATAGAAAAGAAAAGAAACCAAAAATGGATCAAGGAAAAGAAAGAAATGGGCGGGCGGGGGGGGGGAGGAAGGGGAGGAATCAGTTATTATTGCCAAAAGTGCTTTCAGCACCTTTCAAAATATCAGTAGGGTGGAAGCTGTTTGAATCTTGAGAGGAACCTCATTTCAGAGGGCAGGTGCTGTTACACAGAAGGTGTGCCGAAAGATGGAATTGTTTATTTGATGGAACCTGGAAGCAGTGGTGTATTAACCATTAAGCAGACTAAGCACATGTGCTTAGGGCACCAGGCGCAAAGTGGGCATCATAAAGTTGAGAAAGGAAAAAAAAGCCCAATGAAGATTTGTACAGTATGTACAAAGGAGGGGGGCACCAAGATTTGTCAGTGCTGAGAGCTGCATAGAAGTGGCCAGGCAGATATTATGGGTCTAAAAGGCCAAGTTTTGGCAGATTGAGTTGTCCCAAAAGTGCTTTTTCCAAAAGGCAACTGGACTTTCCCCCTTGAAAATGTTTTGCTTCTCATTCAAGATGCTTTTTCGGTTCTAACTGATTGGTGGGACCTATGATTTTAATTTTAATACCCTATGTATTTAAATCTCCTTTTAATGAGCACCATCCAATTTGGTTTTCTATGCTGTGAATCTCTGACATTTTCATGAAAGCTCTATTGGATCCCAAGGCACATCTGGATGCTTTATAACTGGAACTGGAGGTATTCAGATCTTTATTTAACCAACCCGTTAATTTCTTTGGTTCATTATTCAGACTAGTAAACAGTTTGCTTGGACACATTGCCAGAGGCCATGGAATGCGTACTGCTTTTAAGTAGCTCATTTGACTGCTACTGTCTTGGGATGGCTGATATACTTATTTTTGGTAATATGGTAGTGTAAACAGACTCTATTCAGCAATAATTATTATGGGGAAAAAATGATGAGAAAATCGAGTAAAATGTTTTGAAAGGTTTCAAAGCGAAGTACATATAATGCTTTGTGGAATGATTTATTTTGTGCTAGTCTGGGATAAGTTGAGCTGCGTATGATTGATAGCCTGAAAAAGCAGGGAGAGAAAAGGCAGGACATCTGGGGTTAAGATTCAGAGTAGTAAAGAAGACATTTAATGCATGCAATGGTAGTATAAACAGGATAGACATGTATGAAAACTAGACATGTGGATCTTCTCTACCTCTTTTACAGAGTGAAATTAAATAACTACATTTTCAGGTTAAATCCTTTTTGATAACTAAAACATTAGTAAATTCAATCAGAGAGGTAATAATCAATGCATTTTTATTCTAAGAAAATTGCCTTGGGAGCTTATGGCAGGCACAATACTTTCCATATTTCAAATGCAACCACGTGTCGCAGATTAACTTTCCTTCCAGATTGGTTTTTTATTTTTGTCACATAATCTCCAGAATTTAACCCTTCTTTTCTATTATTGCTATCATTATTATCATCATCATCAATGTTAAATTATATGTTCCAGAATGTGGGATATAGCTATTCTTTTTCTTCTATTTTATTTAACACTATAACATAATTTGAAAAAATGGAGTGCAATAATGAAGACAACTATCATTCAATGTGCATTAGAGTATCTCAGGGGGGAAAAACCTACATGTGTCTGTCAACACAGGCATCTGAAGCAGCTGAGCAGAACTTTGTTGGGAAATCTTGGTTGACAAGCTCAGATTCAACACAGCTGCCATGTTTGTCTTGGAATGTATAAGTGTTGTTTAAATGCTATGAATTATGATTGCTTGTTCAGAGAAATAAACAGCATCTTTGACAGAACAAGTCTTTGAAAATATTTTCTGGATCTGTTTAAACTAGAATGAGATTTACAGAAGAGATAGCCTTTCAATAATGACATCATCATTAAATATACAACAAACTCATATTCTGTTGTCTTCATGCCATGCTACTTCCTGATGCTCTAAGAATGCAATACTATCTTCTTCTCTAAGACATCTGTGGTTAAGAAAATGGCTGGGCTGCCTTTGATAGGAAGTTGTTAATAACTTCTGAGCAAATGAGAAACCGTAAACATTGGGCAAAGAAATCTAACCTTTTGTGGCATTAGATTGAACACTGAACACTGGGATAATATTAAAAGCATCTTGTGAAATAATGATGACATACAAAATATCATTTCCAATTTGTAACAGAAATCGTTCATCAAAACATTATTGGACTCGCTAGGGTTCAGTCTTAGTTTTATCCCAGCTTATATTGTTCTAGCATTGTCTCCTTTATGCTATAAAAAGTTGTGGTATCCCTATATAAAAGTGTCGCTGTTTAATTACAGTTAATAATTATTTAAAATAGAAAATGTAACACTTCCAAATGACTGGAAGAAAAATCCCTGGTTTGTTCAAAATCCAGTGCAATAAAATTGGACATCTAAGAGAATTTATTACTTTTTGATTTAAAAGAAAACTACTTGATTGTTTTCACTTCATACCTACAAAGATTGACAATGTATCCCTATGACACATTATAAAAGAAGAAGTTAGACTATTTTTCTGTTATAATATAAAGTGTATTGATGTTTTTGAACACGTGTACTGTATTAAAGAAAATTCCCGAAAACACCATGGATAGCCAAGAAAACAAACAAATAGCTCAACAAACAAATATAGTTCCCTATAGTTGAGGCATAAATGACCAGATTCAAATTATCCTATTTCAGATATTGTGAAGAACTACCTAGAGAAAAGGAGAAGGAAAGAAAAGAGTAGTAATGTGACCAATTATAGTGGCAATAGATTCACTGTTGGAAGACTTGCAAAACTAGATTGGGAACAAATTGACATGGAGAAAATCTAATTGGCTGCTAAGAGTTGACCCTGACTTGATTCCAACCAACCAACCAACCAACCAACCAACCAACCAACCAACCAACCAACCAACCAACCAACCAACCAATTTTCCTCTGTAAGACCTTGCTTCTTTACAAACTTGACAAACAATTTATTTAATGTTATCTGAAAAAAGGTGGTGTATTTGATAATATTTATATTAAAATATGCATTATGGTTTTTTTGATTTTTGGTTTTTTAATGGTTTTTTTGAATATGATTTTTGATGTATTGAGCACAATTGCTCTGACTTTACTGATCTCAGAATTTTTTTTTTCCTGGCTAGTAATGATGGAAGAGGATAACTGTAACTGCTTATGTGTTCTCTATATTCAGCAGAAACTCATAAATTAATAAAGCAACAAGGAGTTGTTTCGGCTTAACAAATATGCACATATCAGCAGAAATTTTGAAAGTTTTGGATCCTAAACCTATACTAAGATTTTAAAATGCAGGTTTCTTTTTACATGGAATATCCACTAATATAATCAACCATGGGAAAATTTCCTGTAGCAGTGCTGTCTCATCTTAATGGCATGTGTTCTTATGAAAACTTTCCATGGAAATGTCTTTAAAGAAAAGTATATAATGAAATTGCTAACAGCATTATCCTGGCTCTGTATGAATGGCTTTGGTGACTTTTTAATATAGAAAATGCATTTGTGTCTCAACTAGGGTAGTAATAATTCAAACGGCCCATCTATTAGTTTGGAATTATATGATATCAGAGGCTTTTGGGACCTGAATTTTGTTAGTGTTTTTTTGTTTAACAGATCTGCTGAGCACTTTTTAAAAAACAGATCAAAGCTGGTATTTTCTCTGCAATATTTCAGCCTTACTTACAAAGCTTGTGAGCAGTCTGTTTTTCCCTTTGGTAGGAATTCTTGAATCCTCCCAGCCTATCAGTTCTCCACTCATCTAGCATAGTATATTCCAGTCTGAGTTATTGACTTTTCCGATGGTAGCTGCATTAACAACTGGTCACAAAACTGTTGATAACCCAACTCATGGGAGACATTTATTCAATGTGGAATAACGGTAAGAGGATTTAATATAATATTTTATGTATTTATTTAGTGATCAGATGGAGGGAGTATTAATTAATTCTTGGTGATCACTACATGAAGATAAATGATAAGGAGCCCTGATGGTGCAATGGTTGGAATGCAGTATTGCAAACTGGCCCCAAACTGGCCCCAGACTGGAGTTCGACCAAGGTTAACTCAGCCTTCCATCCTTCTGAGGTCAATAAAATGAGGACCCAGATTGTTGGGGGCAATATCCTGACACTGTAAACTGCCCAGAGAGGGCTGCAAAGCATGATAGGGCAGTATGTAAGAGCTATTGCTATAAATGAGGTATGGCTACACTGGCTTTAAATGGGCTATGTTTTCCTTTTAAATACATTGTCACCATAATTACCAGTTAGGCTGATGTTTAAGTTCTCTAACTTTTCAGGTTGGTTTAGACAGAACCACGATGCTACCAAGTCATGCATTTCATGTTTACAACTCCTGTAAAATAAAAATAGATGGGAAAAAACAACAGTTTCCCTCCCTGTTAAAGGACAGAACGCAAGATTGTGGGATCTCACTAAGACAAAGCTGAGCCACCAAGTTACTTCATTCTTTTCTAAGCTGCATAGTTCCATCAGCCTCACTTCCTCCTGTTAAGCCACCATCTACACTTCTCGTCTATCTGTATTCTAATTTAGTCACATCTGTGTTTTAATTATGTTTTCAGTGCACTAATGGAATTGAAATGTTGTGCACTAAATGAGTTTCCGCTGGTGCCATATGGTTCAAAGGCTGAGTCATGCGGCATTTCTCAGAATAAGCAATTGTTCCAGTGATTCGTAATTAAGCCTGTCTCTGCTGAAGCACAATAACAATAGCCACAATAACCAGGGCTAATTTATGTTCCAGCTAAAAATGCATGCTGACATCTTGTCATGGAAAGAATATAAATGTTCTAAGAAATAGGAAGCGGCGGGTTGAATTTGGGCATTCAGCTTGGCAATTTGGAAATCAAATCTTACTAATTCTACAATATGAACAGAAGTCATTGCCTTTCTCAAAGGTGCTTTTTCTGATTTTAGAATCAAAGCTATCATACTCCTATAAAATACAAATGGACTCTGTTCCTCTAGGTAGCCAACCTATGATAAAATGGCAGCCAATGAATTCTATAAATAAATAATAATAATAATAATAATAACTTTTAATTTGTAAACCGCTCCCTCTCCCCACAGGGACTCGGGGCGGTGCACAGGGAGAATAAAAACAATAAATATACACATATACAAAATATACAAACATAACTAAAAACGAATTAAATCTTTATGGAGGTAGAATCTTGCTACTTTAGCTCTAGGAAGAATGATATTCCTGAGAAAGGCAATATGTCAAAGGAGATTGTCAGTCATTCAGGTCAAGGTTGTCCCAAAGGTGCTTTTTTCAAGAGGCAACTGCACTTTCTGGTTTTTCTTTGAAGATTCTACCTCCATAAAGATTTATTTATTTGTAGAATTCATTGGCTGCCATTTTATCACAGGTTGGCCCCCTAGAGAAACAGAGTCCATTTGTATTTTATAGCAGTACAATAGCTTTGATTCTATGGTGGTCCTAGAATCCATCGGGCCTGGGAAAAAGTAAAGATAGATTCCAAATGCATTGTGCATTGAGGGAGAAGCTCTGATAGTGAAAATGGTAATACTGTAGTTATTCTATTTATTCTACTTCCCAAAATTATAGTTTAGTGTGGTGCAGTGTAGTTGAAAAAAGGAAGAACAATTGTAACGATTACTAGGCCTTTCTGTAGAAGAAAGGACACTAGGTAAATTTTATCAGTATTTGCTATTTTTTTTAAAAAAAAAACCTCAACCAATAATTTTAATGGTCTTTTGATTCCTATTTCTTTGGAAAAGTTGTATTTCTATTGAATTGATTTGCAGTTTACTAAATTATTTATTTCATTGAACAAAAAAACCTATAGTTAATAATAATTAATAATAATAATAATTTAATTTTATATCCCGCTCTCTCTCCCCAAGGGGACTCGAGGCGGGGCACAGGCAATTAAAATACAAATAAGAGCACAACAAATACAAAATACAAACTACAAAATTAAAAATGAATTAAACTATTCCTGCGCTAAAATCCATAAACTAAACTAAAAATTACCCCTAAAATCCCTGACCTAAAAAGAGACTACCCAAGGCCGGCCAGGCGAAAAAAGTGTGTCTTTAATTTTACGCGGAAGGAGCGGAGGTCCGTAGTTGTCCTAATATCGGGGGGAAGGTCGTTCCAGAGGGCTGGGCCCGCCACAGAGAAGGCCCTTCCCCTGGGCGTCGCCCGCTGACAAAGTCTAGTGGACGGCACCCGGAGAAGTCCCTCTCTGTGGGAGCGAATCGGCCGTGAGGATGTATGAGGCAGGATCCGATCCCGCAGGTAACTAGGTCCCGAGCCATGGAGCGCTTTGAAGATGATAATTAACACCTTGAAGCGCACCCGGAAGACGACAGGTAGCCAGTGCAGCTCGCGCAAGAGCGGTGTTACGTGGGCAAACCTAGAGGTGCCCATAATTGCTCGCGCGGCTGCGTTCTGGACCAACTGAAGCCTCCGGGTGCACCTCAAGGGGAGCCCCATGTAGAGAGAGTTGCAATAATCCAGTCGGGATGTCACGAGAGCATGAGTGACTGTGTGAAGGGCGTCCCGATCCAATAGGGGGCGCAACTGGCGTACCAGGCGAACCTGGTAAAACGCCCTCCTGGCCACGGCTGTCACGTGATCTTCCATAGACAGCCGGGTATCCAGGAGGACACCCAAGTTGCGCGCCCCATCCACAGGGGCAAGATGTTCGCCCCCTATGGCCAGAGATGGAATCATCTGGTTGAATCGGGCAGCCGGAAACCACAGCCACTCGGTCTTGGTCGGGTTGAGCCTGAGTCCGTTACTTCCCATCCAGATCCGCACAGCTTCCAGGCACTGGCACATCACCGCTACGGCATCATTGGGGTGGTTTGGGGTAGATATATACAGCTGAGTATCATCAGCGTAGAGATGATACTCTACCCCAAAACCACGGATGATCTCGCCCAGCGGCTTCATGTATGTGTTGAACAGGAGGGGCGAGAGGACCGACCCCTGAGGCACCCCACAAGTGAGGGGTCTCGAGGTCGACCTCTGCCCTCCTGCCAGCACAAATTGCGATCGGCCAGAGAGGTAGGAGGAGAACCACCGTAACACGGTGCCTCCCACCCCCAACCCCCCCAGCCGATGCAATAGGATACCATGGTCGATGGTATCGAAAGCCGCCGAGAGGTCTAATAGGACCAGGATGGAGGAACAACCCCCATCTCTGGCCCTCCAGAGATCATCGACCAACGCGACCAATGCCGTCTCGGTGCTATGCCCGGGCCGAAAGCCGGACTGGCGCGGGTCTAGATAATCAACTTCCTCCAGGTGACGGGGAAACTGTTGTGCCACCACACTCTCAACAACCTTCGCCAAAAAGGGAAGGTTGGAGACTGGACGGTAGTTGTTTAAAAGAGCTGGATCCAAAGAGGGCTTCTTAAGGAGGGGCCTCACCATAGCCTCTTTTAGGGAAGCAGGCAAGGAACCCTCACTTAAGGATGCGTTGATAACCTCTTGGAGCCAGCCTCGTGTCACCTCCCAGGATGCCAGTACAAGCCAGGAGGGACACGGGTCCAATAAACATGTGGTGGCTCGCAGTCGCCCACGTAACCTGTCCATATCATCGGAAGCAACGGAGTCAAACTCCTCCCAGACAAGATCCGCCTCGCGGCATTCCACTGGACCAGCAATGGGGGCTAACTCATTCTGTATCTGAGCGGTTTTCTCCTGCAGATAAGACACAAATTCCTCTGCTCTACCCTGTAACGGGGCTTCCCGCACCCTCTGTTGAAGGAGGGAGCGGGTCACCCTAAACAGGGCGGCAGGGCGGTTATCTGCGGATGCTATGAGAGTGGCACAATGATGACGTTTGGCCACTCTCAGCGCCACAATGTAAGTCCGTAAATGGGCTCTTACCTGTGTCTGGTCAGATTCAGAGCGGGAAGCCCTCCATCTTCTCTCTAGGCATCTCTTGTGGCGTTTCATCACCCTTAGCTCCTCGGTAAACCAAGGAGCCAGGGTGGCTCGGCGCCACACGAGAGGCCGCAAGGGCGCGACCCGATCCAAGGCTCCCGTGGTCGCAATATTCCATGCGGCCACGAGGTCCTCCATCGGGGCGTTGGGTCACATTTGTTTCCCTCTCCCCACCCAAAAATGAAAAATCGGATACAGCTGTAGAACTTCTAGGGATATATTTTAATTGGACAATCTGATTATAAATGACTTTTTTTTTTTGCCTTTTCCTTTGGAAGAACTGGCCTGCAAAGTATCTATACTTAGTTTCAAATAAATACGTTGCCAAATACTTATTGTGAAAGAACTTTTCATGTCTGCATTGCATCAAGCATTGCTTGGAAAGTTTTTCAAACCTTAACTGTCCTCAGGAATGAGTGTACAACAAACAAAACAAATCCTTGGTGTAAAATCTATATTCCATATGGTTATTGATAGAGACTATAAATTATAAAATATTAATGAAATGCTTAAGTAGGAAGCTAAGGCTGTAAACTTTCAGAATTCTGCTTCATTAACACAGAATTTCCTCACTTTCTTGTGCATTTTTGGAACATCAGAGATGACCACAAGGTAGACGTTTTATCAGGAGCTACCCAAATTTTTACTGGACTCTTATGCTATTCTTTGACCATAATAAAGGTTTGATTGGTTGAGTTGTAGACCTTGGGCTTGTGTATCATATGCTTCTAGGGCAGGTCACCAATCTTTTGGACCTCATGGACCACTAAACTCATAATTTTAGATCCCGTGGACTACTAATATGAATTTTAAAAATAGATAAATAGTATTTTGTACAATATAAAAAAATGCAAATAATTTTTCTGTGTACCACCAAAATTTTCTCATGAAGCACCAGTGGTCCATAGACCACCAGTTGATGACCGCTGTTCTCGAGGTAATTGTTGTACAGTGTACTGCACAATTTCTCTTGCCAATTCAGTCATTGGACAGGGAATGAGCCTGTCCATCCAAACCTGCCACTATTTTCTAAACAAAAAGATCCTTAGGAAAGCTTCCAATCCTAGTTGGAATGTTTTTGTGACTTCCTTGGATTGCTTCTGAATCCTTTGGTACTGTCTCTGGATTCCTAGATTATACTTCATTATCTCTCCTGACTTGCTTTTTAGTTCCAATTCCTGGTTTCAACTCACAGCTCCTGGTTCCTGGCTTATTGTAGACTATTGCTGATGATACAGTGCCAATATCATGCTTTGAAAAAGTTCATCTTTTGCGTGTAAGATATCTGAAAATGGAATCATTAATATCCCTATAAAAGCCATCCATATGGGCAGATTAGAGGGACCCGGTGGCTCAGTGGCTAAGATGCTGAGTCGATTAGAAAAGTCAGCAGTCCAGCATTTTGAATCCCTAGCACCACGTAACAGATTGAACTCCCGTTACTTGTCCCAGCTTCTGCCAACGTAGCAGTTTGAAAACACGTAAAAATGCAAGTAGAAAAATAGGAACTACCTTTGGTGGGAAGGTAACTATGTTCCTTCGGCATTTAGTCATGCCAGTCACATGACCACAGAGAATGTCTTCAGACAGCACTGGCTCTTTGGCTTTGAAACAGAGATGAGTACTGGCCCCTAGAGTCGGAAAGCTATTAGCACTTATGTGGGAGGGGAACCTATACTTTTACCAATGGGCAGGTTTCCAAATTGCATTCCTAAACATACTTACAAGGTCAATGTTTGTATGCAATCCATGGAGATTTGATAATACCCTTGCAATAAAACATTTAGTACCATGTTCATGCTGTAGGAATATTATTGCAAATTATTATGTTTATTTATTCATGTGTATATTGCTGATCAGTATACCAAAATACATTTTAATTTCTGTTCAAAGTAGACTTATCCTAAAGGATTGCCAGAATATAAGATACTATGAAAGTGGAAAAAGGCTAATGACAAATGATGGACTAGTTAAAAAACCTAGTAATATTCTTATGCCCTGTTTTAGAAAAAAATGTAATCGTCCTTAGCTTTGTTTCCTTGCATTCTGATGAAGTTCATATTTATGATGTCATTTTCATCTGAATAAGTATTCATTTAAATGACTATTATATAAACATAAAAGCTAGCTGGGTGTCTTTGCGCCAATTATTCTCTCTCAGCCCTACTCACCTCACATAGTTGTTATGGGCAGGGGTGGGTTGCTACTGGCATTACTGCCGATTCGGTGTGCAAAATATTTTGTTACACATGCATGTGCATTTGCACCTGTTGCGCACAACAGTAGAAAAGAGGGAAAAATATTTTTTTGCAATGAAGATTGTTCTGCGCATGCACAGAACCAAAAATCAAGATGGTGCTGCTGCTGATAGAATTGGTTGAGGGATGTGGCAGGCTGAGTTACTACCTACTTGGCTGAACCGGTCCAAACCGGTAGGAACCCACCTCTGATTATGGGGGGAAAAGTAGGAGGAAGATATGTTGGGATCTATTCACAACCTCGAGTTATTTGTAAAATAATAAAATTGAGACCCAAATAAAAACATCGTTTATGTTTACACAAAAACTACTCTGGCCAGGGGACCACCACTTCCAGCCTCAACTCTCCCATTAAGGAAGAACTATGTGGCTGTGTTCATATGCTTCACTAAGTTATAGTTTATTTAATAATGGTTTTTGATAACCATAATATTGATTTGCAACACAGGCTAGCCCAGACCAAGCTAATATTACTCTAAAGAACTTTATGTGAATCTAATTCTAGTCTTAACTAGAGATAATCATATTTCTCAAAGGGAGCATCGTCCACAGTTTGACAATGAAAAGAACAGGCCAAAGTTAGCCGAAACTTGTAGATACTATCAGATGTGTAGATTTGATTGCATACATATTCGCAAATACCAAGTGGAAAAAAATACCATTTAATATTTTGTTGGTCTCAATTTGTTTGAATGTGGATCTGGCTTCTATCACAGTAAGACTAGGCAGTTGAATTCAAAAATTCTGAGAATTATGGCACCAAGGGGACATTACAGATTGATGAAAAACATGTTTTTTTTCTATTTATTCACTGGCAACAAGAGGAAGTATGACTCTTATAAGCCCTGCAACTTGTCATCTACAGGGTATGCTCACATCAGCAAGAACACAGAGTTATTCTAATGATTTTTATTTATATCACAGATAAATGCAGCTGATGGAATATATATCTATATCTGTGTGTGTGTGTGTTACGTTTGTGCTGATAAATAAATAAAGGGATAGTATAGATCTATGTCAAGCTATTTAGCTCTCATCACTTAGCCATACCCTTACTGCGATTTGAACCTAGGAAGTATTACATGAGAGGCAGTTGTAATTGCCACTAGGCCACAGGTTCTCCTCCTGATCAGCTGAGCCAGGGAAATAAGTATATATTGTGTCACAACACCCTGGTAAGCCCCAAATATGGGACAGAGGAGAACTGCTTCCCTTTTCTGTCTTTCAGCTCACCCTAGGAGCATCCAGGCAGAAAGCTATTTTTTCGTTGCCTTTGTTATATTTGTGTTACGTTTGTGCTGATAAATAATGTTGTGATGCAATATATACTTATTCCACCTGGCTCAGCTGATCAGGAGGAGAACCTGTGGCCTAGTGGCAATTATAACTGCCTCACATGTAATACTTCCCAGGTTCAAATCCCAGTAAGGGTATGGCTAGCTGATGAGAGCTAAATAGCTTGAAATAGATCTATACTAGTCTCCCTTTATTTAATTATCAGCACAAACGTAACACAAATATAACAAAGGCAACAAAAAATAGCTTTCTGCCTGGATGGCTCCTAGGGTGAGCTGAAAGACAGAAAAGGGAAGCAGTTCTGCTCCCTCCCCTATTTGGGGCTTACCAGTGTGTTGTGACACCCTGAAACAACAACGTTTCAGTGAGGTCCCACTCGCCATCTTCAGACTGGTGTTTTCGGCTTCATACTAAATCGATACTTTAGGTCTTGTTTCTGATGTCATATATTTTGTTGTTGCTCCCATCACTAATATCTGTAGGGGTAGACATCTGAAAAGTGACATCCTTAGGTGTCTATATTTGCTGAACATAGTTTAGCAAATATAGTACACATGCAGCCTCAGGGGAATAATACACAAACTTTGAAAAGTTTGTGTTACGTCAGTGTACTCTGCATACACATAGTTCCTTCATGCCAATTTTGTAGAGAAACCAAATTTTGTGTAGGTAAAATATCATCCAGTGTTAAGATCAATTAGTTGTGGTTGATAATATTATCAAAATTATTTGTACTATGTTTTTAATAAGGAGAATCAGTACAGTTACTGCTTTTCAGCTGAATGTTACTTTATACATACAAGGCCCTAGCAAAATGAATGAATGAAAAAGTAAGATTTTTGGTTTAGAAATGTACCTTTGGCTGCCAACTAACCCACAATTTGGAATGAATTTTAGTTATAGTTTCCAAATGCCATCAAAACAGCAGTGTATATTCTGTCTCTACTAACATTTTGGAAGTGAGACATCTATGAATTAAACAAATTAAGGGTGGACTGTTATTTGTCATTTAGTTTCACATGGAAACTTAAGCAAATGCAATGGAATATTTAATATAGGATTTAGCACAAAGGAACATTTCAAGCATAATCTCCCTATCCCAGCCTTCATATATTATTCATTATTACTTGCATTTACTTAAAGATTTACAAACACTATTATTTGTATTTCTGGAACCTCAATTAGAGGATATCAGATGGTTAATAGTTGAACTTAAAACCCAAAGCTTACTAAATGCGTTGGGTGGACCAGAGATGTTAAGAACTTCTCTAGCAATTGTTCTTCTCAGGAGAAGACATGTTTCTTTCATTATAATTTCAGAGGTCAACAGAGAAAAGCACCTCCATCCCCCCACGCCTGTAGCAGGCTGCATCATTAATCTCAGTCTAGTCATTAAAGTGTCCACACCTTTACAGTGTACGGCCAACAGATGCTTCTAATATTTCATGCTTTATGGTGTACATGACCTTACGAGATACATGTTAGTTTATAAGATTCCTGTATCATGACATAGTTTAATTTTCACAAAGCTTTATGGAGCAGACTGTAATGCCAATATACATCCAGTTATTCTAGTGATATTTTTCACTTTCAAGCAAGCCACTGTATTCTACCTAATATTTCAGCATTCCTTTGCTTATAGATTTCCTTTTAAAGAACACTTCAAATTCATCTGAAGAAAGCTCCATTGTCATATGTAGTTAGATAAATATGTTAATCAAATTTATTGTAACATAATATCCAGTCATTATACCATATTTTTTGGAGTATAAGGGGCTCTGGAGTATGAGACGCACCTTAGTTTTTGGGGAGGAAAATAATAATAAGAAAAATTCTGCTTCTGCCTACCAGCATCCATGGTATTCAGCTGAAACATGGTAACAAGGTCAGACAATGAATAGACATAGTAACTAAGTCAGCCAGTTAGGGATATTTGGTCTCTGAAATTTGCTGTGTGAGCAACAAGGAGATAGGACCTGGCTTAGCCGAGAACTGAAAGTGAAACTGCTTGTGTTTTGCTTGTATTTACTTTTACCTTGGAAAACCTGCTTTTGGTAATGTATTGTATATTGTTATTATTTTGAATCCTGCTGAATCAGTTACTTGTGTGTGCTTTCTGAATGTGATTGCTGCTGCAAACTCTGACCAGACAGGTCAGCTTCAGTACTTATTGCAGCACAGCTGATTGGCGGGTGGATCAGACTGCCAGAATACCCCCAATCAGCTGTTCCAGGCTGCAGGGATGGTCACAGACTATCGCTGCCTCCATGCCTCACATTTTTGGCCCCTGGTGGGGGTGGGTGGGGCTACATTCAGTTATAAGACACACCCAAATTTTCACCCTCTTTTTGTGGGGGGGGGGGGGGGGAGGGGGAAGGTGCATGTTATACTCCAAAAATATGGTACTCCTGTATATAGCCCTGAATATAGTAACACTAGATAAACAGGATTTCAACATTTTGTTCTATAGTTATTTTTTAAAATCTTCTATGAATCCTTTTAAATATATAATAATAATAGAATTAGAGATTTAGAATCTAATTTTATAGTCCCTAGATTATTGCAATATCACAGGAAACTCAGAGTGGTCAGATTTTTACTTTCCAAATTGGGGAGACTGCTATAACCCCAGAAGAATGACTATGGAGATTCTCAATCATGGGACAATGCCATGGTTGTCCCAAAGGTATTTTTCCAAATGACAACTGGATTTTCTTGGTTTTTTCTTGAAAATGTTTCATCAAACTATTTACTAAGACTGTATTACTATTATTTTTATCATCTTCCCTTTTACCTATGTTCTCCCATTTATGACTATAACCATGTTATAGTATTGTATTTTTATGATTTAAATTATTATGTTTGTTTCCTAGTATGATTTGATTGCTTATTAGAAAACTATGACTATCACATTGATGAATGTATTTTTTTCTTTTCCCCCCTGTTATGTGGACTAAGTGTATATGCACACATATTACCTGTGTGTTCAATCACACTTGGCCAATAAATAATTCTATTCTATTCTATTCTATTCCCATCAAAGAAACTTTATCTTCTTCAGAAATGAGGAAGCTTCCTGGATGAGAAGCAAAATATTTTCAAAGGAAAAAAACAAGAAAGTCCAGTTGCCTTTTGGAAAAGCATCTTTGGGACACCCAGGAGAAGAAATACAACAAAGATTTCATTTGTACACAATACGGTGAAGATGGTGTTAGGAGTTCTTGATATTAGAAAATTTTGAGACCAATTATGGCAGGAACTATATAAAAGAGGAATTGAAGTTTCTGAACATGCTGAATTTTCATAGATTTTTTTCGAGCTTCATGCGTGGCAAAAATAAAGGTCTGACTTTCATGTTATTTTAGATGTACTCCTTTCTCTGTGGTGGAAAGAGATGAAGAGAAACATAACTTCCCTCACTTTGATTCTGAGGCTCTGCAACTGACAAGAAATAGGAAACCTCAGAGCATTTCCTCCCAAAGGGAATGAGATGATAAATTACTTTTCAAACCAATTGTAAAAAACGAATAATGGAATAATCCTAGTAATCAGGGGAAGCGAATAAGCGATATGGAACAAGGTAAGCAAAAGGAATGAAGATACTGGATTAAATAGTGAGTGTAATAATTTAATTGGAATAAAAAATCATTTTTTCCTCTTTCTGGAACGTGTATAGGTGTGGAAAGTGATATAAAAAAGAGGATTGAGCAAGACTCCTTTGTATGGGTTGCTAAAAAATACAGCCAGGTGAGGTGATAACAAAGATACAGACTGTTCTAGCTTATTGTTGTTATCTAGTGCTCATCTGGATTTCTGCACTCTCAAGGAGGTTGCAAGAACCCTCTTTCTGAATAAAACAAGTTATACACATAAATGTTTGCAACATAATCTGTTTTACAATTATGTAGCTGTGAACAGATTTAAATTAGTCTAGCCCAGTGGTTGGCAAACTACGGCTCGCGAGCCACACGCAGCTCTTTGGCCCCTTGAGTGCGGCTCTTCTGCTGAGCCCTCTCACATTCCTTGTCTTCCGGCCACAGCCCCACTCCGTGGAAAACATAGGCGCGCGCCGTACAATTACAGCCCGGAGCAGGACCAAAGCCCCTCTCCCAACTGGCTCTTCCTTGCTCAGAGGGCTTTGGAAGGAAGCTTCTGCAGTCTCCGAGGCAGTAATTGTATTATTGTGCATGCGTGCCTATGTTTTCCAGGAAGAAGAGGAATGCGAGGGGGATTCCCCCCCCCCCCGCGGATGGGCTCCCGGACCAGTGGAGCCTCGTCCTTCTTTTTAGCCAGGCGATCTTTAACCAGGCGATCTTTGGCTGCTGCACAAGCCCTTGCGCACGCGCTGCCTTCTTCTCTCTGATAGCCACCTGGTTAAAAAGAAGGATGAGGCTCCACTGGTCCTGAGTCCCTCCGTGGGGGGAGGGATCCCCCTCACGTTCCTTGTCTTCCCGGATCGACTGGTAAGGGGACAGAAAAGGTTGTTCTCCACTTCCAGGTTTCAGCTTCCTGGCTTCAGTATCTCTTTCCAGCTTCTTTTGTTGAGCCTGCAATTAAGGTTCTTTTTTTTTTTGTCTTAGGAAAGATCGCCTGGTTAAAAAAAAGGACGAGGCTCTGCTGGTCTGGAGCCCATCTGCGGGTTGGGAGGGAGAGACACACAGACAGAGACACACACAGAGAAAGACACACACACACACTGAGTGAGTGAATGAGTGAGAGACAGACAGACAGAAAGACAGACAGACACGCACACACAGAGTGACAGACAGAGAAGAAAGGAGGTGAGAGAGAGACAGAGAGGGAAGGAGGGAGGGAGAGAGAGACAGGGAGACACACACACACACAGAGAGTGAGACAGACAGACAGACACACAGAGAGAATGACAGAGAGACAGAGGAAGGGAGGAGAGAGAGACACAGATACAGACAGACACACAGAGAGAGAATGACAGAGAGAGACAGAGGAGGGGAGGGGAGAGAGACACAGAAATAGAGAGGGAGGGAGGAGAGAGAGACACAGAGAGACAGAGAGACAGATACAGAGAATGACAGAGAGGACAGAGAGGGAGAGAGGGAGGGAGAGAGAGAGAAATAAAGAGCCACAGAGAGAGACAGGCAGACAGACACAGAGAGAGAGACAGAGAGAGACAGAAAGAGAAAGAGAAAGAAAGGAAGAAAGAAAAGAAAGAAAAAGAAAGTGGGAGAGAGAAATGAAAGAAAGAGAACTTATGACCACAATTGAGCCCAAAATTTTGGTTGCTAAGCAAGAGCATTGTTAAGTGAGTTTCACCACATTTTCCAAGTTGGCCACACCCACATGGTCACATGACTGCTGAGCCACTCCCACAAAATAGGCCACAGCTTCTTCTGGCTCTCAAAAGAAATTTCAATCATTGTATTGTTGATATTTGGCTCTGTTGACCAATGACTTTGCCCACCACTGGTCTAGCCCATTTTGTAGGACAAGAAATCCCTTGGGAATGGAAAAACTAGACTCCTGGAGAAGAGAGGTTCTGTATATAATGCCAAAGTATGATAGAAAAACAATACTTTTTAGTGTCAGGGGAGATGCGGCAGCATTTGTTGAAGCTACTGACAATATCAAATGTTATTTTCATTTTGGAAAAATGGCAATGTGAAGAATCAGTTATAGTTTCTAATGCATCCTTGACCCCCCCCCCCCAACAAAATAGATTATTAATGAGTGATCATGGTTTCACCTCATCACCTGATGATATAAATTGTCCTCACTATAATATAGACCAGGGGTGTCAAACTCAAGACATAGGGGCTGGATCCGGCCTGCGTGGTCACCATGGAAACAGTGAAGGACTGTCCCTCAGTGCCTCTGCCAGCAAAAATGGAGGACACGAGGGCTGCGGGCTGCTGTTCCAAGCTCAAGTTTTGCTGGCAGAGGGTTTCAGGAAGGCTGTCACAGCTGAAAATGGAGCCGTGAGCCCGTTTTCGCTGACAAGAGTTTTCAGGCACCTCCAGGCACCCCAACACAAGTGATGTTGAGCTGACCATGCCCATACTGGCCATGACCCCCTGAACTCCCCGAGGTCAAATGCAACCCTGATGTGGTCCTCAGTGAAATCAAGTTTGACACTCCTGATGTAGACTGATACTCTTGTCTACTTTTAATTTTTTCTGTCTGTCCAAATAGTAATTAACAAATTATTATTACTGTCCAAAATTAAATTAAATTACTGTCCAAAATTAACAAATATATCTCTTTGGTTCAAATTTATGCTAACATTTGTTCAGAACTTTACATTATCATAATCTATATAAATAAAAATGTAAAATAGTTTGTGCGAATCCACTAATCTCAAAAACTACTGCACCGATTTACACCAAACTTTCACACAATGTTCACAAGGACTTCCGAAAATAGAATACGTATTCATTTTGTGCCTAGCACACGTGTGTCATGTGCAAGGTACACAAACCTAAAATGTACCGACTAATCATGTTTTCAACTCCCTGTAACTCCTCCCACCTGGCATTTCCAGCAGTCATTTCCTCAAGAACACTGTACGGAGGCCTAAAAGGGCCAAGACAAGGCACAGAGGATAGCAAACTCCCAGGTGGCCCATAGAGAGAGAGAGGGAAAGATACAGTTTAATAAAAGAGGGACTAGGGGAGATATGATAGCAGCCTTCCAATATCTCAGGGGTTGCCACAAAGAAGAGGAAATCAAGATATTCTCCAAAGTACCTGAGGGCAGAACAAGAAGCAATGGTTGAAACTAATCAAGGAGAGAAACAACTTAGAACTGAGGAGAAATTTCCTGACAGTTAGAACAATTAACCAGTGGAATAGCTTGCCTCCAGAAGTTGTGAATGCCCCAACACTGCAAGTCTATAAGAAGATGTTACATAGCCATTTGTCTGAAAGGGTATAGGGCTTCCTGCCTAGGAAGGGAGTTGGACTAGATGACCTCCAAGGTACCTTCCAACTCTTCTATTGTATTATTGTATTACAGTAGGTAGGTAGATAGGCGATTAGAGAGAGAGGGAGAAATACAGTTTAATAAAAGAGGGACTAGGGGAGACAGGATAGCAACCTTCCAATATCTCAGGGGTTGCCACAAAGAAGAGGGAGTCAAACTATTCTCCAAAGCACCTGAGGGCAGAACAAGAAGCAATGGGTGGAAACTAATCAAGGAGAGAAGCAACTTAGAACTGAGGAGAAATTTCCTGACAGTTAGAACAATTAATCAGTGGAACAGCTTGCCTCCAGAAGTTGTGAATGCCCCAACACTGCAAGTCTTCAAGAAGATGTTGGATAGCCATTTGTCTGAAATGGTATAGGGCAGTGATGGCTAACCTTTTTTGGCTTGCGTGCCAAAAGCAGGGGGAGTGCAGGGGCGATGTGCCCAGGTGTGCCACATCCATAATGCTATGTGCATGACCCCCTGCATTTGGCATGCTTTTTGCATCCTCCCCAGGCTCCAGAGGCTTTATAGGAGCCTGGGGAGGGTGAAAGCAGCCTTACCCCACCTCCAGAGGGCAAAAAATGGCCTCAAAAGAAGGCCTAAATCAGCTGGCCAGGGCACACATACACACTGAAGCTGACAGGGCAATGCCTCGCGTGGCCTAAGAAATGGTTCCGTGTGCCACCTGTGGCACCCGTGCCATATGTTCGCCATCATGGGTATAGGGCTTCCTGCCTAGACAGGGAGTTGGACTAGATGACCTCCAATATCCCTTCCAACTCTGCTATTGTATTATTGTATTACAGTAGGTAGGTAGATATAGGGATAGATAGAGAGGGAGAAATAAGGTAGGTAGGTAGGTGGATAGATAGATAGATAGATAGATAGATAGATAGATAGATAGATAGATAGATAGATAGGGAGAAACACAGTAGGTAGGTAGGTAGGTAGGTAGGGTGATAGATAGAGAGGGAGAAATACAGTAGGTAGGTAGGTAGAGGGAGAAAGGAAGAAATATAGTAGGTAGGTAGGTAGGTGGATAGACAGGGAGAAATACAGTAGGTAGGTAGGTAGGGGGATAGATAGATAGGGAGAAATACAGTAGGTAGGTAGGTAGAGGGATAGAGAGAGAGAGAGAAATACAGTAGGTAGGTAGGTAGGTAGAGGGAGAAAGGAAGAAATATAGTAAGTAGGTAGGTAGGTAGGTAGGTAGGGGGAATGATAGGGAGAAATACAGTAGGTAGGGGGATAGATAGATAGATAGATAGATAGATAGATAGAGAGAGAGAGAGAGAGAGAGAGAGAGAAATACAGTAGGTAGGTAGGTAGAGGAATAGAGAGAGAGGGAGAAATACAGTAGGTAGATAGAGGGAGAAAGGAATAAATACAGTAGGTAGGTAGGTTGGGGGTTATATGGTGGTTGTGTGTATGTGTGCAGGTGTAGATCTACACACAGATTGGTTCGCCATTTAACCAGACTGGGCCACAGCAACGCGTGGCCGGGTATAGCTAGTCCTAAAAATAAAATAAGTTCACTTGAAATGCCAATTCTTCGTCTTGAGTTTTTTTACATGCCATCCATATAATTTCAAATGATGAAATTCAAATTGGCTAGCTTTCCCTAAACAATACATTAAGTGAGCTGAAAATAAAGCATGTACAATAAAATATAAAACAAAAACAAAAAAAATGAAGCAAAAAGACAAGCTGACCCTCAAGAATGTTGTTTGATTCGTATAATTTCTTCAGTATTGTTTGATTTCAAGACTTTATTTTTAGGGATGTAGTAATGAAAATCCATTCCAAAAATGTCAGGTGCTAAAGCAAGTCAGGAAATCACATCCATTTGTTCGGCAAGTAGGCCATACTGTGTAAAGTATTTTTTTGGATTAAGGTGAAAGATATTTTATAAATAATCTTACAAGACTCTTTTCTCATACATGCAGAGCTTCTGGATCTCACCTCTGCTGCGACTGTTTTTCAACTTTTTGCCAGATCAAATCACAGCCAAGAGTCTCAGTTTTATGACAGACATATGTAAAATAAAAGTTATTACTACCCCACTATGGATCGCTTTGAATGAGTGATTGAATGAATGGTATATAAATAAGGTGAGTAAATTAATACAGCTTTGCTCCATTAAAGTCCTTCTACTCCCCAGCAAGCTCCATTGGTCTATAATGAGTTCTCAAAACTTGTACTTCTACATAGTATCCTGGGATATAGTCTGTGTATAGGGAAAGTATTTGGGGAAGATTGAGTGTAGAATCTCATGTGGGCTATTCACCATTGTACCTTTGTAATATGCAGTATGAGGCAATTTAAAAGCTCAGTAATTCCAATAACTCGGTGATTATAGGAAATATATACTAGCTTTCCTAGCTTGATCACTTCCAGATGTATTTGAGTACAACTGTTGCCACCCAGACAGTGAAGTCATGAATATTCTTCTTTCAAGATACTAGGAAATGGAAATCTCCTACAGGTTTTGTATGGCTCATTTTTAGCCAGAAGCATACCTTAACATACATCATAGTCGAAACAGGGAAAGATCATACTTCTTCTTCTATCTGGCTCCCTCTTTTGTGTTTTATTCAGTGTTCTATCTCTTTTACATCAGGAATTGAAAGACAAAAAACCCCCAAACCCTACTCTTGAATGACATATCTTTCTAGTTTCTTTCACAATTTCCCTTCCTGGGTTTTTTCATTAGACTCAACAGGCAAATATTTTTTTCAGAATATCTCTTTCCTGGGTGAATATATCATGGCTGACCATGAACTTGCAGTTTTGGAGCCTTCTTTTTTGGTATTTCTATTTTTGCTACACTTTGCTCAGTAAAACTTTGCTACAGTGCAAGTGATGCCTTTATGCTGACCCTTTTAAAATCTTATCCTGACTTGAGGAATACCTTGCAGTCACTTCTGCAACCTAAATGTAAAGAAGGAAAGTCGTAACTCTGTCTCAGCTTGACATGTTTTAGTTTTGTCTTGCAGTTATTTCTGCACGCCAAAGCAATCCACCATCTAGTCTCCTTCATCTCATTTTGGTTTCTCAAATAGCCTATGTGTTCTGAAGAAATCTCCATTTCAGGATCGTACTTCAGTTGTTCCCCTAAATATTTGTATTTGTATTTATTAGTTTGTCAAACATGTACAAGATAGCAGGTATAAATATAAACATGGATATAAATGAAACAAATGAATACAAATAGATTGGGATAGTAGGACAGGGATGTTAGGCACTTATGCACACCCCCTTTACGGATCTCTTAGGAACGGGGTAAGGTTCATGGTAGACAGTTTAAGATTGAATTTGTGAGGGTTAGAGCAGGGGTCCCCAACCCCCGGGCCGTGGATCGGTGCCGGTCCGTGGCTTGATAGGAACTGGGCCGCAGTGAGTGGCGTAACTCTTAGAAAGGGCCGGAGAGGAGGAGGAGGGAGGAGGGGGCAGCCCCCTGGGCAGAGCGCGCGCCGGGGTGGGAGAGCGCAGGTGTGGTTGCTCGCACCATTGTGGGCCCAAGAGGGGCGAGTGAGCCGACTCACCCCCGCGCACACGCATGCGCCGCCTGTTCCCCTCCCCCCACTCCCCCTCTACGCCGGCCAAGCCATGGCCACCGGTCCGCGGAATTTTTTTAACATGAAACCGGTCCCTGGTGCCAAAAAGGTTGGGGACCCCTGGGTTAGAGGGTGTAACAATGGAGTCAAGTAGAGCATTACGGGCATTGACCACTCTGTTGCTGAAATCATATTTTCTGCAATCATGTTTGGAATGGTTTACCTTGAGTTTCTAGCGACTGTTTGCCCATGTATTATTGAGGTTGAAGTTGAAGAACTCATTGACAGGTAAGACATTGTAACAAACTTTTTGTGTACTGTGCCTAGATCATACTGCAGATGGCACAGTTCCAGATTGTCCAAACCCAAAATTTCAAGTCTGGTTGCATGGAGAATTCTGTTCTGAGTAGAGAAGTGGAGTGCTCTTCTCGTGAAGTACTTCTGAACCTGCTCAATTGTATTAATGTCTGATATACAGTGCGGATTCCAGGCAGATGAGCTGTGTTCGAGAATTGGTCTGGCAAAGGTTTTGTATGCCCTAGTTAGCAATACAATGAAGAAGCTTCACAAAATTAGGTTAACAACTCTTAATGCCTTTTTTGGCAATGCTGTTACAGTAGGCTCTGGGGTTTCAGATAAGTACTCCTAGGTCCTTGATATACTAAGATATCAAGTATACTAAGTATTAAAATATCCTAAGAGGACTTTTTGCTATTTAGAGTAATGAAGTGAATGAAAAACAGTTCAAAACTACCTCCTGGAATACTCAGTCTATATTAATTGAGAGTTATTACTGTTTTGAAGTTGTGTACAGTGGAGCTCAGTTCACGAACGCCTCTGTTCACGAGCAATTCGGATTACGAACAGAAATTTTCCAAAAAATGTGCTCCGGTTCACGAACACCGTTTCAGTTCACGAACAGAAAAGTTCGTAAAAATGCTCGGGTTCACGAACTCCGTTTCGCTTCACGAACTCCGCCTCGCTTCACGAACAGAAAAGTTCATAAAAATGCTCGGGTTCACGAACTCCGTTTCGCTTCACGAACCGGAGCCGCGGACATTTTATCTACGACCAAAAAACAAGGTCAGAACGGATTAACCGGATTTACATTGAACCCTATGGGAAACTGTGCCTCTCTTCACGACCAATTCGGTTCACGAACAGAGTCAGTTCAAGAATTACGACCAAAAAACAAGGTCAGAACGGATTAACTGGATTGACATTGAACCCTATGGGAAATTGTGCCTCGGTTCACGACCAATTCGGTTCGCGAACAGAGTCAGTTCACGAATTAAGTTCGTGAACCGAGGTACCACTGTACTTCTGAAATAGCAGTGTTTCTGCAGCCATAGATGTATGTATGTACCTGAGCATGTATAGTAATGGGATGCTTTGCAAATAGTCTTATTCTATTTTATTATTTAAAAATGAATTTTGAGAGGCAAAATGTAAAAGCCTTATGCTCTTTTTCAATTTTTATGTAGAAGAGTTATGAAGCCTCAATATCCCTTTTTCACTTGCTCAATCCCTAATCAAAAGGTTAGACTTGGAACTCAGACTATTTATGTTATTCCAAATGTAAGAAGAACACTGCTGTGACTGGGGATTGTGATGAAGAAGGATCTCCATTTGGATGAAAAATGTTACCTGTGTTCAAGCTTATCCTAAGCCTGCTTTACATCTTACAAACATTACATTGGAAAACAATGGACTTCCATTTGTAAACAAACGTGTTTGAAATGATGTCTTGATTTTCTTCGATGGAATATTCACAATAGCATCACAGAAGAAACATCCATATTAAGGAATTAAGATGTCTAAACTGAACAATGGTCAATATGGTATTGGAATCAATGTATTGGATTAGCCCTTAGCCAAATAAACTCATTTTGGGACAAATCACATTCTTCCAACCCAACCAACCTCACTGGGTTTATTTATTTATCAAATTTAGAGACCATGTACACATCACTTTTAAAGTGACTCTGGTCAGAGTACAATTATAATACTATATGGTTTTTATGTTTCTATTTCAGTAAAATGAGCCTGGAAAAACAAAGGATGAAATAAATTAAAAGCTAAAAAGGCAGGGGTGCTTCATGGTGTTAATCAACCACAAGGTTGTGTTCTCCTCTCTGTGTCCCATGTGAGCTGGCAAACCAAATTTTTCAAACTCTTTCAAAAGGCAAGGAAAGCACAGTTACTATTCTGAACATAAAATTATGGAAATTCTCTTACGAGTTCTTGGAGGAAAGGCAGGATATAACTCTGATGAATAATAAGGGTAATAATAATGAAATAGCTGATGCCACCATGAAACTACCATTCCCTACCTCGACATATATAACTCATACCAACAACAAAAGAAGTGTTTCACTAAAACTTAACTTTAGAATTTACAGAGGGACATTAGATGACAGTACAATGTTGTTAAATGTTCTTTTGCTAAAACAGCTTCTAAGATTGGACAAATATAAAAAAAATTATACATATGTCAAAGAAATAAATGAAACGATGATGTCTAGACTCTTTTCCCCACATGACTCCAGCCCAGAAACATCTGACCAGCGCTGTCCAAGCTTGCATAATTTATACATCTGCAGTATATTTTCTCTGTATACAAGCCAAGTTCCTATAATTGTCTTGCCAAGGAACTTTCCCACTCATTTTTCACTGGATCAGGGTATGTTTGTAAGCTGACTTCCTTTTTGACCAAAACCCAGGAAATAAGAGCTGATTTGTTAGACACTGTATTTTCCATTAAGAAACCAACATAAAAAATATTTTAAAATGCACATTATTAGTTGTACCCTCTTATCATGGGAGTTATTTATTTTAATTAACTGTAGATATTTGTTGTCTTTCCAATGATTTGCCTTCCAGTGTGGGATGTTAGGAAGGTTATAAACTGCTATAGAAATTGATGCATGACAAAAGAAAAAAGTTCAGTCCTTGCTCACTAAAGAGCAAGAATCTGACGATCCATCCAGAACTGCACAATATATTTTTTCTATTTTCTATTCTAAATGCAATAAAAATAAATGTTCAACTAACTGGTAGTTCTAATATACCAGTTATGTATCATTTGCTAACTTCTTCACTACAGTAACCTTTCTTTTTTAGGATTGTGTTAAAGCAGGGGTGTCAAACTCAATGTCTTTGAGGGCCTCATCAGGGGGGTGGTTGATCTCGGGGTAGGGGTGGGCATGGCTGACTGCTTGGGTATGGCCAATTAGATGGGCATGACCAGCTTAACGTCACTCACTGGGTGTGCCTGACTTGATGGCCAGCTTGATGCCACACATCAAACTGCTGGCATGTTTCCTCTTTGCATTGGGTAGACTATGCCAAAGCCACACTGGCCCTATGTTTCCTCTTTACATTGGGTAGACTGTGTTGAAATGACATGGGCCAGCCCCTTACTTTTTCTAGGACAGCCTCGCAGGCCGAGATCACACCACTTCGGGAGAACTGTTAACTTTCTCGGCAGTTTGGTGAACTGGTTGTTGGAAGAAATCATTAGGGTAGGGAACTGGTTGTTAAATTATTTGAATCCCACCACTGGATCCAGCCCACAAGCCTTGTGTTTGCACCCCTGTGTGAAAGTCTTTGAAGGCTTTGTTTTTAGAAGTGAAATTCCTGGAACGGCAATATTTTCCCAGTTCAGGAATATTTAATTATTAATGTCCACTTTTCTCAGCTTTCACTAAAAAGATGTATGGCATATGGAATAGCAAACATAATGTTAGTAACAACAGAAAAATAAAACAATCTAGTTGAGTTAGGGTTTATAATTTATGTATGCATTTATATGTATGTTCTACAGTATATTTCTCTCTGTCGTTTGTGTGCTTTGTCTTTTTCTGTTGTCTTTAACAAATGGAAGCAGCAAAATAACCGGACAGGTTCCCAAATCTCATTAAGCAATCTGAAATTCTTATCCGCTAGCTAAAAAGAGCATCCAAATATTTATATAGATTCATTAGTAATGGATAGAAACAAATATTCATATTGTGAAGTATGAATAAGTGTGTTTGTTTGGGATGGTGCATTTCTATATTGAAAGATAGCCCTGGGATTTTTTGGTGCTCCATCACTCAAGTACTATAACACAAATGTGCAAATACAAATACATTTTCAGTACTGAAACCTTTTCCTTTAGACTCTCTAAACAATGTTGTTAAGCTTTATATGTGGTGAGATTGGGTGAACAGAAGATAGAAAGCGGCTGCCAAAAAAGCCAACACAGTTCTGGGCTGCATCAACAGAGGGATAGAATCTAGATCGCGCGAAGTGTTAATGCCACTGTATAGTGCCTTGGTAAGGCCACACTTGGAATACTGCATACAGTTTTGGTCGCCACGATGTAGAAAAGACGTGGAGACTCTGGAAAGAGTGCAAAGAAGAGCAACCAAGATGATTAGAGGACTGGAGAATAAGACATATGAAGAACGGCTGCAGGAGCTGGGTATGTCTAGTTTGATGAAGAGAAGGACCAGGGGAGACATGATAGCAGTGTTCCGATATCTCAGAGGGTGCCACAAAGAAGAGGGAGTCAAACTTTTCTCCAAGGCACCTGGGGGCAGGACAAGGAGCAATGGGTGGAAACTAACCAAGGAGAGAAGCAACTTAGAACTAAGGAGAAATTTCCTAACAGTAAGAACAATTAACCTCTGGAACAGCTTGCCTCCAGCAGTTGTGAATGCCCCAACCCTGGAAGTCTTTAAAAAGGTGTTAGACAGCCATTTGTCTGAAATGGTATAAGGTTCCTGCCCATGCAGGGGGTTGGACTAGAAGACCTACAAGGTCCCTTCCAACTCTGCTATTGTATTGTATTGTATTGAGAAAGGTAGATAGACAGACAGACAGATAGGCAGACAGACATAGATAGCTACAGAGCAACAGACAAGATGACTCAGCCTCTTTTTAATACAGGCTAATATTACCAAATGAATGCAAATATTCACAGAAATGAAAACAAAATACAGTGGTACCTCGGTTCACGAACGCCTCTGTTCACGAACAAGTCGGTTCACGAACAGAAAAGTTCATAAAAATATGCTCCGGTTCACAAACTCCGCTTCGGTTCACGAACAGAAAAGTTCATAAAAATATGGTCTGGTTCACGAACTCCGCTTCGGTTCACGAACAGAAAAGTTCATAAAAATATGGTCTGGTTCATGAACTCCGCTTCTGTTCATGAACTCCGCCTCGGTTCACGAACAGAAAAGTTCATAAAAATATGGTCTGGTTCACGAACTCCGCTTCTGTTCACGAACTCCGCCTCGGTTCATAAACTCCGCCTCGGTTCACAACCAATTTGGTTCGCGACCAGAGTCAGTTCAAGAATTAAAACCAAAAGAAAGATCAGAACGGATTAATTGGATTTACATTAAACCCTATGGGAAACTGTGCCTCGGTTCACAACCAATTCGGTTCGCGACCAGAGTCAGTTCAAAAATTAAAACCAAAAAAAAGATCAGAACGGATTAACTGGATTTACATTAAACCCTATGGGAAACTGTGCCTCGGTTCACAACCAATTCGGTTCGCGGCCAGAGTCAGTTCACGAATTAAGTTCGTGAACCGAGGTACCACTGTATTTGAGATAAAAGAAGGCAGGCAAAAAGTATTATCGTAAACCAATCCCCATTCTACTTTCACAGAGCAGATTTCGCCAAAGGGCTGTAGTCATGGTTTTTATTTATAGATCAATAAGGTAATGCTGCCAAGGAACTGATAAATGTCTATTAAGCTATTTTGCAGGGCAAAACAAGATTTCAACAACTGGGGGAAACAATTTACTTTCATAAATCATGTTACAAAACCAGGATTGGAGGCAAGGAAAAAAAGAGGAAAACGAACCAAAATGTGCAAATTTACTTCTAGTTCCAGTTTTCCAGGATTTGTAGCACCTGATGACTCTTTCACTTTGAGCCAGCCTTGGGCAGAATGACAGCCAAATAACGTATCCCCATCCGATCAAACCATCTGTGAACAATTGCATGAAAATTGGATTGGCCAGTGTTATATCAAGCAGATGTAAATTCCATGAATGCTTGCCAAACCTCTGCTATGATTTAGAGCTCCTGGTTTAAATTCTTCTGAACACTAGGATTGTTTTTGAAACCCAAGGGATTGCAGTACATTATGAAAAAACAAACAAACCACAAACTAGGTAGTATTCTCATTACGTAACCATTCCTATGAGCTCTTCAAAAGATTTGGCAATCACAGAACAGTGCATTTGCAAGTATAATGGATTAGCAAAGATGCCAGTCAATGTATAGATGACAGATGGAACCATCATATTACAAGAACAACTGCCTTGCCATGTATTGGCACACAACACACCCTATGCACAATAGTTTCTTATTGGAGACATGACTTGGCAATCATGGTTGGATGAAAAGTTGTATCCAGTCTTTTAGAAGGTACATAAAGTGTTTGCAAAACTGGATGGGGTTGATGGGGAATTATAAGGGTAAAAAAATCTTGAAAGTTTGTCTAAAGCAAACAAATGGATATTATATTGGAGATTGTATCATCTTTTTGCACCTATGAACCTTTTTTGATAACAGGGAAAATAATGAGAGATAAGGGGAAAGTTCTTTCGAAGCTGACCCTGTGTCTATCTCTCACCTTCCCTATGGTTAGTAAAGTCTTTTTGACTATGAGTCTTTCTGTTTAAAATGGTAACCAGCCTCTCTTGCTATTGAGATGGGATACATTACTATTCGCTACAGTTCCTTGAATTTAGTTCACATACATATTCTGGAGAAGTTTAATTTGTGTCTCCATTTTATTATTCTGACTTTTTATTATGCAAATCATTCAGAGTTAGTTGGAGTCAAGCATTCTTTGAATCTATGTAATGAATAAAATACACACAATGACAGGAAATGAGGGAAACAATTTTTTAAACATTGATTTTGATCTGTATTTTCAAAAAGATTCTAAATATGTCTGTCTAACCTCCCTGGACTCTCTCTCTCTCTCTCCCTCCCTCTCTCGCTCCCCCCCTCTCTTCTAAATATAGTATTGTTAGAAATGTGGCTTTCTTACAAATCTTATTTTTACTTCAAATGCAGTGGGTATATGTTAGCGCTCATAGATAGTTGGGATAAGCTTATATTTAGCACCCCAAATTATGAACATAATTTCAGCTACTCAATTACACAATTGTTTTTTGTTATCTATCTGGACATTTTAATTAGATCCCAAGAAACTAATTCTACTCTGAGATCTGAAACGGTATTCTAGTAACATCAGAGAACAAAGCGGGACAGAGTTAGATATGTTGGATTTGATAGGCCTTTGATTCAATTTAGTAAAATAATTTAGGTGAATTTGCAATAGCAGCGAATATCCATAGCTTGGGGGTAGGAATTTAGGTGAATTCAAGTGGCTGGAAATCACATTTTGTTCTTGGAGGAGGAGGAGGCAAGATCACATGTGGTGGGAGTGATAATGCAGATCAGATGGGAAGAAGATGTACTGATCATACAAGCCAGTTGTTTAAAAATTTAGAGAATTGCTTTATCTCCTCCCCTGTTTTAAAACATGTTAAGTCTAACAGTTGATATTACAGTTTTTTCCACATAATGGAGGGGGATACTATCAATTCTGGGGAAGTATACACTTGACAGAGCAGTTGAGGTGCTGGAGCTACTTGTTGCCATCCCTGAAGTAGAGATCTTTCTTTGGTAAGGCATTTCTGGTTTTTTTTTTTAAATTTCTGAATCTTTTCGAAAAGAAGCTTTGGCAAACGTGGGAGCATGTACACAAAATTCCCCATTACATGTATATGGGGAAGAGTTACAGTTATTGTTCCAGTTTCTTGTAAATCTGTAAATGCTTATAAATTCTGCTGTAGGGCTTCCTCAGTTTCAATATTTCCACATTCAGATGATGAAGGTGATTGTTACCACAGAGTTTCTAAGGGACAGGTTAGCTACTTCAGAGAAATCTATATCTTACATAAAATATTTTCTCAGTCTATACCCTCCGGTTGTGCTGGGCCATGTTTCATTTTCAGCAGAAATTAAACAACAGATCTCTACTCTTCATATGCACTTAAGATGGTTCTGCTTCGGAGGTGGTATTCAGCAGGCTCTGACCAGTTCTGGAGAATCGGTAACGGAAATTTTGAGTAGTCCATAGAACAGGTAAATACCACCTCTGACTGGCTCCACCCCCATCTATTCTCTGCCTCCCACTGATCAGGAGGAAATGGGGATTTTGTAGTAACCTTCCCCTGGAGTGGGGTAGGGATGGAGATTTTACAGTATCCTTCCCCTGCCATGCCCACCAAGCCATGCAAGCCATGCCCATAGAACCAGTAGTAAGATTTTTTGAATCCCACCACTGTTCTGCTTGTGAGACAGATTGGATTCCAAGTTATCCAAACGACAACACTTTTTGAGTGCAATAGAATGTGTGGATGACCTTGGGGAAGGTGCAGGAGAAGGATACTACCTAGGAAACAATCAGACAAGTGAGGCAGGAGCCTCCGAAGGCTTAACGGTCAGAGAAAGAAAGACGAAGGAACTTCCCTAATGGATCAAGTACTTAAAAGTGGCAGCAGCAAGCTTGTATTTTCAAACTTGCCACATTCTGTTAATGCAGCCTTATAGTAAAGTAGAGTTAGTTCATCTAGTCCTGTCTTCTGTCTGGTTTATTTGGCAGGGCTGACATCAGAACACTGGGGTTTGCCATAATCTATTGTCAACAAGGCAACCATCAATCTAGAGCAGGTTAAATCCATTTTCCTTCCTTCTGTTTCCATGCACTTTCACCAGAGGCTTAAGTCAAGCAGAGTTTCTGACATGTGCACAAAAGCTAAAACAATTTAATGCTAAAGGCAGTTACAGTGGATCATTTTTATTTATATAAATGTTAAATATCATTTGACTAAACACATTTTCAAAAAAATAAATAAAAAGCACTTCTTTTATTCTCTTTTTACTCTATAGAATTTAAATGAAAGGTGAAATTGATGCATTTTCTTGTGACTACTGAACTGAAGAATTTATTTACAGTTTGGTACAGCAGCTCCAAGAAAACAGCCCTTAGCTAATGAACAAATGCTTCAAAGTCCATCAGCAGCTGGGCTTGCTGGTTAGCTGACAGCCCAGCCTTCTCTGAATACAACATCTCCAGCAGCAGTGCATCTGGCAATTTTGGAACTGGCTGCTCATTGTTAATCTCCTCATTTGATCTTGCCATGACACATACTGATATTAAGTGAGATGTCACATGGCTGCAACTTGCAATTGTGCTGCTGGCTTCTCCACTGACTCTGTGAAGTGATCCGATGGTGATCGTGTGACCACTGGGAGATTGAGACTGTCACAACACCTGTTGGCTATGAAATGTCTGCATTTTGATCATGTGACCATGAGGATGCTATGATGGTAGATTAGATAGGAGGGGCATGCTTTAGGTCTGTCTCTTAAAAGACCTCCTGGGCCTCCCCTTTCGGGCACCTTAGATGTCCCTCCTGACTAGCCCTTTGGAACTGGTCAAAAAGTCACTTTTTTCAATAACTTCAAACACCAGGTAGTTGTTAAATAAGGACTACCTGTATAATTATGTGTGTGTGTGTGTGTGTGTATGTATATATACATGAAGAGGGCTAACAAGCCCGAAATGGATCCATCCTGGTCTCTTATTTATTAATCAGCCCTTAAAAATCTAACACATATCTTAAAAAAATTCACACAACAGTATTCTCATTTGGCTCTCTGCCCTGATGATTTCTAGGTTGAGTCGAAAGGCAGAGAAGGATGACAGTTTGTCTCCTCCCTTAAAGGGGCCCATAACAGGAGTTGTGAAAATATTATCTCATTAAAGAGTCCTGTAATGGCTGATGTAATCAGGGAAGCCGGATAGCTCAAGGCATAAAAAGGCTTGCCTGATATGCTGGAGAGTGCCGGTTCAAATCCCAGTAGAAGGAGTATGGCCAGCTGAAGAGGGCTAACAAGCCCGAAATGGATCCATCCTGGTCTCTTATTTATTAATCAGCCCTTAAAAATCTAATATATATATATATATATATATTTGTTTTCTGAGGTTTTCGCGGGTGTTTGTATGTAGGTCTTTGGTTGTTCGGGTTTTCTCCCACGTAGAATTGGAAGTATATATATATATATATATATATGTGCGTGTGTGTGTGTGTGTGTGTGTGTGTGTGTGTTAAAAATCAAATATATATATATATTTGTTTTCTGAGGTTTTCACGGGTGTTTGTATGTAGGTCTTTGGTTGTTCAGGTTTTCTCCCGCGTAGAATTGGAAGTATATGTATATATATATATATATATATATATATATATATATATATATATATATGTGTGTGTGTGTGTGTGTGTGTGTGTGTGTGTGTGTGTGTGTGTGTGTACGTACGTAAGTACATACATACATACATATTGTTTTTTTCTTTTGTCAAAGAATCTGGTGTGCCCAAATATGGAGGGAGCCTACTTTGACAAAAGAAAAAAACATAAACATAAATTTATATCTATCTGTCTATCTATCTAAATTTTGAGGTTATTAGAGATTCTTCAAAATAAGGTCAATAATAAAAAAACGAAAACAAAGAACAAGTATAATCTTGGTTGAAATTAAATGGCATCATTTTTTTTTTCAGAATCAAAAGCTTTGCTCAATTTGATATTTAAAAAAAACTATTACATTAATTTCAACCGCATGGAAATCTGAAGATTGTAGCTTCATGGCTGGGATATATTTGCAGAAATTGCACCCATTTCTCAAGTGACTTGTTCTTGGTCACTCAAGCTTAGAGTGACCAAGTGCTTCCGCCAGTGTCTAAAGACACATCTTTTCCAGCAAGCCGGCCCAGCCTAACCTACCGTCGGGGCTATTTTAGATAGTTTTTAAACAGGGGATTTTAATTTGGTTTTAGCATAGGATTGTAATTTAATATGTTTTTTTAAATTTTGTATTTATCGTTTTGTATGTTTTTAGATTCCTGTGCGCCACCCTGGGTCCTTTGTGGAGAAGGGCGGGATATAAATATGAAATAAAATAAAATAAAATAAAATAAATTAGTTACCTCCCATTTGGATTTTGTGGCATGTTCCACATGGAGCTGCAACAGTATCGGTTGCAGCTTTCAGTTAAGTACTTCGTTCACTGTTTCATGTTTTCTTAATTATTTGGTAAGCAGCAAGGGAAAAACTATGCATTGGCTTTTTGCACAATTCACAGGAGGTGTTGGGAAATCGGTTTTGGGATCCCACATTAAACATCTTGGCATCTTAGTATTAATATTCATTATTATATTCAAACATACAGATTCAATACTTTAGAATCAGCAAAATCAATTACGGGTAAACATTTGCAAACAAATAGTATTTCATATAGAAACATTTTATTTATAGAAATGTTTGATATGTCTCAATGACATTCAGTACAGTTGAGACAGATCTCTTCCATTTAAGTCCTGCTGCTATTTACTGGAGTGTTACCATTAATCACAAGGTTTTATTAATCACAAGTTTTTATAATACTAGCATTAAATTCATGTTAGCCAACTTGTCCATAGATATCCCCTTTCACACAGTTGGCCTTTTAATAAAATACAAACTTGATAGTTGATTAGAAAAACACATGTGCACTCAGAAGTATATAGGAATTAATTCTTCCATCAGTGGAGACATCATTGGCAAGGGATAAATAAAAAAGAATAGTACAAGAGAAACAAATCCTGGAAGAATTGGCTGTACCATAATAGTAAAGCTGCTTAAATATTTTCCAGTTTTGCAACTAGCAATTTTCATGGTATTAAAGTTTTTCCTAAAAAGTGCTTAGCCTGTGTATTTAGTCAATTTTTGTCCAATACTATTCAGCAATCTTCCACTGCTTCTTTTTCTGACAGCTGCTGCTTTTTCGTACATAGTTTGCAGTACCTTCTTCCTATTGCAATTGGTTAAAGAGGTGATACCAATTTCAAAGTGACTGTGATGCCACCATCTACTAGTAGGTAGGTAGCTAATCAGTAGACAAGAAAATCTGATTAAGAACGAAAGTGCTTTTGGGTAATTGAAAATCAGAGCACATGAAGGCGGAAAATTACCCCAAAAGTGAAATCAGAATTAATAATAATAATAATAATAATAATAATAATAATAATAATAATAATAATAATAATAATAATAATAAAAAATTTATTTTATATACCGCATCCTCTCCCCAAGGGGACTCGGAGCGGTGCACAGGGCAAGAATTGAAAATACTATAAACATACATACATAAGATAAATACGATGAATAAAAACGAATTAAATTAACATTGTCCCTGTGCTAAAATCACACTAAAAGGTAGAGACTAACCTAGGCCGGCCAAGCAGAAAAAGTATGTGTTGAGTTTTTGATGGAAGGAGCGGAGGTCCGTAGTTGTTCTGATGTCGGGGGGAAGGTCGTTCCAGAGGGTTGGGCCTGCCACAGAGAAGGCCCTTCCCCTGGGCGCCGCCCGCTGACAAAGTCTAGTGGATGGCACCCGGAGAAGTCCCTCTCTGTGGGAGCGAATCGGCCGTGAGGATGTGTGGGGCAGGATCCGATCCCGCAGATAGCTAGGTCCCGTGCCATGGAGCGCTTTAAAGATGATAACTAACACCTTGAAGCGCACCCGAAAGACGACAGGCAGCCAGTGCAGCTCGCGCAAGAGTGGTGTTATATGGGTGAACCTGGAGGTCCCCATTATTGCTCGCGCGGCTGCATTCTGGACCAGCTGAAGTCTTCGGGTGCACCACAATTAGGCGTTCCATTGTGCTCGAATTGCATGTTAAAAAAAGTAGTTATCGATTGACTACCAGGGAAAATGCAAGAGAAGTTAATTATACTTAGCTGCCAAAACTGAAATAGTAGATTACAGCCATGGAAGGAAACCAGTTAGTTCAACAAAGAAATAGCTTAACCAGGCTGAGGAGAGTTCAGGCTGGGAAAAGGGGTGTCTGTTAAGTGTAATTAAAAAGCAATTAAAGTATCTATTGAAGTGGAATAGTAGGTACAGTATATTGGAAGATGATAGCTTTTTGTCAAAGAAGTTATAGGAAATAGCACTAAGTGAATTTAAAAAGTGAAGCTTGAAATTGCAGGACATTTGAAAAGGGGACTAAAGATATTTCAAGACAGAAAAAGAAAAAAAAAGCTGGAGTATGAGTTATTCTTATGATCAGCAAAGGAAGGAAGGAAGGAAAGGAAGGAAAGGAAGGGAGGGAGGAAAGGAGAGAAAGGAGGGAGGGAGGAGGAAATATGAGTGATCTTTTGTTTTGTTAAATCAAAAAGAATTAAGTTTGGAATAAGCAATAAGCTAAATTGATTATATATTCAAGCAGCAAGTAAGCCAGAAATATATCAGGTATGCAACTTACTTATTATTTAACTTTTTTGTATATCCATTCCTCACCCTTAAGCTGTTCCTGTCCCATGCTGGTGCAAGCTGACATTAGTTTTTATTTTTATTTTATTAAATTTATACCCCGCCCTTCTCCAAATGGACCCAGGGCGGCGCACAGGGATGTTAAAATACATACAAAATATATAAAATTTAAAAAACTTATTCTAATAAAACCCTGCGCTAAAAACCGAATTAAAAATCCCAAATTTAAAACTGTCTAATAGTCAGTAATCGAGGTTACGCTAGGCCGGCTAGATGGAATAAATGTGTCTTCAGACACTTGCGGAAGAGGCGGAGGTCGGCGATGGTGCGGAGTTCAGGGGGTAAGTCGTTCCAGAGGGCTGGGCCCGCCACAGAGAAGGCTCTTCCCCTGGGTGTCGCCAGTCGGCATTGTCCAGCCAACGGCACCCTGAGGAGGCCCTCTCTGTGGGAGCGTATCGGTCTGAGGGATGTATGGGGCAGGAGGCGGTCTCGCATATAACTAGGCCCCGAGCCATGGAGCGCTTTAAAGATGGTTGTTAAAACCTTGAACCTTAATTAAGCTGATTAAAAAAAAAACTTTTCTCCAGATTGGAATGTCTTGACAGTGTCTTGCCAGATTCAGTCTGGATGGCCAAATTGCTGCCCCTACCCTCACTTCGATAATCCTGCTGCTGCTGCCTGCTCTGAACTTTCTATGTCAGGAAACCCATTGTTAATCATTTTCCTTTTGCTGAGTGAGTCTAATTGGACATATATACTTGCTTAAGTTTGTGTACATCAAGAAACTTAAATGCATTCATGTATATATCGGCAAGCACAACAACCAGTTATAAAATAAAAATATCTGCTTTGACTAGACTTGTGAAGTGAAAAGATGGGTTAATGCACAAATGAAACCATATCTAGCTTTTAAAGAAAAGTTCCACTGTATGTCACAAAATGACAAGATTTGACATATCCGATAATGACAAAGCCAAAGCAACTGAAGATGGACATTGCATGTAGAATGTATACAAGATTAGCAAGAATCCTTGCTATTGGAAATGTGGACATGTGCCTTCATTTGTTCTCTCGGCCTCTGTTATATAATAACCTTCTGTGGTTTTACAACTGTAATAATTAAAGCCACAATGTTGACTAAATGCCCAGGCACATAGTTTTCACTGGTATTTGCTACTGCTAAATTTCCATTGTTAGCCTTTCATTTAGACTACTATGCATTCTTCAGAAACTGAACTTGTCTGATCTATAGCTAATGCAACACTATTTATTTATTACTATTTATTTACTTATTTATCATATTTGTAATTTTTTAATTTGTTTAGTGTATTTACAGTCACTTGATAGAATTACTATCTTCACAGCCAGTTGGAAACCGATACAAAAAGATACAACCCAAAATTGCAGATCTGATTCTTACTGGAATTCTTTCACCAGAATTGTGATATGAAACCATAGTTAAATTAAAAGGTCACAATACTATTAATGAGGGCCAAGTCAAGATAAATGAAAGAATAAGCATTCGAGAAAAAAATAAAAATAAAGGCATGTCATTTGCATCAGAGCACCAGGAAAACTTTCCAGAGTTGAGCAAAACTTCAGGACATCATTCTTCAACATGTCCAAATATATTCCTTATCATATATATGAACACATATTTCATATATATTAATTGATAGTTTGTACATTGCTAAAATGTCATATATCTAAATACATTTAATTATATAAAATGAACACACCAATTATTGTTTTTCCCCCCTTCATTCAGTCTTCCCAACAAATCTGGAAGGGAGCTTTGAAATACTGTCATAAACACTTTTTCAGGATAATTCATTTTATACTCTGTTTACAAACCAGATCATGATTTTTACAAACTTTCAACCAAAAGTAATTATTTCTTTTCCACTGCATAAGAAGCAACCAGAAACAATCTTCTGCAAGTGTTTATCCAACACTTTCTGTTCTATGGTTCCATGTTTATTAACATACATATGTTTATACTGACTCTCTTACATCTGTTGTGGAATCATGAGATTGTATCTATTTATTTATTTTTAAGGAAATAATGTTTCATTTTGTTTTTCCCCCAGTTGAATCCTACAGATTGAATTTGTCAGAATCTATCCATAACATTTACTCAATCTTGTTGCCAAAGTCATATATAGATTTTGGAAGAATATAATATAAATTCAAGCAGTAAAATCTATCATCTGACCTTGAGAAACATTCTCTTCCCGATACTTTCTTGTTGATTTCATTTTGTAAGAAACTTTTTAGGTTATATCAGTCTTCCTCTCCTGCTGCCATTGTAGACGTTGTAGTCTTTTTGCAACTGGAAGGCAGCAGATTGGAAATGGCTCCAAACTGAGAACAGTTTTATTTTGGGAAATAATATTTCGAAACAAAGGAAGATTACAGTTAGAATTAAATCATATAATTGCCATTCAAACTTAGCTATCATATGTTAATTAAGAGTAAGGCAATTAATATGCTAAATGTTAGATTTGAGGGGGTTTAGTTCAACATCATTGATGGCAGAATTGAATTATGGAATTCATAAAAACTATAATAAATAATTAAGAAGGAAGAAATGATGTAGTTGAGTTTCAGAATGAGTTAAAATCCAACTTAATTAGAAAACCAATAAGAAAGATACCCATGCATATATAAAGTGTGCCTCAGATATGCAGATGGGTTTATGCTATAATGTTCTGCATCTATGCAACAGTTCTTGTAGGACCAGTCTCATAGTTTTTTTCATGTTTAATGCTATCATTACAAATTAAACTGGTGTCTCTTGAATAGTAAACTGGTGAGCAGGAGTAAATTATTTTGCATCATTACCACATCATTTGCAAAACAACTTATGTAACATGTCATATTTATTTCCATATTAATTGAATAATGTAGCTGTCACAAACTTCCAGCATTTATGTTGTAATCTCTTCCTGAAAATTCTGTGGGTGAATTCATGTAAGTACTATTTCTACGACTTATAAAGCGCAGTCAGCTAATTTTAAGATTCTCTATGTGCAGACTGATTAGCTTATGATTTTCAGATTTATGGATTCCCTATTTCTTCCAAAAGCACAATAATGTCAGCCTATTGTGGTTGCCGGTAATAAAATACAATACCATACTGTGATCTATTTGGTTTTGGCACTAGGTTTGAACCTATCTATTATAGCTTAATATGTAGCAGGTTGCAAAATTTAAGTGCAAAATTCCAGGTGACCAGTAGATGGTAGCAAAGTACATGCCTTTGCTGCCCTCTAGCTGTCTCCTGGATTCTTACAGATCAGATATGGCAACCTTGTCCTGTTTGATAGTTTTTAAACTATGCCTACATTTCAGAGGAACCTAAGCACAATCTTACTCGTAGTAACACAGCACAAAATGAATATTATGGAAAAGCAGCAGATGTAATTTATCATATATTTTTCAGACACCATTACATTTTTATTTGCAGGACTAGGAGAAACTGTTGAAGAATTTTCTGTCTAAGATGCCAAAATAAACTATCTGGCCATGAACTTTATGTACCATAAATTGGGCAAATGGGAGGAAACACAATTTACTGTTCTATTGCAGGTATAAAGGCTTACACTGACCCTGTGTGGCATCTGCAAAACTAATATAAATACTCCTATTGTGCAATAAATTTTGTGAACCGGCGTTCACTTAATGGAATATATACCCATACTAAAACAGCATCCATATAAAGAAATAGGTCTATCGTACCTCGATGCAGAGCAGGAAGACTTACTCTATGTTATTTAGCGCATAATACATACAACAACAAAAATAAACCATTGGAACCCCAAAAATTGAAAATACAAGAGTTAAAGATTTAAAAAAAATCTCCTTTCCAGACCAACAATATGAAATCAAATTCAGGCATCCCAAATTGAATAGTTTTACTGTAATAGGGAACACACGCTTGACCTGATTTTTGTCTCAGGACAGTGGATGAATGATCTAGATTTAGGGAATATTTCTATCCAACCCTTGTCATGGTCAGATCATTTCCTCATTAGGTTCGACTTCCAGACTGCTACCCCTCACCACAGGGAGGTAGAACCGACTAGATGGTTCTGCCCCAGGCACCTGATGGACCCTGAAAGGTTCCTGATGGAGCTTGGGACTTTTCCTGAATCCCTTGCTCACAGCTCGACCGAAGGCCTAGTGGAAGCCTGGGATAGGGCGGCCACTGGGGCCTTGGACCATGTTGTGCCTTTGCAGCCTCTGACCCGGTGCTGATCCCGGGTAGCTCCCTGGTTTACCGAGGAGCTCCAGGAGATGAAACATCGGAAAAGACACCTGGAGAGTGGTTGGAAGCCAGCCGGTCCAAATCTGATCGAACACTAGTAAGAATTCATATTAAATCCTACTTAGTGGCGATAAAAGCGGCAAAACGGCAACATTTTTCTGCTCTTATTGCGTCCGCAGATAACTGTCCAGCCACCCTGTTGGGTGACCCGTTCCTTACTCAACCAAGGAACTGGGAAAGACCCCTTGCAGGGTCGGGCTGAAGAATTTGTTCAGTATCTGCAGGATAAAATCGCTCAGATTCGGACAGGCTTGGACTCCGACTGGGTAGATTTGGGCGAGTTGATGGGGATGAATCTTGTGGAGACCATCTGGGATGAGTTTGATCCTGTGACCCCTGAAGGCATTATGGGCATTATGGGCAGACTTAGTGCTGCCACTTGTGTGCTGCACCCGTGTCCCTCTTGGTTAATTTCAGCTTCCCGGGAGGTGACACGAGGCTGGCTCCAGGCGATTACCAATGTTTCATTGAGAGAGGGGTTCTTTCCTACCACCCTGAAGGAGGCAATAGTGAGGCCCCTCCTCAAGAAGCCTTCCCTGGATCCATCTTCTCTAGCCAACTATTGTCTGGTCTCCAACCTTTGCTTTGTAGTGAAGGTTGCTGAGAGTGTGGTAGCACATCAGCTTCCCCAGTACCTGGAGGAAGCTGCCTACCTGGATCCGTTTCAGTCAGGTTTCAGGCGCAGGTACAGCATGGAGATGGCATTGGCTGCATTGGTTGATGATCTCTGGTGGGTCCGGGACAGGGGCTCTTCCTCTGTCCTGATCCTATTAGATCTCTTGGCGGCTTTCAATACTATTGACCATGGTATCCTACTGTGGCAACTCGGGGGGTTGGGAGTGGGGGGCACCATTTTGCGGTGGTTCTCCTCCTACCTGTTGGATTGATTGCAGTTTGTGTTGACTGGAGGACAGGGATCGACCCCGAGGCCCCTCACTTGTGGAGTGCCCCAGGGGTCGGTTCTCTCGCCCCTCCTGTTCAACATATATATGAAACTGCTGGGGGCGATCATCCGTGGTTTTGGGGTATGGTATCATCAATATGCTGATGATACCCAACTTTTCATCTCTACCCCAAACCACCCCAACGATGCCCTCGATGTGAGGTCCCGATGCCTGGAGGCTGTGCGGATCTGGATGGGGAGGAACAGGCTCAGGCTCAATCCCTCCAAGACTGAGTGGCTGTGGTTCCCATCATCCCGATTTGTCCACCTGGTCACAACTTTGGTGATAGGGGGAGAAATTTTACCCCCCTCAGAAAGGGCCCACAATCTGGGAGTCCTCCTGGATATGCGGCTTAGCTCAGAAGAACATCTGACAGCCATAACCAGGAGGGCCTTTTACCAAGTTCGCCTGGTACATCAGTTGCGCCCCTTTCTGGATCGGGATGCCTTGTGCACAGTCACTCATGCCCTCATCCTTTCTCGCCTGGACTACTGTAATGCTCTCTACATGGGGCTGCCCTTGAAGAGCACCCGGAGGTTTCAACTGGTCCAGAATGTGGCTGCGCGGGTTATCATGGGGGTACCTAGGTGCACCCATGTTACACCCCTTTCAGGCGGCCCGCACTGGTTGCCAGTTGTTTTCCGGGTGCGATTCAAGGTATTAATTATGACCTTCAAAGCGCTCCATGACTTAGGCCCAGGTTACTTGAGAGACCACCTTCTGCCACCGGTAGCCTCCCATCGTCCAGTAGATCCCACAGAGTTGGCCTCCTCAGGGTGCCATCAGCCAGACAGTGTTGGCTGGCGACCCCGAGGGGGAAAGCCTTCTCTGTGGGAGCGCCTTCTCTTTGGAATGAACTACCCCTGGAGCTTTGCATAATTCCCGACCTCCCTTCCTTCTGGCACGCCCTAAAAAGCTGGCTTTTCCAGCAAGCCGGCCTGGCCTGAATAAAATAAACTATTAATTTTAATTGTTAATTTTTAATTTAATGTTTAATTGTAAATTGTCCATTGGTTATTGGATTTACTATTTAATCTTTTTTTAAAACTTTTGTAATATGTGTTTTATGTTGTACGCCGCCTTGAGTCCTTTGGGAGAAGGGCGGCATATAAATCCAATAAATCCTAAATCCTGTTTGTTTCATATCCCAAACATGACATATCATGCTGGCATGTACCCAAGTGAAACCATATCTGCCCCCATGTAATTTACAGCCCTGTTGCCCCCTCCTCCCAGGGTGCATCATAAATCACATTCTCCAACGAAGCACTTTCACGGGCTGTAGAGATTACGCACCTCTGACTGTTGCAGGTAACCTGGGCTACAGCCTTGAGAAAGACATGCATGGAATGTGCTTCTGGTTGTGGCTGCCATGCTGCTCCATCAGTATTTCCCCCTTCTTGCCTATGGCAGCCCGAGAGCAGGCCAGGGATGCTTTGCGAGTTGACATTTGGCTCCCCTCACATCCTGAAGGCAACCTGTGCAAAGAAAAAAACAATTTGAGTACAGGTATAAAATTTAGGGCTGTGACACCCTACCCCCAGGCTTATTTGGGTTTTCTGTGTGGAATTTTGCTATAAGGTGGTCAGCCTGGATGTTATAAGGTGGTCAGCCTACTCTTCACCCAAGATGCCTCTGGGCACAAGGGTAGCCCTTTCACTTGATTAAGTATTGGAGTTGTTTCCTGTGCTGCCTTTGGGCAGCATTTTTGAATAATAATTTTTTGGTGCTAGAAGTTACAGTTTGGGGGTTAAAAAAAGAATGAGGGAGGAGAGACTTCCAGGCTTAGGAATTAGGAGGGCTAGCAGTCAGAATGGTGTTTTAAAAGTTTGTACTTTTTTTTTTACACAGTTCTGACTGCTATAAAAAGTTTGCTAGCTTGTTTGAATCGTATTGATTCCAGACCTCACCTAAAAACACATCTGTAACAAACCATGGGACATTTACGATAGTCTTCACAGAAGAGCATCTGTGAATCGCAATTTGTTTAACTGAGGTTATCTAAAATTAGGTTTATTTGTCCCTTCATTTTAACAGCATTAACAGATGATGGACTGAAATGCTCCGATTGGAAATATATATAATTTTGCAATTGCAAGGATTCCCTTAAGATTGACATTTTGTAGTCCATCTCACCAATGGTTGTTATTTTTACATTAATTCAAAGCAGGACTTTATGTCTAAAATATGTGCACTGCAAATATCGCCTTGGGAAATAAAAGTGAAAATGTATGCCATGTTGGATTGTAATATTATCTTTATATGTGAAATACATCATAAATAGTGAGTGTTGCTGCTGGCCTGGAGGTGGGATGGGGTTTTATGGGTTTTTTTTTTTTTTTTTTTAATAGATATTTTTATTTTATTTTCGATTTTCAAAGTAAATAACAACATATATACTGTTACATAGCCAGCATCATATTATATTATTAAATGTTTACATCATTCCATTTTACCATCATTTCATTTTACCATCAACACCCAGAAAACTCCCAGAGGGCTCTTCTGCTCTCCATACACCATATTTGTGCCTTATCCATCATTTTCTTTCCCCTTTCTCCTCCTCCTCCCTACCTCCTTTCTTCCCTCTAACGCCCTCCCCTTCTCTACTTCCCCTTCTTCTCTCCTTCTCCTCTCTCCCCTTTCCACTCCTCCTTTCTCTTCTCCTCTTCTCCTCTTCCCCCTCTTTGCCCTCTCTCCTTTCTCTCTCTTCTTCCCTTACCTCTCTACTCCACACTCTTCATCTCATTTACATGGTGTATTTCGGCCTCGGAGCCAGTTCTATTTTGTGTTGATGATATTTTATAATTTCAGATTTAAGATTTATCGCTCAATTTTCATATCAATTATTACAATTCTTATGTCTCAGTCCCAAATCTTGCTAGTTGTTTTAATACCCTTTTAAGTAAAGCCTAATTGTATAATAATGTTCTATTTATAAAACCAAACAAAAAAGAACAAAAAACAGTATAAATAAATTTAAATAAATTTAAATATAAGAAGGCCTAATCGGGTATCCATAAATTCTGTGCCTTCCAGGAGTGGTTATTATTCATGGGTTATCTCATTTTATTAATTTTAAATCTAACAATTTATCCTGTGAGTCAATATCAGTATCCACAAGTCTTATCAAGTATTCTAGCCTCAATCTATTTTTTCTTTAATAATATCTTTAAATCCTATTTACTATTAATATCCCTTATTTAATCCCTTCATATCTCTATAGATTCCATATAATTATCTAAAATTTTATGTAACTATTAATTGATTGATCATTTACCAAGAGTGATAGTATTCTATAACCATCTTAATCGCCTAATTCCCCATCTATAGATAAGCAAATATATATCATTCACTAACACATAATCTTTCTATAACCATCTAAATAGCATAGTTCCCCATCGATAAATAAACAAATATATATCATTAACCAAAACATTTACCAAGAGTATTCTATAACCATCTTAGTAGCATAATTCCCCATCTATAGATAAGCAAATATATATCATTCACTAACACATAATCTTTCTTTAACCATCTAAATAGCATAATTCCCCATCGATAGATAAACAAATATATATTATTAACAAAACCTTTACCAAGAGTATTCTATAACCATCTTAATAGCATAACTCCCCATCTTAGATAAGCAGATATATATCATTCATTAACACATCATTTTTCTATAACCATCTAAATAACCCAATTCCCCATCTATAGATAAACTAATATATATCATTATCAAAAACCTAATCTTATTATAAGCATCTATAGTTATTACTAACAATCAATTAATTAATAATCCTTGATGGTAATTTAAACCCAGCCTAGTTATTGCTCATCAAGGGATAAAAGTTCCTCTTTTCAGCCGTTGTCTCTCCAAGGATGAATTAAATTTGCCTCTTTTAAAATCCACATTCTCCATCGACTTTTTTTCCTCTTCTCATGTTCTTTATAAACTTCCATTGGCACATTGTGATCCTGTATAGCTATACAATCATAGTGCTGACCAATTCTTTTCCTCAAATTTGATTTATTTTCAAATATCAAGTGTAACTCTGGTGTGATTTCCTCTATCTTTTGTTCTCCTTTTCCTTCCTTTTGCCAGACAGGTTGAAATTCAAATTTCTGATGAGGTCTTGATCTTATCTACTCTCCTGGATCTTCTCCCTTGTCTTCAGTTAAATCCAGTCCACAAACAGCCTCATTTCCATTTTCTTCTTTAATTTCTCTAATCTGTTCAATTTCTTCACTTGGTGTAATGTCGAGTATTGCACGAAATTCTCTCAATTCCCTCAAGATTTCAGCCAAAAGCTCCTGGTTTTCTGCAGTGTATATATCTATGTGCGTAGACATTTTGGCGAATCCGCAAACTAGGAAAAAGTAGCTCCAATTACCTTGTTAACACTTAGTTTATCTCTGTTAGTTTGTTTCTAGACAATATTTCCAGTAAATCTGTTCATATATGTCCGCCCACTGTTTTTCCAAGAGCGATACGATGTAGGAAATAGTTTAGATAGTTTCAAAGTGTTACAGTCCTTTTTGTTGGAAGGAAAACAGAGACAAAAAAAGGATAAGATATAGTCCTTATTTAAGTTTAAAGATGCGCAATAGAGTGTCCAAATAATTGTAGGATTGTGGAAGTGCTCCAAGTTTCAAAGTTTTTAGTGAAATAAATCAAAAAGACAGAAAAAAAGAATTAGAGAAGTCAGTCACAATCCAATCCTTTTCAGCGCAAACATAAGTAACTCTTATCAGTTCAGTCGGCCATTTCAAAACATTATGTGAAACTGAGGAATCTCACACTTCAATCCAAGCTCGCCGCTTATCTTCAACTTCAAAGCTTTAGTAAAAGAAAAAGGTTTCCCAGCAGAGTGTTTCAGAGACCAAATAAAGTACCTTCCCGAAGTATTCCAGCAGATTTTTCCCTTTCTTGTTTCAAAGATTCTCCTTCGCCTATGGTCCACCCTCCAGAAAGGGGGGGGGGGATGCGATTCGTCTCCCTTCAGAGATGTTGCTTCGTGTCGGGCAGGGATCTTGCGTGATCCCTGCACCCAGCGAAGATTTATCTCCTAATCACCACCTCTCCGGGGCGGCTTAGATTCCTTATAGAATCACGGGGGAGGCGAATTCCAGCCGGGTCCCTGCAGTTTAGGGAGCCCGGTTGTGTCGGCTCGGGAGGCTCCGCCTTCAGGCGGGGTTTTATGGGTTTTTATGTTGTGGGTTTTTAAAGTTGTAGTCTCCCGGAGTCACCTGTGTGGGTGTTGGGTGGCCATATACATTTGTTAAACAAACAAATAAATAAAATATATACAATTATAACAAATTTAATTAGAAACAATCACTTAAGCCACGGGTGACATATTGTGACTTCCCCCCCCCCTTTGCTAAACTGGGTGTGGGTGTGGCCAGCGAGTGATGCATCCAGCCCACTGAAAGTTTGACAACCCTGACTTAAACTCTGCAACCAATCTGCGGTGATTGGCTACAATAGCCCAGTCATGAAATATTCAGGAAGCATATGCATGAAGCAATTGCTTTGCAGTCTCAGAAATCAGGGACAGGACATCCACAGCATGGTTCTAACATAGAAGATGCAACCTTTAAAACAGTCTCTCAGTTAATTAATTTGTAGTGGGTTAATCATCTAACACAGGGGTCTCCAACCTTTGCAACTTTAAGTCTGAAGGACTTCAGTTCCCACAATTCTCCAGCCAGCTGAAGTCCTTCAGACTTAAAGTTGCAAAGGTTGGAGACTCCTGATCTAACAGATCCCTCATCTCTGACTACTGAAGAAGCTGATAACAGATAGCCCTGGTGTCAGTCTTCAGGCCAGACATACATGTAGCTACAACTCTCTACTCTTCCTGATATTCAGTGATGAATTCAGGAACCAGGTAATAATTCCCCGGCTTCAAGAACTTTCTGCTAGTTAGTTGCTTTAAAATTTGCATGTTGCAGAATGTCTTATATACACATAAACACATATATCCGCATTCAATAATTCATTTTTAATTTTTTTATTTAGTTAGTTTGTCAAACAAGTACAGGATAGCAGGATATAAGTACGAACATGGACATGAACAAAGGAAATCAATACAAATAAATGGGTGCAGTAGGAGAGGGATGGTAGGCACGCTGGTGCGCTTATGCATGCCCCCTTTACAGACCTCTTAGGAATGGGGTGAGGTCCACAGTAGACAATTTAAGGTTGAAGCTGTGGAGGTTTGAAGATGTAACAATGGAGTCGGGTAGAGCATTCCAGGCATTGACCACCCTGTTGCTGAAGTTGTATTTTCTGCAATTGTGTTTGGAGTGGTTGAGCTTGAGTTTGTATCTATTGTTTGCCCGTGTATTATTGGAGTTGAAGGTGAAGTAGTCATTGACAGGTAAAAAGTTGTAGCAGACAATTTTGTGTACTATGCTTAGATCGGATTATAGGCGGCATAGTTCCAGGTTGTCCTAGCCCAACATTTCAAGCATGGCGGCATAAGGGATTCTATTGTGAGCAGAGGAGTGGAGTACTCTTCTCGTGCACAGTACATCATACAGGCATACAGGACATGTATGAAAGAAGAAAACTCAGAATTTAAAAGGGAAACCTCTTCTCATCCTTTTGAGTCAACAAACTATGTATTTATTTAAAAGATTCATATAGTTGTTCATCCGGCCTAGCGTAGCCCCCTAAACTGACTTTTAGATAGTTTTTAAATTTGGGGATTTTAATTTGGTTTTAGCACATGATCCATTGAATTAGTTTTTTAAATTTTTATATGATGTTTTGTATGTATTTTTAATTTTCCTGCGCGCCGCCCTGAGTCCGTTTGGAGAAGGGCGGGGTATAAATTGAATAAATATAAATATAATATCTTATGGCACTCAGCTAACAACAAGAATAAACGCGTAAGAAGTAAAAACAATACAAAAAGTAGAAAAAAAAGAAAAAAGATCAAGAAACCCCCCCCAGGAAAACATACCCTATAAGCCCTCAATTTTGAACCATTCATTTACTGATCATTCTGGAAAAAGTGACTTATGACAGTTTTTCACATTTATGACCATTGCAGCATCCCCATGATCCCATAATGAAAATTCGGGTACTTGGCAACTGGCATGTGCTTATGACAGTTGCACTGTCCCAGGCAATCACTGATCACCATTTGTAACCTTCCTAGCCAGCTCCTGACAAGCAAAGTTAATGGGGAAAGCCAGATTTGTTTAATGACCACATGACTCACTTAATACTACTTTTAAAAAATATCATCTGTTCAAGAACTGCAAATATTTTCCTTCCTTCCTTCCTTCCTTCCTTCCTTCCTTCCTTCCTTCCTTCCTTCTTTCCTTCCTTCCTCCCTTCCTCCCTCCCTCCCTCCCTCCCTCCCTCCCTTCCTCCCTCTCTCCCTCCCCTGGAATGAACAGGATGAACAGGGACATTGTGATATTACTGGAGATTATTTGGAGAGGCTGAAGGGGAATTAACATGGAGAACAAGGGAATTAAGCTTTGTGGGAAGTTAACACAACTACTTTGCCCTTACCTTTTGCCAAAACAAAAAACAAACAAACAAAAAGCTTCCCCTTTTTGCAACTGAGTTTTGACTATGCAATATGGGAATGCCCCAAGATGTGCAAAATGGGGCCGTATTACTTGTTCTCTTTGAGATTCAATCCAGTCCAAAAGGGTTAAGATGAAGAGAGTTATCTGCAGTTGCTGGTATCAATGGTGCAAAAAAGGGGGGAAAAAGAATTTATTAGAAAAGCTCACTTCTTTCAAGTTAGTGGTAACTAAACCATTCCTTATTTTCCATGATATAATGCAGTGTCTGTTTTAGACATTTTGGAATGTGAGCGAAACATTCAGGAAAAGGAAATTGGTCCCCACTTCTTTGATGTCTTTTACTTCTTCCATATAAATACATGGCTAGCATTCATGTCTATGAATGAAATAAAACTCTTCTGTGGATAAAATTGTCACAATCTCTGAACATCTCAGCTTTTATATAGACAGATATGTTGGGGAAGCCAACAGACAGGATGTTGCCAACAGCAGACTCTGCAGTTTGCAGATGTTTTTTCCATTCTGACTTTTGCCAGTTATGTGGGTAAGTATTCTACTAGATTATAATGATAATACTGTAATGTCAGCATAATGTTCTACCTTTCTAAAACTTTCCCCAAAGACTCCCTCTCTCTCTCTCTCTCTCTTCCTCCCTGTGTCCCTCCCCCTCCCCTCTCTCCTTTTTCTTCTCTTTTCTATTGGCTGCCCATCTTACAACATGATAACTCTTGGCAGCTATTGTAATAAGTTCTAATAAGAAATGACATTTAATTGTCTGCTTGGTTTAATAATTGATGAATGTATTTTTCCCCCCTAAGGGACATTATTATGTATATTTACTAGGAGAATGTAGATCAAAATTTGTTACAGGTATTTGGCTTTTGCTTTGCCAAAAGTTGAAATGAAGTAAAGCTGTCAGTACTGCCAATGTTAGGAAAACGGAAAGTACAATATATTTGGATCACTTGTCCTGTATTTCTTTTTTTTCATCCTTTCTCTAATAATTATGTAAATAAAGTACAATATTATCTTGATCCTTCTCTTGGTGTATTATATTTATTTTCAAGTTGTTATCCCTGTCATTCCCTTGGCTTGACATTTGAGTTTCAACTTTATTTTATAATCGCTATGGGATTATTATTATTATTATGATTTTGATTTCGTATTTCTGGTTCTAGTATTTCTGCATCAGGTAACATTTGTATCATATCTGTGATTTTTTCATTAATTCATTTTGAACACGGGCTATTCATAGAATTGGACATCATTTCCAATATATCTGACATTGTGGCTACTAATTGCTGGCCCCATTCTTCAAAAATCTCCTGGAGTATTTCAAATGTTATAACATCTTGTGCTATTTTGTAAATTCACATAGCAATGAATGTTTCTGTTTGTATCTTTAGCCTATAAAATGGAACAAATAATCTGTCTGATGATAACAAGGCTACTTTATACTTTCTAGTATGCAATTATTTTAATTTGTATTCTTGTTCAAACAAATTGTTTCATGTATACTGTATAATATTGTTTCATATTATATATTAAGACTAAAACATATAAAGAACAGTTGCTGGGTGTGTCTAGCCGAATGAAAAGGATTAGAAGAGACATGACAGCAGTGTTCCAATATCTAAGGGTTTGCCACAAAGAAGAGGATGTCAATTTATTTTCCAAAGCACCTGAAGGCAGGACAGGAAGCAATGGATGGAAACTAATCCAGGAAAGAAGCAACCTAAAACTAAATGTGTGTGGAGATTCACAGTCATTCAGGTCATGCTTGTCCCAAAAATGCTTTTTTCAAGAGGCAATTTCTAGTAAAAGTCCAGTTGCCTCTTGAGAAAGCACCTTGGGGCAATAGCAATAGCACTTAGATTTACATACCGCTTCAAAGTGTTTTACAGCCAGTGGTGGGTTCCAGCAGAGATTACTGCTGGTTTGCTCAGGGGCACGCTGTGCGTGCATGCGCAGTACAACTAAAATTGCTCTGCGCATGCACAGAAGCAAAAAACAAGATATAAGAGAACTGGTTCAGGGGCATGGCAGCCCTGGGTTGCTGCCAGTTCTAGCGACCCAGGCCACCAAGCTACTACTGGTTCAGCTGAACCAGTCTGAACCATAGGAACCCATCACTGTTTATAGCCCTCTCTAAGCAGTTTAGAGAGTCAGCCTATTGCCTCCAACAATCTGAGTCCTCATTTTACTGACCTCGGAAGGATGGAAGGCTGAGTCAACCTTGAGCCTGGGGAGATTTGAACTGCCAAACTGACAACTTAGAACTAAGGAGAAATTTCCTGACAGCTAGAACAATTCAATGGAACAACTTGCCTCCAGAAGTTGTGGCTGCTGTAACACTGGAGGTTTTTAAGAAGAGATTGGACAACCATTTGTCTGAAATAGTAAAGGGTTTCCTGCCTGAGCAGGGGGTTGGACTAGAGGACTTCCAAGGTCCCTTCCAACTCTGTTAATCTGTTATTGTACAGAAAGCTATAAGCTTTGAAGCTGGATCACATACCTTTTTTTCCAAGAAAAGAGAATATTTTTTCTAATGATATGGCAAGATATTCGAGATAACTTGCTAGAGGTTTCTTAACTAAATACATTTGGGAATAAAAGTCAAGGATCAGCCAGAACTTTTCTAACTTGCAGTTGCTAGCAAAGCCCAGCTTTTGCTATGGCAATAGGAAAAGCTGCCAGTACAATGTGGATTGCACTGCTCTTTCTTAATGGTTGGTGTTTTGTAGTCCAAAAAAAGAAGTCACAAAAGGGCACATAAATCAAGCCCTGAAGATGAGGCAGGGCCAGTTTCCAGGGGAGAGGAAGTGAAAATTGAAGTTTTCCAGGCCATTCCCACGGCCCCATCAATAATGAATCCAGCAAGGCTACTATTGTTCAGATATGGATCTTCCAGAAAGAATGTCCCAACAAGCAGGGTAGCTTGTCAAATCCTTCCAAAGAAATGGAGTGGCTGAGTCAAAAGAGAAAAAATATGGTTGTATTTCTCTGTCTCACTTCTTATCTGTTTCTGAGCTGCTTAAGTGATCACATTAAATCAAATTCTTTCTGATCATTCAGAATGATGTACTCAGCATGGACAATCTAGGGATAGGCTTGTGAGAAAAGGGAGAGAAAGATATCAGTGGTGAGCAACTATACTGTATATGCCTCACATTCAATGTCACATATAGTCATACTCAGGGGGTGGGCTGCTGTTCAAAGAACCAACACGTGTAATTCTCACAATGGATGCCTGTCTGACCGGCTGGGAAGCACATCTACAGTCACTGATGGTGCAGGGCTAAGGGTCCCCAGTCGATTCCGTCAATAAACTGGTTAAAGTTACGAGCAGTCCATCTCGCTCTGGGGGATTCGCAGGGGTTTGGGAGAAACTCTAGCTAGGATTGTGTGCAGTTCAGAGAACCCCGAAGTCCCACTACTGGCTGGCCCCACCCACCCTCCCCACCGCTCTCAAGAGTTCCCATGTGGCCCATTTTGGATGCAGGTAAGTGCAGGGCACACGTGGAGGCTCGGGGAGGGTGGAAAATGGGCCTTCTGGAAGTTCGGGAAGACCAGAAACTCCAGTGGGGCTCTGGAGCCTGGGGAGGCCATTTTTGCCCTCCTAGAGGTTTAAGAAAAGCCTCCAGAGCCTGGGGAGAGCAACCCCCCCACACACACTGTGGTGCAGGAGGCTGACTAGGCCATGCCCACCATGGCCATGCTGACCCAGCAACTGGGCAGAGAATCCCTTGCTAAAATTTTTGAAGCCCACCCCTGGTAATACTGAAGGATAAGCCCTTAAATGCAGTGATTGAGAAGAAGAATTAATTGCAGGAATGTAAAATGCACCTGCTTTTTGTTCTTCTTCAGATGATGTTATGCAACAAAACTAGGAAATGCAGGAAAGGCGAGATCCCTAACTATACTATATGCTTGAGTTAGAGGAAAGACACCAGATAATTACCACCATCCCTTCCAGGGTAGATAGGTAGTGACAACATTACCTACCATCTAACTGCAAATGGTGTCAAAGTGGGAATAGTTCCAGAAAACCTCTGGGATAGGAAATGAGATTCCCATCGCTTTATCATATGAGAGCAAGCTTGTGTTCTGCTACAGTTTTATTATAGCAGCGTGGTGCACATGTGTTCAAAGAGCCATAGAACCTAAGAATCAGATGTGCATATAGCTTGGCAAAAAGAAAAGAAGTCAACCAAGATTTTGGAAACAAATGAAAAGTTTTTGTCCTGTACAACCAAACCATTCAGTAATTCTATAGTAAATCTGATCTATTTCTTTTTTCAATGAATGACATAATTCCCATCTTTTGTGTTAATGAACTATGGAGATCTGGAAAAACTCAGTCTGCATTTTTGTGCCAAGATAAATAGCAGAAAATAGCTCTGCCTGTAATGGCCCAGGCATTACTTACATTTGTTGGAATTACATACAAATAGTGTTCTTGTGGTGGGGATGTATCTGTCTGGAAAAATTGAGATATTATTGTAAAGAATAGCAGAACACTTTAGGTGCTTTAATGATGGACAAACTGAATCCAAGAAATTAAAAGCAATCGTTTCCAGCTTTCCAGGAAAAATAGTCTCCCTTAAAAAGAATAATATGCAATGTTTTTGATAAACATATAGAACACTGCAAGTACTTCATAAACATGAAATCTTTAACTTTAAATCCAAGAATACACTAAGGCAGAAGCTTGTCCACCCCAAGGATAAAACACCCAGACACAAACTGAACTATGCACTATATGCAGCACAATGCAGTGAGACTTATGCAAATCTATATATTGGGGAAACAAAACAACCACTTCATAAATGCATGGCGCATCATAGGAAAACAAACCCATCAGGACAAGATTCTGCAGTCCATCTACATTTAAAAGACAAAAGCAACTCTTTTGAAGACAGCAAAGTCCACATTTTGGACAGAGAAGACATCTGGTTTGAAATAGGGTCAAAGAAGACAATCTTTGTCAAAATTGAACAACCTTCTTTCAACAGACAGGGAGGATATAATATCATTTATCTCCAGTCTACAACACAGTCCTTTTAGCAGTTCCAAGAAGGCTCCATACCCATTTGCACTATTCGGGTGACTCTGAGGACACAGATAAACCTCCAAGTGGCCTTAACAACTTCCTAAAGGAATGCAAATGACCAGCCAGGAATTTAAATCCTTTCAGTCCCCACCATTCAGTCAGAGCTGAAAAAGATGAGAAGCAAAACATCTTCAAATAATAACAAGATGGTCTCTTGAAAAAGTACCTTCGGGACTTATTTTGTATGGAGCTTAATCAAGACGTTGGCGCAGAACTAGAATGTGACTTTTGCATTCTGTGAGGCTATGAATATGTTCTGAGGTCAGGAAGGGAACCAATATTTAAAATAGGTACATATCAATAACCCAAGAGATTCAGGCTTCAAGGTTCACCAAAATGACTTGGCTTGGCTGCAATACAAAGAAGGAGGGCAGCCATTATCCTGCCTCTTTGTCATGCAAAGATAAGGTTGCATGAGCAAACCTGGGAAACTGGTCAAAGTTATCAAAGGTCTGTTGAATCAGATCATATGTGTTTCTGTACAGGTTTTCTGTTGTATCGCTCTGAGGCATTTCCTAAAGAATCATTATCTTGATCAGTGGTTCCCACAGCCCACATGGGGACAATTTGATTTTTAATGGGGGAAATTTGAACCTTGTTTAAAACAAGTTAATGGCCTTTTAGGCTTCCTCTGCATGAGTAGAGTTCACTTTTTGAGTAAAGAAAGAAGTATATGTGTGTGTGGGGGGAACCAGAATTAAAAAAATTCTTAGATGGGGCATGGCCAAAAAAAAAGTTGGGAACCACTGATCTAGATCCTAAGACTTCGATAAATTTTCATTGTTGATTGATGACATACCACATTCTGCCATTGCACTAAAGCGCTGTTTCTTATTTGGCATTTACATCTACATTGTATAATAATAATAATAATAATAATAATAATAATAATAATAATAATAATAATAATAATAATAATAATAATAATAATAATAGTAATGAAGTTCCTAGGTCCTTGGTTAGGATTTGAGCTGCTGAGCTACCAACCAGCCCAAAGGCTGTGAATCACACCAAAGATTAACTACACAATAATAATAATAATAATAATAATAATAATAATAATAATAATAATAATAATAATAATAATAATAATAATAATAATAATAATAATAATAATAATAATAATAAATTACTTGTATTATAAAAACAATGGTTCTGTTCCCCCCCGAACTTCGTACTATCACGGACCTTCCCCTCTTCCGCCGCTCACTCAAGACACACCTCTTTCAGCAAGCTGGACTGGCATAGAATTTAAATGTAGGAACGATAGAGCCTCAGTCAATTTAGATAGGTTTTAATGGGATTTTTAGCACAGGTTTATTATTTAATTTCTTTTTAACTTTTGTATATTTGTTATTTATTACTGTATATTTTAATGTCCTGTGCACCGCCCAGAGTCCGTCTCGACGGAGATTGGTGCGGTCTACAAATCGAATTAAACTTAAACTTAATTAACGATCTTGTCAGAGACAACTAGAGAGACTCTAATATAATAAAACTTACCGTAACTGTTTCCAGTGAGATATGGATCACAATTTTAATTTATTTTAGACTTGGCAGAAGCTAAGATACAAAACAGAAGCTGTTCAAGGAAAGTGGAATAAGAAAGAATGAGACAAGACTTCCTATTTATTTTTCCCTTTATATTTTCATAAGGTTAGAAGAAACTTGATTATAGCATTGAAGGCACAAAACCAGACAGCGGATGACTTTATTTATGGTCACATCAGCTTGAACTACCAGACTGAGATATTAAGAGAAAAAAGCTGATATCTTTATTTGCTCAGAAGGTCAGAGAGGCCACAGCAGATGATGTGTCAATCATGAAGAATCAGGGCCACTTGCCAATGAATGGTCAGCATGTAATTGGCACTAAAAAAGAGTAAATGGAATTCAAGAGGGCAAGGCTTGGATCACTTGTGGCAAGATAGAAATTCCAGACTGATTCCTCTCTTGATTCTGTCCCCAGGTTCATCTCCTCCTCCTAGAAAAATAGTGTAGAAAAAGATGAGTAAGAGGCATTTTCCAATTAATAAAAAGATAACTGATATATAGCATTTTGCAGTGGGGGCCTAAGATAAAATTTCTTTTTCAGTTGGAACAACTTGGTCTGTGGCTATTTTTGTTTCCAATTCTCCATCCAATTAGGAAGATTTTCTTCTTTTCTTTTCTTAGAAAGGTAATCCAATCCCTAGTTTCCAAATGTATTCATTATAAGCATATAACAGTGCTTTAATTCTTTTGATTTAGGGCCATTGTTCTCCAGCAGTTCAAACAAATTTTACAGAGACTAAGGGATGAAAGGAAACAATGCTTTACTCTCAACATTTTGCTGGATAAAATTTTGGGTAGTTCGGATTTCACGTATATATAAATTCAGAAGAGGCAGTAATTTAATTGGGAAAGAAGAAGAGATTTAAATGTTTATTATAAGAAAAGAAGGGTGTCAGAAAGTTTCAAAAATCCATTCTTATAGGTAATAATAAGATAAAAATTCAAAAACACAATGGATTATAAAATTGTCTAATAATTTACTCTGTACAATTCCACAATTTGAGTAGTTTTGTTATCAGTTCAGGTTATGTGGCCTATCCTTCTTTAAGAATGGAATAGTTGCCTCTAACATGCAAATTTAATGGATTAAAGTACACACTTGGGTATAGATGGCTGTAGATCTGTTGTAGATCATTTCCTTACTTCATTTCAATTTTATGTTTTCCTATGATGTTTTCAACAAAATTATATAGACCACAGTTCTTCACAAAATACTATTTTAAATGTAAAGCTAGGACCATGGGCATATTCTTTTACTTGCTCTGACATGACATTTCCATGGTTTTTATATAAGCTACAGATGTTAAAATTAATAGCTGGTAGCTTTCTAACCAGACCAGTTTACCTCTTTATTGGAACCACATTGAGATGCTTCTAAGTCTCACAAAACCTTACATGAACTTGGAATATCCAGCAGTTTTTATGGTGTGCTCTAGTCCTATCTTTTGCAAAGGAAAAAGATAATGGTTCTCCGTATGACTTCTAATTCTACATAGGCTTCCGCAACTGGATGCCTCATTTGCAGTGATGTTATCCCCACTTCATCCATTAGAGGTGGTAGCTGCTGTTAGAAAGCAAGTGTCTTCTCAGAGACGAAAAACACATTGGCAGCCACTGCAAAGAGTCAGCCTCCTTCACCGTGGTTTCACAGCCTTGTTTTATTTTTGCCATACTCAAGCATTTAGAACAGCATGTACTCCAGGAACTGTATGGAAAGGCTCCTTAAGTGGATACAGAAAAGAACAAAGAGAGTTAAAGCTATGAGCCAGAAGGCTGGGCAAGATATCCATGCTGTGTCTCCACAGATGACAATTCGCTCTGACTGGTTTAATTATTTAAATTTAGATTTATGTAAGCCCGGTAATAATTGTAAAGAGACTAATGCATGCTTTGCTAGGATTGTGTGGGTTCTAAATGGGTGACTTGAATCACTGGCACATTCACAAATTCTGCTACTTAACTCTGCTTGTTGAAAGCTAGCTGGGAAGGTCACTAATGTTGATTACTTGACCCCAGGATGCTGCAACCATTATAAATAAATGCTGGCTGCCAAGCCCCAAATTTTGATGATGGGGCCATGGGAATGGTTGTAAGTCACTCTTTTCAATCCTATTGTAACTTCAAATGATCACTAAACAATTTATTTTCCCCCCTCCAATTTATATACTGCCCTTTTCACCAAAAAGGGACTCAGGGCGGTGCACAGAAAGATAAAACCCCACAATATACAAAATTTAAAAAACAATTAAACCAATACAGCTGTGCTAAAATTGAATAAATAGTTAAAACCATAAATAATGAATTAAAATAGTCCCTAATCTATGTCAGGCCGGCAAGATGAAAGAAATGAGCTTTTACCATCCGACGAAAGAGTCGTAGGTCTGTGATGGTACGGATGTCGGGGGGGAGGTCGTTCCAGAGTGTCGGACCCGCCACAGAGAAGGCTCTTCCCCTGGGGGTCGCCAGTCGGCAAAGGCCGGCTGATGGCACCCTGAGAAGGCCAACTCTGTGAGAACGGACAGGTCGAAGGGAGGAATGTGGTAGGAGGCGGTGTCAGGCCTGTTTCTTCGAATACTTAAGAAAGATCACGCTTAGACATTATTTGAAATGAATAAGGCTACTTTTACTAAGTAACGATAGTTAACAGACCAAGTAAAGCGGAGAGTGAATAGTTTAGGCACGAACATAGAGTATTAAGCTTAAGCCCATCCCAATCCCCAAACCCCCCCGTTAGCATTGTCCAATATACTTTCGTCTCCACCATCAGGTGGGCAGGTCTTCACCAGCCTGGAATGCGGGACCGTTAGCCGAGAGATAACACCAGCCGTCAACATCGTCCACCAGCAGAACAATTGTATCCCAACGCCCCCCACCCTCCCCGTTGCCATGGCAGCTAAGCAGAACAAGCGAAGGCTGACATCCGGACCTCCTCCAAGAACAGCGAGAAAACCCCGGACATCTTGCGGAACACGAGATGCTACACCTGGAAAACAGACAAGAAAAGACAAAACAACATATAGGAGAGAGGGAAAGGGTCAAGGTTTGTGTGGATACTTGGCATAAAACTGGCGTACCAATTTAGGAGCCTTGAGGTGCTCTTTATCCACCCATTCGTTGTGAGAAGGGGGAAAGTCTTTCCACATGACTAGGAACTGAGTTTTATTCCGACGGACTCTGGAATCCAAAATGTCACGAACTTCATAATGCTGGTGACCGTCCACCATGGTAGGTGCAGGGGTATCAGGCAAAGGTTTGCGGAGATGTGAGGTGCGTTCAGGTTTCAGTAAGTGAACGTGGAACACCGGGTACAGGCGCCGGTAGGTCTTTGGGAGATCCAAACGGACGGACACAGAGCTGATGATTTTGGTTATAGTGAAAGGACCAACAAATTTGGGACCTAGTTTCCTGCATTTCTGCGGGCTATCCAAATGCTTCGTAGACACATAAACTCTATCACCAACTTTGTAGGCCGGGGGAACCGCTCGTTTCCTGTCAGCATACAATTTATGTGAATCATGAGCATCGTTCAAAGTCTTGCGGATGATTGGCCAAACCGAAGACAGCCTAGAGGACCAATCGGCCAAAGAGGGAACTGTCGGTGAGTCATGAGGCAATTCGGGGATGGGTACAAAGTCCTGTCCATAGATGATTTTAAAAGGGGTCATATTTGTACTAGAGTGAACAGAGTTATTATAGGCCACTTCGGCATGTATCAGGAGATCAGCCCAATCATCCTGTTGAAAATTTATAAAACAGCGCAAGTATTGTTCCAAAACGGAATTGGCCCTCTCACAAGATCCATTCGTCTGGGGATGGTAGGCGGAGCTTAAGCCTTGGGCGGAGCAAATCAGTCTCAAAAATTCCTTCCAAAAAAGAGACGTAAACTGAGTGCCTCTGTCTGAAATGATACGCTGGGGAACTCCATGAAAACGGTAAATATGGGTAACGAACAATCGAGCCAAAGATTTGGAAGAGGGAATCTTTGAACAGGGGACAAAGTGAACCTGTTTGGAGAAGAGATCGGTAACGACCCAAATGACGGTGTAGCCTTGACTGGGCGGAAGGTCAACTATAAAGTCCATTGAAATCTCTTTCCAAGGTACCTCTGGTGTCGCCACGGACTGGAGGAGGCCACGCGGTTTTCCCGGTGCACGTTTAGAAGCCGCACAAACAGGGCAACTGGCAATATATGATTCAACATCCTTTTTAAGTGAGGGCCACCAGAACTGTCGTTTAACAAGGTGTACAGTTTTAACGAAACCGAAATGGCCAGCCAAACGTGAGTCATGTGCGCGTTGCAAAACAAAAGGCCGTATAGTACTAGGGACATAAATCTTAGAGCCAATCCAGGGAAGATAGTCCCTAATAGTACAGTTACCTGAATGTGCGGAATACCATTCGTCAGTAAGCAGTTCATCCTTAATACGAGCAATTAGGTCAGCAGGTGGAGTAGTTTGGACTGTGGAATGGCTTCTAGTAGATACTGGAGAAGCCGGCAAAGTAAGTGGCATGATGGGCTGTACAATAGTAAGTTTAGAAACATCATATTGTGGTAGTCTGGAGAGAGCATCAGCCATGAAATTCTTGCCGCCCGGAATATATTTAAGATGGAAATTGAAGCGATGGAAGTAGTGAGCCCAACGAAGTTGCCTCGGGGATAATTTTCGAGAGGAGGTAAGAGCCTCCAAATTCTTATGGTCCGTCCAGACTTCAAACGGATGGGGAGCACCCTCAAGAAAATGATGCCAAGTCATGAGAGCCCAACAAACAGCAAAAGCTTCTTTTTCCCAAATGGCCCAACCACGCTCGGATGTAGAGAGTTTCCGAGAGGTGTAGGCACAAGGTTGTAATTGCCCACGGTGGTTGAGTTGTAATAAGACTGCACCCACAGCGACATCACTGGCGTCCGCCTGAACTACAAATGGGGAACCAACATCGGGATGTTTAAGGACAGGTTCGGCCGCAAATAAACGTTTAAGCTTTTCGAAAGCGGCTTGGCACTCCATGGTCCATTTGAGGGGAGACCCTGGTCGAGGTTTACCGTCTCCCTTCGTTTTAAGAAGGTTTGTAATGGGCAAGGCAATGTTGGCGAATGACGGAATAAATTGGCGGTAAAAGTTTGCAAATCCCAAAAAGCTCTGTAATTGTTTGCGAGTTCAGGGAGGAGCCCACTCCGTCACCGCTTTAACCTTCGCAGGATCCATCTCAATTCCCTCAGAAGAAATGCGGTAACCCAAATAATCAATTTTTTCCTGGTGAAACTCACATTTGGACAGTTTGGCGTATAGCTCAGCGGAACGTAGTTTTTGAAGGACAGAACGCACCAGTTTAACATGCTCGTCATGTGTTTGTGAGTAAACAACGATGTCATCAATATAGACTAAAACGCCTTTGTAAAGGTGCTCGTGGAGAACCTCATTAATCAGTTGCATAAACACAGAAGGAGCACCCTGAAGACCAAAGGGGAGGACCTTAAATTGAAAGCATCCAAGGGGACAGTTAAAGGCGGTTTTCCATTCGTCCCCCTCTTTAATTCTGACCCTATAATAGGCCTCACGTAAGTCCAGTTTAGTAAAATTTTTACCAGTAGCCAGGTGAGCAAGCATGTCCTTCATAAGCGGGAGTGGGTAGATGTTGTGTTCGCAAATGGTGTTGAGATAAGAGTAGTCTTGTACTAGTCTAAGAGTGCCATCTTTCTTTTCCCTAAACATAACAGGTGCAGCTACACGTGGCCTAGCTGGCTCAATGAAACCCCTTTGAAGATTTTTATCGATGAACTTACGCAATTCCTCCATCTCCCGTGGGGTCATGGAGTAAAGGCGAGGTTTTGGCAATTGCACCCCAGGGAGGAAATCAATTGAACAATCAGTAGCTCTATGAGGAGGAAGGGAATCACAAGATCTCTCACTGAAAGCCTCCTTTAGGTCCCAATATTCTTTGGGAATCTTCTCCTCGCCTGGTATGACTTCAGGTGAAGGAAAATCTAATAAGGGCCCAGCGGGTTCAGTTTTAAGAGGTGAGTTACTGGGTGGGAAGTGATTGTCCTCTGATGGCAGAGAGGTATGTTCAGGTAATGACAGAGGTATGCGTACCCAACCCTCTCTCCAATTTATTAGAGGATTCCATTTACGAAGCCAATTGACCCCCAAAACGATAGCATTTTCAGAGATGGCAGTCACGATAAAATTGATGGTTTCAGTATGAGCTGTGCCAATAGAGACATGAATTGGTTCGGTGATAAAAGATGCTGGGGTTCCCCCTGCTACAGAACCATCCATTTGGCAAAAGGCTATGGGAGTTTTCAGGGTTTTTAAGTGAAAACCCATGGAAGAGACCAGGTCTTGGCTTATGAGACATTTTGAGCACCCAGAATCAATAAGGGCTTGCACATTGCAAGTACGTCCAGTAGATGGAGCCAAAAGCTTTAAATTTATATAAAGGGGCCCGGAACGGTGACTCACCAAATTGTCGTCAGAAGAATTCGAAGACGCCTCCCAGTCATCAGGGTGGGTGCTGGGCTGGTCAGTGGAGAGGTTCAGAGGCTCCACCCTGCTCATTGCCGGTCTACTGCGCACGCTCGGAGTCTTTGGAGGCTTTCCTTCCGAAGAGGAATGTGGGCGTGGAGGTTGCCTTGATCTGCATTTGTCAGCCCAGTGCCCCTCCTTTCCGCAGCGATAACAATTGCCTGAGCGAGGTTGAGTTGGTTTCCGCCCCCCCTTTGCAAATGGGAATCTTTCTCTGGGGACCGAGATTTGAGGCTGTCCCTCTGTGGTTTTTTTTCAAGATGGACTGGATCCTGCAAGTGGGCCTGATCCAGTTCCACATCCCCAGCGAGATCTATCCATTCATTTAAAGTCTCGGGACGGAATCTGTTCACACATGTTTGATAAATGTCCTTATTAAGCCCTTCAACATAGAGGTCCATTAAGGCCTGGTCACTATAATCAGTCATAAACACCGATAACTCCTGAAAAATCTGCGTGTACTCCTGGACCGTCATACTCCCCTGGTGTAAGGTTTTCATTTTCATTTTAGCTTTCCTTTCAACACGGGGATCTTCAAAACGCCTTCTAAGAGCATTCATAAAACGATCGAAATCCCGCAACGCGGGTGAGCAGCTATTATGCAGGGAGACCAGCCATCTGGAAGCTTGGTCTTCCAGAGCCATTGAGACAATTCTAATTTTGATTTCATCATCTAAATCAACTGCGTAAAACTGCATGAAATTATCGACGTGAATTAGAAAAAATGCCAGTTTGTCGGCACTACCGTCGTATTTAACACCCAAGGGGGGGAGTTTTGCAAGTCGACGAGGGGAGGTGGGTCGGGCTTCTCTCCGCAATTCCCTGCTGGGTCGGGGAGGGGGGGATGGTGTTGAGCTCCTGCTTTCTTTGGCAGCTGCTGAATGCGTTTCTTTTAGCTGTCTGCGTTCCTGCTCCCTCCCCCAGAGTTTATCCAGGGCCTCCCGCTTCTCGTCTGCTTGGCGAAGCAATTCTTGGGCCATTTCTTTTAACTCTCTTTCTTCTCTTAAAAGTTCCGGAATGACTGTCTTGGGGGAAAGGCGCCGCCTGGTGACGTTTACTCCAGTCATTCCTACCCCTTCGGACCATCGTTTTGGTTTGACTGAATCTTCGGTTGGCAGATTAAGATTTAGGCCAGCCAAACAGTCCATCACTGACCTGGTATCTTCAGATTGAGCAGGAAGGTGCGATGCCTCTGTTCCCATATCAGGTTCAGGCAGAACCTCCACCAACGGAAGCTCCTCTTGTGCAGGGTCCGACATCAGGTGTGGATTTAGTGACTCTCCGCTTTTTGTCAGGCCTGTTTCTTCGAATACTTAAGAAAGATCACGCTTAGACATTATTTGAAATGAATAAGGCTACTTTTACTAAGTAACGATAGTTAACAGACCAAGTAAAGTGGAGAGTGAATAGTTTAGGCGCGAACATAGAGTATTAAGCTTAAGCCCATCCCAATCCCCAACCCCCCCCCTTAGCATTGTCCAATATACTTTCGTCTCCACCATCAGGTGGGCAGGTCTTCACCAGCCTGGAATGCGGGACCGTTAGCCGAGAGATAACACCAGCCGTCAACATCGTCCACCAGCAGAACAATTGTATCCCAACGCCCCCCACCCTCCCCGTTGCCATGGCAGCTAAGCAGAACAAGCGAAGGCTGACAGGCGGTCTCTCAAGTAACCAGGACCCGAGCCATGGAGCGCTTTGAAGATGGTAACTATGACCTTGAAGATTGTAATGATGCTGCCTGAGCTTGTTTTCTTGCAGATGTTTCATTACCCTAACTAGGTAACATCAGTGCTAGTAAATTGGCTATCAGTTTATATACTAATGATTGTAAGTCGAGGCCTACCTGTAGTCAGAAAATCCAGTTATGCCTTAAAAAGCTACAAATCCTTTTCCAATTTTTTTGCCCTACATGTTTATAGGGAATAGAATTCCTAGCACTGCTGAAAGTTGAAGGCAGTCGAATTCAAAGAAATAAGGATGTTGTTATGATTAACTAGTTAGTCTTTCATTTGCCCAAGCCTCGTTTTCAAGGTACATTCAATCATCTTCTTTGAACAAGATACAAATCACATTTGGTTTCCGTGGCTACTTTTTTCCTTCAGCTGATTGTAGCTTTCTGCTTGTGGCATTGGATTCATCCAGCATGAATAAGCCCTGCCAGTTCTGCGTGCTAGAGTAAATTTTATCCAGATGTCCCACTTGCTATGAATAGAGCTGCTGTAGGCATAACATAAAATAGTGTCCACAAATCCAGTCATATTTGAATCTAATTCTTAACATGCATCTGCCGGTGGAAAGGAATATATAGTCACAGGAACTTCACAGGAACTATCCATTTATGCCATGTATTGCTTGCAAAGTTTACTTGCCTCATTGTAAGGAAGAACTTCCACCAGACAGTGGAATGATGGCAATTAACTCTGTGATCCTCTATGTATTGTCAATGTCTACTTCACACAGACAGAGAAATTCTCATTCAATATAAGATTTCAGCCATATCCTGTCCTGCCATGTTTTAAAGAGGCAGTACAATTTATAATCCCAGAAATTGTCAGCATTGTAAGATATATAGCTATATAATAGTGCCTATGATCTACCTTGGGACAGATCTGAGACCAATGGAAGATTTTATGGTATGTTAAGTTACAAAAGACTCATTCTTCTCAGTAGAATTAGGTATCTTTTACACTATAGCAGAGCAAACTCAGTAAAAAAAAAATCACCCAGTAACTTCCACAGATTAGTGGTAGATTTTTAAAAAAGCTTTATTTTACCAACCTAAGAAGCATTCAGATTTTGCATGTAAAAATTCTTCCTATCACTGACCAAAGGGCATGATTGAATCATAATGGAGGGAAAGATGAGATTTCAAATTTCCCTCTCTTCCAATTCCTTACTACGGTAATAATGCTGGACTGTTTCATTGTGATGAAATTTCACAACTTCTGGAGGCAAGCTGTTCCACAGTTAGAACAATTAACCTCTGGAACAGCTTGCCTCCAGAAGTTGTGAATGCCCCAACCCTGGAAGTCTTTAAGAAGATGTTAGATAGACATTTGTCTGAAATGGTATAAGGTTCCTGCCCACGCAGGGGGTTGGACTAGAAGACCTACAAGGTCCCTTCCAACTCTGCTATTGTGTTGTATTGTATTGTATTGTATTGTATTGTATTGTATTGTATTGTATTGTATTGTATTGTATTGTATTGTATTGTATTGATTGCTGAATTCTCTCAGCATGGCCAACTATATCCTAATTATTCATGAAAATCTGAGAGTTGCCTTTCTCAGTGTCCCCACCTTTCCAGCTTTGCGAACCAAGGGGGAGGGAGGAAATGGTTGTGTGTGAGCAGTGGGCTAGCGCAACTCCATTTGCTGAGCAGCGGACAGATGCACCTGCCACTTGTGCAAATGGAGCTGCAGGAGCACACTCAACCACTGCTCCCACAAGTAGAGCTGTGTGTGTGTACTCACCCACCCCTTCTGTGGCTCGGTTCCAAATAGGCCACAGCCAGTGGTGGGTTCCGGCAGCCACTAATGCTGGTTCAGGGATGCGCTGCACACATGCTTGATGAGCACAGCGCATGCATGCGCAGTACTATAAAAATGCTTCTGTGCAGGATGGCAACACTGTAGGCGAGAATCAGTTCAGGGGAATGGCAGGCCTGGGTTGCTGTCGTTTCCAGCGACCCACACTGCCAAATTACCTACCTGTTCAGCTGAACCGGTGGGAACCCACCACTGGCCAAGGCCTAGTAATGGGCTCAGCACAGCAGTTGGGAACCCCTGGTCTACCTGGTTGAGAAGTTCTTTTCTAGAACATAGGAAATACAAAATACAATTGTATCAGAAAATATTCTCAAAAATTCAATATTGCTTCATTAATTGGCTTGGATCTTGGTACAGGTTTTGCACAGGAATGCCATTTTTCTTTAGCGCAACTTTTTTAATGGTCCTGATTTTCTTATTGATGTTATTAACTCATCCTAAAACAGTGGGATGAATATTGCATAATGTACGTATTTGGTTTTATAACTGCAGTGTATTTCAGAATGAATTTTCCATATTAGAACAACAATGCTATGGTATAAATCTATTTCCCTAGTCCTTCCTATTTTAGTTGCTTTCACAGTTACATCAAAAGACATTGTAATATTTTGGCTTACGGTTATTCCTGACAGCTAAACAAGCCTGCAATCTCGTATTATTACTTGATTGATTTGAATATACATTATAGACATGCCTCGATATGTTATAATTCTTGCAGAGTGGACAGAGTTAACTCCTCTAGAATTCTCAGTCAAGCCAACTTTTTGTTTCTCTGACCTTATTGTTTCTTTTGATAATAACGGAGAGGGAAAATAGTAAACAATAAACAAAGAATTGTTGGGGATTTGTTCGTTGGGAGACAGAAAGTTGTGCAGCAGAATGTGCAGCTACAGAAACCTGTTGCTAGTATACACACGAATAGAGTCTCAGACACTGTTAGTAAAAAACAAGTAGCTTTACTGGTATTGTAAAACTAAAATACTGCTTCACAAGCAGTGATAGTAGATAGTGAGTCAAACAAAGTTCTTAACAAACGAGCAATTGCTTACAGTTGCAATTCATGATTTTTCCTTCTTCCTTCTTCAAACAGTCAGTCACGGTCGAGCAATCAGTGATCAATGATCAGAGAGCAATCAGCAGAGAGAGAATGCGCTCTCCTGACTTCCTCTTATTGCTGAGATAATTATAGCTTCTAATTGCATTCAAACATCTTAAAGCAACAAAGACCATTTGCTGTCATGGTATTATATATTGCCTACCCAACACTAGGAGTCTACTCCTAACAAGAATAATGCTAAATTTGTCACTGTGAGTACAAACAAAGAGGAAAAAGCACAGCTTAGGTCCATTGGGAATACTATGTGATTTATTGTGCTGTAGATGATGGATGGATGTTATATGCATAGAAAGAGTTAATTATTTTGCAAGCAAATGGGATACTTGCTGAGAGCAAAATGTTTTGCTGAATGTGGCAGCTAAAACGTACAGCTTATTGAGATGCTTAACTGTTCCACAAAACTCTTCATAATTTAGCTTTGCAAAATCAATAAAAATAATGCAGAAACATTTGGTTCCAAACTATTATTGATTGCAGTATTTTTGGTTTCATATCTCTGCGCCCCAAGAGACTCTATTGCAGCATGTACAGTTAAATCCACCGATGCTTTTTCAAGAAGCAACTGGACTTTCTTCTGTTTCTTTGAAGATGTTTCGCTTCTCACCCAAGAAGCATCTTCAAGATCTGACTGGATGGTGAGGAATAGAAGAATATAGATTCCTTGTAGAAGGCTGGTCACATGCATTCTTTTAGAGAGTTGTTGAGGCCACCTGAAGATTGATTTATGCCATCAGAGTCACCTGGTGGATGTTGAGCCTTCTTGGAACTGTTGAAAGGACTGTGTTGTAGACTGGGGATAGATGATGTCATATCCCTCCCTCTCTGTTGAGAGAGAGAGGTGTTCAACTTTGACATAGATGTCCTCTTTGACCCCTCTTTCAAACCAGTGGCCCTTTCTGTCCAAAAGGTTTTTCAGTTGAAAAATCATAGAATATATCTTACCCTGATGTGAGCTCCTGAATTTCCATTTGGTAGTCAGGATTTAATTGTTATTTTTATTAATTTGTTAAATTTATTTGCTGTCTATCTCAACCAGGGGTGGGTTCCTGCCAGTTCTAACCTCTTCTATAAAAGAGATTCCACAAATCTACAGTGCATTTAGAACTGGTTCCAGCTCCCTCCCCCTGCCCATCTGGACATCATCAAGATGAAGAACAAGAGAAGGAATTCTGGGAGTTGAAGTCCACAAGTCTTAAAGCTGTCAAGTTTGAACACCCCTGGGTTTTTTTCTCTAAAAGGTTAGGGGTGCAAGGGTCTTGTAACCTGACAGCTTTAAGACTTGCGTGCTTCAAATGCCAGAGTTCCTGAGCCAACATGACTGGAGGAGGAATTATGGGAGTTGAAGTCCACAGGTCTTAAAGCTGTCAAGTTTTAACACCCCTGGGGTTTTTTTTCTAAAGGGTTAGGGGTGCAAGGGTCTTCCTGTACACCGCCCCGAGTCCCTTCGGGGAGAGGGGGCGGTTTATAAATCTAATAATTAAATTAAATTGATTGTAACCTGACAGCTTTAAGACTTGTGTGCTTCAAATGCCAGAGTACCTGAGCCAACCTTTTGGTTGCTAAACAAGAGCGTTGTTAAGTGAGTTTCACTACATTTTACAAGTTGGCCATGCCCACCCAGTCACATGACTGCTAAGCCCCTCCCACCCAGTCACATGACTGGCAAGCCACTCCCACAAAGCAGGCCACACCTACAGAAGAAGTTCTAAAAAAAATTGAAACCTACCACTGATCTCAACTGCTGCTACTGTAGGTGGTCTACAGCAATTAAAACAGAGGAATGAAAAGAAGTGTAAACATAACAATAATAAAGCAATGGAGCAACAGAATAAAGAATTAAAAAGAAAACAAAGAGAATACAAATATGAGAACAAATGGTGAGAGTGTGGGAAGCAGGCACTGAGGAGGGAGGTGTGGTTTGCTATCAACTTGGAGCCTCCTCCAATGTAGTACTCCCCCATTGGATTCCCAGTAACATTTCCTGTTGTCATTTCTCAAATGGAAATAGTATGAAGGTAATTAAAGCTATAGAGCTAAAAAATGATCTGTTTCTTGATACATGGGGCACTACTAGTCTTACTTTCTCAGACATGCGTTTGGAACATGGAAATGAAAATAGTTTTTGTTCCTATTCTTCTATTGCAATTTCTTTGGAGGGGGGTAAAACAGAGGAGGAATGGTGATTTATGTAATCTCCAACTTCTAACTAATTTATATTATCCTTATTCCCATGGTGACCAAAAGAGTCATGCAGCCCAAGGTTTTTTCCAGACGGAAGATTGCAAAAGAGGGATAATTTGTCAAAGGATTTCTCATCTTTTGCCCTGTTTTCTGTTTTGAAAAAGTTTTATTGAGTTTTAACAATTTTCTAGAGGGTAAGGTAAGGGTTACAGAAACATTTTGAGAACCTTTGCGTCAGAGTCTTTGGCCCATCCCGGGCTACATAATAAAACAATAGTAAAGCAATTTATCCGAAAAAATACTACAAGATAAAGGCAAATGAATACATAGTACATTTCCAATTCTCAGATGGCAGACATGTGCAAACATCCTGGTACAAAAGAATAATAAAAGAAAGAAAATTAGTAAAAAAAAGAAAAACAAGCAAAATCATTTTTTGGATCTAAGTCTTTTGGCAATTGTATCTTCTTTTTCTCTCGCCTGGCCCCCAGTGGGCGGGGCCGTGGCCCCCTCCGCCCCCCCTGGATCTTCCCCCAGGACAGAGGAATGTTTTTTAAGAAAGGCTTCCGCCTCAACAACTGTTTTAATCTTCACTCTTCCTCCTTCCCAGAACACCAGCATCCCTTCGGGCATCGCCCACTTGAACCAAATCCCGTGATCAAACAATGTTTTGGATAAGAAGGAAAATTTCCTTCTCATCTCTCTAATTTTTTTGGGGACCTGCTTCAAGATGACGACCACCTGTTTTCAATCTGTCTTTGAAGTCCCAAGCATTGTTAAAATCCACTTAGACAAATTACTTTATTCCATGGAACATAACCAATGTGAATCTAACTATGATTTGTGAATGGTAAGAACCAACAGTCTTTTTATTTCAGTCAGATTGGCTCATCTGATACACTGAAGACTGAATGGCATATTGCATCAATCATTGCATTGCTACCAACCCAGCAATCCTGTGCCACATTCCTTCTCTGTAATCTGTAATATAGAGATTTATGGTGTGTTATCACCCAAATTCATTCTTCTTTCTGCACAAAAACTTCCAGCAAATTGTGGGAGTTTATGAGAAAGCAACCAAGCCATTATAATGTGGAAACAATGGCGGAAAGGTGGAAATGAATTGTTGTAGAACTGGATGTGGAATAGCAAGCAGATAAAAGAGAAATAATCTGGAATCCATTTCCTATTTTTCCATTTGTGTAAAGATTTCATTAACCAACTACATGGACCTATACAGGCAGGCCTTGATTTATAACCATTCGTTTAGTGACTAGTTTAGTTACAGTGGCACTGAAGAATAAGATTTAGGATCGTTTTTCACACTGATGACCATTGCAACATCCTGATGGTCACATGATCAAAATTTGGGCATTTGGCAACTGCATGTTTATTGCAGTTGCACTATCCTGGGTTCATGTGATCACCGTCTGTAACATTGACTTCTGACCAGCAAAGTCAGTAGGGAAAGCCAGATTTGCTTAACCCCATTAATTTGTATTTGTATTTATTTGTCAAACATGTACAAGATAGCAGGTATACATATAAACATGGATGTGAATGAAAGAAATGAATACAAATAAATGGGGACAGTAGGGTGGGGATGTTAGGCATGCTTATGCACGCCCCCTGTATGGACCTCTTAGGAATGGGGCGAGGTCCACATTAGGCAGTTTAAGGTTGAAGCTGTGGGGGTTTGAGACTGTAACAATGGAGTTGGTAGAGCATTCCAGGCATTGACCACTCTCTTTCTGAAGTCGTATTTTCTGCAATCGAGTTTGGAGTGGTTTACATTGAGTTGGTATTGATTGTTGCCGGTATATTATTGAGATTGAAGCTGAAGAAGTCATTGACAGGCAAGATGTTTAGCAGACAATGTTGTGTACCGTGCTTAGATCATACCACAGGTGGTGCAGTTCCAGATTATCCAAGCCCAAAATTTCAAGTCTGGTTAACAACTGCAGTGATTTGCTTAATAAAAAAGGTCACAAAATGGGGCAAAACTCACTGTCTTGCTTAGCAACAGAAATGTTGGGTCCACTTATGGTCATAAATTGAGGGCTACCCATGTAATTATATAATACTGTACAGCATAGCTCAATCCTCCTCTTTCTTGTATAAAAAATATTTAAGCCTTCCAATATGCACAAGCTAGTACTTGTTTACAGATTGTTGGTTGTCTTCATTCAGTTATTATTATTGTTGTCAACAGTTTTGGCTCTTTAATCCAAAGAAGATGAATCTTGGTTATAGTCTGTAGCTGACAGCCATTTTCTCACAATTCCATTGTTAGCTGGAAACAAAATAAACATGAGAACATGCCTGGCACACAAACTGTGTTGATAGCAATATTGATGATACTTATAGAAAACATTTAAAAGTCATTGTAGTAAATCTGCATTGGCTGCACAATTACTTAGCTTTTTTTAATGAGATGTACTAGAAATCAAGGAAAGGGTTTTTAAAAAAAAAAATTTAAGTTAAGCTTTGTAAGTACTGATTATTTTAGTGGTCAATTTTCTTTACAAACTTAGTGTTTGATTAAATTTTGAAACTTATGATGCACCCAAGGTTGTTTTGCTATTGTTCCTTAAGAAGGTAATGTGATTTAAAATGTATGAAGTTATTATGCCAGATGCTGTTGAAAAAATAATAAAAGTCAAAACATAAGTTGTGGCTTTGTTTAACAAGTTAGGGTTGGTTTATAGCTTGTTTATACTTTAGAAGTTGCTAGAACATAAGGTAATTACTGAATATTGTGTAGCCTTAATAGGCTGAGTATTCCAGAGAGTGGCTGGACCACATTGATAAGATTACAGAGTATAATAGATGGTATACTGGATAAATGTTTGGAAGAATCAACTTGATCCAGAAAGATGGGTCACTTGGGAATGTTAGATAGTTGTGGAAGGTGAACAATTAGTCACTAAAGCCATCTAGTAAGGCAGGGGTGGAGAACAATGGCCCCTTTATGATTTGTGTACTTCAACTCCCAGAATTCCTGAGCCAGCTGGCTCAAGAACTCTGGGAGTTGAAGTCTACAAGTCATAAAGGGGCCATAGTGTCCCACCTCTGCAGTAAGGGAAAAGTTTCTGGAGTTTAGTTTAGCAAGAAAGTGGGGAAGTACAACAGAATGCTAGTAAATGATGATCATCTCTCCCTTTAGCTGTGACCTTGACAATGCACTTTCATAGAAAAGGAGCTGGGGAAAGATACAAATCATTGATGTTGCTGAACAACATCAAGAATGAAGATTACATCTTTCTGTGTCTTCACATAGATAACTGATATTGTTATCAAAGAGATGATTTAAGCTACTGGGTTTCTGGTATTAGTAGAATACTGTAGTTACAAGCATGATACAATAAATTAGGGGGACAATTAATTTTCCCATGGGCCCACATGAAAAACTGCAATTGTTGTGAAGGCCACCACGATTGATGTCCCCACCTCTGACAATGATGCTCTTCCCCACATGATGGTGCCACACACCCCACTGCCCTGCTTCCTACTGTCTGCCCCCCCTCCCCCCATCCTGCCCCTGACAATGATAACTCCCACCATGTGCCAAACTGGGACAGCCCACAGACAGGATGTAGTCCAGGGTTGTAAAATACCCATATTTGCAATAAAAAGGTTTATTTGGCCAATCTCAAGAAATCAGAATAAGATATGGTCGCTTCTAATCTCTCCTCCAGTCTCACAATTGACACTCTTTCCTGCATATGTACATTTGCCTGTGCGGAGCAACTGAGATCCATTTCAAAATTATTAGCCCAGTTCATTATCACATTTGTATAGTGAGAATTGCCCTATCTTAATTTCCCAAGATGAACCTACATGCATAATCAGCCTTACAACTGATAACATTTCAACTAAAGGATCATATCTAAACTTATCCCAAAGGTGCTTTTTCCAAGAGCAACTGGACTGTCTGGTTTTTCTTTGAAGATGTTTCGCTTCTCATCCAAGAAGCTTCTTCAGCAAAGAAACTCATCCTCCTCTTGGATGAGAGGCAAAACAGCTTCAAAGAAAAAACAGACAGTCCAGTTGCCTCTTGAAAAAAGCACATTTGGGACAACCATGGCCCAAATACCTGAGAATCTTCATAGATGTATTTAATCTTAGATATACCATGGCAACAGAGTTAAGGCAAATTCCTTCTCCAGAATTGTGATTCCAATCCATGTCACCCTTCACCTCCCTAAGGAAGCTCTTGTGTCACTGCCAAAATAGACAATGATTACACAAAATAAGTCACCTATTTGCAGATCCCTCCTCTTATGTTTATTTTGGCACCAAAGAAGGTTCTGAAAAGAAAGAGTTCAAAGAAGGAGCTCATGATGAAAAGGACTGAAGAGTTGAAGTTCACAGAACATGAGCAAGAATCACACATGTTGATTTGAAATATGGTAGTCATCTGAAGTCTTATTCGACATACTCGCAAGGTAGCTGTTTGGATGAAGGACAGGGGGAAATCCCTGAGTCAAGAAACGAAGGGTGTCAGAGTTCCAAGTAACAGACCCAAAGCAATCAAAACCCTGAGTTTCATCAAAGTATGAATTTATTATGTATGTCATATTGGCACAGCTGGTGAAAACCCATCTCCGAAGGACCCAAGGTTTTCCCCACCCAAATCAAACCCCATGTTCTTTCCCCCAGGTGAAACCTCCATCACATGGCCCTATCAGGTTGCAGTCCCAACTCTAGCTGGCTTTTGTCTATGCCTTTCAGGCCCTGGTAGTGTCCTTGGCTCCCATGGGGAAAATGTTATTTTGGCTACACATCCCCCCCATCTACCTCTATTTCGCACCTCATGTACCCACAGCTCCAACCAGCCTTGCTGTGGCAGCCCTTAAGATGCTCCCAAAATAGCTTCAGGGCTGACAGGCTGCTCCCCTCAGTTGAGAAGACCCTCCTGCAAGAGAAAATTAAAGGGAGGTTATCCATATCACCTTCAACCTCCCCTTCCCCCAACTCCGCCCAGGTAGCCCTTTGGGTTTATGAGGGTGTTTATCATGGAACTATTTAACCAACCTGTTGGTCTTTGCACCTCAACTTTTAATCCAGATGGCTTCAGAGAGAGGGTATTTTTTCCAGTGGACTAGGTATTGCAAGTGGCCCCTATGCATGCACAAGTCTAAGATTTTTTCCCCACCTCATAATGGGTCTCTCCCTGCACTGCAATGGGTTTCAGGGCTGCCCGGTCTACCGGCTTTAGCTGAGAGCTAACAGCCGGCTTTAACAGGCTGCTATGAAACACTGGATGGACTTTCCCTAACAAGCATTAGAATCTAAGCTGAACAACCAGACAAAGGACAGCTTCTCAATCCCAGGAATGGCAGCAACAGAAGGAAATATTCACTTGTTTGTTGTAATCTTGATTTCTACCTCTGGATGGTTATCTCAACTCTGTTAAAATAGGCTTAATAAAATGCTTCTCAACAAGAAAAAAAATCTGGCTCATGAAACAAGGAATAGACAAAGTAAGCTCTGCATCAGGAGTGTCAAACCTGCAGCCAGCGGGCCAGACCCATCATGTGCTGGCGACTCCCACTGCCATTTTAGCAAAGGGGGAAAACGTCACGGTATGTCATGTGATGACAATGTGATGCTGTGAGTTTGACACCCCTGCTCTACAGAGATTCTTGGGCAAACAAGAGAGACAAAATGTCACACATTGATTTTTTAAAAATCTAGCTGAATCGTGACTTCAATAGTAACTGATGCCGTATAATTATAGTATAATATAATTCCACCATTCTTTTTCCTGAATGCTTTACCAATACATTATTGCTCCTAATAAAAATTATGAACATTTTTTCTCCACCTTAGCAAACTGCCACACATGCTAAATATTGCATTTGTTCAGTGATTTTTCCCTACTGTAAACTGTATAAATTGTTGGATTAATTTTAAATTGAGGCAAGGAAAAAACATACTATGAACAGAATGAAAAAAAAAATGTGAACATTTTTCATTTTAAAATATGACCACTGAATCTCCATCGCTTTCTATGCTGCTAAGACAGCAGTCAATTTAATTCGGTTTCAAAACATAATATAGAAAGCAGTTTTTAAGTAAATATTAAAAAAATTCTTTATGGGAAAACAGGCATACTTGTTCTTTCTTGACTTAATAAAAACAAAAACAAAATGATGGTTCTTTTAACAGTTTGTCATCATTCTCTTGGTGAGTTGCCAATAGTACCATTATTTTCAAGTAGATGGAAATAATTTATTCAAACAACAGAATGGAAGTTTCTTTTCCTAAGTGAAACTGACAAAAAAAAATTCTAATGAGGTACACAAATTAATCTGACTCTCCAAAACTGCTGGTACTGGCGAAACAAAGAAATTGGTCCTGCTTTTCAAACCAGTAGAGAGTAAAGAAATATTTTATGCTGATGTGATCTTTAAGGTTTTAAACTTTATATAAATTATCTCAATATTTACTGTTTTTTTGTGAGCCCAAAGTATTTCTGAAGCAATACAGTTTTGTGGAGCTCTCAGGAGTTAATAAATAAGGGTGTACAATTTAAAGTGCTTCAGAAACGAAGTCACAAAATCATCATCATCATCATTATCTTGAATATCTTGGCTTATATTTTATTTAGGGGGCTTTGATTTTATTTAGTGCTAACTATTTACTGATGCCCAAATTCAGAATTAAAGACAGAATGTCCACTTTAAAACTAATGTTTTGCTTTTCTCATACATTTGTTATCATTCTCATGTTATCTCACAGGAGGTGACTGCTACTCTGATTGTGCATAGTTTCCTGTCCTACTGGATGATAATGAAAAACACTATTTAGAGAAAAGAAGTTCTTGCATTTTCCTTTGGAAAGGAAAACCACATCGAAAAGGAAAAAAAATATCCATCAGTGTAAGACAGGGGTCTGCAAAGTTGGCTCTTTTAAGACTGGGGGACTTCAACTCCCAGAGTTCCCCAGCCAGCATAGCTGGCTGGGGAATTCTGGGAGTTGAAGTCCCCCAGTCTTAAAAGAGCCAACTTTGCAGACCCCTGGTGTAAGATGATTAGTGGCAATACTTGCCGTTCACATAACCAGCTTAATTGGGCTTCTCTACATTTGGAACAGTGGACACGGTTTGTTTCCTTGTTTATACAGCTTGATTTCATTCAGCCTCACCTGCTGAGAATTGGACTCTCGCCCACTGGTTCTAATGAAAACTGGACAGGAAGGAAGGAGTGATTTACTCATTTAACCACTGAAGCTGTTAATGAATACTTCATTCAGGGAGAATGATTCTAAAAGCTAAGAACATAATCTGAGATTTGTAGCCGTTTAGAAGGGTGGAGGAAAGAAAGGATTGACAAATGGATAGATAAACATGTGCTGGATTCCATGGATGATTGCACCCATATTTTGGGATATCCCACCATCAAATAAAGTCATGCCATCTGTTTCCAGAATTTCCAGTAGTCAGAATTTCAGTTTGAGATACCTCAGATCCAAACAAGTGATAGTTTCAGATTTTTGGGGGGGCGGGGGGAACCAGATATTGTCCCACACATATAGGCACACAAACTGATAGCGAATTCTACAGTATCAGGAAATGGCATGGAAAAATATTGCTATAAGCATGAAACCTATAGGATACATAGGTCCTTACTCAAAGCACTGAACATTTTTTTTACATAGCACCTTTGGCTTTCGTCATGCAGATCAGTAGAGAAACAGAAAAGGAAAATAATATGAAATGGTATCTTAAAAACTGTGAAGAAGAGAAATATCCTTGCCTATTACAATACTAATGTAATAAAAGTACACTTATTAAAGCATGTAAGAGAGAAAACCATGCATCCTAACTTGTGATGCTTGGAGAAAATATGTGATATAAAAATGACAATAAACCAAGATGAAAACTTGACTGGAAACCTCTTTCCTTTATCTCAACATGTATGAACCCTAAGAATTGCATGTAAACAAGAGAAGGTTTTATTGTGCTAATGCTTTTATATAGCACTGATTCATCACATGTTCAAGAAAACTTCAAGAAAACCCTCGGTGTGCTGGTTTTTTTAGGAAATTTCAAAGCCCTGGATAGTCAGGTATGTGAGCCAGTTTAATATAATCTCTGAAATTTATTAAGCTGCCTTCCTTCAGGAACATAGGTCTAAAAAAGCCCAAACATCTGAAGGTTTGCATGGTACATACGGAAAGTAGAATTTCTAGAGTCCAGAATATTCCAATCCCAAAGATTTGGCAAGTTTTGAGTATCCTAATTTTTATCATGCTTCCTGTGGAATGTTACTCCTTCAACTGGCAATTGGACTTAAATCCTCTTCTCAGAGAAGTCTGAAAAAAATAGTTCCATCTTGTTTTCATTATCTTTTTATTGTTATCCTTTCTGATAGTATCTTTACAAATTTGGATTATCTGTATATATCTTCTTTGACCTGCCCCTGTTTTCACTCCTAAATAGGTCTTTTTTATTAATTCAATTTTTCACTTAAGGTGTTTGGCAGCCATGTTGGCTTCTTCATTTGCCTCCCATTTTCGCCCTTCATTGGAACACTTATTTTAGTGTCTCATCCATCTTAGGAGCTTTTACATTAGACTCTATCTTCTACTATGGAATCTTACTTATCATTGCTGTGTTTACTGTAACTTATTTCCTTCCTTGACAAGGAGACAAGGAGTGATATTTGACATCACTCAACTTTAACTTTTCCTGAAATTCTAATAACATGGTACTTCATGATCATTTTTTCTAAAATACCCATTGTTCCCCCTTCATATCCTGTGTGCTTTCTAATTATTAGTATCAAGGATAATTGATCCTCCTGTGTTTTCTCTACAGCAAGTCAAGTCAGAATTTCATGCAAAAACTACATTTGGCAGAGTTTGTCTCCCAACAGTTGTCATGATAAAGTCCCTCCTGACTAATTCAAGCTTCTTTTCTGTTGCTTTTGAAAGATAACACCCACAATGTCATTCTGCCTTGTTGTTTGGGAAAGGACATAAACATTTTATCCTTCTAGCAGGAATCCTATACATAATAATCTGTAATAACCCCATTCAATTGTTTGGAATTTATTTCTAAAAAGACATATATTATTGCAAATAAATTGTTCTAAGAAAGGCCAGTCAGGATTTTAAACATTACTTATATTTGGAACCAGAGATACCTGATTTCCTTAAATCCTTTATATATGTCACTTTATTGTCTAGTTTTTGAAATCACACCAATATTTATAATAGATTTTCCAGCATTTGAACAAGTACATTCTCATTAACACCAAAGGAAATTCCATGCAGAAAACAATTTAATTTTGGGTTTTTAATTCAAGTGGCTTTCAGAATACCTAAACGGAAATAATCAAATTTATTTTTTCAGTGATTTTCTTATATTTTATTTACTAATTATTTATTTCTGCTGAGTTCAAGACTTCTGACAATACAGAATGGAAATCATGAACATAAAACATTTTCCCTAGAGTTTCATGTACAAATAGTACCTATTTCCCTGAAAATAAGACCTCCCTGGATAATAAGCCCAATCGGGCTTTTGAGCACATGAACTAAAATAAGCCCTCCCTGAAAATATTGTAACACAGCAGCAGCCATAAGGTGACCACCCTCACTGCCTGCTGCACCTCAAAAATAAGAAGACCTCCCTGAAAATAAGGCCAAGCATTTATTTTGGAGGTCAAAAGAAAATAAGACCCTGTTTTATTTTTGGGGAAACACTATATTGTAACTTGCCATATGTAGTATGATTTTAGATTTGTTGATAAAGGACAGCTGTCCATTAAAAAGAAAGGAATGGGATTTCTGAGCTATGGCTCCCTGTAAAACTAGCCAATCCAAAGGAATTTTGCAGGTTTCCTTGAATGAAATGTAACAAAGCTGGTGCATTCTAATATATTGCATTGACTCAGCCAAGTTTAACATTTTTCCACCATTGGGCATATATCTGATGTCAGAATTGCAATATTTGGTGCTGCAAACATGTGTTGCTGGATGTTTGAAATCAGCCTTATGATTCCTACAGTAAAGGAAGCTAATAAAGGGTCAGGACTATATGAAAGGTTATCAAAGGTAAATGTTTGATGAGCTCAGATCTTCTCTTACAGAATGTGTCTCTGAAACACCAGCAAATTTTTCTGAACATCAACAATTTCAAATAATCTTAATTTTAATAGTTGTAAGTTTTGGTGGTGGTGCCATCAACAGTTCAGAGCTATCTCTTTCCAGGAAGTTGATTTCCTCTCCCACGGGGGTGGGGGGAGGTATATTCTGATCATCTGGAACAAATCTGGGTAGCTGGAAAATAGCAAAAGATGCTATTTTCTCTCTTCTATGGAGTTTTATTATTTCTGGAAGCAATGATATTTTCCTCTTACTCCCTCTTGGTGTTTTTATTCTTTGTTTTTATTTTTATTTGTACATTGTGGCATATTTAAAAATGAAATGGGCCTAATAGGACAGAAAACTTTAGATGGCTCATTTCCCTTCTGCTGCTGTTTCTAAAATATAGACATTCAAAAAATGTTTTATTGGAGATTTTATTCCCTTTGGAACAATATTTGTGAAGACTTCACAGTTTAAATGCAAACATGTTTCAATTCATTTAAAAAATAAGTAGTAAACCTATTTGTCCAAATACTAACCACCGGAATAGTGATAGAGGAATCAATATTCCAAATTAACATTGGAAACAAATTAACATTGGAAACAAGAATAAAAATGGCAGACATTGGCCCTTAGTCTTCATTTTCTCAGTCTTTCATAAAAATAGAATTAATGGAAGACCAATATTCAAATGTTCCACAACTAGAGGAAAAAAGACAGAGAAACCAATCATCCCCAGCTCAATATTTCTTAGAAGACATTATTATCTTTGTCAAAGCAGAATACTTAGGAAATAAAAGATACTGGTACTTAAATTAAAAGTGTATGGCTATAGTCCAAACTTGGTTCTGTGCTACTGTATGCTATACTATGTTATATATATTTTTAGATATATAAGAAATAAAATGAAACTGCATGCTTCCAGGCATACTGTATATGTTAGTGCTTTGACTCACTATCTAATCATATCCTATATTATTGAGGTGGTTCAAACATATTATTATTATTTCCCTTAATTCCTATGTTGTCAGAGCCATTTCTTACTCCATATTTTTTTCTTATCTCTAGACTTTAATCTGTTTCTATCGGAACAGTTTCAAATATATTGCTGAAAAAACCAGCTAGCGTAGGAGGTCATTTACTGACTTTGATGATATCTTAGTATTGGCATGACTTCAATATTAGCTAAAATTCAGCCTTTTTTTAATTTTTAAAGGATGCTATACATATTTGGGTGATATTGAGAAGAAAGCTTAAATTTGGCCTTATTTTTATAAAAATAAAAATGATGTTCTTGTATTCTAAACTTGTCATTGTTTGAAAAAAAATGTATTTTTCATACGTCAAAATTGAGCTATTTTCTTTCCTCAGTTGATTGGAAAATTAAAAGATATTCAGTGTTGGTCACAATCTCTGGAATTAGTTGTAGTTTGTGAAGTTAAGGTCCTTTGAAATACACTTGTTTAATGTGTTGATTTGTGGAGAATGTTGAACACTAGATTAGATAATTAAAATAGCAATAGCAATGGCACTAGACTTATATACAGCTTCATAGTGCTTTACAGCCCTCTCTAAATGGTTTACAGAGTCAGCATATTGCCCCACACTATCTGGACCCTCATTTTACTAACCTCAGAAGGATGGAAGGCTAAGTTAATCTTGAACCTGGTGAGAATCGAACTGCTCAACTGCTGACAATTGGCAGTCAGCAGAATTAGCTTTATGATTATAATGCTACTATGGCACCATCTTCTTAGGTACAGTGTTGGAAAAAGTATTTTAATACTTGAAACGAATTGCCCTGATAGCATCTAAAACATTTTGTTTGCTTTTAATTTATAATTGTAGTCTTTTATCACCTGAAAAATAAATAAATAATGCTTATGCTGCTAAATGCACACCGACCCAATTAAAACAATTTAAAACCTAATCAAAATTTAAACACAGGAAAATATAGCAATACAGTGGTACCTCGGTTCACGAACGCCTCTGTTCACGACCAATTCGGTTTATGAACAGAAATTTTCCAAAAAATGTGCTCCGGTTCACGAACACCGTTTCGGTTCACGAACGGAAAAGTTCATAAAAATATGCTCTGCTTCACGAACTCCGCCTCGCTTCACGAACTCCGCCTCGCTTCATGAACTCCGCCTCGCTTCACGAACAGAAAAGTTCGTAAAAATGCTCGGGTTCACGAACTCCGTTTTGCTTCACGAACCGGAGCCGCGGACATTTTAAAAACAAGGTCAGAACGGATTAACCGGATTTACATTGAACCCTATGGGAAACTGTGCCTCTGTTCACAACCAATTCTGTTCGCGAACAGAGTCAGTTCAAGAATCACGACCAAAAAACAAGGTCAGAACGGATTAACCGGATTTACATTGAACCCCATGGGAAATTGTGCCTCGCTTCACGACCAATTCGGATCGCGATCAGAGTCAGTTCACGAATTAAGTTCGTGAACCGAGGTACCACTGTAGATGTACTGATGACTACTGAAAAAGGTTAAATTAAAAGGTTGTGTCTTGATATTCTATCTGAAGAAAAGAAAACAAGACAGCTCAAAGGGACATTTTTTTTAGCTTTGCAGGAAAACCTCTTATCGTGTTAATATAATATTGGTGACCAGATGAAGGAAAATGAAAAAGGAGGCTAAGTTGGAAAGGTCGATCTCCTGGACCTGTTATTGTTCTTGCCTGTCAAAATGCAAAACCACAAATACCAGACAGATTTGTTCCAATTTCCAGCAGTGAAAACTCCTTCCTAGTTTAATTTGTAAGAGCTTTGTGAATTTTAATAAAATGTCAATCTCCTCTTTCAAAATGAATGAAAAATAAAATCCTTCTGAGACCAAACCGAATTCAAACACCAGATAGTGATGGGGTCATTTAAGGATATTATAGACTTTTTGAATGCTGGCAAATGTTTTTCCTAAGAGGGTTTCTTAATAATAATAATAATAATAATAAATTTTATTTGTTACCCGCGCTCTCTCCTTAAGTAATTTATAGTCAACCCTATGTGTAATATTATAGAATACTTAAACAAATATTTAGTGTTTGAGTCACATTTGCTTCTTTAATATTGTAAATTCTTAATTTTTTCATGGCTTGATTTATTTATTTATTTAAATTTATATCCCGCCCTTCTCCACAGAGGACCCAGGGCTTTGATCAGACAGTATTTGCCGCTGGAGATTTGACTGTCCCAATTTCTCATAAGATGGTCTTGATTTGCAAACCCCTCTTGCAGTTTTTCTAATAAATGTCAAGTATATGCTAGAAGTTTTTCTAATAAATGTCAAGTATATGCTAGAAGGTTAATTTAACATCTAATTTCATCCTTAGAATAGTGAATTATTCCATAATATAATATTAGAAGAAGCTCCTCCTCCTCCTCCTCCTCCTCCTCCTCCTCCTCCTCCTCCTCCTCCTCCTCCTCCTCCTCCTCCTCCTCCTCCTCCTCTCTCTCCTCCTCTTCCCCCCCTCCTTTATAGGGAATGAATTTAAAATAAAAGCAAATTAGAATTTATTTCTTGGAAATGTTTGTCTTTCTGATTTACAGTACCTTTATTTTATTTATACCTATATTCCTTTTCCTTTCCAGATGCTTGATGCAACCTTTCTAAAAGTTACACTTCAGAGATGGAATATGTAAGTCTGACAGAGTTTTCCAAATGTCTTTGCTTAATTTAAGCCTCTTAATGCATAAGAATGGTGTCCTTCACCACTGTGCAATTCATTCCAGCCGTTCTGTCCACTTGCAGAATCCAAGTGACTTTGAACCTGCAGCTGCCCTGCCTCTGTGGGTCTCTCTTTGTCCAAGAAGACAATTCCTTCATATTTCAGGAGAATTTTCATCTTGAATGGCTTAGAGGGAGAATTCTGATCCTTCAGAGTCTCATTTCTGAAACTTGTGTGTTTTCTAAACTTTTTTTTTAGCTGCTCAAGATGCTCAGCCTTTCTCTTTTGTTTATGGAACTTCACAGTTCCTTCAATCACTGAAAATATCCTGTTGGAGTTGTGTGCATGGGAATCTTCTTGAAAATGGGAATCTTTCTCTGTCTCCCCTCCCACATACACAGAATGAGAGGGAGAGAGAGAGAGAGAAAGAGAGAGAGAGGGAGGGAGGGAGGGAGGGAGGGAGGGAGAAAATTATTTACCAGATTGTTCCAAAAGTGGGTCCCCAACTGGATTTTTTGGCTTTTCTTGAAGACATTTTGCTTTTCATTCAAGAAACCAGAGAAGCTCCTTGGATGAGAAGTGCAACGTTTTCAAAGAAAACCCAAAAAGTCCAGTTGCCTCTTGAAAGAGAGCACCTTTGGGACAACCATAACCTGGATGACTGAGCAACTCCATGGACATTTACCAGATTCCGTTCTGCTGGGGCATCCTACCACCCTTCACCTTCACTCAGGAACTATGGAATGAAAAAAACAATCCATGCTTCATATGTACAATGCATGCTTATCTTCTGTAAGAGAAGGAGGAAATAGTTTGCCTTTTAATGTCAGCCATGCTGGTGCAACTAAACTAAGAACTGGGAAGCAGGGTTACACATAAATTTAGTAGGGAAACAAACCACCAAAGCTTTTGCAAAGCTTCAGTGCTGGAAAAAAGAAGATTGTCTGAGAGCCAGAACTAAATCAGTTCAACTGGTGAACTCAACTGATGTCAGGCAATCATAGGTTCAGGATGCTTTTGAGGCAGAATAGCCCCCTTATATGGAAGTGCTTTGTGTTGGTAACTGAAGTTTATTCAACAGAAATGAGAAAACTGGTATTAGCTGGACTGAAAGAATCCAAAAAATAGATTCCTGAAGAAGGATC